>OW443344.2:12502500-13702500 GCA_937001555.2 Hypsopygia costalis
TTTTTTTTAAGTGTTTATTTTTAAAACTGTATTGAATTCTTGGTGCAATAAAGAGTATATTGTATTGTACCAAGGTTTGACGTATCTAATTAATTTATAGAACATCACCACACATAGCATGCTTTGTTGCATGATAATTATGTTTGCTTCAAGTTTGCGTATTCCTTTTATTGAAGTTTGAAATGTAATTTTCTTGCACCTTGTCTATGAACTATTTCCCAATAGAAAAATTTATTTGTGTTTTGTTTCATCCTCACATTTTAGTACCTACAAAAGTTTTAAAATGTTTTTTTTTTTTATACTACCTCGGGTGGCAAGACAAGCATACGGCCCGCCTGATGCAAAGCGGTTACCGTAGCCATATTAACGCTTGCAACATATAATATTGCTCGCGCGCCGCCACCCCCGCTGCCAACGCAGCATCTCCTTCCTTTCTTTCTGGTGACCTCACTCACTCACAGGAACACAACAACCCTCAAGGGAATTACAATTGTTATTTGGCTGCGGTATTCTGTGAGGTGGAGGTACATTCCCCAGTCGGGTAGCTTACAATTCTTTTCGCCAGAGCTTCGTTTGTCAGTCAGCAGGGAGCACCGCGTGCAGGTGAAGTTGGCTTTGGTTCAAAGATCTTGATGAACCACTTACACCCCAAATGTATATTATATATTAAAATATTTTCTTTTCAATCATTGTTAATATAACATAAGAGTTATATAATATTCACATTACTCCTGTTTTGACTCAAACAAGTTAAACTTTGGCCGTGTGGTTTCCGGCAGACTAGAATAGAATCACTCCGTCTCTTCCCGTGGATGTCGTACAAGGCGACTAAGGGAAATACATTAAAAAACATCGATCAGGCCTCCCCAACCCGTCTGGCCAGCGTGGGGAGTGTAGGGAGTGTAGGTATCCTCCTGTCTGTGACGGACGAGAGAGGGTCGTGCTCCTGTAGTGGAGACTAAAATGACCTGATGATGAAGTTAAACTTTAATCTTTCAAAATTTAGCGAAATCATCTTTATTATTCTTATTCCAGTATTAGTTTACTGATGTAAACCGATTACCGTAGCCCATAGAGGTTTCAATACAAGTAGTATGCTGCTAGCCTTCTGGCCACGTTACCTTTTGACGGCGATGCCGAAGAATTTTATGACGCTGTTTAGATTATTATATTTTATTAATTTAAATTAGTTTTTGTCTTTAGTTTGTATATATAGCCATATTTAGTTTTTATTTTAATTGTATGTTTTAATTTATTAGTTAAGTAGTTGCTAGACATTACCTATGTAATTAAAAATAATAAAAAAAATCATAGATGTGAAACTGAACAGTAGTATAGTATGCGTAGGCTCTGGCGAAGAGATGTATGGTACAACGTATCTGTAAGCTGTCCGACTGAGGAAGTACCTCCACCTCACAGAATACCGCTGCCAAATGACAATTCCCTTGAGGGCTGTTGTGTTCCTGCCAGTGAACGAGGTCATTAGAACGGTATAAGTTGCTGTATTGGTAGCGAAGATGGTGGCGCGCGAGCGATATTTCATATTGCTAGCGTTAATATGGCTACTGTAATCGCTTCATATGAGACGCGCCGTATGCTTGTCTGCCACCCGACATAGTATAAAAAAACATATCTCGACATATCTTGTCTTAGTCTTAATGCAATATCACAGTTCGGCAGAGGAAGCTTGGAAAAGCTATGGAGATAAATTGCAAACCTCTACATCGACTAATACCTATACTGATATCTATTATGAGGTGTAACTAAAACGTCATGGCCGTGTGGTTTCCGGCAGACTAGAATAGAATCACTCCGTCTCTTCCCGTGGATGTCGTGCCGCGACTAATGGAAATACATTATAAAACAACGATCAGGCCTCCCAAACTCGTCTTGCCAGTATGGGGAGTGTAGGCCAAATTCTCCTTCTGTCTGGGACGGACGAGAGAGGGTCGTGCTCCTGTAGTGGAGACTAAAATGATCTGATGATGATGACTACGCACAGTATGGCCGCTCCCTGCCGCTCTCTCGTGTCGACCTCACCTCCCCTCTGAGACGAATCTGGAACAATTTGCATGGCGCACCCACACGCGCACATTGACGCTCTGTACATTCATCATTATTGTTTATGTAGTAGTTAACGTCGCAACATTTGTATGGAGTGGCTGGGGTGTGGCCAAAGTCAACCTCAGTTGCACGTGGTGCACTCTGCTGGATGACAAACAGCTCTGGCAAAATAGAATAAGGGCATAACGTTATAATTATAAGCTGAGGGAGTGAGAAAGTGTCTACCTCACAGACAGCCGGAGTCAAATAATAACTCCTTTGAGAGTTGTTATGTTCCTGTGGGCGAGAGAGGTTATGCATGAGGCATGCACATGATGCACCCTGCTGACTAAGAAACGAAGCTCTGGCGAAAGCGACGTAGAGCACCTGTTCGACTGGGGAAGTACCTTCACCTTAGAAAATACCGCAAAAAAAATCCATAAGGTTTGTGTTCCTGAGAGTGAGTGAAGTCATTAGGAAGAAAGAGTTGCTGCGTAAGCAGCTGTGGTGCTACTTATGTTTCATGCTGCGAGCGTTTATATGGCTACTGTAACCGGTTCACGTCATGAAGGCCGTATGCTGTATAAACAAAATGTTATCTCATACATCGGCGAATACCTAATTGGGGTGTAAGTGGTTCATCAACGCCTTTGAACCAAAGCCAACTTCACATGTACGCGGTGCACCCTGCTGACTGACAAACGAAGCTCTGGCGAAAAGAGATGTAAGAACCATAATTGTAAGCTAGCCGACTGGAGAATGTACCTTCACCTCACAGAACACCGCAGCAAAATAACAATTCCATTGAGGGTGTTCTCGCGAGTGAGTGAGGTCACCAGGAAGGAAGGAGATGCTGCGATTGCAGCGGGGGTGGCGGCGCGCTAGAGATATTTTATGTTGCGAGCGCTAATATGGCTATGGTAACCTCTTCACATCAGGCGGGCCGTATATATGTCTGCCACCCGACTTAGTATAAAAAAAAATACTTTGATTGCTTAATCACCATGATTGTTTTAAGATGAGGATATACGTACCTAAGCAGGTAGATGGGAATGAATAATTTATTAGCAATATACGCATTAATGAGAGAAATTCACCTGTCATTGTGCAAGCCGCTGCAATCGACTGCCTGACCCACAATGCGAGTTCGTTTTGTTCCGCATCCTGTGTGTTACTTAACACAATGAGACTTGCCGATGATTGTCTATAGCCGCTTTTTAGGGTTCCGTACCCGAAGGGTAAAAAGGAACCCTATTACTAAGGCTCCGCTGTCCGTCCGTCCGTCCGTCCGTCCGTCTGTCACCAGGCTGTATCTCATGAACCGTGATAGTTAGACAGTTGAAATTTTCACAGATGATGTATTTCTATTACCGCTGTAACATCAAATACAAACCGGAATAAAAAACCGGAACAAAATAAATATTTAAGGGGGCTCCCATACAACAAACGTGATTATTTTGCTCGTTTTTGCTCGCAATTCATAAAGGTGATAGGTAGACGCTTGAAATTCTCACATAATATTTAGTTATATATTCGCTTTAAAATAAATAAATTAAAATAAAACAAATATAAGGGGCTCCCATGCAACAAACGTGATTTTTTTGCCGTTTTTATAGATGATGGTACGGAACCCTACGTGCGCGAGTTCGACTCGCACTTGGCCGGTTTTTTGACGTTATAGCGTCTTATAAATAGATGAACGCCGACTGCACGCACGAAAAAGCATGACTCATTGTCACGTTCCGCCTGAGCCGAGCGTGCAAGCTAGAGCGCGGAACATGACGGCTTGTGACGCAACTATCTCTCTTCCACTCCATCGATCGATGTTATCACGTAAAATTATCTTCCGTAAACCGACTTTACAGGCAACTATTTTTTTATATTTAACTTTTATATTGAGGTGCAAATAGCTCATCACTATAATAGCCCACCAAATATTTTTTTTGCCATATTTGAATGTTTATTATTTCGTTTCATTTAACATTTTTTTTTACTCTGTGACTTCAATAAATGATTTTTCTTCAAAAATCTAAATTTTATTCTAAGTACCTGTCGCGACATTTTGCGAAAGAGACATTGTGCAAAAGCGACCTTTTGCGAAAGAGGCAATCTGAGAAAGGCACATTCTGCGAAAGAGGCAATGATGAAAAAATGAGAAAGATACATTTTACGACCAGAAGACATTGTGCGAAGTAGACGTTCTGCGCCTATGCCATCACTGGCTGGCTTATCCTTAAGGCCAAAGTCATCCTCCCCAGTACGTGGTGCACACTGCTAATAAGCAAAAGTGAGGTACTAAGACCACAGGCAAATTATAATATCTTTAATTGAGGGTTGTTGTGTTGAGTAATATTCGCTTGTTGCCAGCGTCTATAGGTTACGGTTATCGCTATACATTTCCAGGCCGAATGCTTGTTTGGCACCCAATGTTTTTTTTTTTATATATATAATATTAGACGGAGGCAAGCGAGCATGTGGGACTCCTGATGGAAAATAATCACCACCCCCATAGAAATCAGCAACACCAAGGGGTCGCCGATACGTTGCCAGCCTATACTCCTTCCTTTCTTTCTGGTCACCTCACTCACTCACAGGAACACAACAGCCCTCAAGGGAAATGTGATTTGGCTGCGGTATTCTGTGAGGTGGAGGTACTTCTCAACGCGGGCAGTTTAAAAAAAATACGCTAAGCCCTACCTCTCTCTCATCAGATCAGGTGACCGATGTGCCCCTCCCATATTAAAACATCGGACGCGCAGCATGCGCCACCATAGCGAAATATTTTTTTATTTCGAAATCCCGAATTGATATCGGAAAACCAAGGTCACTTTACATTACTACTTTTTGATGCTCTACACAAACCCGAAGTCAGAATTTCTAAATTTTAAGTTTCATGGCAATGGACAGACAGAACGACCGGACGATTTCATAAGCTCAATGAATTTCGCTGAAAATCTTTAAAGCCTCATTTAAACTACCTAGGTAGTCATAGAAATAAGTACAGGTCAAGTGATGATAGTATAGTTTATAACTTATAATTAACAGCTTGATTGTACGGAACCTTGTCTTGCATGCAATTGAGATAGGCAGGTAAACGGGAAAGTTAGGAATTTGCATCGCCATTAAATTCACAATATATCTTCACAAACGTTCATATTAATTACCTACTTCCCCGGTATGTAAAGGAAATATTTTATTTAAAATGATTGTTATTCATTTTAGAAATTCTGAAAATGTTGGGGTTAAGACCTCCAAAAGTAACTTAGAGGTCAGGACCCAAATTTATATGATATATATTTTTTATTGTTGAGTGTGCATTGCGGAGGCCGCGCGTAGGACGACGAAGTATTGGACGCCTTTCTTCTAGATGGTCCGATGACCTTAGGAAAGCAGCTGGGAGCGGCTAGATGCGGAAGGCGCAGGATCGTATCTGGTGGAAAGCATTGGGGAAGGCTTATATTATAAGGGTAGATGCGGGCTGATGATGATGATGATGATTCTTTATTGTACCGCCTAATTTGAAGCCGGCTCATAGGGGATTTTTTGACTGCAAAAATAAAAATGTTGCTTAAATTTTGGTAATTGTGTTGAGGTTAGCCGGTAGAGATCCTGAATCTCTACCAAATGTGCTGGATGTATTTTATCACTAACTTAAACCGTGATCCGGTTTACAAAATCGAAAACTTCGATCTAAATCTGCTTCAGCATAGACGATAGTCCTCCTACTCAGTCCTGGCGCCCTAAGTTGAAGCCGATTTCCACCGGAGTTTTTTAATTGCAAAAATTTAACTTCAGCCTAGATTTGTAGTAATAGTGTTTAGCTTTGATGGTAGAAACTCTGAAGCTCTACCGATAAAGCTAAATATCATCATCGTCAAGGGGTGTAAGTGGTTCATCAAGATCTATGAACCAAAGCCAACTTCACCTGCACGTGGTGCACCTTGCTAACTGACAAACGAAGCTCTGGCGAAAAGAGAGGTAGGGAGCGTAATTGTAAGCTACCCGACTGGAGAATGTACCTCCACCTCACAGAATACCGCAGCCAAATAACAATTCCCTTGAGGGTTGTTGTGTTCCTGCGAGTGAGTGAGGTCACCAGAAAGAAAGGAAGGAGATGCTGCGTTGGCAGCGGGGATGGCGGCGCGCGAGCAATATTTTATGTTGCGAGCGTTAATATGGCTACGGTAACCGCTTCACATCAGGCGGGCCGTATGCTTGTCTGCCACCCGTCGTAGTATAAAAAAAAAAAAAAAAAAATATCAGCCTGTATCTACCCACCGCTGGATATAGGCCTTTCCAAATGCTTTCCACCATATGCGATCTCCCACTTTCCGCATCCGACCGCTCCCAGCCACATTTTTGAGGTCTTCGGGCTATTTAGAGAAGGAGCGCCCTACGTTTCATCGCCCATTACGTGGCCTCCACTCTAAGGGAACGTAAGTGGCTCATTACCATCTTTTTAATCAAAGCCAACCTTACCTGCACGTGGTGCACTCTGCTATCTAACAAACGAGGATCTGACGACAGTTGCCAACCCGCCTACACAGCGTGGCGACTTAAGAGCATCACTTCTCCATGAGTTTCACCAGTAAACTTTGGACCCCAGTACCCGGTAACAAGCTACAGGTGTTTGTCAATAATTTAAATCGAAGATCTATTTTTGAAATCAAAATCAATAGGAATGAACGTTATTGAACGCATTACAAAAGTTTCATTTATTTTATGCGATAAGCTGCTCTTCACTTTGTTAGTTCAAGAGTCCGGTGGTCGAATAACTAGCAACCTCACTGAGATGCTAGTTACAAAAAATATAATTTTAGGTATAGCAGTTTTGTTTCATATAAAGTTAACTTGTTGTAAGTGGCTTGTAAGAAAACTGATAGGAAAATGTATGTAAAGAACAGCGCGCTTTTTTCACACGCACATATGCAAGTTTTAACATATTATATGTGGATTCTTGGTGCATTCATAAAGTCACGCCTATTATAAATTTAAAGGCTTCACAGACACCTCGCGAACCTTCTCATTAAAGAAAGTGAAATAATAGCATAATAGTTACACCTTACAGATATAATACCCAATAATTTACCAACTTTCCGATCCGTGTAGCTTTTTTAATTAACAAAAACAGTTACTTTCAATCGGGCACATTTAAAACACTGTGTTAAATTATCTATAATTAGGTTTTATTTAGAAAAAAATCTAACAAATTACATCTCATCTTTCTCCGGTAACATCCACGTAATCTTACAAGGTTTCCACCGTAATTGGTGTTTTTATACGTGAACCGATCATTGTACGGTGCCATTAAAAGTGGTCAGAATTAAAAAAAAAAAATCACACACCTATTAAACTGATTAGATTCCTGTACGTAATTTATTGTCAAGCCGTGTAAGCCAGTCGCTGGGCACAATGCCCGCTAGAGCGAGAAAGGGACACGTTTAGAGCGAGATAGGTATAGTGGGCCTTGCAAGGTGATTTCAGTTGCGTCTACGCAAGCTTATGGTCAAGTAGTAGCACACAGGCGCGTGTTCGCGCCCGTTCGGAAACGCGATGTCGGAAAAGTGACGTTTCTCCGAAATGTCCCGACTCATCCCGAAATATCGGAACAATGATCCAATCTGGATTAGGAATGTATTGTGAATTTTGACAACATATTATTAATAATAAACTAATCACTTTTAAGTAGTGTAATTGAGTGAAAGCAATTAGGATTTCACACACATATCCTACGAAAGTGGACATTATTAATGACATATAACTTCAATTGATAAAAACATAAATATTTGTGGATTAGTGTTGCAACATACAATTATTTGTTATGTGTAAACATTGTGACTTGTGCATCTTTTACAACTAACTATTATGTGTTATGAAAAGGCAGTAAAAATATTCTAATTTGGACTAAAAGGTAGGTGCACTAAAGTCCAATATTTACTAAATAAGCATATTATAGCACTATAGTTTAAATATATGAGAAATATTATATGTTTTGCAGGATAACGTAACCGACGCAATAATTATGACGTTAAGTTACAGCTAAAAAAAAGCCTTAAAGGATACCTTATCTTCTTTATCTTGATAATAATAAACATACTGGAATATATATAAAAGTAATCTGTAGGTACATTATTTACAGTATATGTATAAATTTGAGATATAAGAATACGTTTAAGTCAATAATATTATCCCAATTGATTAAGATATGATTAATATAAACTGAAGCCGACTACCATTGAATATTTTGATTCGAAAAATAGGTCTTACGTTTTTTTTTTTTGTCCCGGATTTTTACCAGCTCAGCTAAACACAAGTAGCATAAAACTGAGCTGAAGTTTGATTTTCGCAATCAAAAATTCCTATGGGAATCGGCTTCAGCTTAGCCGGTAGCCCTACCGGCTAAGCAGAAGCCGATTCCCATAGGAATTTTTGTCCCAGGGGTTCTACCGCCGAAGCTCGATTACCATCGGATTCTTTGACTACGAAAATCAAATTTCAATTTAGATTTATGCTACTTGTGTTTTAGCTTAGCTGATTGAAACGATGGAGCGCTACCGATTAAGTTGAAGATGTTTGGCAATAACTTAAAAATATGACCTATTTTTCCGAATTAAAATATGCGACGGTAATCGGTTCAGCCTCGGCGGCAGGGTCCCAGATCAATATTAAGATTTAAAATGTTTTGCCTTTTTTAAACTGCAATATCGACATACAAAATTCTAAGTTATTATGTGGGATGTAGTAGGATATAGTAGATTTTATGAGAGATATATAGATATATCTATAGATATGGTATGCGCATTTAAAGATATACTTATGTCATCTGTGGGGGAATCTTTTTTTTAATCTATTTTGTAAACAAATAACCCATATAGTAGAAATATGTTTTTTTACAATTATCCATGGAACCTAGTAGTCCGTTTTAGGTAGAGTTTGAAATTCTACGTAAAAGTTGTCATAGATTTATCTTACACGTGTATTTACTAGAGTTTCCAGCAAAGCCAATCATATGTTTGACTATAATTTATTTTTTATATAATTTATTTGACAATCAATATATATAAAAATGAATCCCTATTTCCATTGATCACGGCATCACGCGTGAACGACTGGACCGATATCGCTATTTCTTTTGTATTTGTTATTGTCAGGAGTAGTTTCATATGAAAGAAAAAAAATAAGAAAGTTGCGCGGAAAATTAGAAAATTTAATAAAACTGATCACCAAATTAACTTTTCTAATGTAACTTTATGTCGTTTCACAGAACTGTCAGTCATTTGGCAAATTGCGCGAAACCAAATAGAATTCAATATTCATTGTTAAGAAGACAGGACAACGTCTGTTGGGTCAGCTAGTTAATAATAAATATTGGCTGTGTGGTTTCCGGCAGACTAGAATATAATCACTCCGTCTCTTCCCGCGGATATCGTACAAGGCGACTAAGGGAAATACATTATAAAACATCGATCAGGCCTTCTCCAACCCGTCTGGCCATCGTGGGGAGTGTAGGCCAACAGGTGTCTGTGACGGACGAGAGAGGGTCGTGCTCCTGTAGTGGAGACTAAATATGATGACTGATGATGATTGGAATAAGAATATTGGTAACCTATGTCGTGTCATAACTGGAATGCTTGTTAACTAGGTGCTTCATAACCTGGTGGTTCTATTAATAATTGTTTACTTCGGTAGGCAGGTGGTGTCAGAATTTGTGGGCATTTCATGCATAGCGTAGTGGCAGAATTGGTTTCTCCAGCTGGAAATGCTATCGTTATCCGTTCCCGTTCAATGGTCCATTTGAATGTATGATTATAAATTATTTATCTTAAATAAATTCACGGGATTATACACAGTATCTTGAGAGGCTTGCGCGAGGATATGGATCCAATCCTTAGAGAAGTTTAGTGTCATGTAATGTAAAAAAATGTAAACGCCCGCCGCGCGTGCGTATGTTCTATATTACATGCCTGCGTATATTATATATGTACATGGTTACCTATATATTATTTATAACATTATTTGTCTTAAATTCAGGGGATTTAACACAGTCTCTTGAAAGGCGTGCGCGAGGATCTAAAGCGTAGAAGCCCCTTAGAGACGTTTAATGTCATAGTAAACGCCCGCCGTGCGTTAGTTAGTGCCTAGCTTAACTATTTTTTATTCCACGGTCACATGGGACTCTGTTATAGGGATGAATCGATTTTTGACTTGTATAAAATATAATACATTATTTTAAATAAGTTTTAATTGCTCCGTTATAATTTAATATAAATACAAATATGTACAAAATATGCGAAGTTATTTTTCCCTGAAATTCTCACAAGATACCGAGAAATATACGTTAGAAGTGGCGGGCGCAAGATACTTAGTTATCTATAATATAACTTAGAATAACATACTACTGTTAGTATTATGTATTACTTGAATTTACATTCAATACAATGAGTCTTATGGTATTTCCTTTGATAAAGGAAAAACCGATGGAAAATAATAACTTAATTATTCACATAATCTAAACTTAGCCGTGATGTATATCATAATAGTTTTCCTCTAAAACTTCCACTTAATTAAACTGATAGCATAATATTACGAAATCTTTCAATCTAAATATACATATTTTTTAAAGAAAAGGTGTCTGACAGATTTATCTAAAATAAAATATACAATTAAAATAAATACTAAATATGATATATATGATGATATAATGAGCTATATATTTATACAAACAAAAAAAAAGGAAATAACAAAAACTAATTAAAATTAATAAAATATAATGTCTAAATAGCATCAAAAAATTCTTCCGCATCGCCATCAAGTAAGGGTAACGTGGCCAGAAGGCTAGCAGCATTGCCACGCTGGATGGCAATGCTTTTTTATTCGCTGAGCGAGAAATAGGCCAGCCCTCTGGTCGCGGGAAGAGTCGACTAACCGTTTGGAGATGTCCCTAAATCCACTTAATTTAATAGATAAATATAGTTTTATAATTTACTAGCTGGCTCGGCGAATTTCATATCGCTTTTAAATATTTTTACGTAAATTTTTCGTTTTGTTAGATTAGTTATAAACTATCCTATGTCTCAAGTTGGATCAAACTGCACACACTGTGCAAAATTTTATTAAAATCGCTTCAGTAGTTTAGGATTCCATCGCGGACAAACAACGTGACACGAAATTTTTATATATTAAAAAGATAACAAAGGCAGGACCTTTAAAATACTTTACTAGATAAAAATACTTACGTCGAAATTAATTGTGGAATTAACTGTGGAATTAACTTCGTTCAGCGGTATTTCCGAACAATTCCGACATGGGAGCCTTCAAGAACAGAGTCTTTATTTCCCTTAAAAGGATGGCAACGGATCAGCGACATCTTGGTGTTGCTGATCTCAATGGGCAGTGGTGATTGCCTACCACCAGGTGAACAACATGCTCGTTTGCCCCCCTGTTATATATAAAAAAAGTCCCAGATATATGATACGAGTAGGTATGTCATTGTATCAGTTTTCAGTTGAGAATAAATTAATAATGATAAATATTATTTTATCAATAACAGTTATTTATCTGTGTGAATGGTAGCCTATGTATGATTTTTTTTATAAAAGAGAAGGGTCTACGAGCTCGTGGGTCACCTGATGCTAAACAATCACTACAGCCCATAGACATCTGTAACACTAAAAGGCCAAGGTGCGGAGCGATATTACATGTTGCGAGCGTTAATATGGCTATGATATCCGCTTCGCATCAGGTGGCCTTTATACTTGTCTGCTATCCAACGTAGTATAAAAAAGAAACATTTTCAAAAACCACTTGAAATTTCAACTTTATCTAAATTTTATAAATGTATGTAATTTTTAAGAACAGTAATTAGATGCATGTGCGAGCTACACAGCAAACGAGATACGGCAGAAGTTGAATGTAGAGAGGACGTGTGCCGAGGTCTTAAAAACATTCGCAATCATAACTTTGTTAGGAACGTATAAAAGTCTGATGATATTTATTTTTGACGAGCTCGGTGGCGTAGCGGTCAATGACGCGGCTTCGACACCAACGCTCGTGGGTTCGATTCCCACATAGGACAAACATTTGTGTGCATGAACATGTCTGTTTGTCTTAGTCTGGGTGTTTTCTATGTATCATAAGTATGTATTTACAAAAAAAAATGTATTTACGTGTTAAATGTGTTTATCATTAATTTAATTTAATTTATTTATTCATAGAACAATATTACAATTGTATTTGAATTTTAGCTTATAATCTAAAACTTTCAATAATTCATTAATATCAGTTGTCTAGTGTGTTATGGGTATAACACAAGCTTCGCTTACTTTGGGGCTAGATAGCGCTGTGTAATTTGTCTGACAATATTTATTTATTTATTTATAAGAACAGCAAATAGTTACAAGCATTGCGACCTGTAGCAATAGGCCAAATGAAAATTTTCTAAAATTGTATAAATATTTTAACAATATCGTCATATAAGCATCGTCGAATAAGCATTCGAGACGATCTGCGATCTATCAATATTCACTGTCTGTTATTGCCTGATCTATAAACACACACCATAAACCAACGAGCGGATCGGACTGAAATTTGCCATACACATAGCTATTATGACATAGATATCGGCCAAGGAAGTATTTTTGAAAATTCCCTAAGTGTACCGAGATACGCGCATACGATGTCGCGGGCTCAAGCTACTAAACAATAATTTCTTCCTATCTGTACCATTTCTCTTACAATTTATATTACATACAAAGGGTCTTTTGTTACAACCTGCCTACAATCAATGGCGCGTAACGTTTATTCCGTAACCATGGTAACTGGACCATAAATAGACCAAGATGAAAGCTGTGGTCAGGTAAAGTGTGAATAAACTACAATGGTCAATTTTCTTTCTATTGTTTTAAAGAAGTTGTTTGTTTTTGTATTTAATATAACAATAAGATAATTATTGTTATATTGTTTATTACGCGGTTAAGCGTGACATTTTAGTTTTTATGTTATTAACCGTCCGTAATATAAATTTTAATAGAATTTATCAAGTGCACCAAACTGTTCAAACGTGACTTAGTATAAAAATAATATACCTTTTTTATACCCTGAGGTGACAAACAAGTGTATGGCTTGACTTATGGAAAGTAGTTACCGCAGCGTATTGACGCCTGTAACACCAAAGGGCATCAAATGAGCTTTGCCGACCCAGTAACAACCTCTTCACGCCCTTTTTGAAGAATTCCATGCTCTTGGAAAAACATCGACAGGCAATTCGTTCCACAGTTTGAAAGTTCATAATAGTACTTTTGTACTTTAAAATATATTTTAATTGTTTGTTTGTCTGTTTGTTAGTAATATCTTTATTGTACTAAATAAAATATTAATTAATAGAATAAGTTGCTTTTTCTAATCTG
This sequence comes from Hypsopygia costalis, assembly GCA_937001555.2. Lineage (NCBI taxonomy): Eukaryota > Metazoa > Arthropoda > Insecta > Lepidoptera > Pyralidae > Hypsopygia > Hypsopygia costalis. The sequence goes on from OW443344.2 coordinate 12,515,949, forward strand.
AATGCGATGGAAACAATTAAATTTGTCTATATAATGTGGCTGTTTATTTCACCCTATATGTCAAATAAGTACACATATTAGTTACACGTAAAATTCTTGACTATGATGTATTTGGTGTAAATTTTATTCTGCATTAGCGATCAGGGGTCCTACTGTCAAGCAGAAGTCAATTACGATTGGAGTGTTTGATTGCGAAAAGGAAACTTTAGCTTAGATTGGCAATAATTGTGTTTAGCTTAGCTAGTAGAAATCATAGAGCTCTACCGACAAAGCTGAAGATATTTGTCATTAACTTAAACCTGAGGTCTATTACGTATCTATATATGTATATAAATGATTTATGATCATGATATTTAATAATAGATTTATATATATATATATATATATATATATATATATATATATATATATATATATATATATTTAATAATAGATTTATATATATATATATATATATATATATATATATATATATATATATATATATATATATATATATATACATTTATATATATATATATATATTATCAGAAGTTTAAACATAAGTCCGTATTTCGCAATCAAAAAACCCAATGGAAATCCGCTTCAACTTAGGCGGTAAGGCCCTGGCCAAAATATTTTTTAAATTCAAACCAGTAATTCTTCAGATTAGCGGGATCAACCAAACAAACAAATGAACATTTCAGATCAACGTACCCTATACCTAACAGCTAGTGCGCCCCGTGTGCCAACCTTGCGGTTATATCACGGGGATGCGAGTCTCTCGTCCAGTAAACCAACCAGACGAGAGAACCTTTACCTGCTCCGTCTTTGCGCTCGGTAAACCAACCGAGCACGCAAGCGGAGCAGTAGCAGGTCTTACTCCGCTTTCACCTGCATGCAAGCTACTTGCGTACTCTTAAATCGAGTAGCTCGTGGCGAACCGACGCTCGGCGAACCAAGCATCGGGGCCCTACTACCACTCCCCAATCTCCATGATGGGTACCGGAGCTGTGTTTCAGATCAGAGAAATTAGAACATACTCCACCACGCTGCTCAACTGCAGGTTGGTGGAGGCCAGTATTTTCAAGCCACCTTCTACGCCAACCCGCAGTTGACACCTCCACATTTCAAATGAGTAAAGATTATTGGCGGAATACAGTAGAAGCGCAGCGGTGATTATTTTTTTAAATCTGTGATTACTATAGGCTATTTCCATATTTTATTTCGATTAATTCCTTAAGTAGCGTAGTTTATGCGACTAATAAATGATACTGCATATATTTTTCAAATCTAATTACTAGAATAGGCATGCTAGCTTTATTCTCATATGGAAATTTGGTCCAAGCAAGTTTTTCTATCATCTGTTTTAACAATAATATTCTAGTTTAGATATGTAATGAGGAGCTCGATGGCGTCGTTGTGTGTGTCAGTCTAATCAATCACACAAGTTAAGCAACGTTGACCGTAGCCTGTCTATGGATGGGTTTATTAATATCGAAGTCCTCCGTGTTTCACTTTCAAGACAAGCCTTAGGTAGTTCTGTCACACTAGCTTCCGCCAGCCCACAGTAGAGCAGCGTGGAGGAGTACGCTTTGAATCTCCTTCAAAATGAGGGAAGACGCGTATCTCAGCAGTATCATCAACGCATGTTCATCTCAAGATATATGAAGAATAAGTAATAGTATTAGCATTATGATACGCACGTTATACGTAACTTTGCGACCTATGAAAGACTTCAACGCGCACGAGAATTTAATGGAGTAATAAATTGCATAATAAAACAACACAATTATTATGAAACTTCAGAGCAATGCAAGTGTTTCCTTTTCATGTATATTTTTCATCATCATCAGCCTCTGCCCACTGCTGGATATAAGTCTTCCCCAATGCTTTCCACCAAATACGATCCTCCGCCTTGCGCATCCAGCCGCTTCCAGCTGCTTTCTTAAGGCCATCGGACCATCTAGAATTATATTTTTATTATTGTCTAGATGTATATTTTTATTATTGCAAAATTATGTTTAATTTAAAAACACTTAAGAACGTTTTTACCAATTTTTTATGGATACTATTTAACGTAACATCAAATAAACACATTGCAAACCTAACCTAACCTATTTTGCACACCAAAAAATACTTATTGCACATCAAATGCAGGATTTGATGTGCGATCAGATTAATTTGATGTGCAAATCAGGTTTATTTTTGTGGATCAAATTAACGTTTTCCTTCATTAATAAAGCACTGGTACGGTTCTACGTAATTAAATGTATTTTTACCGACCGGTTTCGCCTTAAGGCATTATCAAGATAAACAGATGGTGCTTGCGTTTCTACAAAACCGATTATTGATACCGAGCAATGACAATTGATTGCTTGGTATTATTACGTTTTTATAAAAGAAGCTACATTTTACAGCTAAATTTAGATGTAGACTTAAAGAGATCTTTAAATGAATAATTCATATTAAAAACAAAATCCAACACCATCCTCAGACCTTATTACCCATAAAAAAAAACATAACAAAGAGTAACAAGTGCGTTGCGTGTCGGCAACGTTCCATTTAGCACGGAAGGCTATCTTTTTGTTTCAGCTCGATAATCGCAAAGTAAATTGAAACTTCTCGATAAGAAAAAGTCGATGGACTTTTTTTCAGTCGAGACGTGCGAGATAAATATCCAGTTCGTATAATCTGTTTTCGCTAATCGTAATATTTAAACGGGAGTGCAAAACGAGTGATGTCACTCTTCAACCGTTGATCCGATTTTGATCTTTTAAATAGATAGATGGTTATTTAATTTATTTATTCCCGAGAATATGATAAGATAAGAATTTGAGGTGTAAGTGGTTCATCAACATCTTTGAACCAAAGCCAACTTCACCTGCACGCGGTGCACCCTGCTGACCTACAAATGAAGCCCTGGCGATTAGAGAGGTAGAGAGCGTAATTGTAAGCTACCCGACTGGGAAATGTACCTACACTTCACAGAATACCGCAGCCAAATAACAATTCCCTTGAGCGTTGTTGTTTTTCTGCGAGTGAGTGAGGTCACCAGAAAGGAAGGAAATGCTGCGTTGTTGGCAGCGGTGATGGCGAGGCGCAATCGATATTTTATGTTGCGAGCGTTAATATGGCTACGGTAACTGCGTCACATCAGGCTTATGCTTGTCTGCCACCCGACGTAGTATAAAAAAAGTTTACAAGACGTTTCGTTCAGTTGTGCATCCATACTCTACCTTTGTTATCCGTAGGTCCGTATTATTTTTACACTAATAAACAATTATGAGCTGATAAACAAGTATGATTTGTTATTTGGCTGCGGTATTCTGTGAGGTGGAGGTCCCCCAGTCGGGCAGCTTACAAAAACGCTGTACACTATCTCTCTTTTGCTAGAGCCTCTTTAACTAATCGGTAAGGTGCATGACGTACAAGTGACATTGGCTCTAAAGATTGTGTTGAGCCATTGAAATTGTTTTTCGTAGAATTTAGAGAACTTAGAGAAACCCCGTGCATAGCTCTTTCCATAGTACTTTAGGCTGAGAACTGATCTAACGATCAGGCAAGTCTCAAGTCATGACGTGGAGGACGTACCAGTATTATTTTATAAAAATGTTGATGTGAGCTGCTTAAATATTTTTAATATGTAATTTTTTTTCAATTGTTACTAATTAACAATTTATCAATAAAATCCTACTCTATGTACTGTTATGGTTAAGATCTGTTAAAAAGTCGCTGAGAGTTTCATTCAGGGTATGAAATAAATGTATAGTACAGGGTATGCCTCCCCAACCCGTCTGGCCAGCGTGGGGAGTGTAGGCCAAATCCTCCTTCCATCTAGGACGGACGAGAGAGGGTAGTGCTGCTGTAGGGGAGACTAAATGAACCTGATGATGATGAAATAAAAATTATAATTGAGTGGAGCGCACGGAAAGCTTATATACGCCGAAAAGTCACTCTTGGAAATGAATAAGTTCTAAAACCAATGAATTTGATGAAACTTATGAAATATAACCATAACATGCATGAGGTTTGTGTAGAAAAAAAAATGAGATCGATCATGTCATTGAGGAATAATCATCAAATACATTAATGGAAAATATACACTCAGCGAATCTGCTCGCTCCACTGAACCTCAATTTCGGCCCAGTGGGCTAGAATCCGGCCTAGTAAGTTTATTTTTATTTTCTCTTTTCAAAATATACACATTTTTTTACTGGGACTTTACCATTTTGGAAATATGAACTCAAAATAACGTAATTATTTCAACAACATATATTTTACGAACAGGTTTTAGATTCGCGTGTACAATTATGCTTGTACGAAAACACTTCCATGTTAAATTTTGGTTGTTTAAAACAATCATTGTTTTTTGGTTACTAACTCGATGTATTTATAAACACAATGTTTTGAAGAAAATATATCGATACTTTAAATACTATTTCCAAATTACAGATATAATGACGGTAATAATGGCTATTTACAAATTTATTCACTTTTTTCAACTAAAAAATAACATCCATGTCATGCTAATAATTAGCAATCGACCATAGTACGTTTATCAGTCATTATTTTATAATAAATTGACATATTAAAACAAACAAAAACTATTTTGACATTACAAAAGATGCTTAAAGAATTGGACAATTTAATTTTATTTCATTTTTATTCCTATTTTTGACATTGCTATTTTATTTGGTATAATACTTATTGAATTGACACTCTATTTTAATATAATATTGATAATAATTTTGAAATTTAAAATAATTAATTTCATATGTACTAATGATAATGTTTTATATGGATACTGAAATCTAAAATAAATGAATTTAATTACCTGACTAAGAATAAACAACTCAGTGTTACTACAAAAATTTAGATCATTTATTATTTTTTACAACATCATATTGTTTTTTTTTTTCTAAAATCCTTCACCTGACAAATACAATAAAAAAATGAATTCGTGAAATCGGTCTATCCGCTCATGCGTAATGCCATGGGAAATATGGATTCATTTATATATATATATAGATTATGTGAACGCGACTCCAACATAGTTCAATGACAAATTTTAATGTAACTTTGTTATCTGCCAATCAATATTAATGCAAATAAAAACTGTACAGTTGCCAAGACAATTTATTTTGCAGACAGCGTTAATTATAACATCCGTATAATCTGTGCAAAACATAATGATTTGTTATAGAAAACGTATTAATATCGCTTGCGCGTTTGACATTCTAACAGGTAAATAATTAATTAGTTAAAATGTAATTTATTTATTTATTCAACCGTGTACACATCCTGCCCGTATAACATTTAGATATTTTTGAGTAATATTTTTTTTTATGTACTAATTATTACATACTATTATGATATTGTACTGTATAAGATATATTTACCTATATCTCCTAAATATATTTTTTTCTGGACAATTTACACAGCGCCATCTAGTCCCAAATTAAGCGCTAAGCTTGTACTATGGGTACTAGACAACTGATAAATGTACTTAAATACACTTTTTTTTGTAAATACATACTTAAAATACATAGAAAACACCCAGACCAAGACAAACAGACATGTTTGTCTTGTGCGGGGATCGAACCCGCGACCTCGGAGTCAAAGGAGCCATTGCTAGCCGTTTGACCACCAGCTCGCTCGGAATTATTCAATTTAAAAATTCAATCTTGATATGATTACTTACACGAGCAACTCGCAAATTCGCAACAGCCTTTACTTTTAAGAAAACTAAAGATCACTATTTATCTAATATGTCTAGATAGTATCTATGTATGTGCAAATTTATATAAGTATTTATGTATGAATATAATTCAGCTGGTGGAAAGCAATCGCAACCGCCCATGACGATCAGCAACACCAAGAGGTCGGCGATCCATTGCGAAGGTTTTAAGGGAAAAAGTACCGCTGCCATGTCTAGAGTTGAGGGGTTTGGATTAGGCTCCGGGAGGATTGGAAAGTAGGGGAGATGAAGGCATTTCTTCAGTCGGTACCTCTCATTCACCAGAGCCCCGATAGCTAGTTGACACAGTGCGCCACGTGCCGGTGAGGTTGGCTATAAAAATGATGATCCCTTCAACAACCTTTCATCATCTGTCACGATTTCACCTTTTACATATATAGAAAATAGATAAAATGTACTGTTATATGCCAAGCATATAAATCCATTGTAGTAAAAACATGGAAGCGGATTTATAGCTTAAAAAACAATAAAGATTGAAACGGCGACTTAACTTAAGGCAGAGAGATGTGTTCAAGTTTTTAGTCCTACTGCATGGTGTCCCATATATGGGCAAACGGCCAGTCTTGCAAGACCTAACTCTGTGACCGACGCTAGAAGAAATGCATGGGTCAGAACTTAGGAATCCTAACGTTGGTTTAGACTTTGTACATTGCAATTTTTTTTTTCTTTTTACTTCGACACTTAATATCAATATTAGTGACATGAAACTATAGTATACTCGTAATGAATGGTCCCACGCTTCATGTAAATGTATATTATATATATAAAGGTATATATATAATATAATAAAGGTTATTTATATGATGAAGAGCCCGATGGCGTCGTTGAGCGTGTCAGTCTAATCGATCTACGTCGTCGTTTAGCTACGTCGACCGTAGCCTATCGACGGATGGGTCTATTTATCGCGAGGTCGTCCGTACTTCGGAGGGCACGTTAAGCCGTCCGTCACGGCTGTAGACAGTAGTTAAGCCAAGTCAGTGGCCTTTAGGCGGCTTGAAAACACTGGCCTACGCCAACCCGCAGTTGAGCAGCGTGGTGTAGTATGCTCTAAACCCCTGCGATTGAGGAAGACCCGTATCCCAACAATTTATTTTTATTACATTCTTTACTTTATGTCAATTCTTATGATTAACATCATCCATCATCATTGCTGTCTACTACTGAACATAGCCTCTTCAATTGATTACCAGCGAAGCCAGTTCAGTGCCACCTGCATCCAACGACTCTCCTCGCAATCTCTAGTAAGCAGGTCGTCAGTTCATCTCGTAGGCAGCCTCGTAGCAGCTTGACTTCCAGCCATGTAAAATTTCTTTATGCAGACTAGGGTGTTACTGAACTTACTGAATACCTTTATGTCTTACTTATAAATACATTTGCAGATCGAACATGCGTGATGCGCATGCGCAACGCGCCGCGTTCACAGATTATGTAGATTTTTTTTGTATTTCGGTAATATGAACAGATTATGTAAAAAAAAAAGTTAATTTTCGATACAGTTGTCCATAAAAAGGTGTATCGAAAAATATTTTTTTAAATTTATTTTGAAGGCTTCTGCGTAAAAGACGGACATTAAGATTCTGTGTTTAGTTTTTTAATCTCTAAATTTCAGTTTAAGAGTAGATAAAGTATATATTGTATCTCAATATAATGACATGTCAATGTTTCATTATACTTCGCGACTTGTTCAGTCGCAAACAATACATAAAACAATTACCACATTATAATTGCACGTGTCCAATACCAACAAACAATATTTTATAGGTACTGCGATGGTAAATGATAAATAATGCGAATATATGATTTTCCTCATACAATAGGCCATTATGGGCGATTACAACAGCTTTAATACGTATACAATATACCAGTAAACATAGAAAGGTATTACAAAGTCACGATTTAGCAGATATTGTAAAATTGCTTGTTGATTTACTATTTAACTTATGTTGCCCAAGTATATGTCATATCGATACCTCCAATGAACACTACGCCAACTCAAAATATACACATTTTTTTTATTATTATTTTTTATACCACCAGTGTGACAAACAAGCATACGGCCCGCCTGATGGAAAGCAGTTACCGTAGCCTATGAACGCCTGTAACACCAGAGGCATCACACGCGCGTTGCCGACCCTGTAAAAACCTCTTCACGCCCTTTTTGAAGAACCCCATGCTGTAGTCCCCTGAGAAAACCTCGACAGGCAGTTCATTCCACAGCTTGACAGTACGCGGGAGAAAACTTCTCTGAGACCGCACAGTACGTGACCACTTAGGCTCAATGTGTGAGGATGAATTCCCTGTCGATGGCGAGCGGTGCGACTGTAGAAGGAGGCCGTTGGCATCATATCAAACAACTCCTCTGAACACACCCCATTGTACAGACGGTAGAACACACAAAGGGACGCAAAATCTCTTCTCAGACTTAAAGGTTCTAAACCGTCTATTGGTTTGGGATCGTCGACATCCAGATACACACCGCTAATATGAGTTATACATTTACTTAGCGGTTTGTATTTGTCGATTTTGTTGTGTCTGTGTGTCTTTTCTAAATAAAATTCAGGTAGCATAATGTTACTGAAGTAATTAATCGATTTAGATAAAAAAGAAAACTATCGAAATTTTAGTTGGCGTAGTGTTCCTTGGTGGTATCGATATGCGGCTGGGAGCAGCATTTCAGGTTGTTGAGTTGGGTGGATGGTATTTGGACGCTTTGTTCTTATTTAGGGTTCCATACCCAAAGGGTAAAACGGACCCTATTACTGAGACTCTGTGGTCCGTCCGTCCGTCTGTCACCAGTCTATTATTCACCAGGCTATATGTTCACATAATATTTAGTTATATATTCACTTTAAAAATAATTTTTTTTTTGGCGTTTTCGTAGATAATGGTACGGAACCCTTCGTGCGCGAGTCCGACTCGCACTTGGCCGGTTTTTTATTTTTATTTAATTGGCGTGATTTATGTACTGCCTCTATCTGCTCTGTAGGTAATATTTACTATTTTGTATTTTTTTTAATAAAATGTTTAAGGAAACGTACTGTAGTAGATCGCCAATTATCAAAATGATATGGATGGAATTTTAATTTATGGCGAGTCTTATCTACTTTAATTTACATACACTATACACGTTTGAATATACACTTTCATTTTACATTATTACATACAACTAAATAGCTAGTGAACTAATCAAATATTAAATTAAATAATTTAATATAGAGTTTCGTATACGCTATTACTAATGAAAAGAATGCGTTAGCTAAAGTGCAAAGTGCATGGATTCGTCAATCACGGACAGACAGACTGACTGACATTATACTTACGCGCAGTAGGGCGCCAGAGAACAATTAATACTACTAAGGAATAGATGTGAAGCTTTTACGGTACTAAAACTTGTAGTAGATAGTCGGAGGGGGTAACTGTAGGATTGCCTACGTCATGGTTGGCAAACTAATAGCACGGATTGTTCTCCTGTTATGTTCCACAGAAGTTATCAAATGGATAAAATTAAATAATGGATAAAATCAAAAACTACTGAACCGATTTTAAAAATTCTTTCGTATATAACAGCAGTAACATAGACTATATTTTATTGCACTAGTGCGTAGCCGGGGCCCATTGCTAGTAAAATATATTTAGCATGTAATTAGCAGTAATCACACTTTCTTTTTTATATTGCTGTACAAACTACGACTTACAACTAAGGAGTCTTCGGTTAATGGCATCTAGGTTTATTTTTGTCGATCAATGTAAATCAGTAATTGTAGTTTCTTAGGCAGCACGTAATGGTCACGCTTTTATTATTGTCAAAAAATGATTAAATAAATATATAAATATTCAAATCACACAGCCATCCAGAAAGAAAGATTGTACTATGAGTACTAGATAACTGATAAATATATTTAAATATATATTTTTTTGTAAATGCATACACTTAATACATAGAAGACACCCAATCAAGACAAGCAGACATGGTCATGCACACACATGTTTGTTTTGTGTAGGGATCGAACCCGCTAGTTCGGTATCTAAGTAGCCTTTGCTAGCCATTCGACACTCGTGAAAATAAACTTACCAGCCCAAGTGTAATTCGTAGCGTAACGAACGTTAGATAGATCATGTGACATTTGTCAATTCGAACATTTTAGTATGAGCTCCACAGTTGAAATTAGCGATCGCTACGCTTTTCTACTTCGCAAACTGCCATTTGGCAAGCCGTGTCGTTCGTACCATTCGCAAATAATTAAAATTCCATCCATGCCACCTTGATAATTAGCGATCTACCACAGTACGTTTTTAAGACATTTTCTACTACGTACATCGGAATTGTAAAATCAACTTCCCTCAACGGTGTTTCCGAACAAATACGACTTGAGAGTCTTCAATAAAAGGTACCTACGAGTATACCTAAAAAAGGCTGACAGGGGATCAGTCACCTTTTGGTGTTGATGATGGGATGTGGTGATTGCTAACCATCAGATGACAAGCACAATAGTTTGCCAATCTTCTATAAAAAAAAAATTATACCTAAATGCCTAGTAGCATAATTAAGCTGTGTAAATAGAATACGTCGTCTACTTCAAAGTATGTATGGATGGAACAAGTAATTAAAATTACAATAAGTAGGTCGTTAAATTTTCCATATACATGCTACGAATACGAACCCATCGACGACGCTCGTCAACCAATCTCTATTCTTTTTGCACTTTTCCATTGGATATTTGTGTTCTGTGCAACTAATTAACATCATGTGAACTGTATACTTGTTTGTCACTAGAGTGGAAAAAAACGATCGACATCATAATCCATTATATGGCGATCACAATTTATTTGTTTATTTTGTCAATGATTTAAAAACGCTTTCACTTTTGTGACAGTAATACTTTCTATTTGATCTACTGTGTGATGCCGTGATGAGATTGTCTCTAAGGTAATTTTCCATAGGCTACTCGTTATGAGGAGCTCAATGGCTTTACGTGGTGCACCCTGCTGACTGACAAACGAAGCTCTGGCGAAAGGAGGGGTAGGGAGCGTAATTGTAAGCTACCCGACTGGGGAATGTACCTCCACCTCACAGAATACCGCAGCCAAATAAACACTTCCCTTGAGAGTTGTTGTGTTCCTGCGAGTGAGTGAGGTCACCAGAAAGAAAGGAAGGAGATGCTGCGTTGGCAGCGGGGGTGGCGGCACGCGAGCAATACTTTATGATACGAGCGTTAATATGGCTACGGTGACCGCTTCACATCAGGCGGGCCATATGCTTGTCTGCCACCCGACGTAGAATAAAAAACAATAAAAAAAAAATGGCGTCGTTGCGCGTGTCAATTTACTCGATCACATAAGGTAAGTAACGTCAACCGTAGCCTGTCTATGGATGATGTTTATCTTGAGCTCCTACTTGTTTCTGAGGGCACGTTAAGGTCCTGGGTCTTGTCATTAGATGACAGTCGTTAAGCTAAGTCAGTGGAGTTTAAGCGGTTTGTAAACACGGGCCTCCACCAACCCGCAGTTGAGCGAGATGGAGTAAGCTCTAAATCTAAACCCCTTTCGATTGACAGGAGATCCGCATCCCAGCAGTGGGACTAAAATTACAAGGGCGCTGTACCCTACCTCTCGTTTGCCAGAGCCTCTTTCGCTAATCGGCAGGCTGCATCATGTGCAGTTTCAGGGCGTTGGCTCTAAATATTCCTTTTGATTACTTTTGTTACTTTTTATACACCAATATGTTAAGTTGACCGTGTGGTTTCCGGCAGACTAGAATAGAATCACTCCGTCTCTTCCCGTGGATGTCGTACAAGGCGACTAAGGGAAATACATTATCAAACATCGATCAGGCCTCCCCAACCCGTTTGGCCTGCGTGGGGAGTGTAGGCCAAATCCTCCTGTCTGGGACGGACGAGAGAGGGTCGCCCTCCTGTAGTGGAGAATAAAAGGACCTGATGATGATGATGTTAAAGAAATATATCATGTAAGTTAATTCATAATTAAGATAATCCTCGGCTAGACACCGGGCCTGTGAAGCTAGACTTTCACTGAGCCAAACAAGTTTCATTTACATATAAACATGTACAGTACATACCTATAATAATTGATTGAAGATCGTGAGGAGCACTCCAAAATATATAATACACATAATAAAATAATATAAATATTCCTGGACAATTAGCACAGTATAATACTTAAATACATTTTATTTTTTTTGTAAATATATACATATAATACATAGAAAATACCCAGACCAAGACAAACAGACATGTTCATGCACACAAATGTTTGTCTTGTGCGGGGATCGAACCCGCGATCTCGGAGTCAAAGTGGCCATTGCTAACCATTCTACCACCGAGCTCGTCATGGGTCACATGGGTCCTTACCGCCGAAGCTTTAGCCGATTACCCTCGGATTTTCTAATTGTGTTAGGTAATTGTGTTTACTTTAGCTTATAGAAACGCTGGTTAAGCTAAAACCTATTTTTTATTTTTTATTTTACTGCTGTGAAGTCGCAGTGTGGTGCCATCTACTTATTAAGTATTACGCTACTGAATATTTATAATATTCTGGCAACTTAGCCGAAATAAACTATTTAAAATAATAATTATTTAAAGCCAATTAACCACAGATAAAAAATTGGCCGTGTGGTTTCCGTTTATTACTCCGTTTCTTCCCGTGGATGCCGTACAAGGCGATTAAGGGAAATACATTATCAAATGTCTTTCAGGCCTCCCCAACCCGTCTGGCCAGCGTGGGGACTGTAGGCCAAATCCTCCTTCTGTCTGGGACGGACGAGAGAGGTTCGTGCTCCTGTAGTGGAGACTAAAACGGACCTGATGATGAACCACAGATAAATAAAAGTACAGAAATATATAAAATTGATGTAGAATAACTTTAGATCTAAACTCCATTTAATCAAGAAATAGACGACTGGCCAGCAATCATTTGGGGCGTGGGAAACAATGGCTCAATCATAATGCGTGCGCGCACCTGTCGACCCATCGCATGTCTGTCGTGGTTTGTCCCGTACCATATGTTCTCATAAATAACAGATTACTGTTAAGTTGACTTTTATCATCAAAGGATGTGATAAGTTTGCAAGCAAGAATATTCTAAATTAAAAAAAATAGTTTGTAACTAAATTTTTGTATTGTAAAAAAAACGTAGAATATAAAGAAGAATAAAAAATATCCATAGGTACTGATAACATTTGTGGTAGAAAAGTAAATCATGACATAAAATATCGTAAACAAGTTAAAGTAAGTAGCAAGTTAAGTAAAAATAAGTTAACAACTAAATAGTTAAAAAATATAAAGTTAAAACTTAGCGGGCGGTAAACCGCAGCCTGCTAGGATAAGGTCAGTACGCGACACGTTTTTAAATTTTGCATATCTCGACCCCAGATACAAAGGACTTTCGATAACAACAGAACAGACAAAAAAAAACTTTATATTGATATTCCTCGAATATTTATTTATTTTTGTCCTTAAAACTCATATTTTTTTCATACTCCATCGACTTTCGAAATCCAATAGTAAGGATGCCGGCCCATCCATCTGTCTATCACAGTATCAGGTCAGAGCATTCAACACCTCGCTATCGGGACGTCCAAGAAACAATGATCAACGCATTAGCCGCTGATGAATCGAGCACTGTTCACATTTTTTATCACCACTCGATTGTCTAATCGAATCGACTCGATTGTCCGATTGAGTTCACGCCGAAAAACATATCCACTCAATTTTATCTCAGCTTTCGAGATTGTCCGCCCGCTGCAAAAAATATAGATAAAGAATTTCATTGTCATTATTAATTACATTGTCATTATTAATTACATTGTCATAAGTAAATTTGGATTAATCGGAGAAACATGTTTTAGTTTTTGTTACTTTTGTCATCTGTCACATGAGTCTGATAAAAAATTAAGGAAATGTGTTTAATTAATTTACTAAAAGCGGCTATGTAGTTAATCTATACGCTGTAGAAGTAGGAGCGAGAGGTATGCCAGCAAAATCTCTCTATAACCTGCTGAAAGACCTTGGCTTGTCCAGAAGTACAGTAAGTTCTATATTAAAACGAGTATCTAAAGCTGCATTAGCAGGTTCATACCAGATTTGGCTGGGCAGGGAGAGAAACACAAGTAGTGAAGGTGAGTGTTGATGTACGTCGGAAAGAGGCCCCTTAAACCTACACCCGTGTCACAAGTCTCGGGATCTGCTTGGGGTTTCTCTCTCTCTGCGACACGATGGGTGAATCCAGGAAGCTAAGAAGTTCGTCTCTTTTATTGACAATAAACCTAATGGTCAAATAATGTTATTTTTTTAATATTTAATACAACTTAATGACTTAATTGTATTTCTGTTGGCCACGACCTTGTATGCATGTTTCGTTAGACTGGGGAAGTACCTCCACCTCACAGAATACCGCAGCCGAATAACAATTTCCTAGAGGGTTCAGAAAATGATTCCCGCAATATCTATATATTATAGTTTATTTATTTTTGAATATACAGTTGAGTAGTGTGGCAGAGTACGATTTAAACCCCTTCAATTCAAGGGAGACCTATATCACAGCAGTGATATTTGTCGATGCGAGCAGCAATAGAAACCAATTAATATCGGACATAAATTAACTATGAATTTGAAAACTGCCCAAATGTTCCTACACACGAGCAAAATAATCCTATGCAATATACTGTGTTGCTTTCAAATATTTATCTACCTACCAAAGAATGATTATTTATACATGAAATTTAGAATGATTTACCTATTTATTTTATTACTTATTGGCCATAGCATAAGGGTACAAAAGTCGGACTTCATTCTAAGAGCATTCTCTACCAGTCAACCTTTGGGAAAATGCGGTTCATAAAATAACAGTAATGAATATACACATTTTATTATAAAAAAATATACTCGAAAAACGAAACAAATCACAGAAATCTGCCATCAATTCTCATAAATTACCAAGATATGAAATAAAATTTTGCCTAACAGTTTAAAACCTACGAGTACTTACCGGGAAAGTAATTGACCTCGTTTGCCCTCTTACCGGGGGACATCTTACCTTTCAAGTCACCAAATGACTGATGACATGTCCAATGATTCTAATTGTATAATTAATTGGCTCCAAATTGTTAAAAGTATTCGAAAGACAACGTTATTACAAACGCATTAGGGATAATTATTGAATGTTTTGAAACACAAAAAAAGTTATTTATCTATTGGAGAGTGAATTTCTACGCCTTAACTGTAAAATATTGTTATTAAAATAATTATTATCGTTGGAAATACATTTGATATATATTTTTTATACTACGTCGGGTGGCAGACAAGCATACGGCCGGTCTCGTGAGAAGCGGTTACCGTAGCCATATCAAAGATCGCAACATGAAATATCGTTGCCAATGCAGCAACTCCTTCTATCGTGGTGATCCCACTCACTCGCAGAATACAATAAAATTATTCTGTGATAGAGGGACTTCCTTAGGTGGGCAGCTTAAAATTACTCTACTCTCTTTATGCCAGAGCCTCGTCAGTCAATCAATAGGGTGCACCACGTGCAGGTGAGGTTTTCCGAAAGCTCCAGTCCAATCGAATGATGATCATTTTTTCAATATAGTGATTGTAAAAATGCCTTATTACTATCGCTTTAGGTCGTTATCACTTGTGCCCGACCAGTGCCGTCTAAGTTCATATTATGTATTATAATACCTTATCTCCGCTCCTACGCGTAGTCTTGTTGCTTATACAGATTTAAAATTAGAACTACAGCAATGCAATTACGAAACGCATCCAAAATCATGTAAATTAAGGTTATTAAGAGATCATAAACAGGGGTTAAATTTTGCGTGATGCGCAGACAAACATACAGTCTGTCAATATGATTGTACCCGCAGCCACATCACCTTATCCAGACCAGACCAGACCAGAAGAATAATTCCGTCAGCAATTTCAATTGCTCTTATAATATTATTCTTCTTTGTTATCTCTACCCTGTCTATGGGTATATTTATCTCTAGCTCCTCTGTGTTTCGAAAGGTACATTAGCTGTATATCTCGGCTGTTGAAATTATATGACAGTCAAGCCAAGTCAGTGGCAAAGGACAGTTTGAAATCAGTTGGTTGCGCTGAACAGCAGCGTAGTGGATTACACTCTAAATCCCCTCGCTTGAACAGACCCGTAACAGGTTGGTGTTGAAATTTGTACGTATTTAGTACTGGTAGCTATAATCTTGGATCAATTTGTAAAGCATGGAACTTAATTCTTAGATGTAGTTGAGATACTCCAAAAAACAAACACGAGACAAAATTTAAAAGGAAGCGTATCAAACCAAACTCGCGAACCGTATGCGTGTTCGTAACTTTCGTCTGTTGATCGTTTTTCTGAACTATCTAAGCTAAAAAGTTTTGTAATACTTCTCGCATGTTACCCAAAAAGAATACTATATATAATATATATATGTAATATCTTGTAGTCCAAGGTACAATGCAGAGCAAGATACCCCTTGGTCGCTCTCCAACCAGACCGGCAGATTTAATTACATATATCACAAAATCCTCCATGTTTGACTGCGCCCACAATCCCTCCAACAGAACCAATTGGAGACAACATCAAGAGCCGCCATACGTGATGACCTGACCATGATCACGACCACTCGGCCAAGAGTGTCTGACGAGGAAGAAGAAGCTAAAAAGTCATCGACTTCAGACGCAAATCGGGTTGTAACCCTTGTAACAATTACAAACTTTCGAAATATATCCTATGAATAGACATTTTTAAACTTTTAATTACTATTTCACATGATTTAAAATCTTCCGTTTAATTTATACACTAATCCGTTAATAAACGAATTATAATGGCATTTAAAATAAACGAGAAGTCAACTAGGTATATAAATTAAAATCACATAAATAAAATTTAAGAATTAATTATCAATTATCAATTCAAATTACTGTAAAAACAATCCCTTTTATGACATTGGCAAAGGCATAAAATGTATTTTTAGACTAAGCATTTAGAGGACGTTAATATTGTGTACATTAATTTAATCCACCAAATTACATCAAAATCGAAGCTGAGGTTCGCGAATTATCGAGACAAATATACACTTACATAAAAAAAAAATCTAGACAGATCTCTAGATCTGTCTCGCTTATTCATTTTAGTTTGGACTCAGTCGAAACTTCAAGAAATGAAATGATTATATTATATCGTATTTTTAAGCACTAAGTGTTATTAGCTTAGCTTAATCTTAGCTATACAAATTCCAAAGTTATCTACTCCTACCACACTCCTACTAATTTCTTCTGATTAAATTCGAGTCCAAGGCAGCCTTAGTTTTACCCCTGTGGCAGCAATGGACTTCACTGTTCATTGCCTGGCGGTTGCCGCTTGAAATCCTGGCTACACAAGAGACACAGTGGTGGGAATGTGTCGTAGGCCTGTCTCAAAGCACTAAGTCTTGCCATTCTGACAAGTTTATGAACAATATAATGCATCATAAAATATAAACTACACTATTTGCGTATCATAATCCCATCTAACGACACTCCTACGCGTAACCAATCTGGCATAATAGAGTAATCTCGATGTTATTCACATCACAACCAAAATACTCATGTTACTGTGTAGGCCGCGATCGTCTTAATCGGAACTGTCAAATGTCAAAAACCCTGTCAAAGCACTTAACTATTGTTTTAAAATCATAGTGTGGGACGAATATATTGTTAGACGGATTTTATTACTCGTAAAGTGTCTCGGCTATAGATACGTACATTTTAGAACGTATACCATTTCTTTTATGGCTTTATTTGAGTTGTAAATTTAAGTGTTGATTTATTTAATCAATGACTCGAATTAATTAGAACGAATGTATATGCCTTAGGCTACGTTCGGAGTCACGCTTAAAAAAGTAATCGTAAATTAAAAAAAAAAGAAATTGACGTTTCGCTTGATAACTCAAAAAGTTATTCCATTTTAAATTTGAATATAACAAAGTAATAAAATTACAGAACGAAAGTCTATTTTATATCTTGCCAATGTATTTCTCAATACGAAATGTAATCTTATAATTTTCGGCATAAGATTTAAAATCACTTTATAATTTCCGAAATAGTAGTCAATATTCATAAATAACTTTATTAGTCCCAATATATTCAAGTTTGACAGTTCGTTCACAGTAGATCAAATATCAAACGGTTTTAATATAACTTGTAAGAAAAAATATGTACCAGGTTGGTTTATATTGACTTGTTATGGTTATTTAATAAATTGGTTTTAAGTAACAATTATTAAAAATACATAAAGTAAAACGTGTTCATTGTAATAGGAGTCATATTTACTACCACTACAAATACAGCTACTAAATGAATTTATGTATTTCTATGTAGCAATGTTTTTTTTATACTACGTCGGGTGGCAGACAATGCATAGGGCCCGCCCAATGTGGAGCGGTTACCGTAGCCATATTTATTTATTTAAATATAAATAATTTAATTAAAAATATATTATCGCTCGCAACATAAAATATCGCGCGCACGCCGCCACACACCCGCCAATGCAGCATCTCCTTCCTTTCTGGTGACTTCACTCACTTGCAGGAACACAGCAACCCTCAAGTGAATTGTTATTTGTCTGCGGTAGGTATTCTTTGACGTGGAGGTACATTCCCCAGTCGGGTAGCTAACAATTACGCTCCCTACCTATCTTTTCGCCAGACCTTCGTTTGTCAGTCAGCAGGGTTCACCGCGTGCAGATGAAGTTGGCTTTGGTTCAAAGATGTTGATGAACCACTTACACCCCAAACTTATTTTATTTTCTGCAGCAATTATAAATACAATTTTATTTGTCGTGGTATACCACGATTATATTTTAGTACTAAAATCAGCTTTTGCTTTGCTTCTTCAGAACCGCATTCGTGATTTTCTGCTAGTCCCGAAGGTTGACTGACAGAGAATGGTTTTAGTGTTAAGTCCGCCTCCCCAAAGGGTGATAGAAATGTTGAAGAAGTATTTAGCAAAGCGCCACTGTAAGAAGGGAAGAGGACAAAGGGTGTTGCATACTCGTCCCCTGTCCATCGTTGCATACTCGTCCCCTTTCCATCTTATATACCTACATAATAATATATACATACTGTACTTTGTAACAGAATAATAATGATGGAGACTATTACTAGAAACACAAAATTTGAACATGAAGTTAGCAAGGTAGTTTGTAGTACGAGCCTTACATCTACAGCGATTTTAATAGTAACGGTTCAGAGTCCACCGTGTAGGCTTCACGAGTTCTTGACTGTACAATAAATACAGCCAACAATAAATGCCCCCTCCCCCCCCCCCCCCCAAACAGATGAAAGGACCTTTACCCGCATCGCTTTCGCGCTTGGTAAACCAACCAAGCACTCAAGCAGATTAGTAGTAGGTCTTACTCCCGTTTCACCTGCAAGCAGGCTACTCATTTCTTCCCCCAACGTACCCTATACCTAACAGCTAGTGCGCCCCGTGTTATTGTGTTATAACCTGTGATATAACCTTCCGGTTATATCACAGGGATTGCGAGTCAACCGTCCAGTAAACCAACCAGACGGAAGGACCTTTACCTGCTCCTCTCTTGCGCTCGGTAAACCAACCGAGCACGCAAGCGGAACATTAGCAGGTCTTACTCCGCTTTCACCTGCATGCAGGCTACTTGCGTACTCTTAAGTCGAGTGTTTCTTCCCCCAGTTAGGATTAATAAAGGCCAGTGTTATCAAATCGCCATCGGCCACTGATTTAGCGTAACTCTAGCAACAATAACTTCACACGCCGAAAACCGAAGCATGCAAAAGATTGACTTAAACAATCCCATCCAAAGCCAAACTGCCATCCAAAAACAACCGACGTTGCTTGACTTTCATTAATACATGCACACACGTAACGACACCATCGAACACCTTAAATGACCGGGTGAAATTCGCAATATCCTCAGGTGCAAACGGTAAATTCTCCAACGAAGCGTGGCTTTGTCGGCTAGGATTACAAACAAACAGACCAGCCATTCATTATATTAGCTACAATTACAGTTAAGATTTCAATAACCCCTCCTTTTATTACCTTATCCTACCAATAAAAAAAAAGAAAACAAAGTTGACAAACGACAACTGTCAGATGACATGCGTAGGCGCAAAGGGCCGCCGCTTGGCTTTTTAGTCCCCGATGAGAAAAAAAAATGAAAAAAATAAATAAAAAGATTGTGTTAATGTCCCCAGCCTCTTGTTTCAACCGGCAGGCGTTTAGCGTTTTGTTATTCCGTGCCCAGTTTCTTTCTGATAAGTGTGGGATAAAAATATCATGTGGATTTTATGCAAATAGATTTTGAAGTTCTCATATTTTTTTAGGTTACTAAAATAGCAGACAGGTGTACCGGTTTGACAAGACCTACAGTCACAACAGTCTAGGGGAGATATTATATATATTATTCTTCTTTTCCGCTTCATTGGAAGACAAATCGAATGTAATATTTATCGAATTGGTCTTCAACAGATGCACAATTAGTTACTAATTAAATCAGTTATTTTATTAGTACAAATTTGACTTTCTAACCGTCTCTAATCGATTGTCCTCATAGCCAAAGTAAAACAACAATAGTAATCTATATTCATACATTGTTCCACTTTCGTACGTACAAAACTGCGCATTGTACGCTACACTACATAGATTTCCCATGTATTATCACTGCTCGCGGTATGACCGGCGCGGAGTAAGTACTGGCCGTTATCCAACGCGAGTTTATGTGCGTGTGAAATTGGTACGCTGTATGAAGATAGTATACTATTCCTTTTTTACTATGTCTTAACTATTCTAGGTTGGTACTGTAATAACATTTTAATTCTTAACATCGTTATCCAGCCATACAAATTTGCTACGCTTCTGTCGACTACTGCTTGTAAAATTGTTATTGTTAAAAAGCACGAATTCAATACAAAATAACATTCAAATGTCAATTTTGATAGTTAGGCCGGCGCGTAATATGTACCAATCAAGTTGAAATGGAGTGTTTCAAATCATCAATATGAACAAAACAATTTTGATAACAAGAAAGAATTCTTACAAACTGTTTAATACTTTAGTATGGTCACAGAATAATGTAGATTTATAGATATAGATTCCATAGCGAAAGCTGTTAGTGCTGTTGAGTGGAATCAGTCTTTTATGACTTGGTTCGTTTGTCCTTGGTTGTTCGTCCGAGTGATCTCTCTTATACAACGACTTTATATACCACTGGCAAACAAGTATACGACCAGCCTGATGGGAGGCAGTCATCGAAGCCAATGGACGCTTACAACACATGTATCACTTTTGCATGGCAAACTCTGTAAAAACCCTCTAACTCTGGAATAACAATTCCCTTGAGGGTTGTTGCATCCCTGAGAGTGAGTGAGGTCATCAGAAAGAGAGGAGTATAGGCTGGCAACGGATCGGAGACCCCTTGGTGTTGCTGATCTCCATGGGCGGTGGTGATTGTTTTCCATCAGGTGACTCACATTCCCGTTTGACCCCCTCTCACATAAAAAAAATAAAAAGACTGTTAAACTATTATTTTACGATATAAAAACTTATAGACTTGCCAATCTAAACAATGATCACAGACTAAGCCCCACAGGAAGTAAAACAAATGAATATTATTATTATAACAACAAGCGGAAATAAACAATAGCAATATTGATAGTCGACACGACTCGCGTAATGGCTCCTAAGGAAATTACTTGCGAATTCGTCTTCAATGTACAATAAACCTGTTGAAGATACATCCATAGTCTGTAGCATGGCTGTAGCAGAATTATCAGCGGTTTGTTCGTTAGAACAAAACATGTGGCTGAGCTATAGCCATTTTGCGTGCCGCAACGTTCTTTTTAAGTTTTTTGTTAACACTGCATTACACTTAAGTTATAAGTAATTATTATAAAACTGGAAAGAACTAATTATGAGTGCACTGGAGATACAAATAAATGTTTCATTCATTCATTCCATAGACTTAGTGCGGGCCGCGTGTGTGTAAAAGCGCGCTTTCAGACATGCGTTTTTTTCTGGGTATATACAGACGTGTCGGCGCGTCAGACGCGTTTAGCGGTATAAAGCCTAAGGTGCTATGAAAAATAATGTCGATAAGTAATGGAAAAAGGACAAACCATCATCATTGGCTTGTCCTATTCCCATTTGGGGTCCATTATTTCCATTTTATTATTTGGGGTCGCACAAATAATCTAAAATGGGCCAATGATGATAATCATTGTCCAATAATTCAATTATTTCGCCTATCTCAAAAAATATTAATTTAATTTAAATTGAGAATCCGTAACATCTGTCTCAACTTTTGAGTTAGACAATATTGATCGAAAACTCGAAAGCCGAAATAATTAGATATTGATTATTTTAATTCATTTTAAATTAAGAATCAATATTACTTGTCTTTAACTTATGAGACAGTTAATATTGAAATCTAATTATCATCGGATTTCAATAAAAATATCTCTTAATAGCAAATTCATTAACAATTCAAACAGATTCCATTAAATGAAGAATAATAGGAATCAATATCTGGCGATATTGATTCTTATTATTCTTAATTTAATATCAATATCTTCATTTAAGAACAGATGATGGATAATAATAAACTGAGCTTCTAAAATGTGAAACTGGGCCATAATTATACTGACTTGGTGACTAAAGTTTATATAAAACATACCAAACCTAACCTAACCTAGTATTTCTGTGGCTCATGTCATTATTTTCCATAGTATTTCTTTCATTTAATCCAAATTATAAATCCACCAAGATTTAAATTAAACTAACAACACATTCACCACATCTGCTTACGAAAACCGCAAGCAGTAACCCGAAACTGTACTTGAATTATCGCAGGTCCAATCTATGAGGAATGAAGTAGGTAATTTGAGTGTACTGGGAAGCAGTCGGCAAATTACTGGACCACTTACAATGGTAATAGGAATGGTGACCAGCTGTTGTAAAGTAAGCAATCTGCAACGTCCATTCAGTTACTAACTGAAAATCAGTGCCGAGTCTGCTACAGATTTCGGTTTTTATACTGAGTTGGGACCATTTTACGACATTGCATAATACTTTCATTTTTTTAAACATAATAATTTGTGCCTGTCTGATCTGGGGCCCTGATCAGGAATAGTTGGAACTTCTTTAAGACTTTTAATTCGAACAGAATTAGGTAACCCTGGATCTCTTATTGGAGATGATCAAATTTATAATACTATTGTTACTGCCCTTGCTTTTATTATAATTTTCTTTATAGTAATACCAATTATAATTGGTGGATTTGGTAATTGATTAGTTTCTTAGCCGAAAATAAAGCCGATTGCGATCGGTTTATTGATTCGAAAAATTGGTCTTAAGTTAAAGTTGTTGACATACATCTTCAGCTTAGTCGGTAGAGCTCTAGGGTTTCTACTAGCTGAGCTAAACATTACCAACAATCTAAGCAGTAGACTCAGTTTCATTTGCGCATTCAAAAATTCCAATGGTAATCGTCATGAACTTAGCCGGTAGGGCCCCTGTTTGTATAGTGTTGTCATCATCATCATCGTCATCAGGTCCATTTTAGTCTCCACTACAGGAGCATGACCCTCTCTCGTCCGTACTAGACGGAAGGAGGATTCGGGCTACACTCCCCACGCTGGCCAAACGGGTTGGGGAGGCCTGATCGATATTTGATAATGTATTTCCCTTAGGCGCCTTGTATGACATCCACGGGAAGAAACGGAGTGATTCTATTCTCCTCTGCCGGAAACCACACGGCCAAACGGTATAGTATTGTGTAATGTGCAAATAAATGTTTTTCTTCCTCTTCTTTCTTCTCAGTTACTCTAAGCTATAAGAGATTCTTATCAGAGACTAGCGACCCGCTCTGTCTTCATCTGTTTAGGACTTTCCCCGCTTTTGCAACATTTTTAATTGATGATGGCTTCGTCGTCGTCAACCCTTATTCATCCCACTGTTGGGATAACGGGTCTCCCCTTAATTAAAGGAAAAACATACTCCACCACGGTGCTCAACTGCTGGTTGATCAAGGTAATTAATAATTGATGAAGGATTGAGTTAAGTCCGTTTTACCCTTATATATCATTTAAGCAGTGTGGATTCCGGCAGACTAGAATAGAATCACTCCAGACTAGAATAGAATCACTCCGTCTCTTTCCGTGGATGTCGTACAAGACGACTAAGGGAATTATATTATCAAACATCGATCAGGACTCCCCAACCCATCTGGCCAGCGTGGGGAGTGTAGGCCAAATCCTCCTTCTGTCTGGGACGGACGAGAGAGGATCGTGCTCCTGTAATGGAGACTAAAATGACCTGATGATGATGATATCATTTGTGCTTAATAAAGTTTTTAAATAAATAAATAAAACACTTAATCATTCTAACATCGATCGACGCACGGTCGGTTGCCATGAGGACACCCTTAAATGACGTATGTAACACATCATTTAAGGGGGCACTTATATCGTTCTAATATCGAAGACGGATTATATCTATATTTAAATAATCTCAGCTTAGTTCTATTCAACTAAACACAAAATGTAATTCTCATATTCCGACAGAGTTCGCCACAGCATAAGTAATTTGTCAGATAAGGAAGCGTAGTCAGCAAATTACCGGAGCACTTACAATGGTAATGGTAGCGGTGACCACCTGCTCGCAAACCGGACAATTCGACCGTTTGCATGTTTTCGAGAAAATTGTTTTTCTATGCTGTTGATATGCAACGAAGATATAGTACTTAAATGGATATGGTATTTTAAGGCTACTAAATAAGTATGGAGACGGTGATGAGACACGTTTGTTTGTTTACAATGTTTGTTTTTCTTATATATTATTATATTTACATTATATTATAATGTTGTACCATTGTACAACATTATATGTATTGGTGACTTAATGATCAACACTGTCTTTAAAGTCTAAGCAGACCTCACGTATACGTGATGCACTCTGCTAAAAAGCACAGTGATGCAATCGAGCTGTGGAATGTAGAGAGTTTCACGTGAGACTACAGATGGTTCAGCAAAATCGGCGTGATAACGTTTTTGCAGGATCGGCAACAAGCGTGTGATGCTCCTGGTGTTGCAGGCATCCGTAGGATGAGGTAACTGCTTTCCTTCAGATAGACCGTATGCGTAGGTAAAAAAAAAACAACAGTAGTACGTCGATTAGGCTGATACCGAAATCTGTGCTTGACATTTTGCACTGAAGTTTTGTCAAACATTTTTATAATTCATTCAGCCGACGATCGGTCAGTTCTATAATAAGCATTTAAATAGGCAGTCGCTGAATCTCATACTACAATATGTCCTTTATCTATAACTTGGCTGAGCATACTTATTACCGCATCTATTTGTAACTATTATTGTAGATTCAGATATAAACTTCAGATTTACATTACCGTTCCTACGTATCCATTTAATTCAGAACTCCTCACAGCTTACCGTCGACGCAATTCAGAGATCAACTTACACTGGCAATGTAAGACTTACTACCAATAACCTGCGACCTATATGATCCTGGGGTTTTGTTTATCAGAGAGGTCAGGTTACGCTGGAAAGTTATAGGTATCGTAACTGTACTGTTTATGGGAGTTTTACTAGTTAAGTTTTAATAACAGGATGGACACGTTGCGTAGTTTAATATTAAAGGACAACGGTTCATCTAAGTGTAATAAAGTTAGATAAAATATGGTCTAAGTTTGAGTGTTGAAACAACAAATGTTGATTGCAACTAAGTAAACGGTCTTTTGGTGGCTTTTAGTTAAGCGCTGCAAAAAGTTAAATTCCAGCCATGTCAATTTGATGATTGGCGATCACAAAAATACATAAATAAATAAATAAATATTCCTGGATAAATTACACACGGCCATCTAGTTCCAAACTAAGCAAAGCTTGTACTATGGGTACTAGATAACTGATATTATACTTAAATACATTTTTTTTTTGTAAATACATACATGTAATACATAGAAAATACCCAGACCAAGACAAACAGACATGTTCATGCACACAAATATTTGTCTTGTGCGGGGATCGAACCCGCAACCTCGGAGTCAAAGTGGTCATTGCTAACCATTCGAACACCGGGCTCGTCACAAGTAGTTTTTCGTAGAGCGCTTGCAAAAAGTTAAATTCCACCCATGCCAATTTGATGATTGGCGACCACAAAAATGTTTTCTTTTTTAACATGAGAAGGGGCAAACGAGCATATCGATCACCTGATGGAAAGCACTCATCACCGCCCATGGAGATCAGCAACACCATGGGGTCGCCGATCCATTGCAAGCCTATACCACAGCCGAATAGCAATTGTTTGGGATTTGCTATATTCCGACGACGCAGTGAGATCAAGAAAGAAGGATTTGCTGTATCGCCAGAGGGCGCCGCGCGAGCGATTTAAAGTTGGGAGGGTTTATATGGCTACAGAAACCGCTTCACAGTATGTGGGCCGTATGCTTGTTTGCCACCGGACTTAGGTTCAAAAAACCGGACAAATGCGAGTCGGACTCGCCCACCGAGGGTTCCGTAGGTACGTAGTATCGTTATTAAATTTGATATTTTTCATTATAAATAAAAAAAAAATGCGTCGAAAATAATAAATAAAATATATTTTGCAATGTGTACATCAAGCCCTTTCATATGATACCCCATTTGAACTAGTAGTTTCAATTTGAAATTTCGACACCCTATAATAAATATAGACCCCCTATTTTTTAAGATTTATTTACAAATGTATAGTTTTGAGATTTATTCCTGTACTTGTAGTCTATAACGATGTTACTTGCCAAATTTCATAGTTCTAGGTCAACGGGAATTACCCTATAGGTTTTGATTCCCTTGAGTGTGTCGAAATATGCGTTTTTTGCTGAATAAACGGCAGTAACTTTTTTCTACGTAAACTTAGCAGTTTGATTTTTTTACAACTTCATGGGACCGTAGACCTGAGTATACATTTCAAATTTCAGCTTGATACCTCCATGCATTCTCGACATAGAAATTCTTGACAGACAGACAGACAGACAGACAGACAGACAGACAGACAGACAGACAGACAGACAGACGGACAGACAGACAGACGGACAACAAAGTGATCTTATAAGGGTTCCGTTTTTCCTTTTGAGGTACGGAACCCTAAAAATCGTTATAAGTTATAGTAAAGTTCAGTAGCTTATGTTATTTGTAGGTTAAAAAAATCGTTATATGTTATAGTAATGTTCAGTAGCTTATGTTTTGCGTTAAAAGTTGAGTGAGTCAATCATTAAGTCATATTTTTTATCTAATCTCATACTGAAATTTACACATTAAAAAACTGAACACAGTATCTTAATGACAGTCTTTACGCACAAGCTATCAAAATAAATTTAAAAAGTTATTTTTCGATACAGCTCTTCTATGGACAACTGTATCGTAAAATAACTTTTTTACCATTTCGATACAGCTTCAGCCCTGGATACAGGTATTTTAAACAGGTTTCAATGCAAATACATTGCAACTATGCAAAATTTTTCTACATAATCTGTGAACGCGGCGCCGCGCGGCGCGTCGCGCATGCGCACTACGCATGCTCGATCTGCAAATGGATTTATAGGTAAGAATTATAGCTGTTAAATTAACTTCATGGTTGTATTTAAAATATTATTATCATATATTTCATGAGATTAGATAAAGTAGTGTATGAAACTGCACATAATTAGGTATTAAAATACTCGTGTGGTCTATTAAAACACTCGCCTTCGGCTCATGTTTTAAACTCACACTCGTATTTTAATAACCCTTATTATGCAACAGTTTCATAAACTACTATTTATATATTTAAATTGTGTCATAATAGATAGACATAAGAGATAAACAGATAGACATCTGACTGTCATGTAGTTAGACTGCAAAAGCGAAGCGTCGAACGCTTCCTCGTCCCATGCGTGGCCTCCACAATGCAAGGTAAGAGAGAGAGAGCCCCTCCCCCCTCTCTTACCTTGCACTCAAAAAAGAAAACAATAATATCAAAATAAAAAAAAATATCGCTACTGATATTAATAACAATTTATGTATAACACATATTCATTTTTTAACATTTTAAATTTAAATAATGACTATCAATAATTCAGTATTCAAAAAAATCTGGATTAAAAAAATATACATTTTATTTTCCTGCTTGACCTCTGACATAAATAACAATAAATAGTTTTAACAAAAACAATATTAATCTATATTTACTATCGATATTTTAATATGTGTAAATTTTGCACAATTTAAAATTGGAATAGTGTGAATATCGCTGATAAATAATTTTGATGTAAACGATAATACACGTTTCTTAACTTAATATTTATTTGTGCATAAAATGAACACCTGCAGCACCTGTTTTAGAGGCGTATTCCATAGATCTTCCGGCTAGCACCATAAATTTGTCTGCCATCGAATTTTGAGTCTTATCTTTGTAAATTATAGATCAAATTGGTGCCGTGGGAATTACTCGTGTGTGCCTTTGGGAAAATAGGCAGAAAGGCTTTATAATTTATTTAAATGCGTACGACCCGGGTCGTTGACAAAATGACTCTATCTTTAGTACGTCAATGTTGAAAGTAATAGATTCTTTGTTGAAAAAGCTATAAGTTAAACATTTATACCCATCTGTTGGATTAAAATTGATTGGAATGCGTATACATTTCCAACTTAAAAGCTTGAGTATCAATAATGTTTTTTGTTCCGACAGCTATAAAATCAGTACATTTTGCATTTAGTGTGAGAATTTTTTAAACACCGTTACTTTTTAGGGTTCCGTAAGGGTAAAAAGGAACCCTATTGCTAAGGCTCCGCTGTCCGTCCGTCCGTCCGTATGTCACCAGGCTGTATCTCATGAACCGTGATAGTTAGACAGCTGAAATTTTCACAGATGATGTATTTCTGTTGCCGCTATAACAACAAATAGTAAAAAACAGAATAAAATTAATATTTAAGGGGGCTCCCAAACAACAAACGTGATTTTTTTTGCTCGTTTTTGATCGCAATTGATAACAGCAATAGGTAGACGCTTGAAATACTCACATAATATTTAGTTATATATTCACTTTAAAAATAAATAATTAAATAAAATAAAACAAATATTTAAGGGGGGCTCCCATACAACAAACGTGACTTTGTTTGCCGTTTTTTATAGATAATGGTACGGAACCCTTCGTGCGCGAGTCCTACTTGCACTTGGCCGGTTTTATTTTTTATACTACGTCGGGTGGCAGACAAGCATACCGCCCGCCTCATGTGAAGCGGTTACCGTAGCCATATTAACGCTCTCAACATAAAATATCGCTCGCGCGCCGCCACCCCCGCTGCCAACGCAGCATCTCCTTCCTTTCTGGTGACCTCACTCACTCGCGGGAACACAACAACCCTCAAAGGAATTTTGTTATTTGGCTGCGGTATTCTGTGAGGTGGAGGTACATTCCCCAGTCGGGTAGCTTACAATTACGCTCCCAACCTCTCTGTTCGCCAGAGCTTCGTTTGCCAGTCAGCAGGGTGCACCGCGTGCAGGTGAAATTGGCTTTGGTTCAAAGATGTTGATGAACCACTTACACCCCGATTACGTTGTTTTTGATAGTAATAACGTATTTGCATTTGTGGATTACTAAATAAATGTTCAACAAGGACATCGATAGAAGCATTAGATTAGGCTGGGCAGCTTTTGGAAAGATTCGGCACATCTTCGACGCACCTAAACTCTTTATTTTTGATGAGTAAACTCTTTAACCAATGAGTCCTCCTGCAATCACTTATGGTGCAGAGACTTGGATACTGACCATCGGACTGGTCCACGAGCGTTTGGGAGAGGGCTTTGCTCGGGGTTAAGGGATCGAATCCGGAACGAAGAAATTCGACGAAGAACTAAAGTTGTCGACATAGCCTTCAGAGTTTGTAAGCTGAAGTGGCAATGGGCCAGTCACATCAGTCGAGAAAGTGATGGTAGATGGGGAGGTAGATTTTAGAGTGGAGGCTGGGCGTAGGACGACGAACTGTTGTACACCTTCCTTCTAGATGGTTCGATGACCTTAAGAAAGCGGCTGGATGCGGTAGGCGGAGGATCGCATTTGGTGGAAAGCATTAGGGAAGGCTTCTATCCAGCAGTGGGTAGATACAGGCTGATGATGATGATCTACAAATGTTATTTGCGTGCAAATGAGATTTTAGAAATCTGTTATGGCGTTATTTTCTCTGGTAACTTCTTTTTAATTTTGTTATTACTGGCTTTCGATTGCCATCTCTTAGATTTAAATTAAATTTTTGATTTAATGATATGTAATATATACTAGTTCGGTTTTGTTTTGTAACTAGCCGATTTGCCCCGCCTTTGCAGGTTCTCGATTATGCATATAAACCATCTCTTTAATTCGGTAAAAATGAAAGTTTTTGAGATTAGCACTTTTGACAGTGTGTCGTGATGGGTCTGACTCAATCAGATCACGGCGCAATGCTGAGTTGTGTCCAATTTGTGGCATAATGCAGCACTGTTTGTTTTGCTCACCTTTACGTCGTAAATTAAAATAATTTATATTTTATATATTTTTATGTTATATTACAATAAATGTTTCTTGTTTTTCTTCATGAGCTATGGTTTATAAAATAAAAATATATTATATAATATTACCAAATAACAGATTCTTTAAAAAGAGCAGAAAATTGAAAACTGTGGTGATGAGAAATTTATTTTATTTTCCTCTTACCATCACGCCGATGGTAAGAGGAAAATAAAATAAATTTCTTGTTCTGTCTCTTGTTAAAAATCATTTTCAAATAAGAAGTAAAACGATTTTGATCTGCAAGCACCTGCACAGTAACTGCAAGTGATTAAGGTCATCAGATGCTGCATCACGTGGTCGGATGACAGTAGTAGACAGCATTACTTTACATTGCAAACTTTTAAATGCTACGATAACGGCTTTATATCAGGCGGGGCCGTATGCTTATCTGGCACCAGACCAGTTGTAAGAAGAACAATCTGACAATTGTACCAGTTTAAAACATGCATTGTATGCAATTTGATAACTTATATCCGTATAATAAATCAGATGGTACTTTACACCGGCTCCAGGTCATAGGGCAGCGGGAACATTTTAAAAATAATGTTGTCAATATTTATATACCCTTGCGATGTCGGCTGACACTTAAAAAAGATGAATCGCCCTTTACATGCGATGTATCGATACATTGATACTCCGTGTATCGATTCAAAGATCGATGTTCAAAGCCTTTTAATTGACAACTGAACGTATAGATTATCCCAATACTGAACATGTTAATTTCCGAACGTAGTTAGAGCCTTTATAAAAGCTGTGTAAGGAGTAATGCCGTATTCTCTGGAAAGCAACTAAATCGACTCAGCTCTCCGTTTTTTTTCTTGACATGCCCTATCGCAGGTTAGCCAACATTTTTTTTACACCTCGTCTGGTAGTAAACAAGCATACGGCCTACCTGTGTTTGTCAAATATTACTATAGGCAAATTTGAAAAAAAAATATGCGATCTTTGTGAATAGCAAAATAACAAACTATTTCTAAAAAAAATATTATAATGTTATAAATAACTGTGGTAGTAGTTTTTTCTTGACAAATTATCAGATTGCATTAAACTAAATTTAATTTTACAGTCAAATAAATTAAACTTTCAAACAGCTCCTAGTTAAAAACCTGATATTTTTTATTTCTTTGTAAATTTATATGTAATAAAATGACGATTAATTTAAACGAAAAAAAAAAACTCGTAAAGTCGGTGATCTGTAGAGAAAAAAACAGAGCAAAAGTGCTTAATTAGAAAAAGATACACAGAATATAAAAAGGAAATATCAATTAATTTCCTCTTCCCTGTAGCAAAAATTTGCGGAGCCTCTTCATGCCTGCCTTACTAATTCTAAAATTAAAAGTCCATATGATATTAAAATATATCTTTTCTTTTTTTTTCTGTATCTATAAAAGACAACCTTTACTGATTGATCAATCAATGCATAGCTCAATTAGAGCTCAACGGATCGGGTTGAAATTTGGCATATATATAGTTATAATAATATAAACAATGACGAGCTCGGTGGTCGAATAGTTAGCCATGGCCACTTTGACTCCGAGGTCGCGGGTTCGATTCCCGCACAAGACAAATATTTGTGTGCATGAACATGTCTGTTTGACTTGGTCTGGGTGTTATCTATGTATTCTATGTACCAATGTATTTAGAAAAAAAAAATGTATTTAAGTGTAGGTAATATCAGTTATCAGTACCCATAGTACAAGCTTTGCGCTTAATTTGGGACTAGATGGCGCTGTGTAAGTTGTCCAGATATATATTTATTTATTAAATTAAATATTATACTTATTAAAAAAAAGCATCCGCCAAGAAAGGACTTTCCCACAGGATACCCTTACCCATTTCATATTATTATTTGCTTTGGAGAGCATTCGTCGGTCCCGGTTGTTTTCATTAGATGATGAGTTTGAAATACTGGCATTCGCCAACACGCAATTGAGCAGCGTCGTGGAGTATGCTCTAAACCTCTTCTATAGTTATGTTGGGGAGATCCGTATCGAAGCACTGGGATGAATAAGGAGTAAAGACGATACCATAAAGTCAAAAGTCAAAGTCAAAATTCTTTATTCTGTGGGCCCTCGCGGGCACTTAGACACGTCTTTTACAATTAGGTATATTTTTTTATCTACCAGCATTTCGGAATGACCATTGACGAGAAGAAATGCCGAAAGAAACTCTGTCAATATAGGTCTTTTTTTTTAAATAGCCATACAATATTATCATATTACAATAAAAATAAAATTGGATTCGACCAAAATAAAAGAAAAAACAAAAAAATTTAAGTAAAATAAAATAGTAAAAAAAATAAAAATATAAAAAATCATAGTATAGAGTGTATATACATATTGTATAAAGTCTAAATATGTATATCCACAATACTACTTGTAAAGATAAGACGCCGGTGCTTCACATCCTGTGCCGAGAATTTGCCATACATTTTTATCATTAAGGTAATCGTCGGTCCTGTAGTAAGCCTTTTTACATAAGGTGGTCTTAATAAGCTGTTTGAATTTAGTGTCGGGTAAAATCAGGACCGACTCCGGCAACTTATTGTAGCGGATGCAATTTACGACAAACGAATTATTGACCTTCCCCAGTCTATGTTTTGGAATAACCAATTTGTTTTTGTTCCGCAAGTTGACATTAGTTATATCACATACTTTTGTAAAATTAGAAATATTTTTACGGACGTACATAATATTTACATAAATATATTGAGAAGCGACAGTGAGGATGTTTATCTCCTTAAATAACTCACGGAGTGAATCCCTAGAACCCAAATTGTAAATTGATCTAATGGCTCTCTTTTGTAATACAAAAATTTTATCAATGTCAGCTGCTTTACCCCAAAGCAATATGCCATATGACATAATGCTATGGAAATAACTAAAATAAACGAACCTAGCAGTTGTCTCGTCCGCTATCTGGCTTATTCTCCTAACCGCATAAGCTGCGGAACTGAGTCTGCGAGCTAGTTTCATTATATGAGGGCCCCATTGCAACTTTGAATCAATGGTAATACCAAGAAAAACAGTATCATTGTCATAAACTAGGGTGGTGTCCTTTATGACTACATCAGCATGGACTTGCCTGACATTGGGTAATGTGAATTTAATACATTTAGTTTTGTATGAGTTAAGAAGGAGATTATTTGTAGTAAACCAGTTCAAAATTGCAGAATAGGGATTATTCATAGGGATACCATACACATGCGCGTACTAAATCGTGGAAGCCAGCTAGCTTTATGTATATATTTACCATCTTAGCAGTGGAAACGCTCGGTCCATGGTCGTCCGACATGAAAGCTTTCGTGAAGGACATCTCCACCAGACTGGTCCACGCCCTAGGCGACTTTAAAGCTATAGCTATAGCACCTCAGGCGACTTTAGAGCCTATTTCGCTCAGCGGCTAAGCCTTGCGATCCAGCGAGGTAACGCCGCCAGCGTAACGGGCACTATGCCCCAGGGAAGAGTGTTAACCGAAACTTTTTTATTGTAAGTTTGTTTTTAGTATAATATAATATATTCTTTAGAGATACATAAATTGGCGTTATTGTCAATAAGTACGTTGTATTTTAGATATAAGTAAGTATCTTAGCATAGAAACTAAATTAACATAGAATTGTAATATAATAATAATAATCTTAGCATAGTAACAATTTTAGCTCACCTCGTATATCTAAAGTAATAAATTGGGAACACAGATTAATCAATTCGCAGATTGTATGTCATATAAGTTTTTTGCTACGATCCGCTTTCTCACGGTACAATGGTCATAATTCTTTGTCTCGACTACCACGGGTCAGGATTGTGTGAAATTATAAATACCGATTGGTAGGCGTTAGGTATTTGTTTTTTATAACGCTCCGATGATAAATTGTAAATGTGGTGTGTTATCATTAGTAATGCTTTTGACTGGCCTGTTGTGTGAATGTGTTCGATTTGGGAATTTACCATTACTTACGGTACTTTTTTATCGGGGCGAGCTTAACACTGAGTCACCATTCCCATCAATGTACCACTAGTATAGACAGGAACAGCGGCGACTGTACAAAAAGAGAATGAACTGTGAAGTTTACTCGGGTCTTCACAGTCTTTTTTTTCTGGGGTGTATGTGGTTCATCAACATCTTTGAAACAAAGCCAACTTCACCTGCACGCGGTGCACCCTGCTGACTGACAAACGAAGCTCTGGTGAAAACAGAGGTAGGGAGCGAAATTGTAAGCTACCCGACTGGGGAATGTACCTCCACCTCACAGAATACCGCAGCCAAATAACAATTCCCTTGAGGGTTGTTATGTTCCTGCGAGTGAGTGAGGTCACCAGAAAGGAAGGAGATGCTGCCTTGGTAGCGGGGGTGGCGGCGCGCGAGCGATATTTTATGTTGCGAGCGTTAATATGGCTACGGTAACCGCTTCACATCAGGCTCTATGCTTGTCTGCCATCCGACGTAGTATAAAAAAAAAGTCTCGGGGGTAAAACTACGGCTGCTTTGGAATTCATAATGAATTTAGTGAAAATAAATTAATAGGCGTAGGTAATTTTGGAATTTCACTTACGGTACTTAAGTAATTGAAGAGATCCTCCATAGAGCTAAAAAGATCCAGGAAAGTCAATGTGCCCCCAATAATGCATAAATATGACTAGATCCATTTCAAGATCATAATGAAAATAAATAGTGAATTTCGAAGTGGACTGTGAAGTAAAAAATTAGATTTTTACTATATTTAGTGCTTAGGCACTAAGCTGGACCAAAGACTGTTTTAATGACTAAAAGGTTCTGTCAGGCTGTGACCACGGCCAGTGCAATCTGGGGCCCTACCACGGAAGCTGAAGCCGGATCGGAAGATCGGATTTTTTTAAATACAAATATCAAACTTGAGCTTAGATTGGTGATTTTTGTTGTTAGCTTAGCAAGTGGAAACCCTGGTGGTCTACCGACCGACCTGAAGATGTATGCCAATAACTAAAACGTAAGACCTATTTTTCTAATCAAAATATTCGATGGTAATCGGCTTCAACTTCGACGGTAGGTCCTCTGGTCGAAACGTCAGGTAATAATGAAATTATGTAAAAAAAAAAATACCTTATGCATGAACTCGTTAATTCCCGTAGTTATTATAATTTTGAAAGACATGCTTGTATAGAATATTGCAAAGAATTTAATCATAAAAAAAACCGTAGTAAGACACTTTGGAATTCACTTTTTCTCTTGACAAAGTGCATTTAGCACTAATGAGACACATTCCAAAACAACAGCCAATATAATTCGATGGCCACTATACTGATCAATACAAAAACAAAAATTTTTGACCGGAAAAAACACAGTATGCTCATTGTCACTTGTATAATCAAACAGTGAGCTTTACTAACAGACAGTAACACGGATTATAGGATTAATATCAATCACAAGCACAAATTGGTCTTGCATCACGTACAGCTACCAGCGTACGGATTAAGTTAAAAAAATCTTTCATACCGCTGATTGGCGGAGCTGAATGACGTTTAGAAATGTTAATTGTGTCTTGTAAGTAATTGACAATGGATTTGAGTATAGCTACTTGTAGTTGCTTTGAAAATGGTAGATGAAATGGTTGTCAAGTAGTGTAGTTATTATTAATTAAAACGCGGTATAGTTTTGTAGGAGAAATTTGACGGAGAACCAAAGACGTCGACGACGAAGCGTTGGGCGCCCTCCTTCTAGATGGTCCGATGACCTTAAGAAAGCGGTTGGATGCGGAAGACGGTGGATCGTATTTGGTGGAAAACATTGGGAAAAGCCTTTATCCAGCACTGGGTTGATACAGGCTGATGATGATGATAGTTTTGTCAAGTTTAACGGCGTTGTTGTCCGACCCAGCTTAATCGAATTCGTAAGTAACTGAAGGACTACAGGTTGTTCCCAATTAAAGGCTTATGTAGAGTATATTATTCTGTGGCGTAGGTACTGAAGTATATGGAACCTGTCTTCAGACAGTCAAGGGAGAGTTACTAAAGAATAGGGAGTGCACAAAAGTTCCAAGAGGGTCCACGTACCACCGGTGCTGCAGTGCTGGACCCATTTCAAGATAATAAGATAACATCAAATGTAGCTGTGAAGCTAATACTAGCTATGGGTTAGTGTTTTTTTATCTCCAGCTTTTTATGTACCGGGTAGGGTGTATATTTCTGGAAAACCGTTATGCTACATTTATGATTATGATTATGATTACAT
Organism: Hypsopygia costalis; assembly: GCA_937001555.2. Classification (NCBI taxonomy): domain Eukaryota; kingdom Metazoa; phylum Arthropoda; class Insecta; order Lepidoptera; family Pyralidae; genus Hypsopygia; species Hypsopygia costalis. The sequence goes on from OW443344.2 coordinate 12,552,508, forward strand.
CAGTAGTTTTAGGTGGCTCAACATTGAGTTTTGCCAACTCACAATCGCTAAACGGAGTACACTGTAAGCTCTTAAATTGGAGGGAAACACATATGCCAGCGGTGAGATATACTTATCTCACGGCTAGGATATGTGGGATATCATTGACAGTAATGATGTCGATCGTTTTGTCTGTATCAGTCAAAACTACTAGAATATACATTTAACACGTGTGTTACTTTTACATAGATTTCGTAAGAGCGACTCCAACACGCTGCTCAACTGCCGGTCCACAGAGGCCAATATTTTTAAGCCACCCAAAGTCCATTAATTTTAATAAACCCATCCATCGACAAGCTAAGGTTGACGTTACTTAACTTGCGTGATGGAAATCGACAGTTACCGCAGCCTATGGACGCCCGCAACACCAGTAGGACAACGCCTACGACATGCGCACTTCCAACCCTCTAAAACTTCTTCACAACATTTTTCAAGATAGGATAGTATATAAGATAGTAATAATCTATATAGTAATAAATAATACCTACCTACCTACCTAATGATTGTACCTTACTCACATTTTATACGGTTATTGTCATTAAAGACACAACAAAAATCCTTAAAAAGAATCGAAATTTTCAGTACAAAATGATCAGATTCTAATCGAATTTATATGGGACTACGGCAAATATGTGTTTTGGAAGAAGCTGGAAACTTGAAAAAATCGTTTATAAACGCCGAAGCTATCTAAAACTTTTGATTGCCACATACATTGTATCTTTCTCCGTCGATTCGCCATCTACAGGTACGAGTAGAATCGAATCGAAAACTAAAATAATAATGGGAGCCCCAACACAGTATAGGCGGAACCTTCGCCAGCACCATCGCTTCAGGGAGTACACGCTTATTGATATTTCATAATAAATAATGACTTATACAATGGAAAGCTATTTTAAACTGCGCTTCCACTAAATATTTTGTGATATGGTTCTTCAAAGTTTTGCTCCGACTTTGGAGTCAATGTCAATCGACTTTTACGTGATGCTACGTACTTGCCAGTTAGCGATCGAGGTCTTAGGTCAAATAAAGAAAGAAGATACGCAAAGTAAATTTGTTCGTTTAAATGCAACCTTAAATCATTTTCAGTTATTTCTATGCACTCTTTGTATAAATAAGTATAATAAAGTAATGGGTAGCTGTAGTAAGTACCTCTAAGAAAATCTTCTTAGAGGTAGAGATCTCATAAAATATTTCTGTCATTTTGTCAACTGACTAAATCATTGCTATTAGAATTAAAGCTAACATCTATTTACAAAATATTATAGAAATAATTGTACCTTTCAAATTAGATAATAAAAATGTGGCATGTCTTATCTCTGCATCACCCTTAGGTTGACTGGTAGAGAATGCGTGTGTATCATTAAGTCTGCCTATGTACAATATTGTAAAAGAAATTTAAATAAATAAAATAAATAAATAAAAAGGCGCGACAAAGATTAGAAGAGGAATAAAATTTGCACCTTTCTGATTTCTTATTCTTAAATTTCGATCACAGACTATCCTTAATACTATATTCCAGTTAAATTGAATCCTATTCTTCGGGTGGCCGATAGAAACACAGGTTAACTTCCGATACCGTAATTTGGGCGTCACTAGAATACATTTAATTCGGTATTTATAATTGAAACAATATCAATGGCCTAATAAATCATTGATGTGGTTTAATTGAGCAGGCTTTGCAGCGTTGGTGGTCAGATGATATATGCTTTTGTTTTAAAATTTTAATCTTATTTAAATAATATATTGCTATCACAATAGATATTGTAACCGTGCTATTAAAACTTTAAACACGCTATAATCAAGTCTGAGAAACTAATTGATATTCTGATATTTTCCAATCTGATTGTTACAAAAATACAATGTTCTTTATCGACAAAGATGGTAACGTGATTTGAACTTGCCTACGTCATCAGCTGTTTTTTGTATTTGAAAATGACAGATTTATGATTAAATAAGTTGGCTTTGGTTCATAGATGTTGATGAACCACTTACACCCCAAAATCCAGACTAACAGCTAATGCCTCACCTTGACTCTCCACGGCTGAAGTCCAGCGAAGTGTAAGATACACTAGAAGATGGTCAATGAATTTGATTTTATTAGCGCCGGTGCTCAATTCAGCGATGAATCGCCCTAATAATAATGGCCTCTCTTTTTTAATGCCTTCAAATATAATTACATAATATCAAAAGTGAAAATTTTAAACGTATGAACTTTGTTACAATAATTGCACTCGCCGAAAAGTGGGTGTCTAAATGTCGGTCATTTATTACCGATATTGACAATTAGAAACACCTCTGACTATCCCCCGGAGGTATAAACGTGAATAATGTACACAATTCGAAAAGTAATTTGAGAAATATTTTATAGTTTGCGTCACCTATCAATTTCGTATAATTTTCTATGGATGTATGCGAAAATAATGGTAATCATGTTTTGTTAAAGGTTTTGAACAAAGGAGAAAGCAACTTCATTGAAGTCGATTCCACACCGAAATCTTTTTGACGTAAATAGGTAGGTCTTTAAAATTGCTTCCATAGGGAGGCAACTCAAAAAAAACGACTGATAACAAAATTGGGGGATACAGTTTGGTGTTGTAGCTACAAATGTATCATCTCCATCCAAAATTCAATCACGCCACTGGACAGATGAATGATCAAAGAATTTATTACGCTAAGTAAGTACTATGGAACACTTATGTAATTATCGTAAACGCCCAGCATTCTGGTGATCTCTATATTTACCTAAAAAGCTATAAACTAGTAGGCTTTTTGACGCAAACTTGGTGAGCGCGGTAGTTTTTCTAAACAAATTTTCTAATGTATAATATTAAACATAGTATATAGTGTATTATGAGTGCATGAAATTAGCAGAATATTTGATTGAAAAGTGTTTGAATCGGGGCTGCCGAGTCATTTCAGAAAGTCGTCCAAAACAGCGGAAAAATTGCACTATCGGTTTTACTGTTGACTTATTACAAGTAATCAAGGAACAGGGAGATACCTGACGACATTTTCGGTATGTCCCTGAAGCCGGGAATCTGATAAAGAAATATCTAATACAAAGACTGGTTCAAAACAACATTGATTTGTACACATACACACAGCGGTAAAACTATTTGATAAATAAAAATAAATTTCAACTATCAACTAAATTAAAATGCGCTTCCACCACATACCAAACCCCGACTTAAAACATCAACATGTTAATATTTTATCAAGTTTTTGAGCACGAAAATACAAAGACTGGCTCAAAAGGACATTGATTCCAGAGCCACAAAGATAGTTTATAAAATGTAATTATCAAGTACTAATACAGTCGTATGAAATGCCATATACGACACATAGTCTATGATCCTACTACCAAGTAATTGCGTCCATAATGCCTGCTACCACGATGTTACACCTGGTTGTTTGCGAAATAACAGCTTTTACTCGGCGTTATTACAAATAACGGTTTTGAAGTATTGGCAAAACGCCTTTGGGAATCATTTGGACGAAAGTTTTCAAACAACCAGTAATGTGTTTAATAATATACAGATTGACAGTGTGGAACAGTTATACTATAAAATTAAACTGGTACGGTATTTACTATGTAGTCGCTTCAGGGTTCCATAGGGCAAAGTTGTAAAACATCAAAACCATAAAGTCCTCCTAGTTAGTACTAGTTAAAGTGGTATTTAACTAATATAACATAAGATATATCGCCTGTGATAATATGTTGCTGAGAGCAAGTCACTTTTGTGTGTAGAAAAGTGGGTGTAAGTAGCTCACCGCGATCTTTAGAGCCAAAGCCAACCTCACCTGTGCAGGACCCTGCCGACTAGCGAAAGAGGCTCTAGAAAGAGGGGTAGGGTGTTCAATCTGCACTCGACCGCGATAGTGTGTGCGCGCTTTGTCTCGCTATACTGTATATTTCGTTCGAGTAGTCAACTTACCCGCAAATATGGTTATCAAAAAGTGTTCAAACTGCAAGAAAAACATTACAAAAAAAGCCCCTGGATTGGAATGCAGCAGGTGCAGTAAGGTGGTGCATGCTGATCCGGCTTGCTCAAAACTATCAAATAAGCAGCTCAACACACTGCGCAACGCCACTGGTATTGAATGGAGCTGCGATGAATGCATGAAAAACATCTCCCGTCGGTCATCCTTCATAATACCAGAGGAGGATGATGATGATTCAGACTCAGGTAATTTCATCAGTCACCAACCTACCTTCGATACACAAAAACTGGTACAGGATATAAGCCGCGAACTTAAAAAAACGTTTCGTGAGGAAGTTAGCAACCTTGAGTCGTCCATGGAATTCCTTAGCGATCAAATTAGTGGCATGGAAAACTCCATAAAGATTCAAGATAATAGAATAAAAGACCTAGAACACAAAAATCAAGACCTAATCAACAAAAATAAAAATCTAGAACTGAGAGTAGCGATATTAGAACAGGGTGTCAACCAAGTGCAACAAAAAGCCCTATCGTCACTACTAGAGGTCGCTGGTTTACCTGATGGGTCGATTCAAGATACTACTGAAGTTTTAAAATCAGTAGCCTCCAAACTTGGTGTTGATAAATCCGAAATTCTGTCCTCCCGACGCTCGCCTAGCAGCAAAGACAAACCAGGGACCATCGTCGTCGAAATGAAGTCAGCTTCCGCGCGAGACCAGTGGATAGCAGCCAGCAAGGAGAAACGTCTAACAGTTTCCGTAGTGCTACCAGAAGTGCCTAAGGAGATTGCTGACAATCGAGTGTTCGTTAGAGAAGCCCTAACTAAACCAATAAAAACCCTTTTGTATAATGCGAAACAACAGCTTCGCGATAGCTACAAATTTGTGTGGCATAAAGATGGGAAGGTATGTGCTAGAAAATCTCATAATAGCAAAATATATTACATTAAATCCCTAAAGGATATTGGTGAGCTCTCAAAACAGACCTAGTTCTGTTTTTAACGCCTTCCTAGCACTCTAATAGCGTATTAAGCTTTAGTTTTTTTCCCTAATTATGGATTTTTCACATATAAAAGAATTGTTTGATTGTACTTCCATTAATAATTTTTATCAAAGGCTACCTACCAATACTAATGTTAATTTTACATGTATGCATATCAATGTGAGGTCACTAATAAAAAACCACACTAAATTACTACAGATTATACATAATAGTCAGATTCCTATAGATATTATCGTTATCACAGAAGCTGGTGTAACTGATAGTGTTGCCCAGTTGTTTACCATTCCGGGGTATAATATGTACACACAACTACGAACCAATAAAAAGGGTGGAGGAATAATTATTTACACGAAAAGCTATTTAAAATTCACTCCTCTTGAACACAAAAGCTTTAACTTTGAATGCTTAACTGGCTTAGTTAAAATCGGAAATAACCATAACGTAGTTGTGTGTGCAGTATACAGGCCGCCCTCAACTAACAGAGCACTGTTTATAAAGGAACTGGGTGGGTACATTTCTCACTTTGAACTCGAACGCGATTTCATTCTTATAGGCGACTTAAATATAGACTTAAAAACTCATTCTACATACAAGGAATCGTATTTAAACACACTTAGCGAGTGCGGACTAACGTGTGGAATCACTGATTATACTCGGATTGAAAAAAAATTAAGTATTATCACAAAATCGTGTATCGATCACGTATTCGCTCGGTTCCCCACTCATAGTCCGTACTCGGCTGTGCTTGACATCGTACTGGCCGATCATCGCGCAGTTATTCTTGCCTGTTTAAGTGATGTGACACGAAATCATGTACAGGTTGTTTCAAAAGTGAATATCGACTATAAAATATTATTCGAGGAACTGAGTAAAGTGAAGTGGAATGAAAGTAAAAAAATGAATAATCCCGATCAAATTCTTGATTTCATCTATAAATCTTTTGAACAAGCTCGAAACTTGTCTCATTCGCACAATATTTACAATAAACGACGTAAACATTTTAAAGTGCCTTGGATGGACGGTAATATTGCTAAACTTTGCAACAAACGCGATAAATTGTTCAGGTGCTGGAAAAAACATCCGTACGATTTACAGGTAAGACTTGAGTACAATAGAGTACGTAATAAGGCGCATCAGGTTTTAGAATATAGGAGAAACGAATATTACAAAAACTACATAAACAGAAATTTTAAAAATACTAAAAAAGTATACCAAATAGTTAACAATCTCCTCGGACGAAGAACGTTATCTGTCGATCAAGCAATACTTAGGGCTTTTGCTTCACAAGGATTAACAGAAAAACATATTGCTGATAATTTTGCAGCCGAATTTGACAAAGCTGCCAAAAACATAATACCAAATTGTAGCCGTAAACTATTAGATTTTAACAGTCATCCTAGCCCATTAAATTGTAGCATGCTTTTTCAGAAAGCAACTAGTAAAAAAATATGTAAAATCATCAGTAATCTAAATATCAGCAAAGCTCCCGGTCCCGACGGTATTAAAGTTTCTGAGGTAAAAATGGTAGCGAACGACGTATCTATTGCAATAGCCCACCTTATAAATTGCAGTATTCAGGCATGCCAATACCCGAATGACCTTAAAAGTGGTATTGTACGTCCTGTATTTAAAAAAGGAAAGCGAGATGCCTATGAAAATTATCGCCCAATAACCCTCCTTTCGTGTGTAGATAAAATAGTGGAAAAGTATGTATGCGAGCAAATACACAACTTCTACAGGAAAAATAACGTAATTTATCCTAATCAGTTCGGTTTCCAAAAAGGAAAGGGTACCACCGACCTTCTGTCCAAATTTACGGATGAAGTCAATGGATATTTGAATGAAAAAAACGGTGTCCTGGCACTCTTCATTGACTTCTCGCGCGCATTCGATACTTTAGAACACAGCAAATTAATTAAAAGACTTGATGATTGTGGTGTACGAGGACAGCTTTTAGGTTGGTGTAAAGACTATCTTAACAACCGTACATCTAGTGTAAAAGTAAACACTGTTTGTAGTGGCATTGTGACAGCTTCTCATGGCACGGCTCAGGGATCGGTCTTAGGTCCTTTACACTTCCTGTCGTATGTTAATAACATGTACAGTTATATCAAACACTGCACGTGCTATCAGTTTGCCGACGATACGTGTTTAGTTATTAGCAAAAAAGACCTACGGGAGGCATCTGTGCTATTGCAGGAGGATTTTAACAATTTGGCTAAATATTGTCATGATGCTGGCTTTGTTATAAACGTTAAAAAAACTAAACTTATGCATATTAAATCACTTAAAACAACCACCACCGAATAAAATTCTAGCTCATGACCATAACTGCTTACACGCCACATGCTCTGGAAGTTGTTACTGTCCTGCTATCGAGCTCGTAAACACATACACATATTTAGGACTGACCATGGATAGTACACTAAGCTGGAGTTTTCACATTGATCATGTGTGTAATAAACTTCGACAGTTCTTGGCGATTATTAATATAGTAAAAAACCGCATACCATATAAGGTCAAATTGATGCTGTACAACGCCTTAGCCGAATCACATGTGCAATACGGTCTCAGTAGCTATGGTCGCACCTACTGTACTCACTTAAATAGAATTTACAAATTGCAACTAAAAATATTAAAGCAAATTATAAACCCTAGACTTAAAACACAGTTTAAAAACAACGAAATGGGATTGTTGAAATATTGTAACGTAATACCCGTGCACATACAATTCAAATACAATTTGCTGAAAGAAAATTTTTTTAACACTGATTTACAAACCAAAATTGAACATCCCATATACACACGAGCCATTGCACGAGAACGTTTGTGCACGACACGAGCGAACAACGCTTATGGTGAGCGCACTACACAATACTTAGTTCCTCGATTAATAAACGATCTACCCACATCTCTCAAAACAACTATGACTCCAAGAAATATCAAATCTAAATTGAAGTGTTTCTTTCTCCAAAGTTCTTAGCTCTCGCAAAGGGAATAATTTAGGAGAAGGAAAGGAAATAATAATTTAGCCATCTTATATTAAATATTATGATTAATATAAATAACATTCACTATAACACGTATTAGTATAATAAAAATAGAATTAAATATATGTTGTAATTGAATATGTGTGTGATATATATGACTATGTGTTCGTATGTGTATGTATGTACATATGTGTGTATATATGTATGTATGTATATGTATGTATGTGCATATGTATGTGTGTGTATGTATGTATGTATGTAATGTGTAGGTATATGTATGATACATGGGTGTAAATATAATGTATTATACATGTTGTGCGTAATATTGTGCTTACACAGTTCCTAGTAGGAATTAGTAGTAAATATCGATGCAGATTGCTACCGGCATTGTCGACAAACCTTTGTGGTTTTTATAAATGCTGTTTCATTGAACTTGTAATTAATTTTAAGATGATAAATAAATAAATAAAAAAAAAAAAAAATGGTACTGGCTGGCTTTTAACACTGGCCGGCTTCACTTTATACTTTTACTCTATGACACTGTTTTTTGATATTTTTATATTATTGTCAGAAAATAAAGAGCCGAAACACATCAATTTTGTGGTAATCATTTGCATCCTTAATATAGGGTACAGCGTATTTGTACCCGGCTGGGGAAATACTTCCACCTCACAGAATTCCACAGAAATCGCAGCTAATTCACAATTCCCGTGAGGGTTCTTGTGTTCCTGCGAGTGAGTGAGATCACAAGAGGGAGAAATAAAACCGAAAGCTATGTTAAATACTGCGTTTATACAGCTAATGCCGTAATGTAGTATTTTAATTGATTTTCCAAAGTTAATATATTTTTTTAACAATTTCATCATTTTAAATTGGACTTTCCCACCAAACTTTGATCAACCATAAAACAAGTCGGACATAAGTTATTAAATTTTAAGATCGCAGATGGCTCTAGTATTGTGTATTTTACGATACTGCTATTTATTTTTTTATAATTTAGAACATAGGCTTCTAGCCTATAAATTAATTACGTTTTTAAACTAAAGTGTTGCTACTTTATATTTGTGTTATAAAAAATCCCAACCCACACTTGACCGATTTTTTGTTTAAAAGCGTAATAAAGTTAGCACACTAATTAACTTTTGATTTTAATGATTCCGAATAGTAAATTTTATTACGTTGACATGATTGTTCATTTAGATTTATTGCTGTCATTCTAATAGTCTGTGTGTTTTTGAGGTTTTGATTAATTCTTTGAACTTTTATTAATTTATATATAGTTACAATATTTAAAATTAAAATATTAATTTATACCTACATAGTCACAATATTTAAAATTCAAAATATATATAATCCAGATGCTACGAGTTATAGCTATCGGTATTTTGTATATCAATGTATCGGTATTATTATGACAATGCGAATGTGTGTCTGCCTGTCTGTCTGTCTGTCATCTTTTCACGACTTGAATAAAATTTTTCATGAACATAGATTATATTCCGAGGAAGGACATAGGCTGCCTTTTAGAGTGGAATAACCGAAATTCATGCGGGCAAAGCTGCGGGCGGAAGCTAGTTGTTTTCTAATGTCGACATTGCTTCACTTGTGTGATCGATTAGATTGACACGCGCAACGAAGCTATCGAACTCTTGATGAGGTGCTGCTTAGTAAAGGAAATGGCGCCGTACGATAGATGTTCCTTCTGTACTAAACATCTAGAAAAGCTCAGTGGCGTCGTTGCGTGTGTCGGTTTAATCGAACACGCAAGTTAAGCAACGTCGACCGTTGCCTGTCCATGCATGGTCCCGGCTGCCGTCATTATAGATGATTCGTTAAGCCGACTCAGTGGCCTTTAGGAGGCTTGAAAACACTGACCTCTGCCAACCTGCAGTTGCGCCGCGTGGTGGAGTATGCTCTAAATCTTTTCAATTGGGGAGGGGGGGGGGGGGGGTTCTTATCCCAGCAGTGGGATGAATAAGGGTTGACGATGAAATATCTAGAAGCTATCACCATAGCGTGGGTCGTATGCTTGTTTTCGAATGGCATAAACATGTTATACATGTTTATGCCATCTCAGTTCTAATTTAACAGGTGCTTATTCTTATAATTTATTTAAATTTATTCACAATAAAACCGTTAGATCAAATTATAACAATTACTAGTACAGAAACTTAGATAAAAAGTTGAACAAAGAATTAGAGCGTCCTACTTGTTCATTGATAAAAAACTGAATCAAACATCATAAACCTTAACAGCTACGAAATAGAGGAGAAATTCGTGAATAACTTTGTATTAGTTAGAACAAAATATGAATAGATGTATGGTCAGCAAACCACGAAGATTGGGCAATGTGACACCTCAGACTAGTCGAGGAAAGAAAGTCGTCGATGTTCCGTTGAGCACAATGAGTGGAAATGCACGCATACCACGGACTCAATTGAATCATTCTAGTATTAATTTATACAGTCTTTGATGTAGCGTTAACAAAAATATGAATTATAAATGTACACTAAACAAAGTTACGAAATTAGATTTTTTAAGTGAAAACTTTTTTGGGTGCGTTGTACACAAATTTTGCGGCTAGTGACTCATTGGCTAGCCGCAACGCTAGCCGTAACATTCGCTGTGTAACGCTTGGCTCTGCAACGGTCGTATGGGTAAAGTCGACAGGGAAGGAGCGAGAGGATTAGGTTTTCACTTCTTTTGAGTGGTCAAGTAGGTATTTTTTTTTCTTTCCCATACCACGTCACGTCACGTGTGGTTAAGCACAAACTGATTTTCTTTTTTATTTTCAATGCAAACGTCATTATTGAGACGCCTAACCTTCACGTATAGGCTATAGCTAACATGCTACTTTTAGCATCGGCGATTAACCTTTTTGCGTCGATACTGTATTTTAGCGACTTCGACACTAGGTCGAAGAAGCCTGGAAATGCCAAATTTAGCGACTGCATCGCGTTTTGGCGACTGTAATTTGATCTGGCTTTGATCCTTTCTTGGTATTTAGTGAGTCAACAACTGCTACCATCTCTGAACGTAAGATAGATGGAAAACGGAGAAGAATAGATCATTTACGATATGAGCCCCCTTACCACCATCTCTTATTGCGATTCAATAACTGAATAGAATGCTTATTCATGCCAATGAATAAGCAACTCTATTTCAAATGGAATAGAGTCGCTTATTCATAGGTATGAATAAGCATTATATTCAGTTATTGAATCGCAATAAGAGATAGTGGTAAGGGGGCTGCTCTGCTCAGTTTAAGTTGATTTTATAAAAACAAAACATTTTTGCATTCAACGTTATCTAGTAAAAAGAAAATAGGCGCTAATGAACAGGAGGATTAGTATATAAAAAAATACAATTAAAATAGAGTTTTCTTGCTAACCGTACCTATCGATTGAACTCTCTGTGAGTGATTTTTAATTTAATTGTAATACCTGATTTTGCCCAACCGAGCGTGAGAGGCGGTCGAAACGGACAGATGTCAATCTACCCGTTATTTTTTTTACATTATTTTTTACGTACCCTGAATGGCGGCCCGTTGGACAGCTTTTTGTCTTTTTGTCATACGTAATGAATTAACGATAGACTCGAGATATCGGCATGTGAAATCGTTCCTCATTTATTTTTATTGTTTGTGATTGGGTTTGTTTGGTAAATTGTTTCGGTCACACTTTGTAGAGGCGAGTGCAGATTATGCTTGATACTGCAGTTTGATTTTAGCTCCTATTCCGTGCGTCATAAGAACTATGGAGACATCAAAGTATCAAACTTGATGTGCTTTGAGAGTATGCACAACCAAAATATTAAGCACGATAATGTAGAACTTACATGTAGGACATGTTCCTGACACGTCAGGTACTAAACTATCTATCTATCTAAACTACCTTACCACAAAATATGGGTCTCATGAGATATTTTCTAAAACAAAAACTCCTATTTTTTAAATATAAATGAGCACAGACTATATTTTATGTTGCGAGCGTTAAAAATGCTACGGTAACTGCTTCACATCAGGAGGGCCGTATGCTTATCTGCCACCCGACGTAGTAAAAAAAATACATACAATTTATTACCAGTATACTTTCATTAACGATTCTATTATAATAACTAGTTTTATTATGAATTGTATTGTTCTAGAATTCATGCGTAGGTAGACAGATTAGATTAGTAAAAGTACGGTATCGACGTATGCTTGGTGAGAGTGGAACCGACCACACTTCCGTTTTGGGTAGCTGGTTTGATTCCCACACTCGGACCGACATTATTTTCTAAATCTATAAATATTCGTACGTGAACACTACTTGTTACTAATTAAATAAACAGGATTTAACAGGCAATGTTATTGAGTACGTCAATGGGACTGCCTTTTATTGTATTTATTTATCTATACTAGAACTCTGTATATTTTAAAGGCAATTTAAAACAATTTTACTTAACAAATACTAATCTTATAAAATAAGCTCGGTGGTCGAATGATTAGCAATGGCCACTTTGACTCCGAGGTCGCGGGTTCGATCCCCGCACATGACAAACATTTGTGTGCATAAACATGATGTTTGTCTTGGTCTGGGTATTTTCTATGTATTATAAGTATGTATTTGCACACAAATGTTTGTCTTGTGCGGGGATCGAACCCGCGACCTCGGAGTCAAAGTGGCCATTGCTAACCATTCGACCACCGGGCTCGTCTATATTTATATTTATTTAAGTAAATTAAATAATAGTGGTTTAGTTATACATATATATACACATAGCGACTCCCACAAAACAGGTAAACCTGCGAAGTTTTTGTTTGTGGGCATAATATGATATCAATGTATGAAGTGTGTTCTATACAAAAACACAAACAAATAAATTAAAAACAAATGGTTGTCTGTAAAGTCGGTTTACGTACGATTATTTTACGTGATAACGTCATAAGAAAACATCGGCAGATGGAGTGGAGGAGAGATAGATGCGACACAAGCCGCGTTTTCGCTTGCACGCTCGGCTCAGGCGGAATGTGACAATTAGTCATGCTTCAACGTGCGCGATGACGTCAAAAAAAAACTTTTACAAAATACGTACAAATGGTTTACGCTAAAGGCATTGATTTAAACAGATTGCTTGTCAAGTGACATTCCACTGCCGTGCACCCCGGATTTTAAATAATTACTATTGCGATCCTATATTAGTTAACACATAATATCTTTATTTAAATAGTTGTCTTGGCCAACTTGCCTGAAAAATTTTTTTTTGAAAAATGGAAAAATTCACCTGCCACCAACTTAAAACTTCAACTTCAAATCCCACCTAAGAAGGGCAGGTTAATTTTTTCCATTTAAAAAAAGAAATTTAATATCTTGATTCCAGTAATGTAACTTTTTTTTATTTTTTTTTATTATATATTAGCTCAGCATATTGGCTCCGCTTCGCCTGATGGTAGTGCAAAAGTATTCCAAAAGTTTCATGCTGCCAATAACTGCATCTGATAAAATTCGTTGTCAGTTCTTTGGCAGCCGTAGTTTTACCCCTGGTAGTGCAGTGGGCTTCATAGTTCATGGACTTTTTGGTTATCACTTCTATTAATGCTGGCTACACAGGAGACACAGTGGTGGGAATGTGTGGTGGGCCTGGTCTTTCCCAGTCTGGTGTGGTTGTCTTGATAGCTACCATTTGGAAGGATTAAAAACAATACTCTACCACGCAAGACACCCGTTTTTATTGGATTAAATTTAACTTTCAAGATCTGATTGCACGCAGCTCAACGCAGTTTTTTTTTATACTACGTCGAGTGGCAGACAAGCATACGGCCCGCATGATGTGAAGCGGTTACCGTAGCCATATTAACGCTCGCAACATTAAATATCGCTCGCGCGCCGCCACCCCCGCTGCCAATGCAGCATCCCCTTCCTTTCTGGTGACCTCACTCACTCGCAGGAACACAACAACCTTCAAGGGAATTGTTATTTGGCTGCGGTATTCTGTGAGGTGGACGTACATTCCCCAGTCGGGTAGCTTACAATTACGCTCTCTACCTCTCTTTTCGCCAGAGCTTCGTTTGTCAGTCAGCAGGGTGCACCGCGTGCAGGTGAAGCTGGCTTTGGTTCAAAGATGTTGATGAACCACTTACACCCCATAATTATATATATAGTACTGTTTTTAATCCTTCCAAATGGAGCTACACCCGTTTTCGGACGCTGAGAATTGGATTAAATTTAACTTTCAAAATCTGATTGCACGCAGCGCACCTCAGTGAAACTAAATTAAAGCTTGAACAACAAAACAATTAACATCTATAGATATTTTAGTTATTATAAAGTTTAAAGGATATCGAGGTATCATTCTCACGAAACTAGTTCACAATTGAATTCAGATGAGAATGCGATCATGTCGCAAGAACGCCATGTCGTAAAATCGTATTGTTTGCGCCTAGAGATTGTGAATTGAGATTATCGAGATAGCTAAATTATCATATAACTTCTCATAAATGGATAACAAACGCCTTACAAATATCTATTTAGATAGAGACAGATAAATAAAATTATATGTTAAAAGCAATATATACTTACTAGATATTACCCGCTGCTTTACTCGCGTTGTTAAGATGTTTTTCCAGGACAAAAAGTACACTTTCACTCTCCAGAATTTAAAATATCCTCGTAAAAATCATGTCAATCCATTGGTTCGTTTTGACGTAAAAGAAGGACAAACAAACAATCAAAAATTCTAAGAAGAAGAATTCTAAAAACAAACAATCTAAGGTTGACTGGAAGAAATCCCTCTAAGGGATAAGTCCGCCTTTGTACTACTTTATTTTGCATTTTATTTCTTGTTATTTTTATGTACAATAAAGTTATAACAAACAAACAAAGATACTTTCATATTTATAATGTTAAGTACAGTATGAAGTATGGATGGATATGTATCTAACAGAGCAACGCATAACCAAAACTGTTAGTGCATATTTATTTTCAATTTGAATGGTTTCTGTTAGTTTAGTAGATCTCACCTGCACCACAGTATAAGCACACCTCGGCCACTCCATACAAATATCGAGTCATGATCAACTACATAAACAATGATGTCTGTGCAGAGCGCAAATGAGCGTGTGTGCGTGCGGCGCCATACAAACTGTTCCATTCCAGATTTGTCTCAGAGGTGAGGTGAGGTCGACACGAGAGAGCAGCAGGGAGAGGCCATACTGTACGTAGTACTAATACTTATACTGTGGTATAAGTAATAAATAGTACTCACGGTACTCTCATCATAACTATCGCTCCTTCTATGGTGGCGCGCGTAGGTGCATCTATTATAATAGTAAATTAACCACCGCAGATCTAACCTAGATATTTTTTTTTGGAATAATATTAATAAATATGTGATTTTACATTTTTTTAATCTTATTTCAGGTAAAATACACAATCGTTTCAATTTTCCTGGTACACATCCGACAAGATAAGTACAAGTAAGTAATTTTCTACCAATTCTAACATTTTCAAAGAAATTGTTCAACCACTTTCACGGAGCTCCGTTTGAATGGTCCAGTTTACTTGTCCGACCACTTGACTGGACAGGTTGGTACGGAACATTGTATTATTGAAATATTCTTCTGTCATTGCGTACGGAATTAACTCTGGTGCGTATTTTAGTAGCAAACTGTCATGAACACTTTCCATGCTTTGTTCGCGAGGCAAGTACATTGTAAATACTTGTATTTTATGTTATCGACATTAGATTATTTCATTTTATGCTAGATAATTTACTATTTATAATTATAATTTGTTTATTATCTTTGCATGAGGATTAATTTCACTGTTGTTAATAAAAACAATACTTTAGCCAACAGTAATTTATAATGAATAACGTCTTTTTGTTATACCGTTGGAGTGGTCAAAAAGTATAAGCCTTACATAATAGAAGATATTGTAGCCACAGACAATAAAGAGTAGGAATAATGTATTACATCTCTACTATTGCTCTCGCTGTATTTCTACACAAAATTAAACAGAAGGAAAAGACGTTAATTGTTGTCAAACTTCCAACTGCGACTATATCCACTTTTTGTATTCTAATTAAACAGCGATTTAAAATCGATATTTTACCGACGTCCTTGAGAAAAAAACTAACTTAACTCGGCTAATAAAAATATGCTATTCGTGATTTTACGCATAAATTTTTCACAAAAAAAAAAGAAGACAAAGATAAATGAAGGCTTTACTATATACCGTGCAGAGATCTTTATTAATAAGCTACATTTTAAATTATGTGTTGTTTTCAAAATTAAATATCAAAAAAACCATATCAATATGTAAACATCGAAGGTAAGTAGGTACATTTAAATCGTCAGAAGCTGCCACTTCTGATTTAGAGTAACATAAATACATAGCAGGTAACAAACACATTTTTTTAGCTGATCTGTCAAACTAAAATATCTCAGTGACATATTTAACGTCAATTCTTTGACAGCATCAATTCATTTTGTCACCAGATTATCGACAAATGTCTAACAGTAAAGAGATATCAATTCATTGTCATTTTAGATAAGACATTTCGTTTTACACTAACTACTGTCTGTGGGATCTTAGATTTTTTGCAATATCCAGTTAAATAGTATAGTTGCAACTCGGAAACGTATTTATTTACATATATTTAAAAATTAACAAAGGAAATGAAAAAAGAAAGAAATGTGGATTCATACATGTTACTCCAAGAAAAAAAAAAATAGAAAAGCTAGTCACTTGAAAGATTACTTGATTTAAAGATGAGCAAGTAATCTTTCATGATCTAAGATGATTAAAGGACGCATCAGTATGGAGAAATTACAAAATCGAATAGAAGTAAACAGAGTGAAACTGTAATATTTATGTTTTTTATAGCAGCAAGTGACAAACCAGTATTTTTTTTTATATACTACGTAGGGTGGCAGATATGCATACGGCCCGCCTGATGTGAAGCGGTTACCGTAGCCGTATTGCGAGCGTTATATGCTCGCAATATAAAATTACGCTCCCTACCTCTCCTTTCGCCAGAGCTTCGTTTGTCAGTCAGCAGGGTGCACCACGTGCAGCTGAAGTTGGCTTTGGTTCAAAGATCTTGATGAACCACTTACATCCCAAAAAAGTATACAGCCTGTCTCATGGAAAGACGCGCCTGTGGAAGCTCTGGTGAAAAGAGAGGTAGGGAGCGCAATTGTAAGCTACCCGACTGGGGAATGTACCTCCACCTCACAGAATACCGCAGCCAAATAACAATTCCCTTGAGGTTCTGGTGTTCCTGCGAGTGAGTGAGGTCACCAGAAAGGAAGGAGATGCTGCGTTAGTAGCGGCGGCGCTCGAGCGATGTTTTATGTTGCGAGCGTTGATATGACTACAGTAACCGCTTCACATCAGGCGGGTCGTATGCTTGTCTGCCACCCATAGAATAAAAAAAAAATAGAAGACTGCAACTATATACAATTCCACTGAGGGTTATTGTATAGAGCATTATTCGTGCGCTGGCTCCTCCGCCACTAATGCAGCATCTCATCTCATTGGGTAACCTCGCTCATTCGTAGGAACACAATAATCTTCTACCCCTTTAGGAATTGTCATTTGGCTGCAGTATTTTTATTGTAAGTTAGGTGGAGGTACTTCCCCAGTAGATTCGACATGCCCTATCTTAAGATGTTGATGTATGAACAGATCATTTTTACTATCATGATATTTGTCTATGGCACGTCAATATATGAAATATCATAAGCGCAACATTAAAAGATGTTTTTGTTCCAGAAGACCGTCGAGAGAATTTAATTCTAATTTCACACAATAGTTATTACAAAACATAATTCCTGTCTTAAAGAACAATTCATATTAGCAAATACCAAGACCATAGCCGGCACAATAATTCTATCCCACCACTTAGCAAGTAGCGGCTGGCACCCGAGGCAGTTACGCGCAGGCGCAGTAATCGCCGACATCCGAGTTACGCTTACACAACCAGACGAGAGCCTTGTTACATCGCTCGCTCTATATATACTACGTGTATATACCTACCATGATCCTTGTGCAGGCACCGTTGGTTAGATAGCACTGGTATTTATTAATTTACTAGCTGTTCCGACAGAGGTTGTTCTGTCTTCTTAACATAAGATACTATAGGAGGCTATTTTCCAATCTTTAAAAATTGTATAAATTATTTAACAATATCGTAAAATACACAAAACTATAAAGATCTGCAAACGTTCATTCAAATATCTTCAGTCAGACTTTTTTTAGCGTCGATCAAAGTTTGGCGGGAAAGTCCATTTTAAAAGTATGAATTATTAAAAAATAATATTTTCATTGGAGAAGCAATAAACAATGCTATAACTTTTATCATGATACTAATCACTTAAACGTAATATTTAACATAGCTGTGGTACAAATTTCTGATTTGATGCATACAAAAAATTGTGATTTTAAAATTACCATATCTCGAGAGATTTTTGTACTATCGAAGTAATTCGTTCACCTATGGTTGTATTATGGAGACGTCCCTACGTATCAAACCGAAAAAATGTTAGTCAAATAGCTTATTAGTTAAAATATAAAAATAAGGTGATAAATACACATGTTAAATTTTTTAGTTTCGCTCGCTCTATTAAGGGTCCGTTCGCACAGAACGGCTCGGAGAGGAGAGCAGATTTTGGTAACGTTTAAAATAGAGTTTTGGGTCATTGCTATAAGGATTATTTTTTAAATTCACTTCTTTTGTTATATGAGAAAGCGCGAGAGCCGATGTGGATTTTAAAGTAAACTTTATGCCAATGACACAAAACTCTATTTTAAACGCATTCAAAATCTGCTCTCCTCTCCCAGCCGGTTTGTTTGAACAGACCCTTATACTACGAGTATATACATACCTATTGGCCGTGTGGTTTCCGGCAGACTAGAATAGAATCACTCCGTTTCCTCCCGTGGATGTCGTACAAGGCGATTAAGGGAAATACATTATCAAATATCGATCAGGCCACCCCAACCCGTTTGGCCAGCGTGTAGGTCAAATCCTCCTTCCGTCTAGGACGTGAGGAGAGAGGATCGTGCTCCTGTAGTGCAGACTAAAATGGACCTGATGATGATGATGATATACCTACCATGATCCCTGTGCAGGCACCGTTAGTTTGATAGCACTGGTATTTATTAATTTACTAGCTGCCCCGATATGTACTGTCTTCTTAAGATAAGATAAAATTCGTTAATCACAAAAATAAGATGTAAAATGTTACAGGTTGTAATTTCGCTTATTCTACCCAATATGGGCAATGTGAATATATCGTTCAATTATTACATTGCTAATTCAATATATTATTAATGATGTCGTAAATTAAATCCCAATTTTATGTCCTAGATATTCGTCAACTGAGTAATAATAAATATTTAATAAAAATTATTAACACTCAGTTAAAAAAAAACTAAAGTTAAATAAAAAAGTCATGCAATTTCATTTTAACATTGATAATTTAAGCTCTTTCACGAAAAAACTTTTTCTTTCAAGAAAGTTGCGCGGAAAATTTAAGAAAACTGAACGACCATATTATTTTCTGGTGTCATTTGACAGATTGCGCGAAACCAATTCGAATTCAAAATTATTGTCTGACACAATTTAAAAGAAATATATACTATATATCAATAAGAATCTATAATCGTTTACCTGCCCCCTTACCACCAACTCTTATTGCTATTCAACAACTGAATAGAATGTTTATTCATACCAATGAATAAGCGACTCTATTTCAAATGGAACAGAGTCGCTTATTCATCATTGGTATGAATAAGCAATCTATTCAATTATTGAATCGCAATAAAAGATGGTGGTAAGGGGGCAGGAATATTTATTTAACTTAACTACAAACATAGAATGGCTGTTTTAACTCTACCGGGGTAATTATCAGCAGGTTTGGAAATTAGTTCTTACAGACCAATGTGTACAGGTAATTAGAAAAGCATGCCTTTAAACGACAAGAGCCACTGTTTCGCAACAAATCGACTCACTCCGACAAATAAAGATTCCAGTCGCAAACTGGACGGGCTTAGAAAAATCTTGCTCCGACGCAATCGGAGGATATGTTGTAAGTGACTGTACATTCAAGTGATACTTACTCAACTGTACTATTTGCAAAATAGTTGTTTTGAGTTTCGATTTGTTGTGTAAAACTATTTTATCACTTTTACTGTGGTAGGAAAACACAATGTTTTTTTACTATCTTCACGAGCGCGGTGGTCGAATAGCTAGCAATAGCCACTTTGACTCCGAGGTTGCGGGTTGAATCCCCGCACATGACAAATATTTGTGTGCATGAACATGTCTATTTGTCGGGTGGTTAGTCGTTTCGCACCATGAGTGATTCGGACCGCCGGAGTATATACTACGACGAGTGGTTGACAAGCATACGGCCCGCCTAATGTGAAGCGGTTACCGCAGCCACATTAACGCTCGCAACATAAAATATCGCTCGCGCGCTGCCACCTCCCGCTGTCAACACAGCATCTCCTTGTTTTCTGGTGACCTCACTCACTCGCAGGAACACAACAACCCTCAAGGGAATTGTTATTTGGCTGCGGTATCCTGTGAGGTGGAGGTACATTCCCCAAATCGGGTAACTTACAATTACGCTCCCTCTCTCTCTTTTCGCCAGGGATTCATTTGTCAGTCAGCAGGGTGCACCGCTTACATGTAAAGTTGGCTCTGGTTCTAAGATCTTGATGACCCGCTTACACGCCAAAACTGCTCATTTAATAACATACTTATACCAGAATTGGACATTTAATAACATACTTATATCAGAATTTCTCATTTAATAACATATTTATACCAGAATTGCTCATTTAATAACAGAGGATATTAAAATTGGGGCAGATAGTACTTTAATAAAGAGTCACCTGTGGCCTTACCACAAGCTCTAAACGCAGGAATAAAACTATGATGGTTGCGTATTTATCAATAAATTTCATTCATAAATTCGCAACCATGATAGTTCCATTCTTGCGTTTAGAGCTTGTGGTAAGGCCCCTGGTCTCAATACTTATTCCATTCCAACACAAAACTTCTAAGAACACAATGACGAAGCCACTCGTACGTCAAACAAAAACTAGTTTTAACACAAACCACACACAGCATACTAAGGTTGCGTATCTTAAAATACGGTCATTATAAATACCGCAAGACATTGTCTCACATAAAAATTACTCTGTGGTTAGTCATGGATTTCTTAGAAAATAATCTTGTTTTCCTTAAAACTTAATTATTATCAAAAATATCACTCTTATTCATCCCACTGCTGGGATATGAGCCTCCAGGCTCCCTTCAATCGAAGGGGTTCAGAGCGTACTCTACCACGATGCTCAACTGCTGGTTGGCGGAGGCCTGTGTTTCCAGCCGCCTCAAGGCCACTGACTTGGCTTAACGACTGTCATCTTATAACAGCCGGAACCGATGGCTTATCGTGTCCTCCAAAGCCCGGAGGAGCTCGAGATAAATAAACCCATGCATGGCAGGCTAAGGTCCACGTTGCTTAACTAGCGTGTTCAATTAGACTGATACGCGTAACGACGCCAAAGAGCTTATCAATACCATCGTCTGAGTTGTTATTGTGCGGAAGTAAAATTTACAATAATAAAATTTGGCCGTGTGGTTTCCGGCAGACTAGGATAGAATCACTCCGTTTCTTCCCGTGGATGTCGTACAAGGCGACTAAGGGAAATACATTATCAAATATCGATCAGGCCTCCTCAACCCGTATGGCCAGCGTGGGGAGTGTAGGCTAAATCCTCCTTCCGTCTAGGACGGACGATAGAGGGTCGTATCGCTCCTGTAGTGGAAACTAAAATGGACCTGATAATGATGATGATATGCGTGCGTTCATTAACTGTTACTTTATGAAGACTACTACCGGCCGGCATCCACCCACTACCGTATGCAAATACATGCAACTACTGCCAAAGCAAACAAAGTATTTTTGGTCAAAATTCCTTTAAATATCCACAATTGAATAATATCTCAAATTCTGTCATAAATTTTAATAAACCTAAGAGTTTTTTTTATACCACTAAGGTGGAAAAAGAATACGGCCTGCCTGCTGGAAAGTAGTTACCGTAGCCTTTTTTATACTACGACGGGTGGCAGAAGTATACGGCCCACCTGACGTGAAGCGGCGACTGCAGAAGGAAGCCGTGGGCATTATGTCAAAAAACTTCTCTGAACACACCCCATTGTACAGTCGGATGAACAATAAAATAACTTACATGTGGATTAAGATTCTTATTCTCGTGCACCTGACTGTGAACTCACTCGCACGTTGCCTACCTTGCTACAACCTTTCCGTGAACTTTGAAGAACTGCTTACTAAATTTTCCATTTTACTGATGCAAATTTGTTTTGCCGCGTGCTAAACGTACAGACTGCTGATTGTAAAGAAGTTACAACAGCATATAGAGCCATGAAACGCAAGGAGTACCACTCGCACGTTTTCTCACGTCTGATAACCTCATTCACTCGCAGGAGTACAACAATCCTCACAGATTACTGCGGTCTTCTGTCAGGTACCTCTCTTTCACCAGGATGCCGTCAAGTAGTCTGCAGACTATAGCACTTGCAGATGAGGTTGGTTTTGGCTCTAAATATTTTGAAAAGCCAGTGCCTCTACTAGGTTAGTAAACTCTACTAGGTTTGAAAAAATACCAAAATCAAGAATTTTCCATAGAAATCGAATAACGAACAAAAATAAAATAAAGCAACTACCTTCGTTGATCATTGACCCTAAATAATTGATCTATTGTTAAAAAAATGTGGCGCCATAAACAAAATCTGGACATAGTTACGTAACATCAAAATCGACAGTAACCAATACGAATCGATTAGAAATATCCTACACTATGGTCGTCGCTTAGATGTGAGACGAAATAAGGGGCGCTGGATACTGAACAATTTAATAAATCATAATAAATTGTTCAGTTATAAATTTATAATAACATTTTCCTTATGAAAAGGATCGGTCTTCGTTTATACATGTCTCTACTAGCTTCCGACGAGCTCCTTTGACGATCTCGGTGATCGAATGGTTAGCAATGGCCACTTTGACTCCAAGGTCTCGGGTTCGATTCCCATACAAGACAAATATTTGTGTGCACGAACATGTCTGTTTGACTTGGTCTGGGTGTTTTCTATGTATTATATATAATGTATTTAGAAAAAAAATGTATTTTAATGTATAATATCAGTTATCAGTACCCATAGTACAATCTTTGCGCTTAATTTGGGACTAGATGGCGCTGTGTAAGTGGTCAGATATATTTATATTTATTTATTTAGCTTCCAACCGTGGCATCTCCCGCATGAATATCGGGTATATCGTGCTAAAAGATTGTATATGTCCTTCATCGGGATATAATTCTATCTACAAAAGAACAAGAAAAGGTGATAAATATACAGGCAGATAGAGAAAAAGACAGACACACTTTCATATTTATTATATTATGTATGGATGCCGGAAGACTCCGTCTGGGCTTACACACCAACGAATATCTCTGACTGAAATCAAAACTAGTCGTTTTAACGTCAATTAATACGTGAGTTACCTGTTAAAATAAATTAATTAGCTTAAAAAATACGCTATGCCCTACCTCTCTTGAAACATTCTTAACAGGGCCTATTACTTAGACAATGTATATGGCGCAATAAATAAATAATTAAAAAGAATCGAGTTGCTCCAGTGTGCGTCATGTCTAACACAACAACAGGCTGATGTATTCATATTTATGCGGCAGGCTTTAACGGCGATATCGAGACTTAAGTATGGGCTGTAACAAATTCCAAATTAATAACATTCCTTAGGTATCGCCGCTTCTTCTTCTACGTACAGCGTGATTCATTTCAAATCTTTTGTTTATTGTAATGACTTTTTTTAATATAGTCTTTTTTTATGACTACGTTATTTAATTGAAGGTCTAAAACTGGAAGTTGTGATATCACGATTTACGATTCGTTATCTAAAAAATAATGGGTCTGAGTAATTTAAATGGGGGACAGCACCTACGTAGGTAGGTAGGTAGTAGGTAGACTTTACATGGGGGCACAAACTTTCATGTATAAATTAAAGCAAAATGGTTAGAATCATAGGCATATAATTTAAAAGGTCTAATGTATAATACCTAAGGCTATAGTAATGTAAACCCTAATTTATTATAAGGCTAAAATAATAAGTAACTCCAACGCAACACATAAGGTCAAGAAATAGATTTTATGCAATGTGATAACATCTGCCAAACTAAAGCAAACCTTGACTAAACCAAATGTATATAATTTGTTACCATCAAATGAATAAATTTGATAGATTATTAACAGAATTATTGATGATAGGTATCATTATATATTTATAAATTTAGTTAATCTAAATATTTATTTATCATCGCAATAAGAATATATTGATGTCATATACATATAAACTACTCGTCTGTACTACTGTTACCATTACAAATAAACCAAATATAGTATTTTTTATTAAAAAATATATATAAAAAGTGCAAGACAAGTCTCAGTGTTAACAAGGGCGCAATGGCTGAATAAAGAATTTCATTTCTTCGAATTCACTGTTGTCAAATCGGCGAACAAAATGATACAGTAAGTAAATGTAAGAACGGTTTGTGGTCGTAACTAAACTAACTTTTCAATGCTACTAAATTAGATTTCACAAGCACGTTAATTGAGACTCCAGACAAACAAGACACAAACAGACAACAGTTAGAAAAAGTAGAGACCAAAATGCCACTGACACATGGTGCTAGGGTACAACATGGTCCTAAAGAAAAATCAGAGACACCTGTAAAGAAGAATATAATTAATACTAAGACTAGAAATAAAATTCTAGTAATAGGAGACCAACAAGCAACTGACCTGGCTTCTCTATTAGCATATAAAAGATTGTCATATAAAAATCCTAAAAAATATGATATATGCGGAAACGTTTATCCTAACGCACCTGCTAGTTTTGTTCTTGATAAATTGTATACTTTGAACTCGGATCTCCAGGAAGGGGATTGGATAGTATTGTGCCTTGGTGCTAATGACTATAATCCTACTAAGCTATATGCAGAAATATGTGCAATGTTGGAATTAGTTAGGAAACCGAATGTTATTCTTGTAAATGTTTTGTCTAACTCGTATATGAATGTCCATAAACTTAATTCTCAGTTGAAATCATTGCTGACTTGTTACAAAAAATGTTACTTTGTCGACACGGAAATGAATAGTTCAAATATAAAAAATAAAATTGTCAAAAATACTTTAACACATAAAATTAATATTGCCATTGACAAAAAAGATTATGATACATACTACCTACATATTACCAAAAAAAGATTAGTGCGTCCTAATAACGATAATTTCAAAAGAGGCACTATTCCATATTTTTTTAATAGGATGAAACAAAATAAAATTAACAAAGATGCTTCTAAACTTCATGCTGCCACAACTATGAGTAATGAGAGATTAGAGATAACAAGTAATAAGCTAAGAAAGGGCACTATACCTTATTATTTCAAAGCAAAAGTAGATCAGAATAAACTAAATAATAAAGAGAATCAGTTATTTCGCAATTAGTAGTAAAAACACATTAAATATTTTCCATCAAAACATACAAGGAATTAGATCGAAGCTTAATGAAATAGAAACATTAATTAACTCGCGTAAGCTGGATATAATGTGTTTTAGTGAAACCTTTGTTAGAGAACAGGATATAAATACGTTGCAGATACCCGGATATAGGTTAGCGACCTCATTCTGCCGTAGTAAATCAAGAGGAGGTGTATGTATTTACGTAAAAAATGAAATAAACTATAAAAAATTAGATTGCATAAATTGTTTAGCGACAGGGCTTAATTTTGAATGTTGTGGTATGTTACTACCAGAGTTAAACTTCATTGTTATATGCATATATAGAGTACCAAATTCAAACTTTGACATATTTATTAAAACGTTGGAATTATTACTACATCGAGTTACGCTTCGTACACGTTATGCAAAGAAAAAGGTCATTATTGCTGGTGACTTCAATATTAATACCAATGAAAATTCTAATAAAACTGACATATTTAAAAATACGATACTAAAATATAATTTGACATTAACCATAAATGAACCAACTAGAATAACATTAAGATCGCAAACATGTATAGACAATATACTTACTAATTTAAAATCATATAATTCAAGAGTTGAACATTTAAACCTTTCAGATCACTCGGCACAGGTAATTGAAATACCGTGTAGTCAAAGCTTTAGTGAAAAGTATTGGTACGTATACAGAAGAAATATAAATAAATATCTACCTATATTTATGTATTACCTTTCGCAATTGAGTTTCCAAGAGGTATATTCACATAACAATGCTAATATGGCTTATAAAAATTTCATTGAATTGTTTAAAATGATATTTGATCTGTGTATTCCATTAGAAAGATATAAAATTACTTGTCAAAGAAAAAATAACTGGCAAACTAAAGGAATACGATATGCAAGTAAAATGAAGCGAACTATACATCATCAAATACTTAAAAAGAAAAGCACGTTTCTTATATCGTACTACAAAAAATACTGTAAAATATTAAAATCAGTAACTCGTGTTGCCAAGCAAAAAAGTAATATAAATTATATAAGACAAAGTTCGAATAAGAGCAAAGCCACATGGAAATTTATACAAAATCAAACAACACCTTTGAACACTATTAAAACTACTGTAGAAACTTTAACAGTGGATAATGTGATAATAGAAGACCCAGGAAAAATAGCTGAATATTTTAATGCTCATTTCATTAGCAACAATTACCAACTATTGAACATAAATAGGTATAAATCAAATACAGATAAAAATTGCAATAGTATATTTCTTAAACCGATTGACACAGCAGAATTACAAAAAATTGTTATGAACTTCAAAAACAAAAGGAGTTGTGGATATGACGAAATACCGATGCAGGTAATAAAAAAATCTTTAAAATATATCAGCGAGCCTCTTGTTTATGTCTTAAACCTAACGATGGAAACTGGTGATTTCCCGGAGGATTTAAAAATCACAAAAGTTAAGCCTTTATTTAAAAAGGGTTGTAAAAGCAATGTAAACGATTACAGACCAATTTCTTTATTATCATCATTTTCTAAAATATTTGAAAAATCAATACATATCAGATTAATTGACTATTTGAAATCAAATAATCTTCTGAGTAAAGATCAATTTGGATTTCAGGAGAAAAAATCGACTAATTCTGCAATTTTCAAAGTCTTGAAGCAAATATGGGAGGCTGTTAATGTCAAAACTCCATGTGTTGGACTATTTTTAGATATGTCTAAGGCTTTTGATTGCGTTGATCATAATATATTATTAAAGCAACTGGACAACCTGGGTATTCGTGGTATAGTACTAAAACTAATGGAATCATATCTGAGTAATAGGGAACAGTTTACAGTTATTAGCAAATATTATAAAAGTATTAAAACAGTAGTGGAGGTTAGATCAAAACAAGAAAAGATAATACTTGGTCTTCCACAAGGTAGTGTTCTTGGTCCGCTTCTTTTCTTAGTTTACATAAATGAACTTCCGAAAATAGCCAAACATCTGTGCGTCATGTTTGCTGATGACGCAACCATCTTCATTACAGATAAAGAAAAAAGTAGGATAAAATTTGAGGAAGAAATTAATAAAACATTAAAAACGATTGTTGACTGGCTAAATACTGTAAATCTAAGAGTAAATCTAAGTAAGACTAAATTTATTCAATTCAGGAATTACAAAAATGACTCTTTAAATTTAAATATTTATGAATCCAATACAAAAATAGAAGAAGTCACTGAAACCAATTTTCTTGGGGTTTCTATAGATTGTCATTTAAATTGGAAAGCACATATAAATAAAATAAATAAAAAAATCTCAAGTTATTGTTATGCATTGTCTATATTAGTTGAAAGTTCGTCAGAAGAAATAGCACGTACAGCTTATTTTGGTAATGTGTATCCATTGCTAAAGTATGGTATCATCTATTGGGGAAACTCTGTCAATGTAGAATCAACATTTCTACTTCAAAAAAGATGTCTGCGTATAATCCATAAAATGTTCTCTGATGAAACACTGAGAAACTTATTTGTAGAAAAACGATATCTCACATTGACAAATATTTATATTTTAGAAATCTGCCTATTTATTAAAAGTAATATGGAATACTTTAGTAATAAATCAGAAAACAGAAGTAATCATAGGGAAAAATATAAATATAATTTGTGTCTTCCATCTGTGAACAGTGATATGTATTACAGAAGTGCATTTGTTCAAGGTATATTAATATTTAATCATTTGCCAAAAGAGATTAAACATTTAGATGAACATGTATTCAAATACAAATTAAAAACCTGGCTTCTTCATAATGTTTTTTATAATGTAAAGGAATATTTTGACTATATAACTGACTAAATAAGAATTTATTATGTAATCTATTGTGAAATTTGAATTTATTATGGAATTTATAATATAATTTAATTTGTATAAAATAATCATAGAATTAAGTACCTTATAACACATTGTTGCATACCCGATAGGGTTTAACTGTGAAACTATCGTAAATTTTACATTAACATCAGAATTTGTACTCAGTTTGCAATAAAATATATTCTATTCTATTCTATTCTATTCTAAATCTATAAGACAATATCTTAAGACTTTAAACCATCCTGTAGACGCCTCCACACACCTGTCCTACTCCCAGCCGGTATAAATAACACAATCGATGTGAAATTCGTTTTGTCCACAGCTAGAAAGCATTGTAGAGTCGATTCATCGAGTGATTAATCGACAATGCTCTTTAGTGGCTAATCTTATTCGATTTACGATTCCTATCGGACGATTCGATTCACCTATCGATTTTAAAAGTTACGATTTGGCGCGTTCGTTTAATTGTCGAACAGTAGGCATTCTAAACTTAAAATGCTTTTGGTAGTGCAATGCCCTACAATAAAATTGACACATCGAAAATGAAATAAATATAACTTATTATGAGTATACTACATAAAAAGTCGGTCTGTCTATCTATGACATTGTAGTTCACAAATCAGTTTCCATTGCTTTTTAAGCTGTTTTTAGTAGGAGTAGGAAGCTTTTGGAATTTGACTTCCCTTCTTGGCAATGACAGTTATATATCAAGTAAGACATTAAAAGCCCAAAGAGATGGCTAGTCAAGTGAAGTTCAACTGCCGCAATGCAAGGAGGAGTTGCGATAGCGGCAGGACGGGTGGCGGAGCGCGAGCAATAATGTGTCGCAAGCGTCTATAGGCTACGGCACCCGCTTTACATAAGACGAGCCATATGCTTATCTGTTACCCGACAGATAATAAAAAAAATGTTAATTTTTGAATACACAATGGGCCTACATATCTGATAGACAACTTTGACAATTTATTACTGAGTTCTTCAGTATAGACATTTTTACCACTGTCCAATAAAGCAATAATGATAAATTTGATGCAATAAAGTTGAAGAAAAAAAAAAATTCATTATAATAATTAGTAATTTTGAGCAGATTTTAATGATGCCCTAGAGCCAGATGACTATTTGTCATTGTTGTAGTCAACCCTTATTCATCCCTCTGTTGGGATACGGGTCTCCCTTCAATTCGACGGGAGTTTAGAGCATACTCCACCACGCTGCTCAACTGGTTTGTGCAGGCCAGTGTTTTCAATCACCCATAGCGTATGAGAAATACATTTCACTACGACGCGTATTATTAAAAAGCTAGCAGTATAAATGTCGCAGCCAACTCGTAGAACCGCCACATTACATAATGGCTAACTTAAGGCGGATTGTCTTTAAATATTTTTTCGCTTAGGTTTGTCTTGTGATTAATTAGAAATACGAGGTTCCACAAACTTGGTGGATACCCAAGTGAATTGTCACCAGATAGCTGGCCGCATATGTGGTGACAATTCACTAATATGATAAAAGGGCGGTTTGAAATAATGTCTTGGCCATTTTATAAAACAGTTAGCCGTTATGTAATGCGGCGGGTTCTACGAATTGACTGCGACATATAGATCCTAACTACTTAACGTCACGAAAGCAGATTTTTTTTTTTTTTTTTTTTTGGGGAAAGGGGTCAGATGTCATTAGTAAGCTAATGATATAGAAATCTTTATGTTTTCTATTATTATAATGCCAACTACCTGTTACCAACTACGTCTATTCAACCTCTATCTGATTTATTTTTTTCTATTGATACAATGTTATTTTTTTAATTTCATCACGCAGTGACCTTAAAATATTACCAAAATATCCTATTTGCAGCTCTAGAAACTGTATTACAATTCCATGATAATCTCATTGGAACAGTTTGGAAAGATTAGCCTCGACAACCACAACTGACTCTATAATTTAAGTTTATTTACATGCAGAAAATAAAAAATATCATAAGTAAGCAACCCTGAAACTCACATCACTATTTTAGTGACCAAAATCAAATTCCCTGTTCAGAATATTATGAGCCTGGACATTTTTTATACCACTAAAGTAGCAAACAAGCACACGACCTGTCTGCAACATCAGAAGTGTCATTTACGCATTGCCGACCTCTCACACATTTCTTAAAGAACCCCTTACTGTAGCTTCTATACAAATAAAACAAGCTCTTCAATTTTATTTTCATGGGTATAGATGTGCCAACTTTATTGTCAATTCCTGTATACACGTTAGCTTGTAATGACATCGCCCAAGGAAGTTGGTAATAATGACAACGGTTTCCTCTAAGCGCAAGAACGCTTACTTATGGCGCCATTAAATTGATTTAACTACGTAGTGAAATGGGTTATAGTGACCTAACGACTTACACAATACCACGTTTGTCACCTGAGTGGTTAGTATGCGTATAAATGTAGTGTATTCAACATTAGACAGATTAAATTAATAAAATATGTGTATCTCTTCACAATTGCTTAAAATTGGATTACATTATTTGACTGGAGTACCGGTACGAGTATAATTCAAGGGGCGGGGGCCCACCACACATTTCCACCACTGTGTCTCCTGTGTAACGAGAATTAACATCAGCGGCAACCGGCAAAAAAGGCAATGAACAGTGAAGTCCATTGCAGTTTCATGGGTGAAACAACGGCTGCCTTGGGACTCACAACGAATTTAATCAGAAGAAATTAGTAGGAGTAATAAGCTTTACAAAAAAGCGGATTAGCAAGTTGAAGTGGCAGTGGGCAGGGCACATAGCACGGAGGACGGATGACCGATGGGGTCGAAAGGTTCTTGAGTGGAGACCACGTACCGGCAAGCGCAGCGTAGGACGTCCACAAACAAGGTGGACAGACGACCTCATTAAGACCGTAGGATCGCGCTGGATGCAAGCCGCTTCCAACCGGTCTTATTGGAGATCTAGAGGGGAGGCCTATGTCCAGCAGTGGACTTTCAATGGCTGAGATGATGATGATGATGAATAAGCTTTTGGAATAATGTATGAATAGTTGAATAAGCACAAAACAATACGCCGTATGTTGTACGACACACAGCCGTATCCATGACACGGCCAATTTTTCACTGAGATATAGTGAACCCTAAAAGAGTAAAATTCCAATATATTGAGTATCGCTGTAGCAATTTTTCTCTATCCCCTGTCTCATATCAAGTTACAATACCCATCAAATTAATAAAAACCCATATATTTTTTTCTAAATTAATTTGTGTAAAAGTTTCTAAAATACCTCTAATCTTCTTTGGAGTTCTTAACCTCTGAACTGTCATTAATAAAAGAATTAATTTCAAAGAATGATAATTTATACCAAACCGTTTACCAGGAGACCAACAGTCTGCCAGTACCTTGTTTATTAAACTTGATATTTTAAAATTTGCATAACTATGTTTAAATTTTTGACGATAGCTATCACGTTACCATACCTAAGATATATGTTTTATTGTATTGTTTTTATGTTAAATTAAGGATTATTAATTATTATAATAGTTTGAATTTTATATTAATGATCATGGTGAAAAAACAATGCTATAATTTAAAGATTTAATTTTATATTTAAATAAAGGTAAATTTATTCACATTCCTTTGAAAATATTAAATAATTTTATAATTTGTACAGCTAACAGCTTTTGTTGCCTACAGCAGTAAAAAGGTCCGGCCACATCGGCGCGTTGGCGACGACGCGGGACGCGAATTGCGAATTGGGAGCTACGTCACTAGCGGGACACACTCAACTGAAAAAGTCGGGGGTGTCCCGCGACTGGCATCAACCCATAATCATCCCACTGTTGGGATACGGGTCTCGAAATTAGAGCTTACTCCACCACGCTGCTCAACTGCGGGTTGGCGGAGGCTAGTGTGTTCAAGCCGCCTAAAGGCTACTGACTTAGCTTTACAATTGTCTTCTAATGATAGCCGAGACCGACGGCTTGGCTTAACGTGCCCGGAGGAGCTCGCGATAAATAAACCATGGACAGGCTACGGTATTACAAGTACTCTGCTATAGCCGCTTACCCTCAGGTGGTTCGTAATTTGGGTCCCGTCGCGGTATATAAAAAGGTATTGTACAATGGTTCAGAGGAGTTGTTCATCACCAACGACAGGGAATTTATCCTCACACATTGGAGCCTAAGTAGTCGCGTACTGTGCGTTTCCAGAGAAGTTTTCTCCCGCATACTGTCAAGCTGTGGAACGTACTGCCTGTCGAGGTTTTCTCTGGAGACTACAGCATGAGGTTCTTCAAAAAGGGCGTGAACAGGTTTTACAGGGTCGGCAACATGCGTGTGATGTCCCTGGCATTACAGAGGTTCATGGACTATGGTAACTGCTTTCCATCAGGCGGGCTGTATGCTTGTTTGACACTTTAGGGTCATAAAAATGTATGAATAGTAGAATAAGCACAAAACAATATGACGTTATGAACCACATTGTTCACCGATAGGACCGGATAAATCATGGCCGGCACACATGAAATCGAATCTACAAATCTCATCTGTGACAATGGTAGATACACCTGCTATGTTACTAGCTACTTACATGACGAGTGACGTGCTCGATGGGAATTGTTAACTATACTTTTGACATGACTTTACTTTGTTTATTAATTATTATATTTATTTTCTGTAAATAAATAAATAATAAAAATAAATATTACTTTACAAATTACACAGCGCCATCAGGTCCCAAATTAAGCAAAGCTTGTACTATGAGTACTAAATAACTGATATATGTACATAAGTACTTTTTTTTTGTAAATAAATACATATAATACACAGAAAACTCCCAGACCAAGACAAAAAGACATGTTCATGCAAACAAATATTTGTCATGTACGAGGATCGAACCCGCGACCAGTCAATGTGGCCATTGCTAGCCATTCGACCACAGGGCTCGTCCCGTATAATAATTAGAATGATACGGACAAGGAAGATTGTCAAGATTGCAATGGTACTACGATGTCATAAGGGAAGTGCTTAATACTAAATCGAGTTAAAAACCGTAGACTTGCGTTATAAGTATAAGTAATAGTACTACGTACAGTATGGCCTCTCCCTGCCGCTCTCTCGTGTCGACCTCACCTCCCCTCTGAGACAAATCTGGAACCGTTTGTATGGCGCCGCACGCACACACGCTCATTCACGCTATGCAGAAACGTTTATGTAGTAGTAAACGACACAATATTTGTATGGAGTGGCCGGGGTGGGGGTATAGCTTATGGCCGTCGTTAAAAAGACCAAACGCAGATTTGACCTAGATAAAAAACCTTTGAAGACCGACGAATAGACCTCGGAGAAGGCCGGTATAGGTACAAATTTTATTTATATTGTACATTAGAATTTTACTCAATTTATCTCATAAGAAAAGAAAATAATATGCAATAATCAAGTAATATTTCCACTGTGGATTGTTATGTTCATGCGAGTAAGTGAATTCGCCAGGAAGGAGATGGTGCTCTGGCAGCGGAAATGGAGGCGCGCAAGCGATATTCTATGTTGCGGCCGTTTATAAGGCTACAGTAACCGCTGCACATTAGGCGGGCTGTATGGTAGTTTGTCACCTAACGTAGTATATAAAAATATAAATACTTACTCTCATCTCATTAAATCAAATTATATACGAGTACATTACAGAAACAATTAATACTCGTATATACAGTAATATGTATAGGGGAGTTGTATGTATTATCAAATGTATGAGTTATCACTTTTATAACACTCATCGCCATCAACCATTTGAATGAAATCACTTTCGAAATTGTAATATAAAAATAATAATAATAATTTCCTGGCATTTCGGGGGTCCATGTAGTGAGTGGCAAGCCATCGCCTGCCGCAAATAACGAGCAATAGAAGCAGTGATGGCAGGCATTCGTCCTCTTCTGTAATAGCCCGGTATTTAGTTCACAGATCTCATCTTCACAGCCTATTTATTTTCCACCACACAATGCAAACAGTCTCAACACCTGCCGAGACCTGATCATGGGTATATCGTTTTGAGAGATACTTAATAATAAGATGTATGTACATAATACGAGATGCATAATAATAATATAAAGGCTGGCATCAGATCGGCGACCCCTTGGTGTTGCTGATCTCCATGGGCGGTGATTGCTTTTCACCAGGTGACCCACATGCTCGTTTGCCCCTTTTCTAAAAAAAAAAACTCATTGAGCAGACCACTCAGAGAGAATATCTTTTACGATGACATATATTTGGCGATTTAAAAAAGACCTATATTGACAGAGTTTCTTTCGGCATTTCTTCTCGTCAATGGTCATTCCGAAATGCTGGTAGATAAAAAAAATATACCTAATTGTAAAAGACGTGTCTAAGTGCCCGCGAGGGCCCACAGAATAAAGAATTTTGACTTTGACTTTGACTCTAAAGACCAGGATAGACTTCAAAACTTGAATTGACGAGCCCGGTGGTCACGTGGCTAGCAATATCTACTTTGACTCCGAGGTCGCGGGTTCGATCCCCGCACGAGACTTTGCGCTTAATTTGGGACTAGATGGCGCTGTGTAAATTGTCCAAAAAGACATTAAAACTAACATCATTTTATATCAGTAGGTAGTTATCACAATTTGCGAATCAATTGTAAATTTACTAACAAACAAACAAAGAGATAAGTTACAAATATTTTCTTGAGACAATAAAGCCAGCCGCACACGGAGCCAGTGTCTCAATCTTGTAGCTCCACTTATCATAAATCTTAATCAAGATAAACGACATTTAGGATTTTAATGGGGCCTTTCGATATATTAATGCCCCATTCAGACCCCACTGAGGAATGTTAACGCTCACTAAGGTACATATCCACTGGTGTAACTGCTACTGTTGCAAGTGTATATTGCAGTTATATCTATATATTAATCATCATCATCATCAGGTCATTTTCCACTACAGGAGCACGACCCTCTCTCGTCCGTCTCAGACAGAAGGAGGATTTGGCCTACACTCCTCACGCTGGTCAGACACCCGTCTGGAGAGGCCTGATCGATGTTTTATAATGTACCTATTTCCCTTAGTCGCCTTGTACGACATCAACGGGAAGAGACGGAGTGATCCTATTCTAGTCTGCCGGAAACCATACGGCTATATATTAATACGTGAAGTAAAAACTTTGTACCCCTTTTTTGGAAAATTGCGCTGACGGAGGAGTAGGTATGAAACACTTATAGTTTATATAGAGAAGGAAATAAAAAATACATTAAATCAATAAATAAAAACATAAATTAATTAAATTAATTAAAAGGGTCACTCACGTCTTTTTGTCGGGAAAGCCGACTAGTTTCGATCTCTAAAAGGAGACCTTCATCAGGGCGAATGTCCAGACACGTCCACCCTTTGTCTCACGCGCCGGACACTGCGCGCCAATGCGTGACACACACGCATATATTTTATTTATTGTTAAAGTCATAGTTTAAATTAATTATGGTCAAATTTTGACCAATGGGCGACCACTAAGTTACTTTTAATAAAAACGTAAAAACCAGCCAACTTTGGCAGAAATTTATATTTCTGGACAATTTACACAGCGCCTTCTAGTCCCAAATTAAGCGCAAAGCTTGTGTTATGGGTACTAGACAACTGCTAAATGTACTTAAATGCATTTTTTTTTTTTGTAAATAAATACTTATAATACATAGAAAACACCCAGACCAAGACAAACAGACATGTTCATGCACACAAATGTTTGTCTTGTGCGGGAATCGAACCCGCGACCTCGGAGTCAAAGTGGCCATTGATAACCATTCGACCACCGAGGTCGTCAATCTATATCAAATATAGAACAAATGAACAAATTACTTAATTAAAAAAATGTCAAATCGATTGGTCTTAAATTGACTGAGGCGGTACGAAGTCGCCATGTCGGCTAGTAAATAAACTAGGCGGGATTCTAGCCCACGGGGCCGAAATGGAGGTTGAGTGGAACGAGTAGATTAGCTATATAGGGTGTATGTTTTCCATTGATTTTACGAGAAAATGTGTTTGATGATCTCTCTAGGACATGATCGATCTCAATTTTTTTTCGACACAAACCTCAAGCATGTCGATGTCTTTAATTGTGACAAGTTTCATTAAAAACGGTTTTGGAGCCTATTCATTTCCAAGAGTGACTTTTCGCCGCATATAAGCGTTCCGCTCTGCTCGCTCCGCTTAATATCATCATCATCATCAGCTCCATTTTAGTCTCACTACAGGAGCATGACCCTCTCTCGTCCGTCCTAGACGGAAGGAGGATTTGGCCTACACTCCCCACGCTGGTCAAACGGGGTGGCAAGGCACTTAATATAACTTTAGTCAATTAAATTTACCAATAGACGAGAACCACAATTATTTGTAGACATGTGCCTTTGTTATCTAAGAATAAGGCGACTTTTAATTGTAGCAAGTTGTACTGAGAAAAATACCAATCGTTTTCTTGCCGTGCAGTTCTTATGAGCTAAAGAATACTTTAATGTTGTGTATTAATGATTTCTAGCTATCGTTCACTGAGTACATTTCACCGTCATTCAACTGACAATCATTACTGTTTGAGTTATTATTATCTTGGATTTACTTCAATATATTTCAACTCATTATGGCTTTCTATTATTGCCCTAATGTCATCAAGTCAGTGGTGTTATTTGCACAATTTGTAAAAAAGGCACACTAAGCTGTGAAGAAGTGACCGTTTGCTTGCTGCAGCTAGGGTTGCCATCCGCGTTTCCCTGGATTTGTCCTAGTTTGTAGGGTGTCTAAATGAATGTATTAAAGTACATTTATCAGTGGTCCAGTACCCATAGTACAAGCTTTGCGCTTAATTTGGGACTAGATGGCACTGTGTAAAATTGTCCAGAAATATTCATTTATTTTATAATAGTATTAAGACGTGTAGATAATATCTGTGGTTACATGCGCGTAGGATTTTTATTTTAAACGCTTAGACTAGCTAGATCACTCATCGGTCTTCATACTGTCATTATGCTAAATAGAATAAATAATAAAAATATTTCCAGACAATCATGTGTATTTTTTTATAATTTAATGAATGTTGATGAATGAACATTCATTGTATTACCGGTTATATAATAACTGCTGTTAAACATCTGCCTAAGAGCTGGATCTGGGTAGATCACCTGGTTGTCGTCGTGTGGAGAAGAAACACACACACAATAATGAAAAAAAAATATATTAACAGTAACAATGATTAAAGTACTTATTATAATTAATTACACAGCACCTTTTTCGCGCCGATTTTCAGCAAAAACTCATATAGGGCCCTACCGCCGAAGTTGAAGCTGAGGGGCAATTCTCGTAATTAAAATATAGTTAAAATTCAGTTTCGATCCAGTCTCGATCTCACAAATGTCACATTTGGTATTCTCGTAACAAAATAGGTAACTTCAAAATTAAATTTAAGCGGGATTATATCGAAATATGAGTGCAAATTAAACAAACTAAGAATGTTACTTTGCCAACAACACGAATTGATAATAATTAATTAATGAAATCAAGTATATAATTTTAGTCAATTCACAATTCAATCCCGATTCGGTCAACTTTCAATCTGCATTCTTAGAAAAATTACGAGAATTGGCCTTCTGATTACAAGCGGACTATTTGATTGCGAAAATAGATCTTATTATCTTCAGCTTAGTCGGTAGAGCTCTATGGTTTCTACCAATTTTATTAAGCTAAACACAATTACCGCTAATCTTAGCTAAAGTTTGATTTTCGTAGTCAAAAAATCCGGAGATGATCGGGGTCAGCTTCGGCGGTAGGTCCCCTGCCCCCTTACCACCATCTCTTATTGCATTCCATTTGAAATAGAGTCGCTTATTCATTGGTATGAATAAGCATTCTATTCAGTTATTGAATCGCAATAAGAGATGGCGGTAAGGGGGCTGGTCGGCATTTTGCGTCGCAGAACTAGCGGAGTAAATGTTTTAAGGTGATTTTTTGTAAATAAATAAATATATCTGGACAAATTACACATTTAATCCCAAACTGAGCAAAGCTTGTACCATAGCTAAATAACTGGCATAATCTATATATATATATATATATATATATATATATATATATATATATATATATATATATATATATATATATATATATATATATATATGTAAATATATACGTATAGTATAATATATAGAAAGCACCCAGACCAAGACGAACAGAGCTCATGCACACAAATGTTTGTCTTGTGTACGGGTTTCGAACCCGCGACCTCGGTGTCAAAGTGGCCATTGCTAACCATTCAACCTAGTCACTCGACCACCGTGCTCGTCAAATATGACTTTATAGTCACAGGAAAGTCAAGGAACATTAAAACATCTTAACCAATGTGACGCAATGTATAGTATTGCAGAGTAAACAGTACTCCGCAAACACTGGACTGTCAGCTTCCATTGTATTTGTAGTGTACTTGTGCCTGATTGTTATTGGATGTGGCATTTATGAATAGAATAATAATTGAGTATAGAAAACTTCGAGTATATTTATATATTTTAAAAGCAAAACATTGACCCGGATATTGAGTTTGAATGACCAATGTGTAAATTTAATCAAAAATAAAAAGTACAATTTTTTTTTGCGGACAAAAAAAAATTACTAGACAGAAAGTTAGGCTATTTTTTGTGCTCCTAAAATATATACATACTCTAAATAGCTTAAGACAAAACAAACAACATGGAAAGACATCCATAAAGTGAACAATTTAGGCAGACGCAATTGTTTTCAAGCTGCCTAAAGGTTACTGACTTGGCTTAACGACTGTCATCTAATGACAACAGCCGAGACCGATGGCCGGGACTCGAGATAAATAAACCCATCCATGGACAGGCAGCTGTCGATGATGTTTAGCTTGTATGTTCAATTTGACTAACACACAAAACAACGCCATCCATCTCCTCAAATCGAAAATAAAGTAAACAAAAAAATTTAGTGTCTTAAATTTTGAGATATTTTTCCGGGTATTTTAATTAACAGACTAGTCAAAATACTTCGTACTATCACGTATAAGTAATAGTACTGTAATAGAAACATACATATTATCTGCAAGATTTTCCAACCTTTTACACTACCTATAAGAAGTTCCTATTTCGTAATTATATAAAGCAATAAAATATCAATGATTAATAATATTTACTGTCAGAGAAACCTAATAGATCAGGACGTCGTTAATTTAATCGCGACCTTCATAGACCTCTTGACCATTAAGAAATATTACCGTTTTCCTTAGTTAAGTTTGAATAGAAAACGAGCGTTTTCGCAAGCTATGTAATACTATAAATTAAGCTAACAATACCACATCTACGCAAATCCAGCTCTTAGAAGATTCATGTTTAGAAAATAGGGTTGGCAGGATGCAAATATTATGGACAACTTTTAGTAGCTCGATCTTCGAACAACTGTAGATATTGTACCTCGATGTCATTGGTGGCATAGTTAAAGTCCTCGAAACGTAATAATAGCTGACTTTTTATTTATTTCTGTCAAACATTTTAAGAGACGAAGTATACTGAAGTTGAATTCGTAACGTTAGTACTTTTTTCCCAGAAGACTACAGCCCATGCTGTTCACACCCTTTTGGAAGAACCCCATGGTTCTTCCAAAAGGGTGTGAACAGGTTTTTACAAGATCTGCAACGTGCATGTGATGCCTCTGGTGTTACAGGCGTCCATAGGCTACGGTAACTGCATTCATCATGCGGACCATATGCTTGTTTGTCACCTTAGTGACATCTAGTTCAGGGGCAATTCACCACGACGTTTACCGTCCGTCTCCTGAGCCGTTCAGCTCAGTAGAGCGCAGCTCAAAACCTCAGAATCCTTGCCTGTCAGAATAGTAGAGATTACTGGGATACTAAACAGAAGGAAGATTTTCGAAATCCAAAAAGAATCTTCTGCATGTTAGGTGTCCCCAGGTTTTACACTTGAAATGTAAATTAACCTCGTATTGATTGCATTTATTTGGCTGTAAATGTAGAAGCTTTGTATAGACGTTTTATTGTCGTCCGCCAGGTCTCATTTTTAGCTATCTAGGCTGTATTCTTGCATTTTTTATTTTGCTACAAAGTAAAGAAAAACTATATAATAAAATGAGAAACAGTGCAAAATGAAAAAAAAAATGTGAAATTATTTTTTTCCGGGGCAGCAAATTAAGAACGTATTAACGTATATATGCGTGTTTTTTTTTTCAATATTTATTACTTTTTATATTTTTTGTGACAGCCCTTAACGAGTCGATATATTCTGCTTGACATACACTAGCTGGCTTTTGTCTGCCCACTCCGGCTGGACAAAGGCGTGATGTCATAGAAGCATGTACCGCATGTACATAAGTACTGTTCGCATAGATGTAGAGTCACAAGAAGCGATAGAGGTTGATGTTTTACTATCAAAAACATAGGAAAACCTTATATATATATAGAGTGGAAACACTAAGTGATGTTACTGGATTATTTCCAAACTATTCGTGAAAGTGCTGTACGAGCTCTATCAAATGGTATCGTTAATACTGTATGAAATAAATGTGGATGGTCCGAACATTCAATGTTTTCATCATTTTATAACACCTATATTCATCTCACTGAAGGTATAAGAGTTTTTCTTCAATCGAAATGGATTGGAGCGTACTAGTGTAGGTACGCTTTAATACCCGTACCCACTTATCCGTATTTGAGTAGCGTAGTAGGTAGACCACGCTGCTCAAAACATCATTTTTAGTCTGTAATTCTGTATCTACACACTGCAGGTAATAGCCCTTCTCCAATACTAGAGAATCGGTATCCCGCAACCCTGCCACTTTTTTGATTTTGTTGGTTGTTGAAAGTGACTTGACTGCTTACCATCTGACGAGTCATATGTTTCACATCAGCCTGTTAACATCAACCCGCTGCTAGATACAAGCCTTCTCCAATGCTTTCCACCGATGCCATCCATTGTGGTCGTCAGTTCATCTAGAGAATCCATCGCTTCGTCGCCGCTGCCTTCACTCTAGCACCTCCTATTCTTTCACTCACTTGCAATTCAGATTTTTAACTCTGAAAGCAAAACGACTAAGTAATTTGCTTGTGATACAAAAAAAAAATTATAGTCACATCTAGTTCATCTTGATCCAGAATACCACACAGGTCTGAAGTGTGTGTCGTAAAATCAATGTTTAGCGTGGCGCGGGACATTTGTGCACCTCACAATGTAGCCCCGGCTTTATAGGTTCGCATACTATCGGCAGGCGTGTTTACAGTTACATACACTATGTGTAACAATGAGGTAAGTGTAAATTATTATGTTTGCTGTACGGCAGGGCTTGTGCGAAACTTGGAATTCGAAATTATTTAAGAAATACTGCATAGTAAATAGACTGGATTGGTATTACTACACGTTTTGAGTACACATCAAATAAATCAGCACTATTTTTAGAGCCAACGCCAACCTCACCTGTATATAATGCACTGCTGTCAAACAAACGGGGTTCTGGCGAAAAAGAGGTAGATGTTGAACCAATTGCCCTTGAGTATAGTCATATTCCTGCGAGTATTTTGGGGCGTAAGTGGTTCATCAACATCTTTGAACCAAAGCCAACTTCACCTGCGCGCGGTGCACCCTGCTGACTGACAAACGAAGCTCTGGCGAAAAGAGAGGTAGGGAGCGTAATTGTAAGCTACCCGACTGGGGAATGTAAACACCGAATACCTCACAGAATACCGCAGCCAAATAACGGTTCCCTTGAGGGCTGTTGTGTTCCTGCGAGTGAGTGGGGTCACCAGAAAGGAAGGAGATGCTGCGATTACGGCGGGGGTGGCGGCGCGCGGGCGATATTTTATGTTGCGAGCGTTAGTATGGCTACGGTAACCGCTTCACATCGGGCGTATGCTTGTCTGCCACCCGACGTAGTATAAAAAAAAAGAGTAACCTTACGTATGGAGATGTTGGATTCGCGACGGTGGAGACGGTGTACGAGCAATACTTGTATTGTGAACATTTGTATAGCTATACGATAATCGTTTTCGGTGACACGTCGACCCTCATAAATCTTTTGTGCTCTCCCTAATCCTTTAGTCACTCTTCCCTGACCATCTGGAAACATGTTCCATGTACACTACTTCAATACGCCGCTTATTGGAAAGAGCCTGTTGTCGTCCAGGGGGCCTACTGCCGGAGCTGAAGCCGATTATACCATCGGATTTTTTGATTCCAAAAATAGGTTAAAATTATTGACAAATATCTTCAGCTTAGTCGGTAGAGCTCCCACAGAACATCACGTGCAGGCTCGCGATATCACAAGTTTACCGTTGGGATCATTCCTTCGCGTACTAAAAAGTTTGGCAACTCCTATCTATGTTGCACCATTAAAAAGTGGAACGCGTTGCCGGCATACGTATTTCCTCATTCATACAATATGGGATCCTTCAAGAGAAGCGTGAAGAAGCATCTTGTAGCATGGCAGCGTCAACTGACAAGACATCAAGGTCTCTTGTCCGTTGCCGATGCGATTGGGGCTCCTCTTTTCGGTTACCATCAGGCGAAGCGGTGGCAATATGCTGAGCTAAAATAAAAAAAATAGCTAGAGTTTTTACCAGCTAAGCTAAACATAATTACCTACAATGGAAACAGTAGTGCCATTTTCCCATTAAAAAAATCCAATAGTAATTGGCTTGTGTTTCGGTGGTAGGGCCCAAGGTCCAGGTATGCCTTTCCTAGGATTTCCATTTGTTTACCGGCTAGGTCTACACACCAGGTGTCTCATGTCCCTTTGCATGT
Source organism: Hypsopygia costalis (assembly GCA_937001555.2). Classification (NCBI taxonomy): domain Eukaryota; kingdom Metazoa; phylum Arthropoda; class Insecta; order Lepidoptera; family Pyralidae; genus Hypsopygia; species Hypsopygia costalis. The sequence goes on from OW443344.2 coordinate 12,595,748, forward strand.
TCTGCACTCTGGGCTATCAACATGTCATATTTTGCATTGGTTGATATTATAAATATTGGCCGTGTGGTTCCCGGCAGACGAATAGAATCACTCCGTCTCCTCCCATGGATGTCGTACAAGGCGACTAAGGGAAATACATTATAAAACATCGATCAGGCCTCCCCAACCCGTGCGTCTGGCCAGCGTGGGAGTGTAGGCCAAACCCTCCTTCTGTCAGGGACGGACGAGAGAGGGTTGTGCTCTTGTAGTGGAAACTAAAATGACCTGATGATGATGATGATGATATTATAAATAGTAATTTTCAATTAACAGTTCATTCGGCGATGAAATAGAAAACAATTACAACAATTAACACACTAACCTTAAACAACAAAAACGAGTAACGTAAAACATTAACAATTATAATTGATACTATTCAATTAACAATAGTCGCAATAACAATATTGAAAGGCTATAGCAAATCTAAAACTCGATCAACTTTAATTGTTTATAGCCGTCCATAATCGCAAAATGTAACAAATAGTGCCAATGAAGGCAACATTATTATTAAAAATAAAAATAAAATATATTAACAGCGTGTTATAAATATTTTTTTCGATATTTTTATCATTTCCCGCTTTCGTTTCTTGTATATGTTCCTACCAAGCACTTAACGGTTGGCTGAAATAGATCTCTAAAAGAGATAAGCCCACCTTTTTTTTATAAATAAATATTCCTGGATAAATTACATACGACTACCTAGTTTAAAACTAAGCAAAGCTGGTACTAGATAACTGAATATTATACTTAAATACATTTTTTTCTAAATACATACAGCCATAGAAAACACCCAGACCAAGACAAACATATATTTGTCTTGTGTGGGGATCGAAACAGCGACCTCGGAGTCAAAGTGGTCATTGCTAACCACCAAGCTCGTAAATTATACTCGTACATAACATTTCTTTACAATATTGTAATTATGGTTTTCTTGGTACACTATTAAGAGAATATAACAACAACATCATGTTTGCTGCAAGTAGAAATAAGGATATTTTGGTGATAATAAGCAGTTACTTTGGCTTATAGGTGATTGCCAAGCCTAAAAATTGGGACCCTACCGCCTTAGCTGAAGCTGATTCCTATCGAATATTTTGATTCCAAAAAATAGATCTTAGGTTTCAGTTATTACCAAATATCTTCAGCTTTGTTGATAGAGCTTCAAGGTATCTACCAGCTAAGGTAAACAGAATTACTACTACTTATCTAATCTGAAGTGCAATAAATGACGAGCACGGTGATCGAACGGTTAGCAATGTTCACTTTGACTCTGGGGTCCCGGGTTCGATCCCCTCCGAGTCAAAGTGGCTATTGCTAACCATTCGACCACTGAGCTCGTTATAGTCGAAATCGTCATCGAACAGCCATAGATGCTTTAAATTGATGGAAAAATATACATAGTATTCCATTATTGATGCAATTATAGTGATCTTTGACTGTACTTCCCGGTAAGGTTCCTTTAAATTGAGGAAAAAATAATACAGTGTAACCTTCGATTGCAATGTTATTCTCAGTTCCCTTCTGATTCATATTATCAATTACACCTCTCATTTGATTTTCCCTTAAGTATCACCCTGTACATATATCCAACTATCCAATTCTACAAACCTACAAACAAAAGTCGGTAATTTGCGATCGAGCGCGCGTCTACTAATGATAGCCCGGGTCTTGACCATAGTACATAAACATACAGTAGGCCAGTTTTATTTAAAATTAAAAGTCTATCAATGACATACTGGAGATTACGCAATTATTACAAGTAATCTGCTAAGTCTACGCAAGAGATTCTGTAAGCCGTACGTTTGATTCACAGAGCTAAAGACAACCTCAACTGCATCTGGTGCATGCCGCTAATTAGGATACCAAATTTTAGCGACAGAGACCGATACCACTCGGACGCGCGACAGAGACCGATTTAAATATTTTGCGGGTATTTAACGGAAAATCATAATAATTACCGAGTCAGGATATAAATAAATAGTTAATCCTGACTCGGTAATTATTATAATTGGTAATTAAGCTATTTTCTTTAACAGTAGACGTTTTATTTTATTTTATCGCAACATATAACAGAATTACATTATATTCTTAAAAAAACAAAATGCTAAAACACCTTGGTGTTTAAGCATATTGTTTTTATTACGCATACCGAGTTGTCACATGATCTCGGGTTTTATTCACTTTGCGTTGGTACTACACAGCAAATACAATCAACGATAATAACAGATATGCATGACATGGGCATTGTAGACTCGTAGGTACAAAACTATAAGTTGATCGATATAGCAATTAAGATGAGCTACTGATTGAAGAACATCTTTGGCCTGTGATAACTGTACGCGTGCGCACCACAACGCGGCGCGAAGTGAATCGCCCGTGCCCACCAATTATAACCAAGGAGCATTGGCACGTAATTATTTTTGTACCTCATTCAGTAACTGTTCACATTGTACTATAAGTAAAAACGCTTCGGATATGTAAATTATAGAAATCGAGTTTTGCGCCTGACAAAGTAACATTCTGATCGATACTTGTTATCGCAAAAAATCTTAATATCGATCGATGACAACGTTAACTGAATGATCACTCGATTGATAATTCTAACGAGTTTTTCAAATACCGTGCAATGTCATTGCTTGATTTCAAATCGAGTTCAATCTAGTAAACATTTTTTTTAAGTTAGTAACACGGTATTCATCGACCTAGTACTTCGAATTTGTTCGAAATGTAAGGAACGTAACCATAAATTCGTATTTCGTTACACATAAAAATCGATTCCGTATTTTTGCTTATGTATTGTAAAATGAAAATCAGCTTTCGTATCATGCAACGTGAATACGACAAGACAAAAAAATGGAGTGCGGCTGTTTCATACACACGGCCGTGTGTTGTACGTGAATACGTTATATGCACTAAAATTATCTCAAAATGGCAGCGCTTCCCCCTAACTCGCACGCGATGTTCCATAGTCCTTGCTTAGCGTAACAAATTCTTTGATCCTTCATCTATCCAGTGGTGTGATTGAATTTTGGATGGAGATGATAGATTTGTAGCTGCAACACCAAACTGTATCCCCCGATTTTGTCATCATTTGTTTTATTTCCCTATGGAAGCAATTTTGAAGACGTATTCACGTCAAAAGTGATACGATAAAAAAATTGTTTGTGTTTTTAAACACATGCTGTTTTTTTGTCGTGTAACTTTTTCTCGTATGAATATGGAAACATTACTAAATACCATTGTCCTACGCACCATCGCACAAATCGATGTTATTTTTCTCACAAACCTGCTGGTTTGGTCCGAGTGTGTGGGATGGTCTTTATCTCCCTACAACCAGAACAGACCAGTCGGAATAGACTCCAAGTGATAATTGTAATTCTAAGGAAATGTAACTTGTTTGACTTTATTTATTTGTAGCTTCCGCTCGCGGTTGCACTCGGGTGACGTTCGGCATAATAGTTTTTATAATACATATATCCCTCAGCGGTATTTCCGAACAATTACTACATGGATGCCTTCAAGAGCAGAGTCTAAATCTTCCTTAAATGCTGGCAACGTATCGGTATGAATGAAGATAAGAAAAAAAAGAGGATGTGGAGAGCATATAGGAGAAAGCGAAGACCTAGGAGTGTATATAGCTGCCCCAGAAGGGGGAGAGAGAGCTTCAGTGAGGGACAAAATATATAGGGTTAATAATTTCTAGGGTTTCAAGAATTGCCCGCGGCACGAAAGAGCCTCAAAGCAAAGTCCCGCGTACATCTCTTGCGTTTCAGCTCATATGACCGCAAGGTCGGTGGAGCCATGGGCGGTGGAGGGTTTGTCCTTGATGATAGGGGGGCCTATCTAATAAAAAAAATAACAATCAGAGCACAAAAAAAGTTCCTCAAAGGAATAAGGCCGCCTTTGCAAACCTTGTAACACTGGTGTACATACGTATTATGTAATATACACTGGGCTGCAATGAAAGCGGGTCGGTAACAAAAACATCAATTTTTGAAATCGTCTTTATTTTTTATTTATGGTTTTAATACAATCGCCAAAAAGAAATAAAAAGATTTTACTTCTGCCTATATTTGTAAGGAAATAAACTTTAATTCAGTATTTATTTCATAAAGCTAGCTAAAATATTTTGGAAGTTATTTATGTTTTTGTTACCGACCCGCTTTCATTGCGGCCCAGTAATAAAGTTGTGCAAACTTAACTTGCGTGTTCGACTGACACGTGTATCGATGCGATCAAGCTCATACATTACATATCGGTAAAAATGTATGAAATTCCATCATTTACAAAGTATATTGCAACAGGTGCTTACCAATCAGGAGATATGGTTATTGTGATGATAATTTCGACGCCATAACCCGGCTATAACTAGGAACTAGGTTTAACATAAATTTGCCATATCGATTTCACTGCTACATTGTTTAAACCGCCTGATTTTACGATCATACGGATGATGGTGTAAGTGGCTCACCAACATGTTTAGAGTCAACGCTAACCTTGCCTGAACGCTGCACCCTGCCGACTAGGAGACGAGACTGATAAGAGGCAACTAGTAAAATTCCAAAAGCTTCTTACTAATTTCCTACAAATTTCTTCTGATTAAATTCATTATGAGTTCCAAGGCAGCCGTAGTCTGCCTGAACTGGCCGGAACTGCAATGGACTTTATTGTTCATAGCCTTTTTTGGTCGTCGTCGCTGTTAACCCCTCGCTTGCCGCGACCTGTCAATTCTGTACCAAGCGCTGTATCCACCATGGGACCGCGGCACATGAAAGCTCTGTCTACACAGGAGACACAGTGGTGGGAATGAGGAGTTGGCCTCCGCCCCGCTAAAAAAAAAGTTGTAACCAGCTCGACAGAGAAAGTATCTGCATCGCACAGAAGACCGCAGGCGAACAACAATACCCTTGACATTTGTTGTGTTCATCCAAGTCTTATCCTTACTTGTAAGGAGATGCTACGTTAACTGTAGCGGTGGTGCCTCCACGGGAGCAATTATCCTTGTACTACAAGTGTATATATGCCACGGAAGTTGCCTTTCATTAGGCGGTCTATATGCTTGTTTGAACCTAGCATAGTATACGGCAAGCTTGACACTTTGACTTTTGTATGTCTGTTTGTTCATGTGTATGAAACAAACTGATGGTCATATATAAATTTCATTAGGATCTCTTCTAGGAATTTGGATACATTTAGTGAAATTCTTTTATGAATATTGTCTTAAACAAAATCTATTAATTAAAAAAAACGGAAAACGACTTCATTGAAGGCTTCTCCTATTCGTATAGATATAAAAAAAATTAATTTAAAAGATTTCGTACTTGATTTATTTTGAAAATACGGAATTTTCTACATATTTAGTACTTTATACTACAGAAGGTTATAAATGAAGACACACTTTCTATTATTCAAGATTGATGCAGATTTCAATAGAACATGTTTCTTAGAAACCTGATTCGCTACCTATAATTTCGGTCAGTGTTATTGCACGAGACGAAAGCCTTCAATTATCTATAATATTATGCAAATGAACTCACTTGTCTATAAGTCCGTATAAATTACGAGAGCTTTGTCAAAATATATGAAATGATGATGCTCCTGCCGAGAGAGTTAAACGATACTATCCATCAGCAGGAGAAGAGGTACGTAAATTGCCGCTGTTATTAAAAATATACAGACTAATGGAGCATTTTATTGATATGAATACTTCTTTAAAAAAAACGAATGATAACAAAATCGGGGATACAGCCACCTTATCACCATCTCTTATTGCGATTCAATAACTGAATAGAATACTTATTCATACCAATGAATAAGCGACTCTATTTCAAATGGAATAGAGTCGCTTACTTATTAAATAAATATAAATAAATATTGTCAGACAAATTACACAGCGCCATCCAGCCCCAAAGTAAGCGGAGCTTGTGTTATGGGTCCTAGACAACTGATAAACATACCTAAATACATTTTTTTTTTGTAAATACATACTTATGATACATAGAAAACACCCAGACTAAGACAAACAGACATGTTCATGCACACAAATGTTTGTCCTATGTGGGAATCGAACTCACGAGCGTTGGTGTCGAAGCCGCGTCATTGACCGCTACGCCACCGAGCTCGTCATTGGTATGAATAAGCATTCTATTCAGTTATTGAATCGCAAATAGAGTCGCTTATTCATACCAATGAATAAGCGACTGACTCTATTTCAAATGGAATAGAGTCGCTTATTCATTGGTATGAATAAGCATTCTATTCAGTTATTGAATCGCAATAAGAGATGGTGGTTATAGTTCTTACTTACTCGCGTGCGGGGGAGGGGGAAGCGCTGCCATTATGAGATAATTTTAGTGCATATAACGTATTCACGTACAAACACATGGCCGTATCCATGACAAAGCCACACCCCTTTTTTTTTATGAAATATTGGTTTTTGAAAGGCTCTACTATTTATATCAAAGCACAGAAAATGTTGATCAATGGATAAAAAGCATTCTTTTGTTCGACGTATTAATTAAAAATGGTTAAAAGTGAGATAGGTCTGTTTATTCAATAGATATCAATGTTTCTTTTTGATTAAAAAAATAGTAATACGCTGCTATTCTTTACTGATCCATTTCCTTTAATTGCGAAATGCTAATGAAGATGTATTGCCTGAAATTTAAGATGACTAGAAAGCAGTTTGCCTCCAAATGCAATGCGGAAGCAGTATGCTAATTGCAGATGGCTACAAATCAAATTTATTCATAGTTTGCAGGGACTAACTGGTACCATAAAAATTAGATTGTTTTTTTTTAATTGAGAGGGGGCAAACGAACATGTGGGTCACCAGATGGAATGCAATCACCACCGCTCATGGAGATCAGCAACACCGAGGGATCGCCGATCCGTTACCAGCCAATAGATACCTTCTTTCTTTCTGGTGACCTCACTCACTCGCAGACATAAAAACCCTCAAAGAAATTGTTATTTGGCTGCAGTATTCTGTGAGATTCAAAGATGTTAAAGAACCACTTACACCCCAAACTAAAATGTAAAATGTAATTAAAAAAATATAAAATGCCTTCTTTCGGTAATTAGTAGGTAAGTTTTGGCGGCGATTGTGTAATGTACATACTAGATACAATACATATCCCAATTATCTATCTCACTGAACAATGAGTGGTATCTATAATTATAAAGAAGTGATTGAAAAAAAACAATAGATCGAAATCGATATCGATTCTTAACAATCAATAAAAGAAAACGCAGCGTTCGCGCGCGTCGCACGCACTCTTTCGATTCGGATTAGCGAATGAGTTTACCGGCTATTAGCGTGTGATTTATGATGTGAGTCGTGAAGCGAACGCGCTCCGATGGACCGGGACGGCGCTGCGTGAGACCTAGTGTTGTGGCTGTATCGATAACTTACATGGAGGCACCACTGTGTAGATAATTACAAGCTAATTGGACAAATTGTGAAGAAATTATGTTGCGTATTTCTTTAAATTTTATGTTATTATTTTTATTTGCACTTATTGGAACTATTAGACCGTGTGGGTTCACGTACAAACGTATTTTTGTCATCTACTGTATCACTATTACCACTATTACTTCACTCTTTTCTAAAATTACGGTCAATAGAAGATAACTGACATAATGATCAATAAGAGAATGAACGTAGTGATAATTAAATGAAAATATAATAGCAACTGTATAAAAAAATATCACTATAATCTAACAACTAAGATGTAGGAAAGAAGGTTAAGCTGAAGTTGTAAGGCTATGTATTAACAAAATGTAGGCATTTATTTATTTCTTCTTTATGTATAGAGACTGAAACAACAAATATACAATTTTGTTGTTTACTTAATTGGAAGGTACTACGTCTACAAATCTGCGTTATACAATAAGAAGAAAATCAATTCAGGAATTTAGCGTTAAGTTTGCCTTGTAATAACAGAAAATCTATATCTATAACACTTCTACATATAAAACCGTCTCTATTCTCATCAGGTTGACCGACATATAAACTCAGCATACTTGGAATCTATGCATACAAGTCACAATACACGTAATGATTTATTTATTTATATAAAACTTTATTGACCACAATAAACTGATTCAAAAGGCGTGCTTAATGCTAATATTATTCTCTATCAGTTAACATTTAATAAATTTATACTGTACTGTCTTATTTTAACCAACTCTCTGCAGATGCTATTCACGCTCTTTCAACAAGCTGTAGCTATAGTTATAAATGTTATGATTCAACATTTTAAAATTTCGATACTTTTTTTCCATATCGATAACACTCATATCCCCTCACTATGCTCAGCAGGTCGACCGGTACAGGTGCGTTAGGTTCTCACCGTGCGCGGACGTCTATGTGTGCGAGTCGCAACACACACAACGATTTGTCCTCAGATAACATCGGAGATCGCCACTTTGTCGCTTAGCGCGGATATTACTACTGGGGAAATTAGAATGCGGCAATCATTCATTTTGCGGCACTATTTTCTCTTTTACACGTTACGTATTTATAAACATCCTTTATTGCACGTCATAATATAACTACTTTTAGTACTTACAAGTTCGAATAGTTTACTATCGATATCGTCAGTTGTTGGCATACAGGTTTCATCATTACATCGGAGAAAACATACTATTTAATTATTCATTAGTTATTATTAGTTATTATTTAAAGCCAGTTTTTGTTTTTTTTTTTCAACATACTGCAATCTTCTGGATCTTCAATAGACATAGTTTCTTAGAGTGTACTCCACCAAAGTGCTCTACTACGTGTGCAATAGATGCATTGGCGAATTTTGTTCATATTTTTACAACTACAAGTTATGGTTGAGCTAGGTTATGGTTTAATATTAATACACTACAAAATCATACATATACCTGTCAATATACTTCTCCGTTTAATTATTTAGACATTTTCTGCTTTAAAAAGATATCTATGATCATATGACTCGATAGGTTGTACGTCATTCTTTGCAAGGATTGTCTTATGGATTATGGATATCTGATGTAACTATATTTAGTCACGTAATAGTATTTAGACTAAGGTGAACATGGTTCATCAATATCATAATTAAATTCTTTGTATGTACCTATAATATTTGTCCTTGTTATTCATAATCGCGTTTATATACTCGTTCGTACTGAAATCTTATAGCCTCGTATTATCTTTTTAGTATTTTTTTAGAAGGAAATATTAATTAAAACTGTAACTTTTTGTTTATTAATTGATACACTCCTCCTTAAGTCGGACCCTCACTGGTGAGGATCGTGACTACGACGAAAGCGTTGCAGCAATTTCCTCCAATTACTGCGGTCTTCTGCCTGATGGAGAGCGTGAGACATTGAATTGCATTTGAAGTTCCTCGGACACCTGGTCGGACCATCTCTTAGGGCTTCGTCCTCTCGGTCGCTTGCCATCCACATTGCCAGTTATTATGAGCTTCTCTAGGTTATCTGTACCCCGGCGCGCTATGTGTCCGAAGTACTGAAGTATCTTGTGGAGGCACACAGCCGAGAGGCGCTGCTGCGTGTCGAGCCAGCACCACATCTCAAACGCATCGACCCGCATCCTATCCGCTGCTCTCAGAGTCCAGCTCTCGGAACCATAAAAGAATATAGGAAAGATCAATGTGCGGATAATGTAAATCTTGGTTTTCCTTTTAATGTTTTGATCCTTCCAGATTTTGGTGAGATGAGTCATAGCGGTTTTGGCGTCTCGAATTTTTGACTACTGCTCAATTTCACATATACCTGGTGATATTAAGTTAGATACTAGTGTTAATATTATTGATCAGATATTGATTTATGAAAATACTACTCATATCGAATCTTATAAACAGCTTTTTGCCTGGCAATGGTGTAAATGCCTACTAGTATTACTTTGTACCCTTATTCTATGGTCAATAAAGTTTAAAGATAAAAATAAAAATGAAAAATTTTATGTGAATATTTGTGAGGATTAATGTATACAAGTGAGATATTCTTTTGCGCGTAAACTATACATTTGGACGACATTTGTCACAGATATAGAATATGAATATATCTAAATTGATTCGTAGGATATATTATATTCTGGTACTGTGATAGTTCAAAAGAAGCAAAATTTGCCACGTATGTTTCAATTTAACGGGATAATTAATCTATTTCTGTTAAAAATAAAGAAACCTTATTTCACTAACGATCCTTATTAACAAGTTGATGATATCTTTAATAACAACATATTTAGTCACTTCCAAATTTCGAAAACTAATGTCATTCAATTACACCTCGACGTGTAACTAAAAAAACAGCCACAGCTAAGATAAATATCCAAAACGACTTATCATTTTACTTTAAAACAAGCAAACGATTAAAGTACCGATTAATCGATATTTCAAATAACGTATCTCTATCTCATCACTAATGACTGAGCTGTCAAACGTCTAGAAAGCACTATTAGCCCGAATGATTCAATTAAAATGAGTTATTGAACATCGATATATCGTTCCACTTGTTTTAAAAGTACACATAGCACCACTATCGATTGTATGCTTTTGTTCTTAATGCTATAGGGTTAAGGTTGAGAATTGGTAGTGAAACTAATGATTTATTTAGTTGGTTGGATGGTTGCGTATCTAAATTGGTTGCGACGTCTTTTCCTGGCTATTATCTTGTTCTCATCGATATTTTGATATATTAACGAATGAGAGCGAAGCGTTTGTAATTTTCATAAAACAGGATTGTATGAGAGAGAATATAGACTACGTCACATAACAAGATTTTTTATTTATACTTCATCAGTAAATTACTTATAATTCATCAGTAAACATAATTCGGTACATAATATAATAATAAATAATAGTAAATATGCCTAGACAAATAACACAGCGTCATCCACTAAGCAAATTTTAATCTTGCACTAAGTATATTTTTAGAAATATCATTAATAAAAGAAAACAAATGATAAAAGGGAAAAATATAGTAACCAAAGTGGCGTATGTCTTTAGCTTTTTAAGGAAAAAAATATCCACACGAAACAAGCAATAAGCTAATAAAAAATGCGATAGGAACAGTAATAAAAAAAATATTCCTCATATCGACATTGATAATAAATAACAAAAATAATAGATAGATATCATGAGATGTATCTAGAGAAACGATCCGGTGTGCGACAGTGGCCGAACAAAGCAAACAGCAGATGACCAGTCTGGGATACCCGTATTTATAGTCGAGGTCTCAAAGCCAGTTGTATTTTATTAGTTCTCGAAAACAAATATATATGACTATTAAAAAATACCATTAGGCATTTTGTAATGGTAATACCATTGTATTTATATGGAATAAAATATATTGTTTAATTTTAAAAACAATAAAATATCAGCATCAGAGATATCAGCTAAGACCGGATTTAGGGACAAACCCGGGTAAAGGGTGTCTCTAAAGGCCATATATAGTAAGACTAGCTGTTGCCCGCGACTTTGTCCGCGTGAATATCAGTTATCGTGGTAAGACCATAGGAAATCAAGTACATACTTAACATAACCGTATAATTAAGAAAAAAACTTAGGGTGAATAATTTATGTAGGTACCTACTAATTTTATACCTGCTTTTTGTTTGCAGATAATACATTAATTGGAAACAAATTTGATTACCATAAAAAAATTAAAGATGAACAACTTCATCATACATGATTTTTGCGTAACTTCAACGCAGCGCACGCAACGTGAAAAAAATTTTTTTTTCTCATTTTTCATTGGTACTTCGCTTTGGTGGTAGCATGATGTTATATAGCCTGTAGACTTCCTTGAAATATAGGCTATCTAACACTAAAATATTTTTTCAATTCGAACCAGTAGTTCCTGAGATTAGCGCGTTCAAACAAACAAACAAACTCTTCAGCTTTATAATATTAGTATAGATTGTATCAAAATCCTATTTTTCTATTGCCCGAGACAGAAAGTTGAGTTATTTTGTTTAAAATGTAAAATAAACAAAAGATTATGTATTAAGATTTTTTCCACAGGGATGGACTAAGCGGGTATAATGGCAATCGTATTTTTAATGAAAATCGTATGTTTTTGCTGCCAAGAACTTGAACTTAATTATTCAGATTTAAAATGTAAATAAATAGGTAAATGAGGTAATAACGTATGGTTTATAGTTTATTATTATATATGCTTTAAAAAATATTTACCTACATGTTTTGTTCAGTCCGCTTGGATTTGGATAATTTTTACACCAATTTTCGAATTTACCTAATGCTATGCTTCAAAATTTACCCTAGTTTTTAAATACTCTTTTTTTCGTAACAATGGCCAAAGGAAATCCTTTTAATGAGTGACTGGGTAGCAGAATTATTGTTTAAAAATTGTACTTCTTGTTACAAGCGGTTACAGGTTGATATTGCCAAGCCATAATAATGAAACATAGAAACATTTTTTGTATATAAAATATGTCAGAACGAGAGGGAACCTAATGGGAGAAAATTTCAGAGTTACGAGTGGGTACTGATAGTATGTCAACGCGTCGCCACGGACGCGTTGACATGCTATCAGCTGTCCTAACCTGTTGATGTCGATAGATGTTTCCTGACATGCTATCAGCTGTCCTAACCCGTCGATGTCGATAGATGTTTCCCATAAAAAAGAATGACTAACAAGCTTGCACTATAGATTATACCGTGTAAAAAATTATGTAGAAAGTAGTATGACAACGTGCACACATGACCGGCCGCGCGTTGATTAGGCCGCGCGCGGACTGCGCATTGCGGACTGCTCGAGTGTGCTAGCCGCTGGGCTTACCCGATGTACTGTTATTATTCTAGACTATTTTTATACAGGTTGTTATAATTATACTGTGACAGTTTTCCCTTACGAATGCTAAATGCAATTCTTACATGTATTTTATTTTGTATGTATGTTAGTTTATAAGGTTTTTTTTTTTATAAACTACTTCGGGTGGCAGACAAGCATACAGCCCGCCTGATTTGAAGCGGTTACCGTAGCCATATTAACGCTCGCAACATAAAATATCGCTCGCGCGCCGCCACCCCCGCTGCCAACGCAGCATCTCCTTCCTTTCTGGTGACCTCACTCACTCGCAGGAACACAACAACCCTCAAGGGAATTGTTATTTGGCTGTGGTATTCTGTGAGGTGGAGGTACAGGTATTTATAATTTAAGCTAAATTATTTTAAATGTAAGCTTTACCTGAATTAAATAATTAATTTTTTTCTATTGATCATGGGTCAAGCCCGGTCATTTGACAGGCGTGCGCGGGGATTTGGATCCAACGCGTAGAGTCCAGTGACTTGGACGCTGAGTCCAGAACCCCAACGCTTAAAAAGCTTGCTGAGAGTGAAGTCTTCAAACTTTGAGACATTTCTGCAGTAAATAAGCTTTAAGGTTATGTTAACTGATCCTCTAAGATGGAATCAGCACATCTAACGGTGTATCTCACCTGTAACCCGCAATCAACAGATACATAAAGTAACTAACACATTAGATACATTGTAACATTATGATTTTGTCGTAACTTACCGTCTGCAGATGTATTTGATTGCAATTTTTATGACATTTTGAAATATGCGCATTGGAATTTTGCATCCATAATTTGCTGATTTGATTTGGCAGTGTGCTTTCCGGCAGACTAGAATAGAATCACTCCGTCTCTTCCCGTGGATGTCGTACAAGGCGACTATGTAAGCCATTATAAAACATCGATCAGGCCTCCCCAACACGTTCGGCCAGCGCGGGGAGTGTAGGCCAAATCCTCCTTCCGTCTAGGACGGACGAGAGAGGGTCGTGCTACTGTAGTGGAGACTAAAATCGACCTGATGATGATGATCAATGTTGCATCCATAATTTGCTGATAGCTTACAGTGTGCTGATTGGTATAGATACAATAAGTAAGATGTGGATCACCATTGACCATGAGAAGCTCGATGGCGTAGTTACGCAAGTCATTCTAAATCACGTAAGTTAAGCAACGTCGACTGCAGCCTGTCTATGGATGGGTTTATTTATCTCGAGGGCCTCCGTCCTTCGGAGGGCACGTTAAGCCGTCTGTCCCGATGTTGTCTTTAGATGACAGTTGTTAAGCCAAGTCCGTAACTTTATGGCGGCTTGAAAACATTGGCTTCCGCCAACCCACAGTTGAGCAGCGTGGTGGAGTGTGCTCTAAACCCCGTCGATTGAGGGGAGACCCGTATCCCAACAGTGGGTTTATTATAGGATGCCGCCGCCGGATCACCATCACCTTTGAGCCAAAGCCAAACTTACCGGTGTGATCCACCCTGGTTACTAACTACGCGGCTCTGGCAGAAGAGAGATACAGCTCAGTGTATTTACAAGCGTCTTCTTCGCTAAAGCCTCATTTGCTAAAAAGTAGGATGCACCACATACCACATACAGTGAGGTTGGTTTGTCTTCATTAATAGTGATAAAAACTTACTTTCCTTGTCCGTTCTTCCAGTGAGTTATCAAATCGACTAGAATTACTCTTCAATATAGTCTCTGGAAATCTGCAATAAATCTAGAATTACTCTAAAGCTCTAAAGCAGTGTTTTTCAATCTTTTTGAATACGGGACCCCTTTACAAGTAAAAAATTTTGGCGACCCCTCATCCGTCTCCTTTCCTCCTCCTCCTCCTCCTCCAAACTTCAACAATTCAGCTGGCTATGAAAAAAAAATATTTTTAACTTTAAAATTGTTAGTGCCATTTCCATTCAATTTTGTTGACATAAAAATCTTAATTGGAAAAAGATTTGGTTATAAATTTTGGGTTGATGAATTATTGAACAATAATCAGGCCTGCTTACGTTTTTTTATTAGCTTATAACTACAAAAATTCGCGCTTTTTCCTCGCGACCTCCCGAATATAACTTGGCGAGCCCCTGGGAGTCGCGACTCACAGTTTGAAAATCACTGCTCTAAAGAATAGCTCTAAAGATCTAAGAAAAAGGAGGTGATTTCTGTATCTATGTCGTGATCATATCTTAGAATTGATTACATCATGATGTGACCGATCATTTCATGACATAGTTGTATTTCATGAAATGGAAAGTATGATCTGGCCAGATCAATGACTTATCAGCGATTGCCGATATGTACAGCGAAACGCACGCTTTGATATCACGGAAACCCTACATTGATGATATGGTCAAACGTGGATTGACATATCATCAAATGTTGACGTTTAAACGATATGACCTGATTTAGCTGACTACATCATGAAATACATACAATCATTTCATGAAATGGTCAACCACATCATGATGTGATCAATTTCAAGATTAGGCCACGATATCTAAATAACCATTACTGACTGATCTATCAACGGATACCTCAAACCAATGGACGAATCGGGTTCTTTAGCATACATCTGGGCTATTATCATATCCCTTTGTCTACTAAGATCCATTGAAAAGATATCTTGCTATTGTTTATAGGAATACGCTAAGGAAATTTCTGAATGAGATGGCTGTATACCAGGACACGCGCTTATGAAGTCGCGACCACTAATACCTCGTACAACCAACAGCCATTAAGAATTGGCAACCATGAACTGGATGACGCAGCGTAGAGCGACCACCCATTAGAATCACTAGATGGACAGACAACCTGATAAAGATCGCAGGGCGCCGATGATGGATGTAACCAGCACAAAATCTTTGTGTAGACTGGTAACAAGAGGCCTATGTTCAAAAGTGGATGTTGTGGAGCTGAAATATTGGGGATAATTTATAGGACAATTGTATTTATTCATAACTAAATGAAAACTTAAAAAATACAAATAATCTTAAAAAATCTTATAAAATAAAATAAACTACAACGAAATAGGTATTATTTAAACAATAATCTAAAATACTTAAAACCTTAAACTTGAAAAATAATTCTTAGAAGAAAAAAGTTAGAACCCTACGAAAATTGTGCTCAAGTGACATTGCGGCAAGATAGATTAAAAAATAATTTAAATACATTTGTTTTTATGTTTGTGATGTCAATAAATATATTTTCTTTCTTGCTATAAATAGGTGAATTAAAAGAAATAGATACGAAATTATTCGACCATAGTGATGTTATTCTTAAAAAACAAACTCAAAAAATATTTTAAAATTGCATTTAGAAATGACATCACATAACGAATTTAAATGAATATTATAATAAATTTCTTTTCTAATGCGTCGTGGATAATATCACCTTTCGCATAATTTAGCTAGCTAATGGCTGTTAAGAGGCTGAATGGAGTAAAAAATACCCTGTGAGTTATACAAAATTTATGTTCTATAAAACTTTAAGTTTTAGTTCAAAATTTATTATTGAGTAATTTTACAGGTTTATTTTCTCCGTTTGTAACTTTTATAAAGGAAAATCTTTACTAATTAAGTTATAACCTTAATTTGAGTTTAAAAAGTTGTCAGAAACTTTTGTTAATGTATGTAAATTGTTAATTTAATTATAGAAGCGCTGTTAATGGAATTACTAATTTACTTTTAGTTTTATTCTCGTGATAGTTTTACGGTACATTTACTTTTGTGATTTTTTTTATAATTTGGATACCTATTTAGATATGTTATTTTCCTGATTAACAAGAAAATTAGGTCAGACCCGAAGGAGAAGCTGTGTGGGCGGCAAGAAAGGCGACGCGCGAGCTATATTTCATGTTGCCAGTGTTAACGTAACGAAGAAGGGGCAAGCCTGTATAATTCACGGTCATATAGCTGAAATAATGTTCGATTCTGGCTTATCGTTTTATATTATTTATAGCCCATTGCTTCGTAACATTGTTCGTATTTCTATAGCTAAAACAGTTTTTTTATACTGGTGGGAGACAAGCATACGGCCCACCCAATGTAAAGCGGTTACCGTACCCATATTAACGCTTGAACAATTGTTTTCAAAAAGTTATTGAAATTTATAAATATCGTCTATGATTTGTAGGTTGTACCATAACTACTAATTCTGTAACCGATAACAGAGTTAGCTAGGGCTTTATGTGTAAGTGCGGTAAGTTTACTAATCATGGATTGTAGCTTATTGTATATGTGGTCCTTATGCGCGCCCCAGCTGAATCTCGGACTGAACATAGAATAGAATAGAATACACTTTATTGCACCAATATCATAATACATACAAGAAACTTACAAAATTAGAAGTACAAAAGGCGGTCTTATCGTTAGAAGCAATCTCTTCCAGACAACCTTTACAAGAGAAACAAAGATAAAATTAGATAGGTGGCGCATCATTAAAAGTTACAAAATTATACAATAGGTATAATACAAATAGATATATAAATATAAATAAATAAATATATATCATCAAATATATCCTATCATACACACATACTTATTACAATACCATTTATTTCAACTCTTTACTGACACAGTAAGACCAATGGTACAAAAGCACTAAACGCTATAAGCATTTTCTACCTGTCAACCTTCGGGAAGTGCAGACATCCACGAATACGGTTTAAAAATATACAACAAGAAACATAAACAGTGTCTAATATACTATACATATTACATTTATACATAATGTACATATTCTGTCATACATACATATCCAGATATTTTTCAATTCTTTATATTTCATTGTTTCTCTTGAACTCATTCGTCGTCTTAAGAGTATAAAATTAACAATCGCGCTGCTGTATAAGTAGAAAATTAAACAATAATTTGAGCGTAGTATTAAATTTAAATATTTATAGAAAACCTATACAGCCTTGACCTCTCCTTGGGACGTTAAATTTGACTAACTTGTATATTATATTAACTTTCCGGTTATTGGTTATTATTGGTTATTTTTTGCCATATGGCCATATTTGACCTCAGTAGCGGTTTTTATTTAGCCGTTGCTAACGAGTTTTATGTAAATGTGTGAGTTGTGTTACTAATGTAGCATCTTTCTATTATAATGAGATTTAAGATATACGTCTGATTGGCAATTATATATTTATTAATGTTTTTTAAGAGTAGAAATGAGAAATGGTTTTGTTAATTTAATTTTGAAGCCAGATTTTTTTTTTGTATTTTTAATTAACTTAACTTGAAATTTGCTAGTTTTACATGTTTTCATTTATATAGAAAACTAAATTTATAATAAAAACCTATATAATATATTTTATCTATAAAGAAAAAAAAAAAGTTATGCGATAAAAATAAATTTATTTACAAATAAAAAATATCTTCGAGATCATTGCCTGTCGGCAGTGTCCCCAGAAGACTGGCAGCATTACCTCGCTGGATAGCGATACTAATTCTATGAGCTAGACGATGACCACCCATCAGGTGACAGGACGTGTCGACCAATTTTTCAGAAAGCTAATTTTTGAGTATTTATGTGGAGAAAGTGGGATACTTCTACTACAACGCTTCCTGATGACCTATAAGATATCATCTGATGTAGATTACATTATGTATTTAAATATGACGGCTTGGGCAAGCGGGTAAGTTACTAACCCTAAACCCTTCAGAAAAGTGAAAGTACACCAAACACAACGGCCCCGAGTTCCCAGCTGGTATGCGATTCCCAGCAAAGACAGCTGCGTGGGCTGCAGCATACCCAGGGATGCTAAGTATCACTGGGAGTTACCAAACTGCCCAAATAAGAAAGGAACAATAACAAAGATTGC
Organism: Hypsopygia costalis; assembly: GCA_937001555.2. Classification (NCBI taxonomy): domain Eukaryota; kingdom Metazoa; phylum Arthropoda; class Insecta; order Lepidoptera; family Pyralidae; genus Hypsopygia; species Hypsopygia costalis. The sequence goes on from OW443344.2 coordinate 12,614,415, forward strand.
AGTGGCGTCGTATAACGTAAGAACGTTAAGACCAGAAGACCTACTTTAAGAACTATTAAACGGCACAAGACAAAGGAAATGGAAAAATCTGAAGGAGGCATACTCCAGGCTGCTGGTAGAAAGCGGATAAAAAGAAGAAGACATAAGAGAAATATATATTTAAATACATGCCACTTCAATTCCATCGTATATATGATACCAATATGAAAAATCTTCGGTTTATTTTCAAAGCAGTACAGACACGTTAGTACACATAGTACACCTCGTAGTGTACAACGATCTGTCATCGGATACGAACAGCTGACCTCTGGCACGATTGTTTCTACGTGATTGATGCCCAACCACTGAGCACCTGTCATATTGACCTCCGCTGTAAGTCATAAGAGTTAAGCGTTTTCTGTCTCATTAACTTTCGACGATGAAAGCCTTATCTTATATACACGTAATTTTAACAGAACTTACTCCAACTGATGGAACCACGGATAACAAAAAACTACAAATAGCTACAAAGTACATGTCACATAAACATTAGTCTTTCGTACAAAGAGGTAAAATATCCTATATGTTAATCCAGTACATATTCTACCTACCGTCTCTCGTCAAGTCTCAATCATGTCACTGTTGGGATGCGGGTCTCCTCTCAAACGAAGGGGTTTAGACCATAACCCATCACGCTGCTCAACTGCGGGCTGACGGGGGCCAGTGTTTTCAAGCCGCCTAAAGGCCACTGACTTTGGCTTAACGACTGTTATCTAATGACAACAGCCGGGAACATGCCCTCCGAAGATCGGAGGAGCTCGAGATAAATAAACCCATTCATGCACAAGCTACGGTTGACGATGCTTAACTTGCTGACATGCGCCATCGAGCTTCTCATCATATATACAAAATTTCATCAAATTCCATTCAGCCGTTTACCAGTGGAAAACTAACAACCATACATTCATACAACCTCACAACTTTTACTTTTATATAATACTAGCTTCGACCCGCGGCTTCGTCCGTGTTTGGTTTTTATTTTAAAATACGTATCCCTAATATCTTTGAGAATATGTTTACAAAGTTTCATGATGCTCGATTGAGTAGTTTCGGCGTATAACTACATGACAACAAAGCCGCATTTTCTTTCTTTTTTAAATAAAAAGTATCCTATGTCCTTTCTAATACCTTTGAGAATATGTGTACAAAGTTTCATGAGGATCGGTTGAGTAGTTCTGACCTGAAAGCGTAACAAAAATACTCACATTCACATTTAAAATATTATGTAGTAGGGATTAGTCCTATAACCGCTGTAAGTGTATGATATAGACTCAACGGTAACTTAAGCACCGTAGCAACAATGTGAAATCATAATAATTTTCATCTCCCGGTTGTTTCACTACGAAACCTCTTACTTTTGTTTCACTTACCACCACTAGGTAATTTCTTACCACCTACCATCAAAGAGGTAGCGAAATCTTATGATATCTTGTCACTACATGAACGACCAATAAGAAGATAGTCAATATCTAAACTAGTTATTGAAAAACAATACTAATATTTTATTTCAGATCAGGGGCCCTACCGCCGAAACTGAAGCCGATTACCATCGAATATTTTGATTCGAAATATTGGTCTTACGTGTATAATATATATATATATATATATATATATATAATATTAATTACAATTTTATAAATGAAAACTTGAGGAAGAGTGATCATTCGAATTACAAATCGGTAGGAAGAACAATTTCGGGTAAAGAACTTTAGGTGAGCCACTATGGACCCGGTGGGAATGTGAGGTGGTACCCGTCGCGTAAACAATATCTAAGATTTAAGTTATCTTGTTTCTGTCACTTCGTGTCGGTTTCGGGCAAGAGATTTAACATATTATATTGAATGTCTTTGGTATTGGGTTATAAAAGATTACACCATCGTCGTCGTGTTTAGTTATTGAGCTATAAATACATTACATTGTCGAAGTCATAATTAAACGCATAATGACCAATTTCGTACATTTTTATTATCATTGCAAACCGTATGAAAACTAATAAAATAAAACAATTATTTAATTGCATCGTAAACATAAAAAAAATCGATAAACATATAAAATATTATTATGTTTAAAATCACAAAGGACGTCATTGTAACAGTTTATTGACCTCAAATCAAACCAAATCAAACGACCATCATGCATAATAAAAAAAAATGAAGCCAGATACCCATTTGTCCGAACGCTAATGATAATATTATTGTAAATCGAGTTTGTTGCTAAATAATAAGTTGTTCACAATAGTCAGTTGGTCAATAGATATGTTTTAAAATGTACTAAGTAATCATTTGTACTCGTACGGTCAGCAAACTTTTTCAAATTTTATATTAATACTTAAATAAATAATAGCCGCTCAAAGTATTGTAGAGGGGTCCGATTTCCGTAATATATTTCTATATTTCTGGACAATTTACACAGCGCCATCTAGTCCCAAATTAAGAGCAAAACTGTACTGTGAGTACTAGACCACTGATAAATGTAATTAAATACATTTTTTATAAACACATACTTATAATATAAAGAAGACATCCAGACCAAGACAAACATACATGTTTATGCATACAAATGTTCGTTTAGTGCGGGGATCAAACCCGCTACCTCAGAATCAAAGCAGCCATTGCTAGCCATTCGACCACCGGGCTCGTTAATTGTGTTTCAATTCGTTGCGTTGTCGTAGCGACTTGGCCATTGGCTGCGTTCACACCATGACTATTAGATTCGAATATTTCACGTACCTATTCTACATGAGGACCGGAATGGTCCTCATGTGAACGATTAGTTAACATGAGGACCATTCCGGTATTTGTATGAATGAGTATCGAGTATACGGAGAAATGGTAACCAGGAAGAAATCCAATCAATGTTGTCGTCGTGTGGACACGTATCCAAAGTGCTTCAGCAACGATTGAACAGTACGCAAATCGGATACCATATCGCACATCCAGAGTTGTGGGTAATACGGTAAAAAATCTAGATTTTATTAATAAATTAAGGTATCAAATACAACGACCATTGAAATAACTCATACATAACGTAAACAATATAGTACATACATAAACCGTCCTAAAATTGACTTATTGAACGTTCAATGCTCCGAAAAAGTTTTTTTTTTTCATATAGTCGTATAAATACTACCTTTAATCATCCAAACAAATCGCTTCTATTGTCATTTAACCTACAACACCGAATAAAAAATCGGTCATGACCCCTACCATACAAACTAATAATAGCTCTATTATTGAGTTCACAAAAAATAATCAAATAATTTGATTATTAAATAACCTGATTTACCGACGCTACCGATGTACAATCACCAAATCAGACTGCTGACAAATTAGATTATGTACAATTTGCTTAGTCATCACCATTGTATTGTTACTTTATGAACGATAGACAATTGCTTTTGTGTTTCGGTAGCGCTTCACTTTACAAAAAAAAAAAGACTAATTTCTTTCTTTTTTCACTCCGCTATGAATGTGAATCGAAAGAGGTGATTAATATTTTTTTATTTCTTTTTCATATTTCGATGGGACCGGTGATCGACTCTTCTACCAAGGATTGTGGTGCGTTGTTGGTCAGGACAAACATATATGAGAACAAACAATTTACATGTTGATTACATTTTACATTGTAAATGTACAATTTACATTGTAATCGGTGCAATAGTTTTTCAGATATGGAATTTGGTTTGAAAAACAATTGCGAGGACTCTGTTCGCGAAGAGCCGTTAGTATGATGATAAAATTTCATTGAAAAGGTATTTAATCCTTTGTTCCCATAAGAACAGGGGTCCTACCGCCGAAGCAGAAGCCGATTACCATCGAATTTTTTGATCGCGAAAATAGGTCTTAAGTTTAAGTTAATGACAAACATCTTCAGCTTAGTCTGTAGAGCTCTATGGTTTCTACCAGCGTAGCTAAACTATAATTACCGCCAATCTAAGCTACAGTTTCCGCCGTGTGATTTCCGGCAGACTAGAATAGAATCACTCCGTCTCTTCCCGTGGATGTCGTACAAGGCGACTAAGGGAAATACATTATAAAAGATCGATCAGGCATCCCCAACCCAGCCAGTGTGGGGAGTGTAGGCCAAATCCTCCTCCTCCTGTAGTGGAGACTACGATGATGAAGCTACAGTTTGATCTTCGTAATCAAAAATCCAGGCTGGGTTTCGTAAAGGCTACAGTACCGTGGACCACATATATACATTGCGGCAGATTGAGCAGAAAACAGCCATAACAACACTCACGTATATTCTTGTCTATTTTTCTATCAGCTAAGGCTGACAAATAACTAACAAATAGACAACGAAAAAACGTTTGAACTTATCCAGGCTTGTTTCTCCGTGATGCACATTCATCACACGTGATGCAACGCGCATCATGGGCAACCTCTGGGCCAATTAAATCAAGTATTGAGAACAATTTTAGGTATACCTTTATTTGTTTTTGAAATTTAAAAATATCACCGTAATTTGCTGACGGTATCTACAGAAGGACCACAGAAGACTGCGAATAAAACGAGTTTCTTACATTGTAAGTAAATTTTGTTGTTCGCATTATTATGGTCACCAACACAATAGTTGTGACATTTGTGACATTCGGTAGGCCAGTGTTTTTGTGTACCAACAAGCTCATCCTTCTAATTATAATTGTGTTTTTATTGTAGTGTTGCCTTTTTAGGCTTCCGGGTAAGGGTAAAAAGGAACCCTATTACTAAGGCTCCGCTGTCCGTCCGTCCGTCCGTGCGTCCATCCGTCCGTCTGTCACCAGGCTGTATCTCATGAACCGTGATAGTTAGACAGTTGAAATTTTCACAGTTGATGTATTTCTGTTATTTATAGCAGCCTATAAAATCAAATATTAAAATACAGAATAAAATAAATATTTAAGGGGGCTCCCATACAACAATTAATTTTTTTTTGCTCGTTTTCGCTCGCAATTGATAACAGCAATAGGTATACGCTTGAAATACTCACATAATATTTATTTATATATTCACTTTAAAAATAAATAATTAAATAAAAATAAAACAAATATTTAAGGGGGGCTCCCATACAACAAACGTGATTGTTTTGCCGTTTTTATAGATAATGGTAAGGAATCCTTCGTGCGCGAGTCCGACTCGCACTTGGCCGGTTTTATTCCTTTTGCTGGCGACCCGCCTGGGGGTCGCGACCCACAGATTGAAAAACACTGATGTAGGCATACGTAAATCCTGGATTTACAAATAGGCTGTAATAAAACTATCTAGAAACAAAACCAGACACATCTATGGAGGCAAAGTTCACCTAGGCGAATGGCTAGAGAGATTCTGATGAAAGAGATGTAAAGCGATTACCGTACATTATATTTATAATTCAACTAATTCAATAATATTATTCAAAGCATCTGCTTTAAAGAGCCTCTTTCGTTACTCGGCATCAATTGCAGGTAAGGTTGACTTTGACTCTAAAAATCGTGGTGAGCCACACTCCATAAAATCTATCTACGTCTGTCTATCTGTTCGTTAACGTTTCACGAAGCTGAACCAATTTGAATTAAATTTGACATGGACGTAGATAGCATCCCGAGGAAGGACACAGGTTTCCTTATGATATTTAAGGGTTGTTGTGTTCTTGAGTGAGTGACGTCACCAGAAATTAAGGAGTTGCTGCGTTGGCAGCGAGGGTGTCGGCGCGCGACCGATATTTCATGTTGCGAACGTCTGCCACCCGACATAGTATAAAAAAAATACGTACCTACGCACTTTCAGATTTATATAATAGTGGATATGTTACTTGATACCTCCGTGCCTTTCCGAGACAAAGTTCTTGACATACACACAAACATTGAGACAGACGAAAAGCGAAATGATCCTATAAGACATCCTTTTTTTAATATCACTACAATGGCACACAAGCATACGGCCCGCCTGAAGGTTACCATAGCCAATGAACGCCTGTAATATCAGGGGCATCACACACGCGTTGCCGACCCTGTAAAAACTTCTTCACATCCTTTTTTTTAGGGACCCTAAAAAGCCTATCCATTAGAATAAAAAACAAAATGCCAAATCAATTTCGAATATTAAAAGCATTAATAAACAATAATAGTACAGAGCACTTACATAACCCTAATAGGTGCAAAATCGCAAGTTCAGCCGGGAACCGAACACGTGACCCCCACGGTTCACCGACATAATTGATTTACGCCGAGCAGACTACACATTAACATAAGATAATGCTTAACCTTTGACTTGAGTTTTAAAATTACAGCCCAGCTTAACTTGAGCTGGGAACTTAACGCGAGTTATTGTGTAATCGTTATAGAACTTAGTGATTGAATTGATAACTTGGACTTAAATTATTTAACTTAAAGACATAATAATTTGATGAACCTGGTGGTCGAATGGCTAGCAATGGCTACTTTGACTCCGAGGCCGCAGGTTCGATCCCCGCACAAGATAAACATTTGTGTGCATGAACATGTCTGTTTGTCTTCGTCTCGGTGTTTTCTATGTGTTATACATTTTTCTCACGTATTAATTTTTTTATTTTTATTTGAAAAATAAAAGAACTTAATGAAATAAAATTCTTTTTTTTAAATATGTTGTTATAATTATGTTCAAAAATGTTTATGTAACGGCCATAAACCCCACTTTATGATACTAATAGTAAATGGAAATCAAAAATATACATGTCACCGACACGTGGTGCACCCTACCGATTTACTAATGTGGATCTGGCGAAAGAGAGGAAGGGTACTGCGTAATTTTAAGCTGCCCGACTGGAGTAATACCTCCACCTTACAGAATACCGCAGCCAAATTATAATTCCCTTGAGGGAATTGTACCAGTGAATGAGTGAGTACAAGGAGTTGCTGCTGTGGCAGCGGGGGTGGCAGCGCACGAGCAATAATTCGCTATATATGTTTATGATAACGCTAGACATCAGGTGGGTCCGTATACTTGTCTGCCTCCCGACGTAGTATGAAAAAAAAAACGAAATAAAAATTCATTTCTTTTTCTTTCTTTCAAGTTCTTTTTGCTATAATGACCTGAGTATCTAAGTAACTGTCATCAACCCTAAATGTAAAGTAGTTAAATGGAGTCAAAAATATACCTAAATTTATTCACCTACATCTTCAACCATGCAAAACGTAGTCCATACAAATTTTCAAGTTCACCTCTCAAAAATAACATTGAGTGACCCAAGGGTCAGGAAATAGTGGTCAAGAGCCGTCTTGAACTTTTTGTACCGACCAGACAATGCTTTTTGACCTCTTTGGAAACCGCTGAGTGCGTTGAATTATTGTTGTTTATTTTTGTGAGTGTGTGAGTGGGTGTGTGAGTTTGCTTGGATGTTTGTTTAAGGTGCATTTGCGAGGAACGTGGGTAGACTACTGTTTTTAGGAAAACACAAAAGGTAAACCTTTTTGCTAATTATGGCTGTTTGTTTGACTATTCTGGTTATGTATTTCTTTTTTTGGTTACAATTTTATCTATTGGTAATTCGAAGAGTATTTGATATAAGAGATTTGTTATGTAAAGACGTCACAATAATATTAGTAATAATAGTGCAAAAAATATTTGGATAGCACTAAAACTTCTCGAGATATAATTGAAAAGATTATTTTTAGCAATAAAGTCGCATTGTTGCATTTACATTTTGTAACAAATTAATTATTTTTATTTACTTTTTTGTGATGGAAACTGCAAATAAAGCATATTCTATCTATCTATAACATTAAAATCACAATTTTGGAATTTTCTGACTGACAAACGAGGCTCTGGCTACAGAGTGCCGCAGCCAAATAACAATTCCCTTGAGAGTTGTTGTGTTCCTGCGAGTGAGTGAGGTCACCAGAAAGAAAGGGAGGAGTATAGGCTGGCAACGCATCGACCCCTTGGTGTTGCCGATCTCCATGAGCGGCGGTGATTGCTTTCATGAGGAGGAGCATGACGTGCTCGTTTGCACCCTCTCCAATAAAAAAAAAAAACCTATCAATCATTTCTAATTCACCTCATCTCGACATAGGACTGACACCCAAATGGGTGCCAGACGTCAGTCCTGTAATACACACTTTCACTTTTGTTCATTACCCCGGTATGAATTTAACTTGTTTGTGTGTAACATATAGCTTACAAACCGATTTTTTTTCTTTTGTCTTTGTAAAAAACAAAGCCTGTCAGAATTTTTTTTATTTCATGTAAACCAGATAATTTGATACTTTAATTAAAATTCGATTATCAAAATAAAGAGATATGAAAGAAAAAGCAAAACAAATCTACACACTTATTTTCAATTAACGTCATTGACGTCAACGCAAAGAAATATGTATAGCAATAAATAAAAACAGTAGGTAACAATGTAAATAGACCTTAGAGAAGTTTTTGGTCGAAAATAATTTACGTGGTATCATTAATAATCATAATAAAGTATAATGTACTTATAAGTTTGGGGTCTAAGTAGTTCATCAACATCTTTGAACCAAAGTTAAGCTCACTTGCACATGGTGTACCCAGGCAGTGCAAACGAGGCTCTGGGGAAAAGAGATTAGGGTATTTTTTAATCTGCCCGACTGGGGAAATACCTCCACCTCACAGAATACCTCAACCAAATAACAATTCCCTTGAGGGTTGTTGTATTCCTGCGAGTGAAGCGTGAGGTAATCTCTATGGGCGGTGGTGAATGCTTTCCGTCAGGTGACCCACATGCTCGTTTGTCGCCCTCTCATACAAAAAATAAGTAACAGGGTCATAAACTATACTCCGGATTAGATTGCTTTTATAACAAAACTTTCAATTCGCAAATCCTCCCAAGATACGAACTGTCCCATCTAACTCGCTATATTATTAAGGTACGTCCATACCCAGTAACTTTGGATTTACAATAAGTTTTGAGTCCCGTGATTATTACTTGTGACGTGTAAAATAGCTTCTTTTTTTATTAAAAATAAAACGTCATTACATTACGAAAGACTATAAACTACTACTTAAGACTATGGACTAAAATCTATGCAATTCGCCAACTATGATATTAAAATGCTTTCATACCCAATAACTTTGGCTTTTTGGCAAATTTCGAGTTACAATTCTTTCTCAAATGCGAAATGGACTCTTGTTTTGTTAAAAAAATATAACATCATTAATAGAGATAGTACGCCATACTTTGAAGCGTGGTCACTTCACATTAAGTGGCATAGTGTCCACACTTAACAACCACTAGTACGGTTTCAATTACGAAACAGATAATACAATGACGATGGCAAACAATTGTTAACTTTGTTAACCACAGTGTGAGAAGGCACTATTGGTTGTACATTGAGTGCAGAAAGGAAAGTGAATTTTGGATATGCTATATTCTTCTTACGATGTCGGTCTATGTAGAATTTAATTTTAAAATACTGTTACGGTACATGCACGGCACCTCTTACAGCCTTACGAGATATATTCCGCTGCCTGTACGCAAATACTACTAATACTACTAAATTAATTAGATAAACAAGTATATGATTAATAAAAAATGTATAAGACGTGGCTAACTGTACATAAAGGCCCACATATGTCACAATATAGTACTTCATTTAATTTCACGGTCCTCAGATGTTTGGCATATGAAGCAGAAATATTATTTGTATAGCTTATCTAGATCGTGAAGCGCGAAAACCAGCGGCGCTCTGATGATCATGATGCCCTATTTGACATTTATTTTGTCTATTCGTGAAATTTCGTAAACAATTTGCTATTATACCTGAAGAGAGAAAAATGTTGTTCATTAAGGTCAATAAATTTTCTCCTTATTTACTCTTATTTACATTGTCAAGTCATTATTATAATGTACCGAAACGACATAGCATAATTGGTTAGTTCAATTAATTATTTTAATTTTGCAGTGATTCACTCTATTTTCAAAAAGTAGCTAAGCAAACATAGTGTAAACAACTTCGATAGTTAAATTAAATGTCTAATCTAGCCTTACTTAGCCATAATTTTTCCGGCAATTTTATGAAATTTAATTGATCACTATTATGGACAGTACTCATGCAAATAAATTTAAACAATTTGTGCCAATTAATTAAGTTGAACTCTATTTAAGTCAGAAATGTTTAGGTTTATGCATATGAGTGGCCAAAAACGTAGTTACATATAATACTAAGTTGATATAGACAGTGCCATAGACTAAATCTTGTATGTTTATGGACCGTTGTCGATCATTATATTGTAGACTATATAATAATTATACTACTTGGATGCAGTGCCGAGAATAGCCTTTTCTGCGCCCTGTGCGAGCTTCTATAACTGCGCCCTTTTTTACGTTTTTGATGATACTGGCATGTAGGTACGTGTTGGAAATCGTATGTGTTGGAATCGAGTGGGGGCGCAGCGGGAACTTATCAGGAGCAAACCGAAAAAAGTCCTGCCTGGTCCGGCCATTCTTGCGCCCCCCAGAGTCTACGCCCTTGGCCTGGGCACCGGTGGCACCGCCCTATTTACGGCACTGCTTGGATGACGTAGGAGACTACTAGATAGATAATGTCAACGTAAACAAACCGACCAAATAGATAAGTACTTTAATGTTGTGAATTTACCAGACGCGTGTCACAAATCCAATTTAGCCGGGTTGCTCACTTCGAAATGTGAGCGGGTAAGCTATATAATTTTGATATGTAACGCGCGTCATATAAATTCACAACATGAGAGTACTTATCTATTTGGTCGGTTTGTTTACGTTGACATTATCGAACGTGAATAAAAAACTCGCACTCAGCACTCAGATGACAGACTATATTCACATTTTTTTGTGGTTACAAACTACCGCATCCATATATCAAACATCCTGGTAAACGTATGAATATTCTTGCTTGAATTGTAAACAGACGACGCTAATCAAACAAGAATACTGTGTGTGTCCAGCTTTACGGTGGTCCACCATTGTGTAGGACCACCTTAGTGTCGCATTGTCCGTTTGTTCCGCCTTTTGTTTAAGCAACTTTCAAAATTAACTGCTCAATGCGAAAGCAAGTTTTTGATTGTGCAATGATAAGAGAAATCTTTGATTTTAGGTAAAATTATAAGGAACTCAATGGCCTCGTTTTTTGTGGCAGTTGAATTAGTAAGTGACGTCCACTGTAGTCTGTCTTTGGATCCAAACTCCGTGCATCGGAGCGTCATTCGTAAGACGAAAGACGTTTCATCTAACAGCAACTTGAGTGATTTGATGTCCCTTCCAACAATATTTTTATACTACTAACGTGGTAAACAAGCATACGATCATCTTGATGATAAGCAGTAATCGCAGTTTATGGACTTTTGCTACGTACGCCACAGTTATTACTCACGTCTTAACGACCTTGCTAAAACCCCTTTACACCTTTCTTAAAGAACCCCATGGTATAGATTCCAGAGAATCATCATTAGTGACCTTATTCCACAACCTTAGTAGAAGTCAAAATGTCATTAGGTAGTATGGCATCAATAATTATATTCACATTATTAATTCTTTTTTTTTTTTTGCAGGTACAGTATAGTGGGCAAAAGGCTTCATTCAAAAATACTGTAAGTTCTTTGTAAGTATACTAACTAACGTTTTCTTTATTACATTTTTTTATACTTCATCGGGTGGCAAACAAGCACATTGCCGCCTGTATTGAAACAGTGACCGTAGCATATAGACGTTTAGAACCTAAAGTTTTTTTTGTGCACCGCCGTCGTAGCAACTCTTTCTTCCTGGTAACCTCACTCACTCGCTGGAAGACTACAACTTCCTAAGGTTCTGCTTAGACAGCTAGACAGATGAATATTAAAGCTGGTGTCCCGTAAGGCTCTGTCCTTGCACCGACACGGTTGTTTGTATATCAGTAATATGTTATCCATTAATATCATTCAGGAATATGACAACCGTATAGGAATTATTGTTTGGCTGCTTTTTCGTGCGCAGAAGATACATCACCAGCCGTGATCGTCATGCCCTAGACCTCTTTCAGAGCATCGTTAGCTAGCCGATAAGATGTACCACGAGCAGGTGAGGCTGGCATAGGCTCTTGGCTATTATGAGCCCCTTTCCAACCCTGTTACTTTTATACAATGATATTATATGTTACTGCTTGTATATATTTGGAGTAAGGCATCGTGTTATCTTACGATATATTTATAGCCCCGTTTATACCGCGCTGTATAAGGGTTGCTACACATGTGTGTACATAATCGGCAAGGCCGGATGGTAAAATTGAACATTTATACATGAACGTTGGAGAATCACAAACCGCTCGGCTGCGCACATTATTTGGCTTGGTAGTTGCTAAACACAGCGGGCTGGCAGCAATCGGCAAAGCCGGGCGATAAAATTGAATATATGTAGGTGAATGTTATATTTTAAAAAATGGAAAAGGTCGAGTGCTCTTCCAACTGAGCTACCAGGAAGGTTTGTGTTGGTGATGAATTTTTACAATTTATATTTACTGCGTGAGTCACAACAACAAGTCGTTGGATCAAATCCCACCAAGGTGGGGAGGTGAATTTTTCCATTTAAAAAAATATAATATTCTGGCAAGTTGGCCAAGACAACTATTTAAATAATAATAATGTAGGTGAATGTTCAGGAATCATAAACCGCTCGACTGCCGCTTTTAGCGATGAAATTTAGTTTAGTGGTGCGACGCCTGAATGAAAACCGGTGCCGATTTAACCCGAAGAAACTGTCCGATCGGGATAAGCCGAATAAAGTCGAACGTAATTTAGTAGTTGCTTCGGGTCGGCTTTTCCATTCTGTTAATACTGCCGAATCGAATGCTGTGTCGACCCTAATGAACAACTCGATCGTCACAATCCGAATGAAGTCGAACAAGTGCAGTAATTGCTTCGAGTCGGCTTTGTTGTTCGACGAATACTGTCGAACCGACAATGCCGGCCCGCTTATATATGTAGCAACCTTAATATTGATAGTCAGGCAATTGCGACATGCATTGTCCTACAATCGACTACTTGTTTAGACTAATAGTATTCAAACTATTGCAAAAATTGATTGCACATTATCATAAGAATAATAACCTTGCTAAGTTCGATCACAGTCGCAATTAATCAGAAGAAAGGTCACGGTAAAAACACGTTTGATGTTCTGTTATTACTTAAACTGTGGTATGATGTTACGTGTGTGGTGTACAGTTATTGCTCAGGCATAGGTTACACCGCAAAGTATACGAAGTCAAACTGCCCCCTTACCACCATATCTTATTGCGACTCAATAACTGAATAGATTGCTTATTCATACCAATGAATAAGCGACTCTATTTCAAATGTAATAGAGTCGCTTATTCATTGGTATGAATAAGCAATCTACTCAATTATTGAATCGCAATAAGAGATGGTGGTAAGGGGACTGGTCACCTGATGTAGCAGTGGCCTTTTGTGATACTAGCTTGCGTTTGCGACTTCGTACGCACGTATTTCTAATGCAATTCATTCATTTGTAACGTAGAATTACAATATATAGAATGTCGTCGTTGGGTCGATATCCTCCCCTCAATCGAAGGGGTTTAGAGCACACTCCACACGCTGCTCAACTGCGGGAGGCCAGTGTTTTCTGTCATCTAATGACAGCAGCCGGGACCTGCGGCTTAACGTACTCAATATAATTAAACCTATCCATAGACAGGCAGCGGTCGACGTTGCTTAACTTGCGTGTTAGATTAGACTGACACGCGTAACAACGACATCGAACACCTCACATTTAATCAGAAGAAATTAGTGAAATTCTTGGCATTGTGAGAGACAGCAGTATGGCAAATAAGGCATTAAAAGCCTAAAGAGATGGCTAGTCAAGTGAAGCTCCACTGCCCTGCATCACGGATTTTAAATATCTGTAAACACCACTGGGGATCTGAAACTCACAGTTTTGGGTAGGAGCTAACAAAAGTGCCAGGTACCGCAGGGCACAACAACTAATACATACAGCACTATTGTTGTCCAGTAACCCAATAATCATCATCGTCATCAGCCTATATCTGATACTGATCTGATAGCCACTGCTGGATATAAGCCTTCCCCATTGCTTTCCACCAGATACGATCCTCCGCCTTCCGCATCCAGCCTTTCTTAAAGTCATCGGACCATCTAGAAAAAGGCTTCTTCATCCTACATGCGGCCTTCACTCTAATACGGTCCTCCCCCATCTGCTATCACTTACTCGGCAGATGCTACCGGCCCTCTCTAATCTCAATAATCACTACTATCCATTCCTTTTTACAGTTCCTGTATAACTGACCAACTAACCTACAACAACTTTTAAACAAGCATTATCTACCAGAATTCAAATAACTTAATGGTTTTTTTTTTCAAATATGATTGTCTACATACACTGCTCATGTATTACATGTTAATCAAACAACAATGGAAGAACTCTGATCCAGGATGCTGGGTGTTTTGCGTTAAAAGGTTGTGCGAACGCAAAAACCAATTGTCTGAGTATGAGCGATAAAAAGACGCTTTTGTGAATTTCTTAACGGAATTTTCGTTCTTGTGATTTATAAACCTCAATTGTCTTTTCTACATCTGAGTAATAACATAGTATAAGTATTTACTACTACGTATGGCGACTCCTTGTCGGTCACTTATATCGACTCACCTGCTCTCTGAAACGAATCTGGAACAGTTTGTATGGCGCCGCACCCATCCATGCTCATTTACGCTCTGTTCTGTGGTATTCATTATCATCAGGTCATTTTAGTCTCCACTACAGGAGCACGATCCTCTCTCGTCCGTTCCTGACCGAAGAAGGATTTGGCCTACACTCCCCACGCTGGCCAGACGGGTTGGGGAGGACTGATCGATGTTTTATAATATATTTCCCATAGTCGCCTTGTACGACATCCACGGGAAGAGACGGAGTGATTCTATTCTAGTCTGCCGGAAACCACACGGCTTGTTCTGTGATAATATGTAACATTAATTATGTTATAATAATAGGAATACCTACATAATTTTATTCCTTGGCACTTACTTTGACCATTATTTTGTTAGATAAAGGTAAATAATTATATATAATACATTCATAAAAAAAAATTGCCGTCGCGGGACTTCTCGTCGACACTATTTTATGTGAATAGAAACACTGCTTATTTCTTTACGTATACGAGCACAGCACGGTGAAAGAAAGAGGCGCTTGCCGCATCGAGCTGGGTTTAGAAGAGGGTGCGTCGACGTGTCGCCACGTCAATACTGCATTAGATGTTTCACATCAAATAGTGTAGTGGCACAAGAGTCTAAATGGTTACTACAAATGTGTACAAACCTGCTACTGAAATCTTTAATTACTTAGTCATATTATTGATCATCGATCAGAAATCAGGACATAAACATACATTAAGCGCATTATGACCATTAGTTATGCTGATACTTGCTTACGCGTACGAAAATATACTAGCTTTTGCCCGCGATTTTGTACGAGCGTATCCGAGTATTCCTTAGGAATTATGATAAATTCTTCCATAGGAGATAGAGGATTTCTACGTCGTAATATAATATGTCAAATTTCGGGCATTCATAGGTTTTTGCTGTTCGTTGATAGACAACCAGGACCAATGTTTGATAAAGTTCGATAGATTATCGATTACCAATCTGCAGATGAGCAGCGTGGTGGTGTACGCTCTAAACACCTTCGGTTGAGGGGAGATCCGTATTCCAGCAGAGATAAACAATGTGGATCGATACGGATAATTTTATCTGTACGCACACAGAACTTACGAAATCCGAATGTTTATGAACATCGGAGCAGCATTTTAGCATCCCAAATATAACAATAACTACTACTTATAATACCTACTTTATTATTTTGAACAATTATTTATTATTACGTGCTCGCATCAGACAAATCAACAGTATGCTTCGACACAATGCCGGATTTTCGTATAAAAATAATGATTGACAGCTATAATAAAGTAAATGTAATGGAATCTTTCAATTATTATCAAGGAAACTGACGTTTAATAAAGCGTAAAATTTTTGATTGATCATTGATGCTAAGAAATTTTATATTACTTACCTGAAAGAGAAGAAATATATATAAATTATGATTTTAATAGGTTTTTTGCAAAATTAACGGTAACTTACAACGGTCCTCATATTACCGTTACTATAGCAAGCACAAATACTTTGTAACAAAAACCATTAGCTTCAGGATTTCCGTTTTTTTCTTTCCTTCCATATTCTTGTGTTTTTATATTGATTATTTAAATTAAACTAAAATAAATAAGGTGGTGAAACCGCATTATGCACCACTGTCTGGCACAGTGTAGCAGCAGCGGCGTGATCAAGTACTGTTTTTAAGTAATCTTTATAATAAAGTATGTAGCACAGTGCGGTAATTGAAGCGGCACTACATGACAAAAGTCTCTGATGAAACCTAAAATGCCGTGAAAATAAATAAGTTAATAGTAGTAGTAGCGCCCAAATATTGTGTTTAAGTAATTATAATATTATCAGGTATGCCGCAGAAAGCGGTAATCGAAGCGCCACTGCGCGGCAAAAGGCGATACAGAAACCAAAAAACCACACAGCCCGCGCACCGTGATGCATGTTAGTGCGGTTTAATGTGGCCTCACCTTAACCGCAGATCATATAATACTATAATAGTACCTTAATACAATTATTTTTTTTATTATTATTTATTAAAATGTTGAACAAAACAAAACTGGTCGGTGGCAATCAATTTTTTTAACATAATTAAAGGCGTACTGAAGTACATGGAACATGTCTCCAGACAGTCAGGGGAGAGTAACTAAAGAATAGTTAGTGCACAATAGATCCAAGAGGGTCGACGTGCCATTGATGCTGCAGCACTGGACTTGAAATTGGTTCAAGATAAACAAACAAAACCCTTTATTCAAATTCCGAATCCAACTCTCAATCACGAATCGATTAAATTAGTCAACATTTTCACTCCAAACCTTCAACTAGAGTTGATACTAATAGTTTTCAACGATCAAGAAAATAAATGACTCCAAGATGGCGGAGATTCCTCGTATATTGCAATCACGCCGAGTTAATTCCTCATCGATGATTGACAGCTGATGTTTCTATTCAACCCAAGATATTAATGGTTTACCGATACACTAAATATAGATATATAATGCTAGAAAAATGATTTAACCTTTAAGACATTAGTTTGACACATTTCATAAAATTTTTGGTTGGAACGTTTTAAACGGTATGTGGGAAATTGAAGAATAAACCAGTAAGTCTTGACTTGGGGTTCTTCAAGTAAGGCGTGAAGAGGTTTTCACAGGGTAGGCAACGCGTGAGTGATACTTCTGGTATTCAGAAAAACTTACAAACTTTTTAAAAAGGAGAAAAGAGTCGTCTCACAAAATTTTGTTAAGTTAAGTACTTTAAAAACAAGAAAGGTCGAAAATGGCCTGAACTGCTTCGAGAAAAGGATGCTACGGCCGTGCCGCTTTTTGCTCGACTTGGTGGGGGCACTACCATGCCCCCAGATAGTGATATAAAATAGATTACTGAATAGCTAACATAGGAATTTGGTCTTCTGTTCATAGTGTCGAAAATTTAACAAAAACTATTTTATCTAATCTCATACTGAAATTTACACATTAAAAAACTAAACACAGTATCATAATGACAGTCTTTACGCACAAGCTGTCAAAATAAATTTAAAAAGTTATTTTTCGATACAGCTCTTCTATGGACAACTGTATCGTAAAATAACTTTTTTACCATTTCGATACAGCTTCAGCCCTGGATACAGGTATTTTAAACAGGTTGCAATGCAAATACATTGCAACTATGCAAATTTTTTCTACATAATCTGTGAACGCGGCGCCGCGCGGCGCGTCGCGCATGCGCACTACGCATGCTCGATCTGCAAATGGATTTTTATGTAAGAATTATAGCTGATAGATTAACTTCATGGTTGTATTTAAAATATTATTATCATATATTTCATGAGATTAGATAAAGTAGTGTATGAAACTGCACATAATTAGGTATTAAAATACTCGTGTGGTATTATTATAACACTCGCCTTCGGCTCGTGTTATAAACTCACACTCGTATTTTAATAACCCTTATTATGCAACAGTTTCATAAACTACTATTATGTGACAGCGATTTAGATATCAGGTATGCAACGGAAGCCAAGACTTGGTCTAAGTCTAAATTAAAATTTACCGATTGTTTCTTACTCCCAAAGACAATGGGCGGAGCCGCTTTGTAGAATTTTACAAGATAACCTAATCCAATCGTCCGTTGATTCTGCGGAACGAGTTCTTCTCTGATGCTTGGACCGCACTCATCGGGATAACATTCGGGCAATAAACTTCGTATTCGCTCTACGGCGAATCTTCGCGGCCACATAATGAGCGTTGTAAAGTTTATCGTGATGTAAGAATGCAAAAAACAACATGGACGCCGCGGTTACTCTGTACCTATTTTATGACAGCAAACAATTATTTTTACGTTTATGTCATCTAAAAAACAAATTAAAAGCAAGAAAAAGGAGAAAAAAAATATCGTTACTCCAATCCATGTCATACTTCAGCTATGTTAGACACCGTAATTACATATAACACGTCCGCTAGGAACGACGGGTGCGGGCCGACTGAAGAGTGGCAAGCGAATTTCATCGCGTTTTAACCCTTTGATGTGCGAGAGTTTACCGACAGCGGAGCGAAGTGCCCCAAGCTTCGCCCGAAGTGTCGAAGTATTCGCGAATATTTGGCTACATGCATCGCGATAACCCGAATATTCGCGTTATCGCGATGAGTGCGGCCTAAGCATTAGCCGTTTACGGAGTGGGAGGACTTTGGTTCCAGGCCGTACCTTCGGCGAACGTCGGGACTTTACTGGATGACACCTCATTTCGTTTAGCTACCTGCCTTCCTATAGGAGCACCTTGTAATATCCCCCATCGTTGTTCTTGTGGTACCGTCATCGACCGGCTGGGGCATCACGGCCTCTCATGCAGGAAAGGCGCTGGACGTATGTCACGTCACGCCGGCCTTAACGACATAATTCGGCGGGCTTTTGTCAGCGTCTGCGTTGCAGCCATTTTAAAACCTAATGGTTTGGTTCGAGACGATGACAAAAGACCTGATGGAATGACTCTTTCGCCCTGGAAGATAGGACGCGCCTTGATGTGGGACGTTATATGCGTCGATACCCTGGCTCGGTCTCACCTTGCAGCTACAGAGTCTAAAGCCGGTGCCGCAGCGGCTTCTGCAGAATGCCTCAAACGACGCAAATATAGTAATTTAAGCAACAGTTACATCGTTGAGCCGTTTGGGGTAGAGACCGTTGGGCCCGTCAGCCCACAAATTATTTAGAGACATTTCTCGAAAATTGGTCGACATGTCCTGTAACCAGAAGGTAATGAAATGACTATCATTACCTTGCTCAGAGAATTAGTATCGCTACAGCGAGGTAATGCTGCCATGCATGCTGTCGTCTGGGGGCACTGCAGACAGGCATCTTCGAGATATTTTTTATCTTATATATAAAAATGAATTGCTGTTCGTTAGTCTCGCTTAAACTCGTGAACGGCTTGGCCGATTTAGCTGATTTTGGTTTTGAAATGTTTGTCGTAGCCCTGGAAAGGTTTAAACGGTGAGAAATTATGGAAAAATTTTAAGAATGATAGTAAACACAACAATTTTATTTTACCATACAAAGTTTTCCTACAATAGGCGAATGTCATGGCAGCAAAGATAGCTAACCTACCTATCAATAGTGTCATTGTCACAAATGATCGACTTTGTTGGTTGTCTGATATGAGTTTCTCAGAAGTGACATAGAAATGACATAACAAATAACGGAGTTGAAATATGTTGTGACTGTTTTAGGTAAATCATTCTTTGTACAGTACTTAAGAATAAATAATAGAAATCTGCAAATTTCATAAACACTCGCATTGTAAATTACAAAAATGATTGCAATTGTAACCGGTGTCAGCAATGCGAATAGTACCAGAAAATGTGGGCTGAACGCAGAACGAGGTTTGTGGATTCACATTATTTGTATAACTTTGCATATGGTAAGACCAACATCACATTATATCGGTCTGTCATGTTAACCAAGGTGATATCAAAAAAATTATTCTGAAGTACCTAAATCTGTAATTCACATTACTGTGACTCCAAAATTCCGCCAAGTTGACAAATCTATAAATCCAAGATTAGACCATTTTATAAGTTAGTAAAGGATCGCAAATACTTGAGCGACACATACAGGTGTTGTCTTTCATGGAGTTGAATATGCTGCGCAGTATGCGCGAGGTGTCGTAGAAGGACCGCGTCAGGAATTCTCGGACATGGCAAGCAAGAGAGTCATTTAAACTGGTATTGTCAAATTTTATGGAAAGCGGCAAGTTAGGAAACAAATGTCTTGCAATGGCACATCCTCCAGGTTCGGGCACACAGGGTAGGCTCTTCTTTATGAGACACAGATCTTAGATCATTTATATTTATTAAGTAGATAGATGTAGGTGAAACAAAGTTCAGCGAGTCATCTAGTTTGTAAATAAATTTCTGTTATATTTTTTTTATATGCGTAACTTTTTCTTTTATTTATAGATAAAAAATAATGTTAGTTTAATTTAATTTATCAGGAATGTTAATGTTAAACTGTTATGTTTAATAATTGCAATGTTTGAATATAAATACTCACCTATTATAATTAAAATTTTACATAGGAATATCTTATTTTGCAAAATATATTAGTACAATATTATTATTGCAATGTAATGTCTTCCTTCCTAATATCATATACGGCAACGGACGGGCAAATACGATGCAAATATCTAAATTAAAGACATACTCCGTCCCTATTAATTAACGCATTACATATAGAAATTAGCGAAAGATAAGAAATAATTAAGTATTAAAACATGATTCTGATATGATCGCTATGTTTCTCTGATTATCATATGGATACATTCAACTTTATGGATAGGCATCTGTGGATTTCCTGAAAAGGACATTCAAGTACCACATTCAGTCATAACCGCCGACTTAACGTCACCAACATAAATCATATTTTACAGGATACACCTACAAAGTATTTTATTATTGAGGCGCTTATATTCGCCGAAAAGCCTTTCTTGCAAATGAATAGGCTCCAAAGCCACTAGACCGATTTTGATGAAACTTGTCACAATTAATGACCGCGACACGCTTGAAGTTCGTGTCGAAAAAAAAATTGAGATCGATCATGTCCTTGAGGAATGATCATCAATTACATTTTCCATTGAAATCAATGGAAAACATACACTCAGTGAATCTCCTCGCTCCACTCAACCTCAGCCCCGTGAGCTAGATTCTGGCATAGATATTATCACGGGTCTAGCCGAGTCAATTGATAGGTGTGCGCGGGGTTATGGATCCAAAGCGTAGAGGCCCCTTTGAGAAGTTTGATGTATTGTAATACACGGTCACGGCGGGTGACTCACACCAGGATATATCAATGGAACGATATACGTATCCGCCATATAAGTGTTTTATGAAGGCACAAATTAAATACTTTTACCTTCATTCTTATTTGTTTAAGTGCCAAAAAAACCTCTGTATGTAGAAATCTTTAACAAAACTTTACAACCTGACGAATTGATGTCACATTAAATGTACATGAATAGTCATAATAAAAAATACCGCAACACAAACACTCCAAAACTGACTAGTCATAA
The DNA here is from genome assembly GCA_937001555.2 of Hypsopygia costalis. Lineage (NCBI taxonomy): Eukaryota > Metazoa > Arthropoda > Insecta > Lepidoptera > Pyralidae > Hypsopygia > Hypsopygia costalis. Next base: position 12,636,114 of record OW443344.2, read on the forward strand.
ACGATATAGTACAAAATCTAACAAGTGCAACACTTGACCTTTGCAAAAATAACGATTTCGCATATTGTATGCGACATAGAATAAGTAATTGTACTAACGTACTGAGGCTTCATAGATCGTTAGTCTGCGTACATAAATATCTATAAAGTATTTATTTTTAAAACATACATGTATGTTGAAAGATCCCGTTTACTCATATAGTCCCGTTGCGCACCTTCTAACAACAACATTGTAACTCAGGCATTTTTACAATCACGTTCAACATAAAAAAAAACCTTCTTTTTATTAGTTCTATGAGTATAGTATAGGTATATAAAGTATACAATCGAAAAGTAGGAAAATGAAATGGAATGAAATTAAATTAAATTCGATATTTTTGCCCGACTACCAAAGAATAGAGGATCATGATTTTCGAGAGTATTTCTGTATGTGTATGTCCAATGCTTTAGCACGTTCTATAGTGAAAATAATCGACGGATATCAACATATGAGATGTCATTAGATTCGTCTGATGAGAGGGGGCAAACGAGCATGTGGGTCGCCTGATGGAAAGCAATCACCACCGTCCATGGAGATCAGCAACACCAAGGAGTCGCCGATCCGTTGCCAGCCTATACTCCTTTCTTTCTTTCTGGTGACCTCACTCACTCGCAGGAACACAACTACCCTCAAGTAAATTGTTATTTGGCTGCGGTATTCTTAGCTTAATAAATAATTTCATTTTGTTTCCAAATATTATAAGGAAATTGCTTATACGTTTATTCCGAACCGGTTTCAAGTCTGTTCAAAACATATAATCATGTTATCTCTCATGTCATATTATGAAAACAATAAGCTATTATGTTTTGACAAGTTCATAAAACAATCAATTTGTACTTAAAATATTTGAGATACAATCAAAATCGTGCGCAATTTTGACACCTAGTAGAGGATCCCTCGTCAATATTCTGATTTCGATCAATACAATCTAGTGTAAAAAAAGATCACTCCACAGACACCAGACCAATAAATATAACTAATCACAACAATCAATTAAGTGATTGCAAGATTGGCCTGGTATACTTTTGGGTGCATAGAACTATGAATGTATAGATCCGGCATGGAAAAACTGCTGCTTGGGTCATGCTGTGTGTAGTATGACATACTGCAATGAAATTTCATGTAATATTATAAATACGTCGTCAAGTGCTCGAAATTCGACCAAATAGTATGTATGCGTGTGTGTGTCAAATACATGGTAGTGTGTGTAAGGGTTTTTTTTATTGATTTAATATATTTTTATACATAATTTAAAAAAAATATTAGCATTCTGCACTCCACTTATAATTTATGTAGAGACATAAATTATAAGTGTGCGAAATTTCATACTCCATTTCATACGTCCGCGCAATTTTCGTAAAAAGTGGTATAAAGTTTTAAAAAAATTATTAGTCTGTCTATTTATTTTATTCTATTTACACTTACAAACAGAACAACAACAGATCATATTGGTTTTTGCAAAGATAGTTTGAGGAGCGGTGTATATCATAGAACCTAAAATCCATATTCCACATATGCAGTACGGGAAGCAATACCTAGACGTACTCGTAATTATTATTAACAGCTTAAAATTCTAAACGTTTAATAAATGGCAAAATAGTGTGGTGAATTATTTGTTACTTAGTCTCTGTTATGTTGTAGATTATTTTGGAAAATTCATCGAGATAGAGAAATTAGAAAAAAATCAATTAGATACCAACACAGTATTATTTACGTGATATTAACTTTCAGACAGGAATTTAAACTACAGGATATCAACTTTCTTAAACTCTTCAATATGTCCGCAAATTAAAACATATACCCATTTAAATTGCGTGCGAAATCTGGTTCCTTAACTAGGATAAATAACAATAGTTAACAGTGCAATAGGTAAGAATATCGAGGCTAATAACTTACCTGAGTGGCATACAATATTACCAGTTTACTAGGGTATCCGTTTTGAGGTCTTCTCACCTTATGCCATAATAATATATTTGTATTGTTTAAGTTTCCAAAGAAATTTATTTAATAGCTAGATGAAACTTGACGTCTACAATTTTAATTACTTTCTATACTAGGTTGCATTATAAAAGTGCTTAAATTGATACAAAATCGAGGCTGTATGTAAATCACATAATACTGCATACAATGGAATCATATTTCCAATGTTTTAAGTAATTTAAATGTTTGTTTTAGATATACAAATGTTGTGCAACCCATTATTTCAAACATTTTATAATTAAATTCATAATTTGTTTATTTGTGCATCAGATTATTTAGCGGTAAGTAAAAGTTAGTGTAGTTATAATTACCATCCATTGCCAATATTTATGGTTTTCATGTTATTTAACAGGTTTATTTTATAATGATTAGAACATGCAATTAAGCTTCAAAAATTTATTAGTCAAAACAACAATGTGCTAATTTTACGTTTACTTAAATAATGGTGTAAAAAAAGAAAGAAAAACATATGTATGAAATTGATAATTTATAAAAAATATTTTTGGCATAGTTCATGTCTGCATGTTAAAGCACTCTATGTTTTATACACGAACTAACGATAAAGAGCGAATCGAGCACATAGAATTGGGGTTTCGTATCACTCCTTAAATGCGGTGTAGTTTTTACACTGTTCAAAAAAGGATGTCATAGACAACATTTTATTTTTTGTAACGCGCTTATATTTTTTAATTAATTTGTAATATCGTGGACACACAGGCGACAAGTTGGGGCAAAATAAGATTTCTGGTTTAATCCAGAACCAAGGAATATAGATAGATCTTCTGAGCTGATCAAGTGACTTTATGACTGTGACGCAATTTAAAGTATCGCTCGCATGCAACTCGTTCCTTCCTGGTAAACTCACTCACTCTCAGCAAAACTATAATTCGCTAAACATTAAAGCCGATGTCTCACAAGGCTTTGTCCTTGCACCTACACTGACGTTTGTATATCAGTGATAGGCTGTCCATGGATATCATTCTGTCATAATCTAAATGTCAAGGATATTATAGCATTTATAATAAATAAATAAATAAATAAATAAATATTGTCCGACAAATTACACAGCGCCATCTAGCCCCAAAGTAAGCGAAGCTTGTGTTATGGGTACTAGACAACTGATAAACACACGTAAATACATTTTTTTTTGTAAATACATACATATGATACATAGAAAACACCCAGACCAAGACAAACAGACATGTTCATGCACACAAATGTTTGTCATGTGTGGGAATCGAACCGACGAGCGTTGGTGTCGAAGCCGCGTCATTGACCGCTACGCCACCGAGCTCGTCAAATTTATGACGCCAACATACTTCATTTCGGCATCGGCATCAACCCATAATCATCCCACTGTTGGGATATGGGTCTCCCCTCAATCGAAGTGGTTTAGAGCATACTCCACCACGCTGCTCAACTGCGGGTTGGCGGAGGCCAGTCTTTTCATGCCGCCCTAAGGCCACTGACTTGGCTTAACGACTGCGATCTTACGATAACAGCCGGGACCGACGGCTTAACGTCCGAAGCACGGAGGAGTTCGAGATAAATAAACCCATCCATAGACAGGCTGTGGTCGACGTTGCTTAACTTGCGTGTTCGATTAGACTGACACGCGCAACGACACCATCGGGTCCCTCCATATACTTACTTATACTCACTATACTTATTACATACTTCATTTACACGCAGGAAAATCGACGAAAAGCTGAAAGCGAGAGTATTCCGCTGGTCCGATTTTCAATCCCACTAAGATAAGTTTGTGGATTTTGTATTTTCTTTTTGAGATCCGATACCCTAAATGTATCAGTTATCTAATAACTTCGCAACTCTCGATTGTTTAAGCTTTCGCAATAAGTATCATCTACTTTCGTGAGTGGGCGATCTTCGCCAATTACGTACAGGGTGATGTGAGTATAATTATATTCGAACCATATGTTCATCGTAATTTAGAACTATAATAAATAGTTTTAAAAAATTAACATAAATTGCTTTATAATTTAATTTTTGCTTGTGTAATATGTATGTACTCGGTTATATACTAAACTCAATACATACTTAAAAGTTATATTACATAATATTGAAAGCATATATATATAATTTTATGTAGATAAATAGAATCATTTTGCCGTTGGGCCTTTGTGAGCAGGTTATGTCGACTAACAAACATAAAATAAATCTTTTTTAAATCCGACATTTTGTTAAAAAAAAAGTTTTTTAACATTTTTTTTAATATATTTAAATTAGCGTCTAAATATTACGTAATTATAACTAACAATTAGGTACTTAGGCCTCGAGTCCAACTCTCACTTGGTGGTCTTGGTTAATTATTATTTATTAGAACTAGATTACTTACTTAAACTATTTACCCTTGAATGCTACGATGCCATTTAAACAATAGCATAAAATAATTGCTTATTTTATGCTATTGTTTAAATGGCATAACATATCATGTCTAACGAGTTATTGTGTTCCAGCGACTGAGCAAAGGCATCAAGAAGATCCTAGAAAGGCGTTAGCAGTTAAAATGACAACATGCAAGCGATGCTTGTGTCACAGCATAGTAATACAACTTAGTAAGCATAGTAAGTTGTATTACTGTACAAAATAATTTACAAAGATGTAAATTACTTTCACTTTGGTTATTGTATGAAGAAGATACAACTTAGTAAGCATAGTAAGTTGTATTACTGCTGTGCTTGTGTAGCAAGCGTATACGTATAACGATGTGTGCTTGATCACACGACAGAAGTGAAAACTTCACCTCTCGCCCTACCGTCGATATCCGAACAAGCGTTACAGAGGCGAGCGTGACGGCTCACTCTCATTCATTAAACCATAAAATAAAGTGCACAGCGGACCTAAAGAAGTTCTCACTTTAAAAATAATAACCAACATCCTCAAATATAAGAACATGATGTATATACATTCCGCAATACAAGTTACTCTACTTAAACAAATTTATTGTGAGAAACCAACAGTAGCTGTTGTAACGAGTACCTGTTAATGGTAATTCATTTGATTTACTGTATTGTATACGTTAATAAATAAAAACAACACTAACGTTGCTAGTGATATTGCAATTAGACATTTTGTAATATGTCCTTAGGCAAAAAAACAAAGATGTAAATTACTTTCACTTTGCTCATTGTGTGAGGAAGCTGGTTTCTCAATATATCGGCAACTAGCTTTTGTTCACTGCTCCGCTCTGATTTAACATAGTACCAGCAGAGTACAAAGTACAGTATTGACACTCCCTGACGCTCTGGCGAAAAGAGAAGTATTTTTAACCTGCACGGCTGGCGAAGTACCTCCATCTCACAGAATACTGCAGCCAAATAACAATATCCTTGAGGGTTGTTATGTTCCTGAGAGTGAGTGAGGTCACCAGAAAGAAAGAAAGCATAGGCTGGCAACGGATCGGCGACTCCTTGGTGTTGCTGATCTATATAGGCTGTGGTGATTGCTTTCTATCAGGTGACCCACACCATATAATAATATATTTGCCCCTCTCTAATAAAAAAAAAACTTAACTTGATTTTTTTATGTGAGAGGGGGGCAAACGAGCGTGTGTGTCACCTGATGGAAAGCAATCACCACCACCCATGGAGATCAGCAACACCAAGGGGTCGCCGATCCGTTGCCAGTCTTTTATGGTGCATCCACATATGCCGCCGTTTTGCCGCCGACATTGCCGCCAATATGCAGACTGCTTTGGCGCTAGCTTACCACGCGAGCCGCGTAAAGCCGCGGGTGCCGGCAGTTTGGCCACCGGCCGTACGGCCAGGTATGTGTGGATACACCATTAAGGTGTCGTGAGTCCAGGGCTTGGCCGTTTTTGAGGGGGTGAGGTGCGGGGCTTGAGAGGAGCCGGCGCGGGGTACCCGCTTACAAGCGCGCGATCGCTGCCGAGACGCCACAGTATAGCGAAGCGACTATCTACACCCGTGTAGTATTACACCCGTCAATACAATAGTTAAAAGTACTGGAAATATAATTATATGAAAATAAATAAACCACATGTAAAAATACATTTTTTTTATTAATGAAGTATATTATATTCAACATGCAAACAAGTGATGTTTTGGTATATTATGAAAAAGTAAAGAATTCAAAATAAAAAGAAAACTATTCAATAATTCTTTTATATTCAATTATATTTATTATTGGTCAAACTAAAATAGGTACATACTTAGACTAACTAGCTATCACGCGCCAGCATACACTATTCTTCATCCTTCTAGGAATCGATATGTGCCGTACAGCACGCGTCTGTCCCTAGCTACTATGCCCGAGCATACAGCGGTATTGATATTAACAGTATTTATATTTGACAACCCCGGTGGTCCAATGGCTAACCATGTCCAGTTTGATTCCGAGGTCGTGGGTTCGATCCCCGCACAAGATACGAGTAAATATTTGTGTGCATGAACATGTCTGTTTATCTTGGTCTGGGTGTTTTCTATGTATTATCTATACTAATATTATAAAGCTGAAGAATTTGTTTGTTTCTTTGTTCGAATTGAAAAAAATATTTTAGTGTTAGCCTATATTTCAAGGAAGGCTTTATATAGGCTATATAACATCACGCTAACACCAATAGGCGCGGAGCACCGATAAACAACGGGAAAAAAATATTCCTTTTGAGGGCTTAAGTTGCGTGCGCTGCGTAAATTTGCGCATATGCCTATCTTTTAAGATTAAATCACTATAGCATAATATAGGTAAAAGGTTGACTGTCCTTCTTTCACGTCAAAAGCAACAAACGGATTTACATGTTTTTTTTGATGTAGTTTAAGGCCTGGAGAGTGACATAGGCTACTCTTTATCCCGGAAAAACATTTTATTCCCACGGGAAAAAATAAAGTTAATCATTTGTCCTTCTTTCACGTCAAACACGAACCTAAGTACGGACGTGATTTTTTTAATGGGGATAGTTTACGATCTGGAGAGTGACATAAGCTACTTTTTATCCCATCAAGTAAAAAAATGACAACAAGAAAAAAATATACACAAATTAATGGCAGCTTCCCTGGACCACGCGGGCGAAGCCACGGGTAACAGTTAGTATGTATGTATTTACAAAAAAATATATTGATTTGATTTCATGATTGATTGAGAGAATTGTTATTTGGCTGCGGTATTCTGTGAGGTGGATGTAATTCCCCAGTCGGGTAGCTTACAATTACGCTCCCTACCTCTCTTTTCGCCAGAGCTTCGTTTGTCAGTCAGCAGGGTACACAGCGCGCAGGTGAAGTTGGCTTTTGTTTAAAGATATTGATGAACCACTTACACCCTAAAATATTAATGATCCAACGTCCTAGCTCCTACACCAAAAAAATATTAAGCGTAAGTCGTGTCCTACACCAAAAACGTTGGTGGCGGAAGCACGCAAAGTAGTGTAGATCAAATTGCCTGTAAATTTGACTTCCGCAAAATAACACCTGAATCAATTAACTATCTACCTAGTAATATTATAAATGCGAAAGTATGGATGTGTTTGTTCCACTATCTTTGGGGTTATCACTATATCTGGGCTGTAAGTGGTTCATCAACATCTTTGAACCAAAGCCAATTTTACCTGCACCTGCACCCCGTGCACCCTGCTGTCTGACAAACGAAGCGCTGGCAAAGGGAGGTAGGGAGCGTAATTGTAAGCTACCCGACTGGGGAATTTACCTCCACCTCACAGAATACCGCAACCAAATAACAATTCCCTTGAGAGTTGTTGTGTTCCTGCGAGTGAGTGAGGTCACCAGAAAGGAAGGAGTTGCTGTGTTGGTAGCGGGAGTGGCGGTGCGCGAGCAATATTTTAAGTTGCGAGCGTTATTATAACTACGGTAACCATTTCACATCAGGCGTGCCGTATGTTTTTACGGCCCGACGAAGTATAAAAAAAAAAAAATATGACGCCTAAACGGCCAAACCGATTTCGATGATCGCGTACCTACATGTATGCGATAAACTCAATCGCTACTGAACGCATTTCAATGTGGGTTTACAGATATTCCAAGAAAGATTTATAATAAAGTTTTCCAAAGAAACATCTAGCATGAGAAAAAAAAACCGGGTCTCAGTAAAAAAAAAAATGTATCATCATCATCGTTGTTTTGTTGTCTTACTGAAATTCCTACACTGTGTTTATTTCAACGTGTTTATTGACAACGCGTTGAACGGACGCGCGGCACAGGTCCTACCTCGAACGCAGCTCCTAGAGCACTGACGTTGAGAGCGATCGAGAATCGGGGAGGGTGCGCGACCGCAAATCGTTATTCTTTTAATAATTTTATTTAAATTATTTTATTTTTAAAAGTAATAGCATAGTGCTCTCGTAATTAAAATTATGAAAATTTTGGTATAATTTCCTTATAAAAAAATTGTATTAAATAGTTACAATTTTTACTTAGTGCAAATTTAGAGAGTAAGTTCGCGATTTTTTTCTATCGAGCCAAAAATTATTAATTGTGTTTTCAATAGCTTTGTGCCCTGCAGAAAGGACTTAAGATTTCATAGTTAAATTTCTAGGAACCAAATTGAAATAGTTTAATAGAACTATTCTTTCAATAAGCGTGTTTCCTGGACTCACTTCACCTTAAGGGAAATAAAGCTCTGTTCTTGAAAGCTCCCATGTCATAGTTATTCGGATGCTTACTGTTGACACGTGCGCTACGCATAAATGCCAGTATACTATATACTTAGTCTGTGGTTTCATTCATAGTTCCTATCTTTTTAGTAAAGAAATAAATATTCCTGGACAAATTACACACGGCCATCTAGTCCCAAACAAAGCAAAGCTTGTACTATGAGTACTATATCACTTATATAAAATTTAAATACATTTTTTTTTGTAAATACATACATATAATACGTAGAAAACACCCAGCCCAAGACAAACAGACATGTTCATGCACACAAATATTTGTCTTGTGCGGGGATCGAACCCGCGACCTCGGAGTCAAAGTGGCCATTGTTAACCATTTGACCACCGAGATCGTCATAGTGACTAATACTGATTCACTTGTACACTTTATAATTACTTAGAAGAATAGTCAAGTAAGATGCATTCTAAATGAAATGACTTGCACAATCTAACACGTCGGAGACTGCGTGGCGGCAAGTGATTGCAAATTAAAAATACACAATAAAAGAAAGATTAATGATGCAAGGTAACCTTTGACCCCAGATTACGTTTGCGTTTTCCCAAAATCTAATTTGCTTGCTTTTTTATTGTCTGTTTTTTTAATTCCTTTGTTAAGTAGATTTGTTTTGAGTTATAGTCATAGAAACGTTGTAGAGATGCGTCTATAGAACAAGTATTCATTTGATAATAATCGATTCCATTTCGCCATTCATTGCGCGTGTCTGTCGGTTCGAACACGCGAGTTAAGCAAGGTCGGTCGTAGCTTGTCCAAGGATGGGTTTACCTATCTCGAGCACCTCCGTGCGTCGAAGGGCACATTAAGTCGTCGGTCTCGGTTGTTATTATTATTTGACAGTCGTTCAGCCAAGTCAGCCTTTGCGTTTTGGAAACACTGGCCTCCGCCAACCCGCAGTTGAGCAGCGAGGTGGACTCAGGTGGAGTATGCTTTAAACCCCTTTAGATTAAAAGGAGACCCGTATCCCAGCAGTGGTATGAATATGATTTGACGAAGAAGTCTCATTAACTAATGGGCGAAAAGTAGGATACCCAAAAAAGGCTGACTTGGTCTCTAAAGATGACTTACTTACATTCCATATTACATTACGTACTAACCCACTCGACCATCTCCGAGAAAACCTCTTAAATCATCTAGTTACGTCAACAGTAATTTCAATCCAATCACCATAACTCATTCACTCACACATACACATCGGCAGATGATACTACTTTTTCTAGTAACCCAGTTAAAATCAAGTTTGTACTTTGAAATTTACCTAGTTTACGATATGACGTCAGAAAAGTGGCAGTGGGTATACTAAATAACACAGAACCAAATGCTATTGCAACAGAAAGATTCTAGTAACCAGGGATCTGCCCCCTTACCACCAACTCTTATTGCGATTCAATAACTGAATAAAATGCTTATTCATACCTATGAATAAGAGACTCTATGCAAGTTGAAATAGAGTCGCTTATTCATTGGTATGAATAAGCATTATATTCAGTTATTGAATCGCAATAAGAGTTGGTGGTAAGGGGGCTGGAGCCCTACCGCCGAAGCTGAAGCCGATTACCATCGAGTATTTTGGATATAAAAAATGGGTCTTACATTTTAGTTATTGCCAAACATCTTTAGCTCAGTCGGTAGAGCTCCAGGGTTTCTATCACCTAAGCTAAATCTAAGCTGAAATTTGATTTTCGCAATCAAAAAATCCGATCGTAATCGGCTTCAGCTTGGGCAGTAGGACCCCAGAAAGCGCAGCGTAAGACCACTAGCTACGCTGCCCTGCCTCTCTTTTATTACAACCTTGTTATTTAATCAACATGATGCACCACGCCTAGGCGCTCATAGATAATGATGAGCCAAATACATCTTAATTGTTAGCCATTTTGGTAGAACACAAAAGTTTATTTATAGGAAGTCGAATCTCCTCCCGCCACCTTTGATTCAGCAGATGTAATCGGCCCTCTGGCTTAAACTAACTTTGGGAGCCTACTAACTTATGCCAGCAATATTATCGGAACAGGAACACAACACATTCCCACCATCTCTATTATAGTCTGGATTAACAGCAGCGACCAGCAAGAAGGCAATGTCGAAATTCCTTGTTTCGAATTGGTTTTTATTGAATCCAACATACTCTCTAAATTGCTCGCTGTGACTTTCAATCTGTGAACGAGCCCAACGGTCAAGGTCTAAGTCTCGACACCGTAGGTCATGATCAATGGCTAGCACTGGCTACTTTGTTCGATCCCCACACAAGACAAACATTTGTGTGCATATGAACATATCTGTTTCTCTTGGTCTGGGTGTTTTCTATGTTTTGCAATAATAATACGTACCTAATTGACACAAATATTTCACAGCAATTATGATGTTACAATATTAAAATCTCCCACCCTTCAAAGGTGTTGAGTTCTTCAATACAAATACAACTACAATACAAGACAAGAGTGGTTCTCATTGTCACCCTAAATGTTGTAATTGTATGTATGTGTTTGCAAAAAAATATACTTAACTACATTTATTTACAAAATATATTTACAAAATGTATGTATTTACAAAAAAAATACTTATAATATATATATTATCAGTTATCTAATAAAATTCAAGCTTTACTTTATTTAGGGGTAAATGGAGATGTGTGGTTTGTCCAGGAAATTTATTTATTTATTTTGCTTATTCTATGTGCATTTTGCTAATATCTATACATTGTTTTGGATATTCAACAACAAATATTACACGATACCGTTCTTCGCAATCTTTTATTTGTAAAAACAATGTTATTAATCGTCCTTTGAAGCTGCAAACGTAACGGTAGTCACAGATCTCGGAAAAAAATTCTAGCGAAGTTTTTGTTTAAGCTATTACTCTTTCTAACTCTCCCATCACTCATTTCACTTAAAGAACAATCCATTTTTAATTTATTCACAAGGAGATATAAAGAACAATCGATCAGATCGGCGCCTCTGCAGTCAAAACGATGATCGATAGCTTGTCGCCTGGCTCTCGATTTGACGTGTATCGATAATTAATCGAGCCGGTGTTCGAGTACAATCGTGACGTAATTGTTGTTTGTTCGATTGTCTCGGAACGGGATTAGTATAGACATAGCTTTATATTTTGATAATTTTATTTAGATATTATTTTATTAAGTAAGCAAATGGATCGGAAGGATAGATTATTTTTTCATTAATTGACGTGATAACGTCTTATAAATCGATAAACGCCGGTTATACGCACGAAAAAGCATGATTCATTGTCACGTTCCGCCTGAGCCGAGCATGCAAGCGAGAGTGAGGAACACGTGATAGAAAGACACGATGGGCCTATGTTGCTTATGACGTTTACACGTAAAATTATCGTGCGTAATCCGACTTTACAGAAAACCAATTTTTTTTTAAGATTTTTTAATAATACATAATACTAAAAAATATAAGAGAAATCGCCTTTCGTGGTATGGGCATGTAAAGCGGAGGGATGAAATGAGATAGACAGACCACAAAACATATTCTTTTTTTCTAAGGTATAAATTTTGCCAAGAGCTAGAATGAAGTACTACGATGTGTGATTGTTATGTTTTTCATGCATGGTGGGAAAGAAGGAGCACCGCAACCTTATTAATCAGTACTAATAAAGAAAAAGTTTTACTACGGGTCCAACTTCGAAAACGTGTATATTATGATTGGGATAGATTTAGATATGTGCCATAGTAAATTAGTTGTTTTTTAATCATGATACTTTTCTATTATATTATATTGCTCTTAGAAGAATGTAATACCTATCGAAATCAGTTTTAAAATTCTTCCTTTTTTAATTTTGCCGAAAAAAAAACAATTCGTTTTTTTCAGCATAATCAAAATGGGAAAATAGCTTAAATTAGTTTTTGGTAAAATATTATTATTATATTTTTTTCCGATACCTACCCACTATCCCAAGATTTTCAAATTGTACGCCGCTGTTCCCGAGTGCACCCTAGAAAGCAAAGAGTAACCTTGAGGCATTCCTCTTTATTATTCTTAGGAAACTAAACTATTTCGAATACCTAATCGGGGTGCCGAGACAAAGACTCTCCAATAGTAATAAGATTAATAACACTTTCAAAAACTCATATGACACGCAAAAATGCTGACAATTATTACTTTAAATCTAAGTAGAACTGCCACTAACTGCATAAAACATATGAGATTCGAACATCCCAGGCGAATCTCATATATACGATAGTAAGAAATACATCATTAAAGAGCGACCATATCTCAAGAACAAGCCACTAATATTATACCAACATTTCTGACACATCATTACACCTGAGGTTTGTCTCGGCTGGTCTCGCCAGCCGTCACTTTCGCTCGCGAGGCCGGTTTAATCCCACGCTTGCGGACCTTTTTCCTCTAACAGTTAGCTACTAAATTCCTATCTCACTATACGCACCTGTAATCTCACATCCACAAACATAACTTACAATACAACGCAACGCTCTAACAGATGTAGTACGTAAATCAATTTTTCGCAACAAAGGACCAAATAGCATTGTTAGAAGAGCTAACAATCAAGAAACTCATAAAGAAATATCAACTTTAGCAGTATCAAAATAAAGCCAAGAGTTCAATGGTGAAAAAAATGCAGTTAGAGCGTTTGTCACAGGGAATATTCAACAATATGCACTTGCGTCCACTCGCAGACTTGAATGCTTGCGCCAGATCTAAGCCGAAGTGTTCGCACAGAAACTGTTGATAAGATATTGTGCCTACAATAATTTATTATTGATAGTGAAGCAGTATTTATAATATAGGTCCTTCGGACCAGTTTAGATGTGTGTCTAATAATTTCATGTTGCCTTTGATTTAATGTTTGGGTAATGTATTACTATCAGTTCTATCGCATATTGATAAATCAGTTTAACTATAAGACATTTATTGTATGTGATAAAATAAATTACTATTTTCTGTTGTAAATAATAAGCGATCAGCGTGTAGGGATAATTTATGAGTTGTAACTATTCAGGGTTTCATTTTCTTAACATCGTCAGTGTGTATTATACCTGAGTATATAGTTTAGAATTTCCCACGATCACAACAATTAAATTGTTAACAGAATTATGATCTTAAATCGAATATTTACTAATTTAGATCAGTAGAAACACAATCTAGAGAATAATATATGTGACTCTGGTCTACGATGGTGGATGGAGATGGTGCGATGATTCGGGATCAATTTAATTTGGATACCTAAAATATCAGGTACACTGTTTTATGTGACACTATGGACATTATTTCTTAGCCATAGACAATCTCTATAATATGTATATATATGGATATGTATGTGTGATAGAAAATGTATGTATAAATGTAATATCTTCTTCTTCTTTCTTCTTTTCAGCCGTTTTCTACCAACAGTCTGATCCTTCAGATTTTTTACCTCCTTCGATCTTGTTCAACCTGCATTCCAATTTCCTTCCTCCTCGGCTGTAGTTCCTCTGGGCTGTTTTTCCCCCAGGCCCTCCACTGTATATACTATGTATAGTATATTAGTCACTATTTATGTTTTTCTTTATATATTTTTTTAAAACCGCATTAATTAATGTCTGTACTTTAAGATTCCGGTTAACTGGTAGAGAATGCTTACTGTGGTCAATAAAGAATTTAAATAAATAAATAAAAATCTTTCTGTTTTAGTTTTGTCTAGAAAAAAATCTAACTTTTACACAATAAAAATACACTATACATATTTGAATATGTTTAGAAATCAACCTCAATACTTTACGTACTACAATTAAATACAGATTATGCAAATACAACCGATTTCTACCTGTCACGTTGTAACCTGTCCGCGTATACGTGGTGTTTCGACCTTGACATACATAATACAATAATTTATATATTGACTATCATTATCATTAGGAATAGCCCGTTCACTTTCTTGTTTCTGTTTAATGAAGGACTATTGTTTAAATGTTTAATTATAATTTCATCATCATCATCATCATTCTGAAATTATCTGTCGAAGCTCAAGCTAGAGGATGGTCGAAACGTGTCTTCTAAGCCAGAGATTTTCGCAGATGTAGAGAGATTCCATGGCAAACTTAATGCTGCACATGCACCTGTCACTACAGTAGATGTTCGTGTAAGTGATCGCCGAGCCCCACTATCCCGACACGAAACCGAAAATATTCCGGACAGCAGCATGGGTGAGATTAGGATACTTAATGATCATCATCAGCCTGTATCTACCCACTGTTGGATATAAAAGCCTTCTCCAATGCTTTCCACCAAATACAATCATTCGCCTTCCGCATCTAGCCGCAATCATCGGTCCATCTAGATTCTAGAAGGAGGGTGCCCAACGCTTCGTCGTCCTACGAGCGGCTTCCGCCGTAATACCTTCTTCTTTTAATTATGTAATTTATCATCCTTAACAAATGAAACTTTATTTTTAACAGAACTGTGTTGTAAACCAAGCTCATCATCGTACCTAATGGGTTTAAAATCTGTACAGATAAATAAAATTGGAGTGTCTGTTTGTATTATTAAAATAACCGCTTTTTACTAAATGTATGTACATATACCAAAATATCATTTTTTACTATTTTTGTCTGTCTGTCTATCTGTTAGTTACGACTAATTTCTGAAACGGCTGGACCGATTTTAACGGGACTTTTACTGGCTGATAGCTGATGTAATACGGAGTAATTTTGCTACTTTTATTTTAAAAATAATATTTATTTTTATTAATATAAAAAAATAACAATTCCGCTTGCTACAATACACTAGCCACAGCCAGTTCAAAATAATACCAAATGCTGTAGGATCTGGTATAAGGTATTTAGTTTTATGTCATACTATGCTTACATATCGACTCTTCCGGATACAAAGGTCGTAAAAGCCATTTGCCAAAAAGCCAAAATGGCTTTTACGACCTTTGTATCCGGAAGCCATTTTGGCTTTTTGGCAAATGGCTTTTACGACCTTTGTATCCGAAAGCGTCGATATGTAACACTATGCTTATATCGAATAATAGTCATCTCACAACAAAGTGTGAAGTTATGCTTGATGATTTAATTGATATGAAAATTCGTGCGTGCAGCCGGCGTTCATCAAATTATAAGATGTTATTACTTCAAAAATGTAAAGTACTTTGTATGTCTGATATAGTTGAAGAAACGTCAACATATTGATTTTAAGCGTAAATAAAAACGGAAATAAAATAAGTACAGCCCCCTTACCACCAACCTTTATTGCGATTCAATAACTGAATAGAATGCTTATTATAGAGTCGCTTATTCATTGGTATGAATAAGCATTCTATTCAGTTATTGAATCGCAATAAGAGATGGTGGTAAGGGGGCTGAACAGTCTACGTCTTTTTTTTTATACTACGTCGAGTGGCAGACAAGCATACGGCCCGCCTGATGTGAAGCGGTTACCGTAACCGTATTAACGCTCGCAACATAATATTATTATATCACTTGCGCTCCGCCACCCCCGCTGCCAACGCAGCATCTCCTTCTTTTCTGGTAACCTCACTCACTCGCAGGAACACAACAACCCTCAAGGGAATTGTTATTTGGCTGCGGTATTCTGTGAGGTGGAGGTACATTCCCCAGTCGGGTAGCTTACAATTACGCTCCCTACCTCTCTTTTCGCCAGAGCTTCGTTTCTCAGCCAGCAGGGTGCACCACGTGCAGGTGAAGTTGGCTTTGGTTCAAAGATATTGATGAACAACTTACACCCCAATTATTAAGAGTACTGCACGTTACTTCCCAGCTGGAATCAGGACGATAGTGGTGACCGCGCGAGTGATGTTTCATGCTGCAAGCATTTATATACGCTAGCTCTACGATAACCGCTATACATCAGGCGGCTCGTTAATTGACATAGCTGGTAAAAAAAAACCAGTACCAGTACTATCGCCTTTATAAGCTTTCAGTTTATTAACAATGACAAGACCGCGGTGGATGTCCACTTTGACACTGGGGTCTGGGGTCGCGGGTTTGATCCCCGCACAAGACAAATATTTGTGTGCATACATATCTGTTTATCTTGGTCTGGGCGTTTTATATGTATTATATGTATTTATATATAAAAAAGACTAGAATAGAATCACTCCGTTTCTTCCCGTGGATATCGTACAAGGCGACTAAGGGAAATACATTATCAAATATTGATCAGGCCTCCCTAACCCATTTGGCCAGCGTGGGGAGTGTAGGCCAAATCCTTCTTCCGTCTAGGACGGACGAGAGAGGGTCGTGCTCCTGTAGTGGAGACTAAAATGGACCTTGATGAAGATGATGATGATTATAAAAAAATGTATTTAAGTATAATATCAGTTATATAGTATACCTACCAATAGCCCAAACTTTGTTTAGTTTGGGACTAGATGGCAGTGGGTAATTCGTCCAAGAATATTTATTTATTTATTACCGCGTTATTTCATGGGCATTTTGCGAAAGGGCTTTTTCGCAAAGCATAATGTCATGTCCACGCATGCCTCTGTTCAGTCGGTCTGATAAAAAGGTTGACAAAGGATATTGTATGGAGAGAGGCTCTATTGTTGTTTGTTTTTAACGGACCACAACGCAACGGTGACAAGTTGTTGACTTGCCTGCTGCCATCGCAGGGTATGTGACTCTATTTGGTAATTAATTTATTCGCGGTTTTCTTTATTTACAGAAACCCACAGAAAGATAAATAGAGAAAATTACAAATAAATACCACAGAAAAAGTTAACAATCTCATTTGTTTTTTTTATTTGACAAAAAGGCTGGCAACGGATCGGCGACCCCTTGGCGTTGCTGATCCCCATGGGCGGTGGTGATTACTTTCCATCAGGTGACACACATGCTCGTTTGCCCCCCCCCCCCCCTCATTATAAAAAAAAATCAATAGTATAGATTAAATGGACCTGTGCACGAAACTTATTCAACTACAGTGGGGTATCAGATAGGAGATAATATTTCTCCAAAACTCCGCTTGCCGCGCATTGGAAGATGTTTTCAAGATTCTTTACAGGAAAGGATACGTATATCAATATCAACGACGAATACATCGCTAACCTTCGGTTTGCGGATGATAACGGAATCGTGGATAGAGCCGTGGCCCTACCGCCGAAGCTGAAGCCGATTACTATCGGATTTTTAAATGACGAAAATCAAACTTCAACTTAGATTTATGGTACATACTTGTGTTTAGCTTAGCTTTTAGGGACTCTAGAGCTCTACAGACTAAGCTGAAGATGTTTGTCCATAACTTAAACATACGACCTATACTTTGAGTCAAATACGACGGTAATCGGCTTCAACTTCGGCGGTAGGGCTATAGGGCACAAAGGAACTCAATACAGCAGCCATCGGGCTAATTTTAAGGTCCGCCTATCGAGGCGGACCTTAAAATTAACATAAATATAACGTCTTAATGATATATAACAATAATAATAATTATGTCAAATTCCCAAGTCGTTCTCACCCCAGTAACAACTTTTAACTCTGTTTTGACAGTTACTGACAAATATGTCTACCTAGGACAAACCGTTCAGTTAGGTAGATACATCTTCACAAAATATTGCCAAGCGCATTATATTAATTTTATGTAATTAGTAACTAATTAAAAAAACACCACGAACATCTGTAAAACAACTTTCTGACAGCAGCTTTTTAATGTATGAATACATGTTTCATAATACACACCTGAGCAAAGCCTACCTACTCTCTTTTATTGCCGTACTATTTTTAGTTGTGATACATAAATAACTTTTAAATACATTAATCAGAATATTATTAGTTTAATCTTTTTTTAATGTAAAAGTCTAACGAAAATACCACAGATATCACTGTAATTTAATCAATGATATTACATTACAAAAAATGTCGTATTTGGTAAAAATATGAGATCATAAATCGCAGGTATTGATTACAATATTCAGAAGCAAGCTGCGTGATCAAGACATTTACCGCGTGCCAAAAAATAAAAACAGTTTCTTTTCATTGCTAATATTTATCTCACAGCAATAATCAACTCGTTAAAGCCAGATACAGTAAAATGCAGATGATTATCACTTACAATCAGGTTTTAAACGTAAAGTTCTAGAATATCGTATAGATGATAAAATAAAAATCTGTGAAATTAGGCTTCGGTGAAAGGGATATCACAATTTATAGCTAACGATTTAATGCTTACTGTAGATCAGATGATTAAATTTAAATAAAAACAAAGTAGAGCACGTTTCGATGCGGTGGCAGTGGAGTCCGAACAATAGGAACTTTAGTGGGCAACGACTTGAGATTGCATTTGAAATATTCACCAACTAATTTTGCGCCCGTCTGTCTAGCTATAATATGTTAGTGCAAACTAACGTATGTACTTGAAACATGCGAAATTAATCTTTATTTTCATTCCGTTAAGTGTTACATAAGATGTTTAATGTAAGTAGGTTTTCTGTATACAGAAAAGTTTTAAAATGTTGCCCACTTTAAAATGTATTTATGCATAGCTCATGTGACCTTAGATAAGGTAGGGCGCTGACCCGAAGAAAATTGATTTTGGTTCGTTTCGGTGAAGATAAAGAATTAATTCTTCTTAGTTTTAATGCAAAATGCGTATAGTCATAATAGCTGAGACGGACAGTAAGTTAACTGTCTTTTGGTAGTGTCATTAATTTTATATGCATTAACGGGACTTACTTTAATAGATTTCTTTAAGTGTGTGAAATGTTTTAGAAGGTGTAATAATTGTGGTATTTATAGATTAAAAGTCCAAAAAGTATTTGTTTTAATCTAAAGTCGTCTTTTATTTTGTTTTTTTTTTAACGTGAAACCTTATAAATCGATGAACGCCGGCTGCACCCACGAAAAAGCATGACTCATTGTCATGTTCCGCCTGAGCCGAGCATGCAAGCAAGAGTGATGAAGAAGCGATAGAAAGGCACGATCGGCATAAGCGTTCGGCTTGTGATGCATGTACCCCTCTTGCACTCCATCGGCCGATATTTTCTTATGACGTTATCACGTAAAATTATCGTCCGTAAACCGACTTTACAGACTACCTTTTTTTTTAATAAGAAAAGATCTGCTTTCAACTACGGATTTCTATCAGCATAGGAATGCTGATAGAAATCCGTAGTTGAATGCAGATCTTTTCTTCTAGTGTTTTATAGTTTAGTATTGACCATGTTTGACTCATTTTGACTAGGTGCTTTTACGTCCTTATAAGAGTTGTGTTAGTTAGTTAGCTGTGGAATGAACTGCCTGTCGAGGTTTTCTCAGGGGACTACAGCATGGGGTTCTTCAAAAAGGGCGTGAAGAGGTTTTTACAGGGTCGGCAACGCGCGTGTGATGCCTCTGGTGTTACAGGCGTTCATAGGCTACGGTAACTGCTTTCCATCAGGCGGGCCGTATGCTTGTTTGAAAAACTGGTGATATATAAAAAAAAAAAAAAAAAAGTTGCTTTATCGAAATTTTTCAATCCTTGTGTCCATACTTTGCTCTGTTACAGCAAAAACAAAGAACATTCATATATTTTTTTATACTAGCACGGGTAGCAAACAAGCACATGTCCAGTCTAATGTAACGGTCACCGGAGCCTATAGACGGTTGCAATGTTTATTGCCTGCACTCTGGCACCTCTCTGCTACTTGCTCTTCACCTCCGGTAACTTCACTTACTCGCAAGAACACAACATGCTCGTTGATATAGGTACATACTAAAGTAACTGTTGCCTATATAAAAGGCTTTATACAGACATTCTAATACAGAAGATTCTAATACGTAACAGTTTATTATTTTAATCTGTTTACGTCACCACTTGAAACAATATAAAAACTTTTTTTGTGTTAAGTAACTAACAAGTACGGCCAGACACAAAAAAAACATAATTATAAAATGTAGGCTGACCCCAATGACGTTGTCCTGTCTTCGAATGGGTTTCGCGAAATCTGTCAAATGATTGGCAGTTCTGTCAAACGACATAACGTTACATAAGAAAAGTTAATATGGTCTTTCAATTTTCTTAAATTTTCTAATTTCCCTAAAGTTGCGCACTTTCATATGTTTTTCTTTCTTAAGAACCATCTCCTGATAATACAAATACAACATAAAAAGAAATGGCGAAATCGGTCCAGCCGTTCACGCGTGATGCCGTGAAATTTCGTGTCACATTGTTTGTCCGCGATGGAATCCTAAACTACTGAACCGATTTTAATAAAATTTTGCACAGTGTGTGCATTTGATCCAACTTGGGATATAGGATAGTTTATAACTTATCGAAAAAAAAAAAATTTAAGGCGATACAAAGTTTGAAGGGCTAGCTAGTTTTTTTATATATTTTAATTACAATTATTAACCGTTTATCAACAGGCAACTTTTTACACTCAAAGTAACATAACATCCATTAGGAGCTCAAAATATGCATGTTAAAGTAATTATCAGTCAATAACACTACCAATATCCGGTGCTTCTGAAACTGGTGTTACGCGAATCAGTTTGATACTAGCTTCGATAGAGGTTCGATGATATCCTTACTCATATCAGTTTAATCGAATATGTAAATAAAGCAACATACCTTAACCTGTCTATGGAAAGATTTATTTATCTCGAGTTCCTCTGTGCTTCGGCCGCCTAAAGGCTAGCTTATTAACTGTCATCTAATGACAATAGCCGGGACTAACTGCCTTAATGCACATTTAAGCCAGTCAGTCACAAAAGCACGTCGACAAGCTCCCCGTCCGAAGCACAGAGGAACTCGAGATAAATAAATCTTTCCATAGACAGGTTAAGGTCAAAACACTGGCCTCCAATAGACATTTGACCTGAAGTTGAATATCATGTTGCAGTATGCTTTTTAAACCCCTTCGGTCGAGGGGAGACCTAGCAGTAGGATGAATAAAGGTACAGCCCCCTTAACACCATCTCGTATTGCGATTCAATAACCGAATAGAAAGCTTATTCATACCAATGAATAAGCGACTCTATTTCAAATGGAATAGAGTCGCTTATTCATTGGTATGAATAAGCAATCTACTCAATTATTGAATCGCAATAAGAGATGGTGGTAAGGGGGCAGGACGTCCTTCGTGAACTGCTATTTATATATACTATAAAACAGAGGGGCAATTCTCGTAATTAAAATGTAGTCAAAATTCAGTTTCGATCCAGTCTCGATCTCACAAATGTCACATTTGGTATTCTCGTAACACAATTAGTAACTTCAAAATTAAATTTAAGCGGGATTATATCGAAATATGAGTGAAAATTAAACAAACTAAGAATGTTACTTTGCCAAAATAAGAATTGATAATAATTAATTAATGAAATCAAGTATATAATTTTAGTCAATTCACAATTAGGCTATTTGACTAACATTTTTTCAGTTCGATAGGTAGGGACGTCTTTATAATATAACCATAGGTTCTTACTTCGATAGCACAAAAATCTCTCGAGATATGATTATTTGAAAATCACAATTTTTAAACTGCCCCGAAAACGCTCCATACAAAAGACTGCCGAATTATGCCGTCACAGGTTTGTATTTTGTATGCATCAAATCAGAAATTTGTACGATAGCTATGTTAAATATTACGTTTATGTGATTAGTATCATAATAAAAGTTATAGCATTATTATAGCTTCTCCAATGGGAATATTATTTTTTAATAATTTCATACTTTTAAAATGGACTTTCCCGCCAAACTTTGATCGACGCTAAAAAAAGTTTGACTGAAGATATTAGAATGAAAGTTTGCAGATCTTTATAATTTTGTGTATTTTACGATATTGTTAAATAATTTATACAATTCTTAAAGATTGGAAAATAGCTTATTGTAAGTTACCCGACTGGGGAATGTACCTTTACTTCACAGAATACCACAGCCAAATAATAATTCCCTTGAGGGTTGTTGTGTTTCTGCGAGTGAGTGAGGTCACCAGGAAAGGAGATGCTGTGTTGGCAGCAGGTGTGGCGGCGCGCGAGCGAAATTTTATGTTGCGAGCGTTAATATGGCTATGATAACCGCTTCACATCAGGCGGGCCGTATTATTGTCTGCCACCCTAGTATAAAAAAAAGTGATGGTGGTCCTCAAGTCACGTCAGTCAAAATGTCTCCACCTTGCCTGATGGGAATGGTAGGTGAAGACATTTTGACTGACCACAATAATAACAAACTGCTTGGAAAAAAATCCATTTTCTTTTTTTATATACTACTCGGATGGCAGATAAGCATACAGCCCGCCCGATGCAAAGCAGTTACCGAAGCCATATTAATAACATGAAATATCGCTCGCGCGCCGCCAAAGCAACAACTCCTACGTTACGGGAACACAACAACCCTCAAGGAAATTGTTATTTGGCTGCGTAATTCTGTGAGGTGGAGGAACTTCCCCAGTCGGACATTATACAAATACGCTGTATCCTACCTCTGTTTCGCTAGTCGGTAGAGTACACCACGTGCAGGTGAGGTTGGCTTTGGCTCTAAATATAGTGATGAACCACTTATACCCTATTTTTACGACTTTCTTGCAACCGTAAGTTTCACCACTATCTCTATTTTACTGCATATTTGTCATAAAATTTGTCTTAAAAGATACATTTTAATGAGATGAGAAATTTTTGACACAATGCCCTATAAATCCATACCATAATAAAATAAACTAACAAGAGCAATCAAAAATATCTAATCTTGTTTAAAAGATCATGGTGACAATCCATATTGTTGAGTTCCTGCGAGTTAGGTCACAAGGAAGGAAGGAGTTTCTATATTGGCAGAGCGGGTGGCGATGACGCATGAGCGATATTTCAGATTGCTAGTGCTTATATATATATATTTTTTTTATACCACGACGTGTGACAAACAAGCATTCAGCCCACTTGATGTGAAGTGGTTACCGTCGCCTATAGACGCTTGCGATAATGAGTGTCGCATGCGCGTTAACGCAGCAACTCCTTATCTTATGGCTACGGTAACCGCTTCACATCAGGCGGGCTGTATGCTTGTTTCTATAACAAAATAAATAAATAAATATTCCTGGACAAATGGCACACTGCCCTCTAGTCCCAAACTAAGCAAAGCTTTTACTATGGGCACTAGGTACCTAACTTATATTATACTTATTTTTTTTTTGTAAATACATACGTACATATAATACATAGAAAATACCCAGACGAAGACAAACAGACAAGTTAATAAATTTATTTGTATAAAAAATATGTAGTTTCAATTGACTGTACATTCATGAAACAAAACATAAACGAGACGAATAAGTGATGTAGTCAATTTGCTACCTATATTTTTTGCGATGTAGTCAATAAGAAGACCTAGGATAAATCACGACTAGTCAGTTTGCTACATCGTCATTAGTTTCGTGTGGTCATACTGCTATGTAGGTAGATAGCCTAATACCAATCCAACCATTCGACCATCACCATCTCGTCGACTTTGTATGACAAACATTTGTGTGTAATGTTAACATACACTCATCTGGTTTCTTCTGTTTAATTTTCTGTGAATAATATATACGAGTATGGATTATGGGTCTAGATCAGTGTTTCTTAACCTGTGGTCCGCGGGCCCCTGGGGGTCCGCGAGTATGTGTATGGGGTCCGCTGTCATATTTATGAACATTTGAATTAATAAATAATGCCAGCATGACTTGCAAAAAACCGGCCCCAACCTTCACATTAATATAGTATTTATATATTTTTTTAAATGTAATTCTTTTTCAGTACTTACTAAAATAAATTATTGTTTGTTTATTCCTGTATTTTTAATAAGGGAGTCCTTGAAGTTGTGCTTGATTTTCTAGGGGTCCGCGGACCGGAAAAGGTTAACAAACGTTGGTCTAGATGACGGTATGTAATTTATCTGGAATTTTATATTAACTTTTTTGTTAATTACCATTTTCCATGAACAGAAATTCCAATACACAAAAAATGTTAAATCCAAAATCATATTAATTACCAAAAAAAAAAACTTTTTTAACATTTAAATCCAAACGTAACATGAGTAGACATTTTAATAATTCCACATTTTATCATACCGTGACAGTGTTATTAGTTTTTGAGCTCCAAAAAACTAACTAACATAAATACTGTATGAAGTTTGACAAATTCGTTACTTAGCATTATAATATTTTACTATATCTAATCGATCGAATGATCAATATGTATCGATTTGTTATCGGAACGGTTCCCGTTTTGTATGCATGAAATAAATAGGCACAGAAGAGTCGTTTGAGTTTCTTGGTTGTGATTGCCTACTCTCATCGGTTTTGTATTCTTATTTTTATGTAAATATTCACATGGCATTATATGTCAGAATATGCTGAGTACCATATAATGTATAACGCATTATTATTATTTTCTTTTAACACTTTTCAGGACAGTAATATATACCAGTGCTCTGACAAAACAGGAGTTTAGCAGTACGGGCATCGCAGTAACTACAAAAAATGGTGTATAATGCAAACCGGTGCTTACCGTGCTCGTATTATCATTGTAAAGAACAAGATTTACTGTCTACCTATAAGTTAATCAATTCTTTGTACATACATACATTTCTTGATGGCCATCTTCTGTTATATAGTATCATTCATTCGTTCGTTCGTTCATTTGTCCGTTTGTTCGTTCATTCATTCGTTCGTTCGTTCGGTCGTTCGGTCGTTCGTTCGTTCGTTCATTAATTCTTTCATTCATTCATTCATTCATTCATCTCAGAGGGATAAAAGATACGTGACGAAGAGAACGATGATTTGAACTTAAATGGATATAATGAGAGAGGAAGATCAAATAAGAAGTGGTTGGATTGTGTGAGAGATGGCATGGGTAAGAAATGAGGAACTGTAGATATGACGACTGATAAGAATAGAAGAAAAAGACATACTGCGCCGGCCCCCAAATAATGGGAGAAGGGCAAGACAATGATAAATACCTTGCCGATGGCTGCATGCGGCAAAAAATCGATTACTGTGTAAAACTAAGGCGGATGCTTATATTCAGCAGTGGACGTATTTTTGGCTGAAATGTTGATGATGATTTTAAATATAATATTATTATTTGGTAGAGAGAGAAAGAAATATATCATTGCGATAACAAATGCTTGTACCATGTAAATGACAATATTATACTTCTGCATCAACCCATAATCACCCCACTTTTGCGATACAGGTCAGTCGAAGACTCAATACAGGTCAGTCAGCTCAATCGAAGGGGTTTAAAGCCTACTCCATCACGGTGCTCAACTGCGGGTTGGCATAGGTCAATATGTTCAAGCTCCCCAAAGGCCTTTGGCTTAACGACTGTTATCTGGTGACAACAGCCGAAAACGACAGCTTGACGAGTCCTCCAAAGCACGGAGGAGCTGGAGATAAATAAACCCATCTTTAGACAGGCTACGGTCGACATTGCTTAACTTGTGTCATCGATTAGACTGACACACGCAACGACGCTATCGAGTGTATTTAATATTGACATACAATAAACATATCACAAACGTCTGACTTGTCTGTTTTTCTATACATAAAACAATCTGTTGTGTACACAAGTAGTCGTCTAAAATTAATTTGGTATTTTTGTCATATTTCCACATCAAACTTTTACTACTCAAAAATTCGAAGAAAAAACATTAATAACTCGTTTATTTCCATATCGAATTTCATGTGGTGTAGGCCACAATCTCTCATACATTCTACGACCATTAGTAAAAATAATTTGTATGATAAATACTGTCTAACTTACTGCGTACGTATCGTAACAAAATTATTTAATTAGGGACCCCCTATCGGCCATATTGATTATACATTTGTTTAAAACCAGAATGGTTATAGTTTTTTGGTCCAATTAGTTAGATCCCTCACCGTTGCATTTTCTATGAACGTTGTTAAGTTTTTTAGAGGTCAATATTTTTTGGTTTCATTTAACTTCACGACAAAATATAATAGTGGGTAATTTGTCGAGTTTCTCACATATTCCGTGGTGGCAACGGGTGGCGAGCAGTTAAATGAACGTAATGTCAATATGTAAATCGCTGTTCGACATGGTATCCGATGTATCTAATTATTTGTCGAATTAAATGAAATTGAGAACGGGATATGTTTTTGGAAGCTTGGTTAGTAAAGTACCTAATTTGAAATTTCTCTTTGACATGATAACGTATTATAAATTGATAAACGCCGGCCTCACGCACGAAAAAGCATGACTCTTTACGTTCCGCCTGAGCCAAGCGTGAAAGTGAGAGCGCGGAACAAGCGATAGAGTGGCACGATTGGCCTAAGCGTTTGGCTTGTGACGCATCTATCTCTCTTCCACTCCATCGGCCGATGTTATCAATATTAAATATTGTCAGACAAATTACACAGCGCCATCCAGCCCCAAAGTAAGCGAAGCTTGTGTTATGGGTACTAGACAACTGATAAACATACGTAAATACATTTTTTTTTTGTAAATACATACTTATGATACATAGAAAACACCCAGACCAACACAAACAGACATGTTCATGCACACAAAAGTTTGTCCTGTGTGGGAATCGAACCCACGAGCGTAGGTGTCGAAGCCGCGTCATTGACCGCTACGCCACCGAGCTCGTCAGATTTCATATTACGTTATCACGTAAAATTATCCTTCGTAAACAGACTTTACAGATAATCAATTTTTTAGGGTTCCGTACCCAAAGGGTAAAAAGGAACCCTATTACTAAGGCTCCGCTGTCCGTCCGTCTGTCTGTTACCAGGCTGTTTCTCATGAACTGTGATAGTTAGACAGTTGAAATTTTCAAAGATGATGTATTTCTGTTGCCGCTATAACAACAAATACTAAAAAACAGAATAAAATAAATATTTAAGGGGGCTCCCATACAACAAACGTGATTTTTGCTCGTTTTTGCTCGCAATTGATAACGGCAATAGATAGACGTTTGAAATACTCACATAATATTTAGTTTTATATTCACTTTATCAATGAATAATGAAATATTTATAGATAATGGTACGGAACCCTTCGTGCGCGAGTCCGACTCGCACTTGGCCGGTTTTATTTATAATACTTGGTGGCAAAGAAGCGTGAGGTCGATTGGTGATAGCAGTCACAATCTCGTCGTCTGCATTATTAGTATGTGTCTATCCACTGCTGGATTCAGTCCTTCAGTAATGACTTCCATCATAAACGATACTTTCTGCACTACAAGAAGTTTGTTTTTTATACAACGTTGGGTGGAAAACAAGCATACGGCCCACCTAAACTAAAACAGTTACCGTTGCCATATATAGCTCGCAACATGAAATAATGTATATCGTTTGGCCACCGCCACCCCCTTAATTCTGATAGGATATTCGGTTCCATCGACTAATGAACGTCGATGTTCGGTTCTGGGCTCCTACCGTCGAAACCGTGGTGAACCCGGTTACCACCGAATATTTTGATTTAAAAAATATGTCATAACGCGTTAGCAGTCCAGTCGAGTACACGTCTATGAAGTACACAAGACAAATATAATTATGAACTCTGGTAACACGGACTCGTGAAGTCTATTTATATATTAAGTATATCTAGATTTGGGACAAGTGTTCTAATAAATAAGAAAAAAATAAATTAAAAATATTTTACGATAGTTTTGCCAAGTTACAAAAGAAAACGAGGACTTATGGCGGGGTAGGTCGTTTATGTGGACTGCTAACGTGTTAAGTTTACGTTTTTGACAAACATTCTTAGGTTAGTCGGTAGAGCTCCAACGTTACTACCATCTAAGTTAAACACAAGTAGAAAATAATACTAATAATACTACCTACCATAAATCAAAAATGAAGTTTGATTTTCTCAATTATAAAATCAGATGGAAATCGGCTTCAGCTTAGCCGGTAGAACCCCAGTGAACAGAATCGGTATGTGGCTGCGTTTAGTAACACGGTCTAAGAAAGCCACGATAATAACCTAAACACAAATTTAATCATAAATTTAATTCAAACCAAAACATAACAAAAACATTACCAATTTAACCAGAAACACTTAATATTCCTGCTCCCATTTTTCCCTTTCCAGACGTTCCCGTGCAACTTGCTCCACAATTGGGCTGAGATAAAGCACATCTTCTTCATATTTTGTCCACTCTTCCTTTGGGAGCACAGTTTTCTGTATAGACAGCTGGATAGCTCGTACAATTCTGTAGTTTCTCTCGTCCAGCACATGGGCTGGGAGACGTCGTAAGGCTTCAACTACGTCCTGGGTTTCATACAAGCAGTCGTCTCTCATCAATCCGTATTGGTTGAACCCGGATAGATTATAAGCCCATTTTTTCATACTGTTGCGCAGAACTACAGAAGTTCTGAATGCCATAGTTTTAAAAGGTTTCTTCCTTAAGAAACCGTTTTGCGAAGGCAAATAATAACTTCTAGTCAAAGTGACATATGTTACTAGTTATTTTTTTAAATTAAGTAGAGAAGAGGTTTTAAAGATACATATTACATTCTTCTCGAGTTTGTTAGTTGTCAAATGTGTGAAATCATCTTCCACCAACGGTGTTTCCTACGATGTTTCTGAGCAAATACAATATGGAACCCGATTAAACAATGGGTTGTGTTCGGAGGAGTTGTTTGATATGATGCCTACAGCCTCCTTCTGCAGTCGGTGCGACTGTAGAAGGAGGCTGTAATAGTAGTAGTGTGAGGTTGCTCGCCATCGGCAAGAATGTCATCCTCATACATTGGAGTCAAGATGGTCGCGAACTGTGCGGTTCCAAAGAGGTTTTCTTCCACGGACTCTCAGGTTTTTTTTTAAATTTTTTTTATACTTCGTCGGGTGGCAGACAAGCATACGGCCCGCCTGATGTGAAGCGGTTACCGTAGCCATATTAACGCTTGCAACATAAAATATTGCTCACGCGCCGCCACCCCCGCTGCCAACGCAGCATCTCCTTCCTTTCTTTCTGGTGACCTCACTCACTCGCAGGAACACAACAACCCTCAAGGGAATTGTTATTTGGCTGCGGTATTCTGTGAGGTGGAGGTACATTCCCCAGTCGGGTAGCTTACAATTACGCTCCCTACCTCTCTTTTCGCCAGAGCTTCGTTTGTCAGTCAGCAGGGTGCACCACGTGCAGGTGAAGTTGGCATTGGTTCAAAGATCTTGATGAACCACTTACACCCCAAAGGTTGTAGAATGAATTACCTGCCGAGGTTATCCCAAGAGACTACAACATGGGGTTCAAGTAAAGCGTATATACAGATACCTCTGGCGACTGCTTACCATCATGCAGGCTGTATGCTGTATAAAAATTGAGCATTCAAGAAACTTCCAAGAATTGTGTGTATAATGTTTTCCCTAAAAAGGCTGGCAACGATTCAGCGAGCCTTCCGTGTTCCTGATTTCTATGGACCGCGGTAACTCCTAATAATATTTTTTATACTACGTCTACTGTCAACTAACAAGCATACAACCCGCTTGATATGAAGCGGTTACCGTACCTGTATAAACCTTCAGCAATTACAAATATATCTTACAAATTACACACTGCCATCTAGTTCCAAAGTAAGCAAAGCTGAAAAAAATGTCTGTGTCCATGCACACAAATGATTTTCTCTTCGTAATTGATCTTGTGCAGGATCGAACCCGCGACCCTCGGTGCCAAAGACATGGCGAGTAAGCCATTCGACCACTGCGAGTGCCTTATATCCTGAAAAAAGATATGCGTGCTTTAAGCGTGTACCACATGTCATGTAAAATCAAATTATCAGCCATCATACATGTGCTTCGTTTCAAAATGAAAACAGAATGAGTTTTTCCATTGATGGAAACTTTCAAAAATCTATTTCCTGTCTGGACGGGCTTCCGGTTAATGGCGTCGCACCCCTTCCGGTTATTTTGAAAGTCTATTATTTCGCAAAATGAATGGCGATGGTGCCTACTGTTTTTTGTGCACGTTATGTTACATTTTTAGGATATGTATTTAAAGAGATATTTTTTTTTATAAGGGGTAAGCAGTTCAGCAACAATTTTGAACCAAAGACAATTTCACCTGCACGTGGTGTACCCTGCTGACTGACAAACGAGGCTTTGACGAAAAGAGAGGTAGGGCATAGCTTATTTTTTAAGCTGCCCGACTGGCGAAGTACCTCCACCTCACAGAATATAACACCTAACAGCGGATATACTCGACGACGAGCTCGGTGGTCGAATGGTTAACATTGGCCACTTTTACTCCGAAATTGCGGGTTCGATCCCCGCGCAAGACAAATAGTTGTGTGCATGAACATGTCTTTTTGACTTGGTCTGGGTGTTTTCTGTGTATTATAATAGGTAGGGGAAAAAGTCTTTTCGCATTATAGTATGTATGAACTTGTAATAAAATCTCTTTGGTTATACCATTTGTATCTAGCAGGTTTTGATATCTATAAAAAGTTTAAATTTTAAAAAAGATAATTCAAAATTCAAATTAGGTAAATGTGTGATTTTCATTTGTTTTTTTTACTGTCAAGATGAGTGATTCTAATGAAGAAATTCGATACATTTTAAAATTTTACTACAAAAAAGGTAAAAATTCAACGCAAGCTGCGAAAAAAATTTGTGATTATTATGGACCTAGTGCAGTGTCTGTGAGAGTAGCACAAATTTGGTTTAAGCGTTTTCAATCCGGAAATTTTGATGTCAAAGATGCACGTCGCTCTGGTCGCCCTGTTACGGATAAAATGGATGCCATTTCTGAAAAAGTGGAGCAAGATCGGCATATCAGTAGTTACGACGTAGCTGAAGAACTAGGAATTGACCACATAACAGTTTTGGCGCATAAAAAGGTCGTGGTCAAAGACCGGCCAGGCTTCAGAGACTCTGGCGAAACCCGGGTTAACCCGCAACAAGGTGATGCTGTGTGTATGGTGGGATTGGAAGGGAAGATATTCATTATGAGCTGTTACCGCCAGGCAGGACTATCGATTCTGAACTCTACTGTGAACAATTGATGAGATTAAAGCAAAAAGTTGAGAGAAAGCGGCCGGAATTAATTAATAGAAGGGGTGTGATTTTTCATCATGATAACGCTAAACCTCACACATCTTTAGCCACTCAGCAAAAATTAAGAGAGTTTGACTGGGAGGTGTTAATGCATCCGCCGTATAGTCCTGACCTTGCACCTTCTGATTTCCACCTGTTTCGGTCTCTTAAGAATTCTTTAGGCAATGTCAGGTTAACATCACGAGAAGACTGCCAAAACCACTTCTCGCGGTTTTTTGAACAGAAGTCCCAAAATTTCTATAGTAATGGGATCATGTCTCTACCTACAAGATGACAAAAAGTTATCGAACCTATTGGCACCTACATACTTTAGTTAAATGTAAATAAACTTTATTAAAAAATGTTTTGAATTTTCATATAAAATACGAAAAGACTTTTTCCCCAACCTAATATGTATGAATTTACAAAAAAAAAATATTTAAGTATTATATCAGTTATCTGGTACCCATAGTACAAGCTTTGGATTAGTTTGGGACTAGTGGCATTGTGTAATTTGTCCAAGAATATTTATTTAATACTTCCCGAGTCGGGCAGCTTAAAGAACAGGCTATGCCGTACCTCCCTTTTCGCCAGAACCTCGTTTGTCAGTCAGCAGGGTAGGTTAAAAAGAGAAATCGACTTCATTAAAATTTCATGGATAAACAACAATGTAAATACGCATTGACTTCAGTGAAGTTGTTAATTTTTTTTATTTAAACGATTTTGTTGTTATGTGTACATATTGGTAACGAGAATTCATAGGTAAATACTTAATATCAGGCTGGTCGTATGTATTCAGAGCCTGACATAAAAAATCTATCAAGTTCAAGTCGGAAGGTTCCGTATCATAAAAAAAATAGTTTATCCGCATTACTTGAAAACCCAAATATACATTATACGTATCAAACAAATTGGGTCTAGGACTTTGTTTTTTTTTGTCTTCAATTCATCGTGATATTTGTAACTGTAAATTTTCGGATTTTCCCCTTTAGTTGCGCTGTGAAACCTTGCAAGTCAAATTCATAATTACACCTATAATCATGAAATTCAAGTGAATATAAATCTTAAGATACTTTCAGTTGACCAACTGAAAGTATCTTAAGATTTATATTCACTTGAAAGTATCAAAATATACTGCATAAACAGCCTTATCTTCTGACTGTATTAACTTGGAAATATATTTTTTTCACAAGCCTCAATGGATTGCAGAATTAATTATTTGAATCTCAACTAAATACAAACTAAACTAAAGTAACTAAAAATAAACTACATAATCTTAAAATTAGTTCAAATAAAAAATCATTTTTTTTTATTCCAACTGGTTTTTCTCCAAGCGTTTCTGAGACAAGGAAATATTGATAGACGAATCGACAGAGAGACGTCTGACTGGCAGACAGATGAGAATACATATACACGGACAACGAAGTGATCGTATAATGGTTCGTTTTCCCTTTTGATGAACAGAACCCTAAAAACTTTCAAAAATCAAAACAGTCACATATAATGCTATAAAATATAAGCCATAATATAACCATGTAACCGTGTATGGCTTTATAAAAAAGGAATACATTTAATGGGCGCAGTTGGAAGTAACGCGAGTGTCATCGGCAGAACAATCGCTTTGTTGTCTGCCGCCGGTCACCGTGGCCCCTACTATGGTATCGAAACTGATGTGAAGGTTTAATTAATGTAGGTGCTTCTTTTTGTGTTGAATCGAGTATAGTCTTAAACATAAATAAAAAAATACTAGCTTTTATTAATTAGAACTTCAAAATATTTTACTTACTGTATTTCGCTCATCCAGCCGTTTCATTTCATGTCACAGGGGTTAATGAGAAAATTATAAATCGCCATTTCATGGTGTCCGCCACTAGGACACAAGGTCTACTTGAGAATTAATTTAATAATAACAAAGATTTTTCTATCAAGACATTTGAGCCAATGGTAGGGCTATCGGTCGGGTTTCAGATAAAGATTTTTGTTTTTAATTAATAATGGTAAGGCCGGATAAGCCGTGTTTTGACTGAGCAGGTGGGAATTGGGAGTGTGTTGATAGATACCTAATTAACATTTTTTTATTAAATATATATATATATTTAAATAATATTATATTATTGGAGGAATCTCCAAAGCAAAGTAACACAAAATTAGTAAATTTAAAAAGGTGTTGAGGTCTTATATATTATTAAAGATTAATAATTTCATTAAAAAATAATGGATAAAATTATGCAAGTGACTGTACAATAAATTTACATAGCAACAGCAACTTTCCTGATATTAATAAAGAATTTGTACTGTTCCACGTAATTAAATTTATTTTTACCGACCGGTTTCGCCTTATGGCATTATCAAGTTAACAGTTTGTGTTTCTATTTACATATGTTTTGTAGATACTTATGGCAATGGCAGGCTAAGTCGTAACAGTACAAGTGTATTATAAATAACATATAAATAAATAAATGTTTATGAAGAATTTACACAACACCATCTCTAGTCTCAAATTAAGCACAAAGCTTGCGCTATGGATACCTACTAGACAACTGATAAATGTACTTAGATACATTTTATTTTTGTAAATACATACTTACAATACACATAAAACACCCGGACCAACACAGACATACATGTTCATGCACACAAATGTTTGTCTTGTGCGGGGATCGAACCCGCGACCTCGGAGTCAAAGAAGCCATTGCTAGCCATGCGACCATCGGGCTCGTCACAATAACTTACATCGATCGATTTTTGTGTTTTCTCAATATTCCTTCCCGTGAGCGTCCCGTGACCATGGCGTACGCAACGTCCCCGAAATATCATGAAGATATAAAAATCGATCGCGGTAAGTCCTGTATATACAATAGTGATGTCAACAACCGTGAAAGTTTAATTAAGTATATAATGTCAATAATGTTATAAATTAAAAAAAAAATGGTCCACCAAGTGCCAATATTACAACAATTGCAACTCGCTCTCTCAATTTCGAGCAGCCTTTTTTTATATAATACGTCGGGTGGCAGACAAGCATACGGCCCGTCTGATGTGAAGCGGCTACCACAGACATATAAACGCTGGCAATACAAATTGTCGCTTCCTATCACAGCCACACCAGCTGCTAACACAGTAACTCCTTACTGCCTGGTGACTCCACGCATTCACAGCAATACAACAACCCTCAAGGAAATTGTTATTTGGCTGCGGTATTCAGTGAGGTACTTACCCATTCGGGCAGTTTACAAAAATGCTGTGACCTACCTCTTTTTTGATAGAACCTTTTTCGCTAGTCGGCAGGGTGCACCACGTGCAGGTCAGATTGGCTTTGACTCCAAATGACGTGCTGAGCAAAATATACCCCCAAAATTGCCTGGCTGGAAAAGACAAGTATCTCCTAAAACCAAGGTAGGTACTTAATATAAAAACATAAAATTATGGCAATGAGTACTTTTGATAAAATAATAATAAATGAGTTGAGAAAGTCGCACCATAAGATTGTTCTCCGTTATACTTAAACCAGAGTAAAATTAAGTTAAAGAAAAAAAAATGCATTATTAATTAAAATTTATGACTTAATACTTACGGTATAACATCTTCTTTTTTTTTTTTTGATAATTATATACAATTGTTTTGTATTCAGATCAGACACAATGTTATTATTATTGTAAATAAGTAACTATCATTACTGAAAATCAATATCCATATATCGAAGAACAAACAAGACTTACCATTATGTCCCATTGCACGTTTATATATCTTCATTACAAGCAATAATAAAACTAATAAAATTTTACTGTATGACATTATGCCAAAAGTACGAAGCGTAATAAAATACCTTGGACTTTTTCGGCGCCTGCTTTTTGAATTAAGCAATTTTATGAACAATTATCGTTTGGAAAGGCTGAATTTTTATGATATTATTGTTAAATACAATTTCGACATTGTTTTCACAACAGACAGCTTTGTTTTATGAGTTCATTAATAATTAAAAAAAAAGACAAAGTGAAAAAATTAATGAAAAATAAACGTTTAAAAGACAGAATAGATGGCGTTCGATCATTAATACTAGCGTTTGTCTAATTAAATTAAATAAATTCCTAAATACATTTCACATATCTAGTCCCAAACTAAGCAAAGCTTTTGCTATGTGTCCATAACTGATGTATACTTAAATACATATTTTTGTAAACAGATGTTCATGCACACAAACGATTGTCAAGTGCGGGGTTCAAACCTTAGCGGCAAAGTGACCATTACTAGTCATTCGACCACCCAGACCCGTCATATAAAGCCTATATTCCGATAGCCGACGAGCTCGGTGGTCGAATGGTTAGCAATGGCCACTTTGACTCCGAGGTCGCGGGTTCGATTCCCGCACAAGACAAACATTTGTGTGCATGAACATGTATGTTTGTCTTGGTCAGGGTGTTTTCTATGTATTATAAGTATGTATTTACAAAAAAAAGTATTTAAGTACATTTATCAGTTGTCTAGTACCCATAACACAAGCTTTGTGCTTAATTTGGGACTAGATGGCGCTGTGTAAATTGTCCAGAAATATTTATTATTATATTACTACAGAATTTTTAAAATTGGTGCAGTAGTTTTGTGACAAACACAAAAAAAGAAACTAACCCAACTACACACACAGGAAAAAAACACTATAAGAAAAATCGACTTTTCCTACTGTTGAAAACGGTTAAAATATATCCTATGTTACCCGGACTATAATAGCGATTCGATTGACACCTTTATTCATAAAAATCGGGCGTATAGTTTAGGAACTACGGAATATCGTATACGGAATACGTAGTATAAAAAAATTTATCGTAAATTCATTCATATACTGCTAAAATCATAACCCTTCCTTTTGGCTTCGCCGTAGTCGGCTAACAAATACAAATCCTCTCTTTTTGTAATATTAACTTTTTACGTATAAAAATTGGTTCAATTTTCTGCAGATTAGAGGCATCCCTGAATCCATGGATTTAACTAAGAGTTATTTTTATGTATGGTTGTAATTTTGAGGCTTATGTTAAAGTATACTGCTATCCTATAACATAAAAATAAAATCATCACTAATTCATTCTAATTGACGAATCATTTACATTAACAGTCTGTTTTTCTACTAAAAAATGTAACCTTTGCATTCGATAACACTACTTTCTTTATTAAGAATGGCATCTCCACAACAACGGCGCAACTCCGAATTCGTGAAAATATTTTTGTCAGTTATAAGTTAATTATATTTAACGTCTTAATTATCTCGGTAGATTGTGTAATCAGCAAGTTTTTTTTTTAAATGGTAATGAGAAATATTTATTATGAACTCTGCTGGTCTGGTTGTTATTGTTTTTTTTACTCCATGTCCAGTGGCAAACAAGTATACGTCCCGATGTTAAGCTGTAACAGTAGCCACATAAATGCTAGCAATATAAAATATCGCTTGCGCATCGCCACCCCCGCTGCCGCCGCAGCAACTCCTTTCTTTATTTATTTATTTATTTATTTATTAAGGTACACCAACAGGTTACATGATTACATTCAATATAATTAATTGTACAAATCTGGGCCCAGCATGCAACCCAATTACAGGTGAACACAACTTTTACAAGAAATTAACAAAATAAAAAAACTTAAAGAGTAATCCTCCAAATATAACAATATCAATTGTCATATTTAAGTTTGACATATACAAAATTTCGACAACATTGTAATTAGCTGCTCTTTCTCAAATGTTTGTACGCCGACAAGGCAAAACATGATGAACTAGAATTCACAATTTCAAAGACACTTGCATGCAAATGTATGTAATCTACTCATGTTTTGTGCAAATAAATAAATTCTTTATCTTTATCTTTATCTAACAAATCACGACAATCCCATAATAATTAACAAGCGCCATGAAACGACTGAACCTTTCGCTTAAACTTCAAAAGTGAGTCATGATTAATGTCCAGATCACATGAGTTGTTGATTTTATTATAGCTAGAAAGGATTCGTGGCAAAGGTGCATTTCTACCCAGGTTCGTCCGTGCCTGAGGTATGACGTAGGTTTTTGTGAGCTTCCGCCTTGAGTCGAGTCTAGGTACAGCAAGACGTACTTCGTTCAAAATATTTTGGCAATCAACAGCGCCATGTGTCAACTTGTGCAAAAATACCACGTCATGGGTCTCACGGCGATCGGCCAGCGAAGACAGTTTAAATTTTGATAAGCGGTCACTATATTCATTACGGTGACTGAAATGGGGTGTTATGAAAGCTAATTGGCGCGTGAAAACCCTCTGTACACGTTCCAATCTATTCACGTGCGTTGCATAACATGGGTTCCATACCACACTCGCAAACTCGAGATGACTGCGGACCAATGCATTGTAGAGAGTTATCAAAGTTTTAACATTCTTAAATTCGGACGTGTTTCGTCTAATAAAACCGAGCATCTGAAATGACTTAGAAACCGTTGCATTATAATGTGGCACAAAACTGAGTTTGCTGTCGAGAGTCACACCGAGGTCGCGAATGTGATCCACTTCCTTCAGCACGGATCTGCCTATACTGTACGATGATCGAAATAAGTTCTTGTTGCGGGTAAACTTTATATGGTAGCACTTACTGGGATTGATAACCATTCGATTAGTGGTGCACCAGTCATCTATGCGATCCAAATCTTCCTGCAACAGTTCGATGTCATTCGCGTTAGTAATAGCCTTGTATATCTTCATGTCATCCGCAAACAGTGAGCAGTTACTATATTTTATATGATTTACAATGTCATTTATAAATACTAAGAATAATATAGGACCCAAGTGCGAACCCTGAGGCACCCCAGAAGTAGCCACATACGGCTTTGATGAGTAACCATTTGTCATCACTGTCAATTTGCGAGATTTCAGGTAAGAATGGAACCAATCATGCATTGCACCACAGACACCCAGAACAGACAGCTTTTGCAACAGGAGAGAATGATTCACTTTATCGAACGCACTGCTGAAATCTGTGTAGATCGCATCGACTTGCGTCCTTCTATCAACATTATCAATCAGCTGGGTCACAAATGACACGAGGTTCGTAGACACCGATCGCCCACGACAAAATCCATGCTGCATTGGACTCAATAATGGAGATATGTGGGCAGTGAAAATCACACAAACAACGGATTCAAATAATTTAGAGAAAACACTCAAAATAGATATCGGTCGATAATTTTTAACATTCCCCCTGTCACCCTTTTTGTGTACGGGAATTATCCGAGCTTCCTTCCACTTTGACGGAAATACGCCAACCGCAAGAGAGTAGTTAAAAATGATGAACAACGGGAAAGCAAGTACAGAAGCGCATCTCTTCACAAACAATGCTGGTAGGCCATCTGGGCCAGCACCCTTTGCAGCGTCAAGTCTTTTTAAAGCCTTAAGTATTGTTTTTTCTTGTAAGTAAATTTTGCTAAGAACATTATGAACGTTTAATGAGTTGTTATCAAATATAAAAAGTGATCAGCAAATAAGTTTGATATATCATTTCCCGTTGATTTGGTGTTACTGTTAAAGCTCATGTTTGAGGGCAGCGTGTTGGTATTCTTACGCCTTTCATTAAGAAAACTCCAAAATCTTTTAGGATTGGTGGAAATAGCTTCTTCGGTTTTTTTAATATACGATTTATAACATTCTGAAGAGTAACGATTACAGCGGACTCTGAGAATTTTATACTCTAATTCATCGCGAGGGTTTTTATATTTTAGGTAACGTCGCCTTAGCTTATTCTTTTCAGCGAACATTTTTTTAATTATATTGTTGAACCAGGGAGGATGATTATGCGACCGTGGCCGA
Source organism: Hypsopygia costalis (assembly GCA_937001555.2). NCBI lineage: Eukaryota > Metazoa > Arthropoda > Insecta > Lepidoptera > Pyralidae > Hypsopygia > Hypsopygia costalis. The sequence continues at coordinate 12,675,545 of OW443344.2, forward strand.
AATTTGGGAACATATTTATCGCAAATGTTATTTATTTCTTTATAAAAGGTGTCAGTCATCCCATCAACACTTGTTGCTGAGTATAGCTTGTGGGTCCAGTCGATCTGCCTTAGTTCATCAATTATTTTCGGGTAATTTGCTCGATAAAAGTTTAGGTTAACTTTTGATAGCTTTGGCAAAGTAGACGCATTTAAGTCGAGCGCAATAAGTAGTTGCGGATGATGAGCATCAAGTTTACTCAGAAGATCAACTGGTCTCACAAGACTGGCATTTGAGACACTTGTAAAAACTAAATCTAATATCTTATTATTACTATTGGTTACATCATTTAACTGTCTCAAATTATTAATATTCATAAAATCTACAAGTATGTGCCCAAGTGGGTAGTCGTAATTACTAGGAACAATTGCATTATCATTGACATCACGTGACCAACTTATCCTCCCCAAATTAAAATCACCAACTATCATTACATGGTCCAGTGACTGCAAGACATCAGTCACATTATTACAAAAACGTTCTAACAAATTCGGTTTAGGATATGGAAGATAAAGACAACAGATACCCAGTCGTTTCACATTTTGACTGGAGTCTTTTATGTGTAACAAAACCCAAACGTCCTCATGTTCAGTGTCCCAAAACTGCGCACGCACTGACACAAACTCTTTTTTAGTGGCTATGAGAACACCGCCACCCCCATCACTAGGTGACCTATCTCTCCTGTAGACAGTATAGCGTTGATCAATAAATTCGGAGTCATATATTTCAGGAATTAACCAAGTTTCTGTCAATGCAATTATGTCATAATCATGTTTCAGAATTTCATTCCGTATTTTATTTGTCTTTGTACGCATACCTCTAATGTTTTGATAGTAAATGTTGAATTTTGAAATATTAGCTGTATGATCATTCCCTGTAATATTTAAGAAATAACTATTAGCAGATCAGTTGCAGACTCTGTAGACCACGAATGGATATGGCTTGGCTAGATTCGTTTTTCCTTACAAATATGCGACCATTCCGTATCCAAACAAATTTGTAGTCCAACTCCTTTGCTTTTTTTCTGGCAGCAGCATGCAAATGTTTGTTAGATGGGCTCAAGTGCTCGGAGACGTAAATAGGGACCTGAGGACCTCCGTAGCCCAGGTGATGAGACGCCAGCTTGTCATTGACATTCGCTCTATTGAATTTTGTAACAGCAGCAAGTATGCCATCCCTGAGAGCGCGATCTCGGAATTTAGCAACGACCGTACGAGGGCGAGAACTGTTTTTATCGGTTTTAGATACTCGTGTAGCCATCAAAATATCCCCTGCAGCCAACGGGTAGTCAATAGTTCTGGCTAATTGTGCGAGACTGCTTGTGAGGTTTTCATTTGGGTGCTCAGGAATCCCATTTATTTCAACGTTGCTCTCCCTCATATGTTGCTCGACCTGGGACAGCCGCTGCGTCAGATCGTTGACATTTGTCAACAATGCCTCATTATGTTTCTGTAACCGGTCTATAGTGTCGGCCCTGTCCTCCAGAGCTGTTTTTAGATCCTCGTACTGAGAGTTGAAAAAATTTAATGACGTTTCAAATGAGGAAATTTTCTGGTTCAAGTTCTTAAAGTGTTCGGAAACCATTTCTGAGAGGACAGACTTAAGTGTTGTTTTAATCGCACAGCTAATCTCTTCCTTAATAATGGCACGCAACGAGTCGCTCGTCAGGTAATCAGAGCCGGGAATATCGTCTGATGACTTTCGCCGTAGTATATTTCGGTTTCGCACAGTGATGTTGTCAATATCGTGTGAGACAGGACGTACGGGAGTGTTGGTATTGTCCTTTTTGGGCTCCGAACTACGACACTCAAGACATATCCAGGACTGCTTGGCTTCCAGTGTCATTGACAAAAACCGTTTGACAGGTATATTCGCGCATTCCAGATCAAACCCCGAGGTACAAGTAGAACACTTTAAATATTGTTTAGTTGCGATCTTAGTACGACAACCCGCACACAACACCGACGGAGGCGACTTCGACATTGCGTTAATAATTTAATAGCTGATTTTTGCACACTATTAAAGGCCCCGGCACCAACTGATAACGGCCGGCTAGTGGAGACAGCAATAAATGCCCACAGTTTTTAATACTAATTACCAGTAGATTCCAGTTTAGGGCCGCCGCTGCCGCTGTCCCCGCTCACTGCGTATCACAATGTTGACCCAGGTCAGGAACTTCACCACAGAAATGGCCGGTAGAATGATATTATTTATTGCTAATAATTGCTCAAAATTCCACTTTACTTCACAATTTTCGATAAAATTTTCGATTTATTTTACTTCTGAGTTATTTATTTAATGTATTTCACAATTATTAACCGCCAACCACGACCAAAACAAGGCACAGGTAATTTATTATATGGAGCACAATAGAAACGTGTAGGTTTTTGTCAAATTTTTATTGGCACAACTATGGCATAACTATTTCTTTCCGGTGATGTTCCCGAATTCTGTGAAGTGGAGGTACTTCTGAATTCTGGCACTTTTTTTGTTGTTTGTTATTGTCGGAAGAACGTTCATATGAATGATTTTTTTTTTTTTTTTATACTCCTTCGGTTGGCAGACAAACATACGGCCCGCCCGGTGTAAAGTGGCCACCGCAGCCATATTAACGCTCGCAACATAAAATATCGCTCGCGCACCGCCACCCCTACTGCCAACGCAGCATCTCCTTCCTTTCTGGTGACCTCACTCACGCACAGGAACACGACAATTCTCAAGAGAATTGTTATTTGGCAGCTGTATTCTGTGAGGTGGAGGTACATTCCCCAGTCGGGTAGCTTACAATTACGCTCCCCTTTGTCAGTCAGCAGGGTGTACCGCGTGCATGTGAAGTTGGCTTTGGTTCAAAGATGTTGATGAACTGCTTACACCCCAAAGAAATACGAAAGTTGCACGGAAAATTAGAAAAATTAAGAAAACCGAACGACTATATAAACTTTTCTAATATATAAGTTATATAGCGTCTGACAGAACTGTCAGTCATTTGACAGCCTGCGCGAAATCAATTCGAATTCAACGTCTGTCGGGTCAGCTAGTATCATATAACAATATTAGCAAACAAAACGTCACATTAGTCCCAAATACTAATCTAGATTTATTCTTCGCTAGATAAAGACTTGACCCAGTTGAGTCTACGAAACGGAATGAATAATGGATCCTTTGTGGTCACAATTGACGTTATTTGTATGCATTCGGAGCATTTTGATCATTATGCGGAATTTATTATAATGAACTGACCAGACAATGTCTATATATATATATATTAGGTTGGGGAAAAAGTCTTTTCGTATTTTATATGAAAATTCAAAACATTTTTTACTAAAGTTTATTTACATTTAACTAAAGTATGTAGGTGCCATTTTGTTCGATAACTTTTTGCCATCTTGTAGGTAGAGACATGATCCCATTACTATAGAAATTTTGGGACTTCTGTTCAAAAAACCACGACAAGTGTTTTGGCAGTCTTCTCGTGATGTTAACCTGACATTGCCTAAAGAATTCTGAAGAGACCGAAACAGGTGGAAATCAGAAGGTGCAAGGTCAGGACTATACGGCGGATGCATTAACACCTTCCAGTCAAACTCTCTTAATTTTTGCCGAGTGGCTAAAGATGTGTGAGGTCTAGCGTTATCATGATGAAAAATCACACTCCTTCTGTTAATTAATTCCGGCCGCTTTCTCTCAACTTTTTGCTTTAATCTCATCAGTTGTTCACAGTAGAGTTCAGAATCGATAGTCCTGCCTGGCGGTAACAGCTCATAATGAATAATGCCCTTCCAATCCCACCATACACACAGCATCACCTTATTGCGGGTTAACCCGGGTTTTGCCAGAGTCTGTGAAGCCTGACCGGCCTTTGATCACGACCTTTTTCGCACGTTCTTGTCGTACGTGATCCACTTTTCATCACCAGTTATAAGCTTTTTCAAAAACGGTTCGCTTTCATTACGTCGTAGTAAAGAATCGCAAATGAGTACACGGTTCATTAAGTTTCTTTCAGTGAGATCGTGAGGCACCCAAATATCGAGCTTTTTAGTGTACCCAGCTTTTTTCAAATGCGCCAAAACTGTTTTGTGGTCAATTCCTAATTCTTCAGCTACGTCGTAACTACTGATATGCTGATCTTGCTCCACTTTTTCAAAAATGGCATCCATTTTATCCGTAACTGGGCGACCAGAGCGACGTGCATCTTTCACATCAAAATTTCCTGATTGAAAACGCTTAAACCAAATTTGTGCTACTCTCACAGACACTGCACTAGATCCATAAACGTCACAAATTTTTTTCGCAGCTTGCGTTGCATTTTTACTTTTTTTGTAGTAAAATTTTAAAATGAATCGAATTTCTTCATTAGATTCACTCATCTTGCCAGTAAAAAAAACAAATGAAAATCACACATTTACCTAATTTGAATTTGGAATTATCTTTTTTAAAATTTAAACTTTTTAAAGATATCAAAACCTGCCAGATACAAATGGTATAACCAAAGAGATTTTATTACAAGTTCATACATACTAAAATGCGAAAAGACTTTTTCCCCTACCTATTATATATATATATATATATATATATATATATATATATAATCCTAGCACTTACCCGCAGCTTCACTTGCGTGGTGATTATTTTAATAAAACTTTATTCCCGTGGGAATAAGATAAATGAATGACCAGACATTGTCTATATTATATATAGACAATGTCTGGTCTGGTAGCTGTTACCCACGACTTCGCCTACGTGGTCATTATTTCAATAATATTTTCAATTCTGATCAGACAACATCTATAATATATATACCTAACCTATATGTCGCCCGCGCCTTCGCTCGTGTGTTCATTACTTTAATAAAACTTTTTTCCCATGGGAATTACCTAGACATTTTTTTTCAGGACAAAAGTAGCCTATGTCACTCTCAAAACCTTAAACCATCCCCGTAAAAAAATTTGTCAATCTATCGGCACATTTCGACGGGAAAGAAGGATTAATACACAACACATTGCACACTTTCACATTTATATATTCACATTTATATATATTATATTATTCACATTTATATATATAATTAAAAGTTAAAAAATATGAATGGACGCCTTACTTCTACAGATATAGTGGCACAGGCATCATCAGGCAAGTAATGATTAGAGGTTATCATAGCCTCTGAATGTTTGTGTAGGTACCAGAGTTATCATCTTTCCTTTGCAAACCTTGCAAAATACTCTTCACAATGTTCTTTATACAACCCCATTCTATAGTCTCTAAAGAAAAAATGGACAGAGTGGTCTTTTGACGATTTCATCGCTTTATAAAACCATTCGAAAACGACACTGTACCACAGAATAATATACTCTAAACTGTACGCAATCTGGGGATGTAAGTAGCTAGTGTAAGTAACACTATTGCCTTTGGGTCAAAATCAACCTTACCTGCACGTGATGTACCTTATTAATTGACTTACGAGGCTCTGGTAAACGAGAAATAAGTGACTATGTATTTATAAGTTGCAGGAAATGGAGGTACCTTACATCTCATAGAAAACCGCAGACAAATAACAATTTGTTAGAGATCTAAAGGACTATTAAGTTCCTCACTCGTGAGTAGGTCACCAGCCCCCCTAGCCAAGTGTAATTCGTAGCGTAACGAACTTTAGATAGATCACGTGACATTTGTCAATTCGAACATTTTAGTATGAGCTCCACAGTTCAAATTAGCGATCGCTACGCTTTTCTACTTCGCAAACTGCCATTTGGCTAGCCCACCCAGGAAGGAAAGAGGTGCTGCAATGGCAGCGTAGGCAGCGGCGCGTGGGGTATTTAATTGTCACCGAACGTAGTATAAAAAAAATGAATTGCGGCCATCAGTTAATTTATTGTTGATTGAGAACAAAACGTTGGATAGCTCGTTTCTATCTAGCTGATTGTAAGCGTAGTATTTAACTCATAATTTATTTAATGCCTATTGTTCGTTAAAACAATACTAGCCGCATACAGAAATTGTAAGTTGCAGACCAATTGTGGCTTAATGACTGGAGCTATAAGCGTTAATCGTTGAAATTACGTGTGGTCCAAATGATAGAATGAGCGGAAAATATTGGCAGGGTAATGCGGGTAGTAAATTTAAAATTTTAATCTGTACAAAGGTATTAATAGTTATTGAGGTCACAAAATAGTGTCGAAACTTGAGATATACCCTGAACTTGACGGTAGTTTCGCAGTTAACGGTACTTTAGTTGGCCTAAGTATCAAAATATCTAAGTACCCAAACTATTAATGTTTGTATAGCAAAACGTTTTATTAACAAATAGTCTAATATCCCATCAGCGTCGGACTGGCCATATAGTCGAGGTGGCATTTGCCAGCCGGGCCCCAGCCTGCGCGGGCCCCCCACGGGCCTGGCTTGCGGGGCTTGCGGCAACCGTAGGATAATATACCATCTATCATCATCTAAACTCGGGCCCCGGGCTTGTCAGCCACCCGGGCCCTTCTGGCCCAGTCCGACCCTGTACCCCATAATGCCTGGATTCTGTCACAGGATATATGGTGGATCAAACTTGAAGAATACCAAGCATTATTCCAATTCTACATCTACATATCACAAATGAAAGTATATTGTATAAGCGAACACGATCCAAATGTCAATGTTGGATTTTAAATACTAGTCATTCGCAGCGAACTGAGTCCTCGGGATTATTTTTTCAAATCAATTTCGATATCTTAACAGCTATTGAACCGATTATAAATGTCCTGTGAACATGTGAATCGTATGTAATGAACCTCAGACGAGCTCGGTGGTCGAATGGTTAGCAATGTCCACTTTGACTCCGAGGTCCCGGGTTCGATCCCCGCACAAGGTAAACATTTGTGTGCATGAACATGTCTGTTTGTCTTGGTCTAGGCGTTTCTAAGTATTTTATAATACATAGACCAAACCTTACCAAATACATACTTATGTATGTATTTACAAAAAAAATGTATTTAAGTACATTTATCAGTAGTCTAGTACCCATAACACAAGCTTTGCGTTTAATTTGGGTCTAGATAGCGCTGTGTAAATTGTCCAGAAATATTTATTTATATTTATTTTTATTCTTACCAACTACCTACCAAATTTTATCAAAACGGAAGTCGTCGTAATATATAATTACAAACACACAAAAATTGTTTCTTCGCCAAAACTCGACTTAGAGACCTCACTCGTTTCGGTCAATCATCATCATCATCAGGTCCATTTTAGTCTCCACAGGAGCACGACTCTCTCTCGTCCGTCCTAGACGGAAGGAGGATTTGGCCTACACTCCCCACGCTGGCCAAACGGGTAGGGAAGGCCTAATCGATATTTGATAATGTATTTCCCTTAGTCGCCTTGTACGACATCCACGGGAAGAAACAGAGTGATTCTATTCTAGTCTGCCGGAAACCACACGGCCATTTTCGTCAATAATGTTCAGCAATCATAACATGTACCAAGTAATTTTTGGGTAAGCACAAACTGATATATCCTTGTATGTAACTTTTTCTAAAACAAAATAAAAAATGTTCTTTGTTCATTTCCCTTCACATGATTTTAACCTGCACCTTGCTTACACAAATAGTATTAGGCGGTTCCATAACTTGTCAATTCGTAAACGATATTTTTGACGTGAAAACGTCAAATCGACGGAAGCCGGCTGCACGCACGAAAACGTCTGACTCATTGTCACGTTCCGCCTAAGCCTAGCGTGCAAGCGAGAGCGCGGAACAACCGATAGAGAGGCACGATCGGCCTAAGCCATCAGCTTGTGACGCATCTATCTTTCTTCCATTCCATCGCCCGATGTTTTCTTATGACGTTATCACATAAAATTATCGTCCGTAAACCATTTTTTTTTTCTCCGCTTAAAGTCTATCCCTCATACCGTAAAGTTAATCGTTAAAATAAATCTTGGTACGATAATGCGGGACTAACGAGTGACGATACAATGCCGCGACAATCGTCGGCGGCCCCTTTCATCTTGACACTTTGTCTCGTATACTGACGGCCGCGCGCATTGGCCCCTTTGCCAACCAAATATTTGTAATTAATTGGATTTGTTCAATAGATGCTTTGTTATTTGTACAGAAACGACTTTTTGAATGAATTGCTGTTTTAATTGGCAATTATAATCAGATTTGAATAAATAGTATGTCAGGTTTGTTATTTAATGAGATTAACTTTCTCTGTATTTAATTGCGATAGAATAAGTCAGCGATAAAATAGATCTTTCTAACTTTTACGGGGGTTTATCTAAAGGCAAATAACTTTTACGTCTATTGATACGTATATAATGCTACTTATTAACATGTTTGTGAATATTACTTTACGTTAAGAAATAGAGTCGAGATTTATACCTTCGACTTTGTAGTCAAAATAAAATTAGTTGTTAAAATGTAGTTATATTGTGGAAACAATAAACAGCTATTTCACGAAACATCTATAATCTTCAATTACTTGCCACATTGTTATTTAGTTACAATAAATTATGTAATAAAGTTTTACACAATTATTTTACAAAACTTAACTTTGAGTAAATTTTAAGAAGTATCGCAGTATGAATGCAAATAACCTTTACAACAAAATTAACGTATGCGAATTTTAATTGACCAATTCTCACCGGCATTACTATACGCGTTATTGGTTTATCGGATGCCACAGTAATCTGTGAATTTCGCGGGAGAGGCGGTCTCTTTGTTCCCGCAAATATGTTTTTTATTCAATTTTCAAAATTATCTCCCCACAATCAATTGCGGCCCGATCAGAATCCCCGGTAAGTCTCAAAGGCCTGACTGATCGAAGAAACGGCATTACGCCGGCTATTTTTATTGCCATGATTATTTAAATTGGTTAAAAGCAAATATTTCATTAAATGAAATTGTGATCATGATATTTTTGGGAGTGGTGTTTGGTGCTTGGATTTTAAGGGTTCATTCTCAAAGGAGAGTGGCGGCTGGAAGCGGCTGGATGCGGAAGGCGGAGGATCGTATTTGGTGGAAAGTATTGGGTAAAGTTATATCCGGGAATGGGCTATATATAGGTACTTATATATAAGCATATAAGTGTATATATAGTAGTGTATAAGTAATAATACAAGCTGATGATGATGATAATGATTCCCAAAGGATATGGTGACGCCATAGTCACTCCAATGTATTTTACAAACAGCAGTCTTTATATAAGTTTGGTAAAAACATAGATATCAATTTATATAGATACCGCAACCGTCAGTCAGTGGGTGCGTGAGTGAAATTTGTGCGAAGCACAAACTTGCTTCGTTCGATCTTAAAGTATTCAAAGAATAGATCGATAATTTTTTCCAAGCATTGTTCAGGGGAATTTAAGAAATTGATCGACCGACTGAAGTACGCTGTTGTAGTGGTTATTTTTACTCTTAAAACAATCAATCCTTTTTTTTATTACAGGTACAAATCAGATGTTCTTTAAGGAATCCTCGGGATGAGTTAGAAAAAGGTAAGAATATCTTTTTTTTTATACTGTACTCAACAGTCAGCGGCAAAAATATATAGGTACTTACATACATTTTCAGTCTAAGATTTTATTCATATTTATATTGCTGACTGTACACCTGTGGAACTCTACGATGGTCGAAGATGATTGTTGACTGTTGGTCCTGGGCACTGACAGTCATCTGACTATTATACAAGCATTTCCTCAAACCCATTTCCAGCTTATCTAATAGCAGGTTCAGGTCTGCATCACCGGTGGTACGTCGACCTTCATGGATCTTTTACGAACTCCCTTATCCTTTAACCAGTTCTACTGTCTTAATCCTTGTTCCATGTTCGCTGCAGTGCCTATTGGGCTCTGCAGTCCTCCAGGAAAGGACATGCCTTTCCTAGAAATGCCATTCATTTGCCAGCTCTTGTGTCATATCGACACATTAAATGTGCCATGCTCTTATTTGGGCCCTTGCATGTTCTGCACAGGACCAAATAAGATTAATCAGAATAATGAGCCCAAATAAGAATAATGTTGACTAGTCTTATAAGCATGAGACGAGTCCTATTCCTGTCATAATTGTTGGCTTGTAAGTATACATAGACAGTAGTCTATGGTAACCGCTTTACATCAGGAGGGCCATATGGCGTATAAAAAATAGGGTACGGCTGTGTCATGGATACGGCCGTGTGTTCTATGTGAATACGTTATATGCACTAAAATTATCGCATAAAGGCAGCGCTTCCTCGCACACAATGTTCCGTAGTCCTTTCTTAGCGTAATAAATTATTTGATCCTTCATCTATCCAGTGGTGTGATTGAATTTTGGATGGAGACGATAGATATGTATTGTAGCTGCATCACTAAACTGTATCCCCCGATTTTGTTATCATTTGTTTTTTTTTTTAATTGCCTCCCTATGGAAGCAATTTTAAAGACATATTAACGTCAAAATTATACCAAGTCACGGTGCATGCATCCGTATTTTCTTTGAAGTGTACTTTTTACTTATCTCTAGAATAAAATCAGCAAATAGCTAATGATTTCTAACCATAGCCAAAGAATTTTAAAACTCACAACAAACACAATTACAATTTTATTATTAAACAAATCGATACCTCCAATGAACACTACGCCAACTCAAAACATACACATTCAGATACACACCGCTAATATGAGTTATACATTTACTTAGCGGTTTGTATTTGGCGATTTTGTTGTGTCTGTGTGTCTTTTATAAATAAAATTCAGGTAGCATAATGTTACTGAAGTAATGAATTGATTTAGATAAATAAAACCGGCCAAGTGCGAGTCGGACTCGCGCACTAACGGTTCCGTACCATTATCTATAAAAACGTCAAAAAAAATCACGTTTGTTGTATGGGAGCCCCCTTAAATATTTATTTTATTTTATTTTTTAGTATTTGTTGCTATAGCGGCGATACCTACATCATCTGTGAAAATATCAACTGTCTAACTATCACGGTTCATGAGATACAGCCTGGTGACAGACGGACGGACGGACAGACGGACGGACGGACGGACGGACGTACGGACGGACGGACAGCGGAGCCTTAGTAATGGGGTTCCTTTTTACCCTCTGGGTACGGAACCCTAAAAAAGAAAACTATCGAAGTTTTAGTTGGCATAGTGTTCCTTGGAGGTATCGAAATGTAAACACATCGGTTAGTTCCACTATAGAATTACATATATTACATACTTCCACACTACATTCATTAAAATCAACAATTATGCCATTAATGCATCATAAAAATCGAAACATAATAGTATAAATTATTCAAAAATCATTACCCTGTACCGTTACTTTAGTTTTTGTAGAAAAAAGTTTACAGCTGTTGGTAAGACAACAAAGTTATACGATAGTCTACTATTTTGATTGCTTGTTAGTATTTATGGTACCATTTATTCTTATACCTACCATAGTAACATTGATATAACAACCAGTAAACAAGGCCTCTCATACGGAATCCTATGTTAGATTACTGCGGATCAAAATAAAATAGATGGTGTACCTATAGCCGCCATAATACAGTTTTCTATACGTCTTAATAAGATATTTACGATTCGATCTGAGACCATGTCAATAGTTGATAATTGTTTCCTAAATATCGCCCGTAAATTTACTACAATTTCGATATATAAAAATAACAGTTATTGTGATACGTTACGCGTATTTTAATACCAAAATCTTAATTAAAATATTTTACATACTATATGAATTTTCAAATCTTCCTCTATGTATATGAGACTGGGGCCGAAGAGACGCCTTTGAGATGTGAGTTTGGAGACGTATGCTGCACATTCCTTGGACAGCTTGACGAACCAATCTCTCGACGTAGTATAAAAAAAAAACCGGACAAGTGCGAGTCGGACTCGCCCACCGAGGGTTCCGTACTCGTAGGTACGTAGTATCATTATTAAATGCGTCGAAAAAAATAAATAAAATATATTTTGCAATGTGTACATCAAGCCCTTTCATATGATACCCCATTTGAACTAGTAGTTTCAATTTGAAATTTCGACACCCTATAAAAAATATAGACCCCTATTTTTTAAGACCTATTTACAAATGTATAGTTTTGAGATTTATTCCTGTACTTGTAGTCTATAACGATGTTACATGCCAAATTTCATAGTTCTAGGTCAACGGGAAGTACCCTATAGGTTTTGATTCCCTTGAGTGTGTCGAAATATGCGTTTTTTGCTGAATAAACGGCCGTAACTTTTTTCTACGTAAACATAGCAGGTTGATTTTTTTTTAACTTCATGGGACCGTAGACCTGAGTATACAGTTCAAATTTCAGCTTGATACCTCCACGCATTCTCGACATAGAAACTCTTGACAGACAGACAGACAGACAGACAGACAGACAGACAGACAGACGGACAACAAAGTGATCTTATAAGGGTTCCGTTTTTCCTTTTGAGGTTCGGAACCCTAAAAAATGTCTTGAATACTGGAGTACTTCGGACACATCGCCAGGAGAGAAGGAGACAGCTTTGAGAAACTCAGACACCGGGAAAATCGAGGGCAAAACCCCCCGTGGTCATAGTCCGTTGCTTTGGATGGACCAGGGGCCTACCACCGTAGCTGAAGCCGATTACCAGCGTATATTTTATGGTTACACCGCTACGCCAATCGCAGTGATCTTGGGGTGTAAGCAGCTCATCAATATCTTTGAACAAAAGCCAACTTCACCTGCACGCGGTGCACCCTGCTGACTGACAGCTCTGGCGAAAAGAGAGGTAGGGAGCGTAATTGCAAGATACCCGACTGGGGAATGTACCTCCACCTCACAGAATACCGCAGCCAAATAACAATTCCCTTGAGGGTTGTTGTGTTCCTGCGAGCGAGTGAGGTCACCAGAAAGGAAGGAGATGCTGCGTTGGCAGCAAGCAGGGGTGGTGGGTTGACTGGGGAATGTACCTCCACCTCACAGAATACCGCAGCCAAATAACAATTCCCTTGAGGGTTGTTGTGTTCCTGCGAGTGAGTGAAGTCACCAGAAAGGAAGGGGATGCTGCGTTGGCAGCGGGGGTGGTGGCGCGCGAGCGATATTTTATGTTGCGAGTGCTAATATGGCTGCGGTAACCGCTTCACATCAGGCGGGCCGTATGCTTGTCTGCCACCCGACGTAGTATAAAAATAAAACCTAAGATGTATTTTTGCGATCAAAAAATCTGATGGTAATCGACTTCAGCTGCGGTGGTATGTCTCCAGGTCCGCACAACTCCAGAGTTGTCAGAGAGCGGACCTGGGGGCCTACCACCCATCATAGGGGGTATTTATAGTGACATACGTCCAGACGAGATGATGAGCGATGCCAATCGCGCCGTTAAAAACAGAAGTAGATGGCGAAGCGTGTTGCGTCGATGTACGGTTCTTCGGAGAGGTCAAACAAAAGGATACAAGGAGCAGGATGTAAAATAAAACATCAAAATATTTAATAAAAAATAATATTATAATTAATGCGATAAATCTCGAAAGTTCTCATCTCTATTTCGCATCAATAAAGTATCATTTATAGTGACAGAAATGACTAATCACATTAACCACAAATTCTATCCTAGTTTTAAAATCAAAGAACTAACCAAATAGTGCTGGGAAAAAAAGAAAAAAATACCGCTTGTCGATACCGAATCTTTGGTCATTTGCTAATGACTGTACCACGAACCTACAGACTTTGTGTTCTTTTACGAAAACTGCAGACTTGCTGTGGTAACGCTTTTTGGTATTGAAACTGGATACCACTGACCGAATACATTTTCTATCACATCAATCTCTTAGTGCTAGTGTTGTTCTATGTATGTCGATTAATATTTATCGATACTTTGTTTATTACCAACCATATAAACAACTAACGGTAATTTATATGACATAAAATATGTAAAATAAAAGTATTATACAATGACACCATTATTTAAACAAAAAACAAGGTAAAATAAACTATAGGAACATCTGTTTAGTCAAACTATAGTTTTTTTTTCTGAGTTCATCGACTTTGCGGCCAGACCAAATGTCGCCGATCGGCCTTCGTGAGAATCCAAAAAATATGTTGATTCTAAACTAGTTTGATTTGCATAATCGTGTTCTAACTCAATAAATTTCGGACCGTGTACAGATGGCCTTTTGCCTCGAGCTGTTGGTTACACTTTTACTCGATATTGGATTCAGTCAAGCTATTTAATTTCAAATTAATCATTTATTTCAATCATTGTCATTTGGCCCTTTTATTGAAATATAAATTGAGCGTCTGTTTTTTTGAAGTATAACTTCATTACTCACGTTTAACTCGGGGAATAAGCTGGTGAATGCGTGACGAGAGCGTTACGGAAACGGCGAACGGAAGTTGAGAGGGAGATATAGTAGAGCTAAAGAAGTCTTACTTCAGTTGTGTGGTTTAAAGCACACTAGTTTTTTTTTACTTTTTAGAAGTAGGGATTCAAGTTATAATTAAATTAATTAAAATTGGTAATATTAATTAACATTGGTAATTAAACAGTTAAGATAACATTTCATTAACACATCAATAAAGTATCATTTTACTTTATTTCTCAGAATACCTATCACCTTTATTTATCATATTTGCATACTGCGTATATAAAACGGGATGTACAGAATTGTTAATGCAACTATTAGGTATGTATACATTTAAATTCAGAACAATACAATTTTAAAGCTCAACTTAAGTGTAAAATCAAATATGCTGTGATTAGTGTAATGTTTAAAACTAACACCACCCGCGGCTCTGCTCACGTGGACTAACTGTTTTCGACTTGATACGTATTGACTTGATTCGAACTGTATTTTTTTTTAGAAATCCTATGAAATATATTTAAAAAACGGTCTAGATGAATCCCAACCTCTAACCCAGTTAATTATTATAAAAAATAAAAAATTATTTAATATGTTATGTATTAATCAATCAATTCAATTCAAAATAATACCTCAATTCCCTCAATTCGACATTGATGTTTGACATTTCCTTGATGTAAGTAAGTTTGCAATTTCTACACAAATGTATCTTTTGTTCGTCGAATATTCACCTGTTTTGGACACTTAAAAACTTTTGCGTATACTTGCTACGTCTATAAACATGCAAATAGCCAGATTTTAGAATAATATTATGCAAATCCGTCAATACATATGTTAATAGTATCTTTTCGATAATTATAACGGTGAGATATTTAAAACATGGTACCGTCTGCAGTTCTCACAATACTATAGTGTTATTTTTGGTATTTTTTAAAATAGTGATGCGCGGTATCTTGTTTTTTTTTGTTTCTGGTATCAGTTTTAGTGCCGTATTAATTTATAATGTATTTTAAAAACAAATCCAACCTTGAGTGCTAGAAATTATAATTTTAAATTTGCACCACAGATTGGTTAACTTTAATGGGTAGGTTTGTGTTTTTTTTTTCTGTCTAATTTTTATTTATGACGCCATAAGCAAATGTTTAATTTACAATAATTACAAAATATTTTTTTATTTTTTATGTACCTTTTTTATGTATGCTTAAAAAGTAACACTTTATGTATATAAATCTGTGATTTCTATAAACATTATTTTCTTTCTAATTAACTTGTGAAATAATATTGCATGTTTCCTTTTTGAATAGTGTACCTAAATTATACAAAATTATTATATTAATACGTGAAGCAAAAACTTTGTACCCCTTTATACGAAAATTGCGCGGACGGAGGAGTATAAAATTTCGCACCCTTATAGTTTATATTGAGAAGGAGTGCAGAATGCTAATATTTTTTAAAAATTATGCGTAATATATTCATTAAATCTAGAAAAAAATGTAGAAATGTAAAATGTATTTGACATTTATTTTCTACTGAGAAATTGTCTGTCCTATTTCTAATTATTTTCCATACTTTCGCAAGATTTTATTAATTTGAAATAAAAGCAAAATATAATAAAAAATATCGATAAGCTATAAACCTGAATAAAAATTTATTTTTTTATAAATTTTGTTATTGTTAAATTTTATAACGGAAACAAAGAAAATTGCGCCATTAACAAATCTACAAATGTTATAAACATTGCTGTGAACAAAAATTCACCTTCAACATTCGACCAGCATTTTAAACAAAAAATTCAAAAATACATTTCTAAGGCTTATTAAAATGTTTTATGTAAAATTTTTGTGATGTCAGAAACACTAACTTTCGGCCTTGAAGCACATCCTTGAGTCGTCAATTTGTCAATATGGACAGTAAAATTTAAATAAAAATCACATAAAAAAATACCGTAAATATTACCATATAGTATCTATAAAGAATGACAAATTAACGGTATCGCTAAAATTACCTGAGTGGTGATAAAATTATTACTTTACTAAATAATATATTTTTTTCATCCAGATATTTCTACTTTTTTTTAAAAGTATTTACTGTTTAGTTTAAACTTTGAGCTATATAATTAGGTCATCCAATCATCCCATAAATTACTAAATTAAATTATAGATTAAAATAGCACTGATCTTTTTACTAAATTGAATTCATTCTAATATTAAAAATTATGTAATTATGAATTGATTATGTATAAATAAATAAATATTCCTCGACACGGCGCCATCTAGTCCCAAATTAAGCGAAAAGCTTGTACCATGGGTACTAGATAACTGATATAATACATAAATACATTTTTTTTTGTAAATATGTACATATAATACATAGAAAACGCCCAGACCAAGACAAACAGACATGTTCATGCACACAAATGTTTGTCTTGTGCGGGGATCGAACCAGCGACCTCAGAGATTACTAACCATTCGACCACCGAGCTCGTCATGTATGGATTCTAATTATTTGAAATAAAATATTATTTTGAATTTTATTTTAAGTTACTATGTGGGCGTGACAGGCGGAAGGTGTCAAGGGTACTATTTCTTCTTCTGTGCTGAGGCTGGCGAACACGACGAGGAAGACCCACAGCACATGTGCTTTACTGACCTAACTTAACGAGACACGTCACGTTAAGTAATAGTAGCTTGCACCGCTCGTATGCGACATGCCGAGCGCATACAACTAAAGGCCAATTCCCATATTTTTTCTACGATCGCAGAACGAAAGTTGTTTGAACCGAGATTTAATCGTAAATTGACTAAAAATTATATACTGATGATTTTACTAATTAATTATTATCAATTCTAATTCCTGGTAAAATAACATTCATGGTTACTTTAATTTTCGGTCATATTTCGATCCACTTAAGAATTTGACATTTGTGAGATGGAGACTGGATCGGAACTAAATGTTGACTACATTTTAATTACGAGAATTTCCCCTCTGTTAACAACTCTGCACATGGTGCTCCTGCCGCAGCGTGATAATGAAACGACGATACGTGTACTGACGACCTTAGGCCAGCCAAATATTATGAGAAAATGAATGTGAAGGTTTACAAATCACGGAGTAATTAAGTAACAAATATTTAAAAAAAAATACAGCTAAATTGAGAACCTCCTCCTTTTTTGAAGTCGGTTAAAAATATTCAGTGATAATCGGCTTCGGCTTCGGCTGTAGGGCAATTTGCAGTCGGTTCTCTAAGATTACTGACCTCTTTGCCTTAGTGAACTGTATGGCAGAGTCAGTTATCTTAGGGAAGGGAACCGACTGCACCTCAAAAAATTAGTTTTAATTGGTGATACATTTCTGCATGCTGCTTTACCGGATTCAATGGCAAAAGGTGTGAAATTGCTATTTCTTTTTCTCAGGATGTGATTTTTCACACACGAATAAATCTTTGATTTACGTTTATTGGATGATGTGAAATCATTGTTTATTCATTATTCAATGTTATTATACCTTTATGGGCATTATGGGTAAAGCGAAACGAATATTTAAATAATTCTTTTTTTTTATAAAATAAATGTATTTAATATTATTTTTAAATTTCTGAACATGTCTGTTTGTCTTGGTCTATTTGTGTTAAATATATATTTATGTGGTCTGTTTGTGTTGTCTATATGTTTACAAAAAAGTATTTAAGTATATGCGTTATCTACCCGTAATACAAGCTTTGCTTAGTTTGGAACTAGATGGCAGTGTGTAATTTGTCTTGTAAATTGTCTTGTCAAGAATATTTATTTATTCATTTTCTGAATGCAATTGAACCTTAAAAACAAGCATTAACTCTAGAGAAAATGCGTTATAACTAAAAACGGCTTTTACCTATGACTTATAGAGATATACATGCATACATTTCAAGTCGATATAAGTGCCTCTGTAAATGATTGACTGTGTAACGTGTATATAGTACATTTATATATATAAAAAAATCTCGTGTGATGATGTTTGTGGCCGCACTACTCCGAAACGGCTCGACCGATTGTAATGATTTTTTTTATGTAAGTTCTTGTCTATTCTCATACTTATCAAGTAAGAGGTCGTAAAGTATATTTCATACCGGCAAAATATTTTATATGGCGTATGCCCTGTTACCCGTTGGCCGTGCGGTTTCCGGCAGAGTAGAATAGAATCACTCCGTTTCTTCCCGTGGATATCGTACAAGGCGAATAAGGGAAATACATTATCAAATATCGATCAGGCCTCCCCAATCCGTTTGGCCAGCGTGAGGAGTGTAGGCCAAATCCTCCTTCCGTCTAGGACGGACGACAGAGGGTCGTGCTCCTGTAGTGGAGACTAAAATGGACCTGATGATGATGATGATGATGATGATGATGCCGGGTTAGCTAGTAATATTATACTAGGCTAGAGTGGAGCTGTCCTCTTCCTCCCCCGATATCCATAAAATTCTGAACAGGAAGCATATTGTATGTGTACTGAATTATGTGAGCTGTCGATGCTTTTCAGTAGAATACTGTAGGAAAACAGAGAACAAAAGATAAATACGCTCTCGCTGATTTTATGAAAAATTAAAAAAAGATGATTACAAAAAGTGGGTTTATTCACCTTTTGTAACCATCTTTTTTTTAATTTCATCCCTCTATTACAAAAATTGTTAATATGGCTGCGGCCTCATCCAGGTTTGTCAATAGTTTGCGACTTTTGCGAGTGACAGTCAATTATTTGACATTTAATTGCATCAACCTATATTAATCCCACTGCTGGGATCTGGTCTGCCCTCAAGGGGGATTAGAGCATACTCCACTACGCTGCTCAACTATGGGATAGCGGAGATGAGTGTTTTTAAACCACCCAAAAATCGACAGAGTTGGTTTAGCGACTGCCTACTAATGACCGCAGTCGGGAACGACGGTTTAATGTGCCCTCCGAAGCATGGAGGAGCTCGAGATAAATAAACCCGTCTATAGAATGGCTACGACCGACGTTGCATAATTTGCGTGAGTGTGAGATGCATGTTAACTCCAGTTTAGGGACGTCCAATAGGCTAACAATTGGACCTCTAACTGAGTCGATGAGTCTGACAGAGTCTGACTCATAATAAAAAAAAATCTGGCAAGTGCGAGTCGGACTCGCCCACCGAGGGTTCCGTACGTAGGATAGTAGATAGTTCAGGAATCTAACCCCCTACTTTTTAAGATTTAATTACAAATGTATAGTTTTGAGATTTATTCTTGTACTTGTAGTCTATAACGATGTTACTTGCCAAATGTCATAGTTCTAGGTCGACGGGAAGTACCCTATGAGTTTTGATTCCCTTGAGAATGTGTCGAAATATGCCTTTTTTGCTGAATAAACGGCCGTATCTTTTTTTTACGTAAACTTTGCAGTTTGATTTTTTTATAACTTCATGGGACTGCAGACTTGAGTACACAGTTCAAATTTCAGCTTGATACCTCCACGCATTCTCGAGTTAGAGGGTCTTGACAGACAGACGGACGGACAACAAAGTAATCTTATAAGGGTTCCTTTTTCCTTTCGAGGTACGGAACCCTAAAAAAAATTATAAGTACCTATTGAATTTAGAGTAATGTGTGAATGTAGTAGTATTGAGTTGGAGCGAGAATTGACAAGGTAAAGAAATGTTTTTAATAAGAAAGAAAATTCCATTCTGCTGGCGGGTGGGTTTAGACGTGTATTTTTATTTTTTATTTTTATCGTATTTAATATTGCAATATTTTGAAGCTTATATTTTAAACATTTGTTTATCTATTATTTTATATATTATTATATTATACACACTGATGAGTAACCAAAATGATAATAATATATACTTTTCAGCATCTTCTTCTTCGAGCGATGATAGCTTTCATAGCATGCCTATAACTTTAAATGAAACTCTTCAACAAAACTTTAAGGATGTACCCAAAAATTTTAACATCGTTCATATAAATGCTCAGAGTATTCCTGCTCACTATAATGATCTGCTAGACACATTTGATAGTAAGGATATTCATGCTGTTTTAGTCTCGGAATCCTGGCTTAATCCTTGCTTACCATCTCCGTCCTATTCATTGCCTGGTTTTCAATTGATACGAAACGACCGGATTGGGAGGGGCGGTGGCGGTGTTGCCATTTATTTACGTGCGCATATCGCTTTTGGTATTGTTTCTACATCTCATGTTTCTGATCCTTCTAAGGAAGTAGAGTATCTTTTTATTGATGTAACACTCTCTCATACCCACATTCTTCTTGGAGTTGTATATAGCCCTTCTCTCAACATTAATTATTTTTCCTCTCTTGAGACACTTCTCGAAAATCTTGTCCCCTCATTTAATCACACTATAATTATGGGTGATTTTAACACCTGCCTTCTCAAAGGCGACAATCGCTCAAATTCCCTTAAATCACTGGCGGATGCCTGCAATATGTCTATTTTGCCTCTCAATGCGACTCATTTTTTTCCTAGTTGCAAGCCCTCTCTCCTTGACCTCATTCTTGTTTCTTCCTCCGCTCATGTTGCAAAGCATGGGCAGTGTCCTGCTGAAGCCTTTTCCTTTCACGACCTCATCTACTTGTCCTATAAAGTTCGCGCCCCTAAACCTAAACCTAAAATACTCCTGCAGCGCAATTTTGGTGGCATGAATATAGATAGTCTACGTGAGGACGCATTTAGCGTTGATTGGTTAGAAATTGGGATGGAACCGTCTGTTGATGACCAAGTTAACCTACTTACTGCTAAGTTGATTCAACTCTACGATCGCCATGCTCCCATTCGACCAGTAAGGGTTAAACATCTACCCGCGCCGTGGCTGACGGAAGAAATTAAGGGTTTTATTGCGAGGAAAAATAAAGCCAAGGCTAAATACAAGGCTAATCCTGACAGATATCGTGATCACTACATTCGAGCTCGCAACATCTGCAATAAGATGTGCAGGGATGCACAGCGTCGCCATATTCACAAATCCGTTGAAAACGGAGATCCAGCAAAGGTCTGGAAATTCTTAAAATCTCTTGGAATTGGGAAAAATCAAAATAGTAATCCTAAAAATATCGATGTTAATGCCCTTAACTTGCATTTCTCCTCTTCTGTTGTTATTGATAATAGCATTAAAACTGATACACTTAATCATCTTTCATCGCTCCCAACTCCTGATTATCCACCTTTTTTCTTTACTCAATTTACCGCTAGTGATGTTGAGAAGAACGTACGTTTGGTGGCATCAAATGCCGTGGGGGAGGACAGCGTTAGTCGTCTTATGATTTTACCTATCCTCGATATTATCCTTCCTATTATCACATTGATCCTAAACAATTCCATTACAACTGGAATTTTTCCCTCTGCGTGGAAAAATGCTTATGTTGTTCCCCTTCCTAAAAAACTGAATCCCATGTTACCCTCCGACTACCGCCCTATTTCCATTCTTCCTTTCTTGTCCAAAGTCCTCGAACGCCTGGTTCAAATGCAATTAAGTAGTTTTCTTGATAAATACGATATTCTCAATCCTTTCCAATCAGGTTTCCGCCCAGGTCATAGCACGACTACCGCTCTCATGAAAATCACCGAAGATATCCGGTCGGGTATGGACAATGGAGACCTTACTGTTTTGACTTTGCTGGATTTTAGTAACGCATTTAATACGGTCGATTTTGATGTATTGTTACTTCGACTGCGTTCTATCAACATATCTCCTACGGTGATTGATTGGTTTCGTTCTTACCTGTATGGACGTCAGCAACGGGTGCGTGTTGAGAATACATTCTCTACCTGGTGCCCTACTACGGCTGGCGTACCTCAGGGTGGCGTGTTGTCTCCTCTTTTATTTGCTTTGTTCATTAACTCCATTACATCTGAACTTCGCTCCTCTTGCCATCTTTATGCAGATGATTTACAAATTTATACACAGGCTCCTTTGATGCAGCTTCCAAATGCCATATCCTCTATTAACGAAGATCTATCACGTATATCTGTCTGGAGCAAGTCTCATGGCCTTATTGTAAATCCTTCGAAAACGCAAGCCATTATTATAGGTAGTTCTCGACAAATTTGTAAAATTGATTGGAATCATATCTCTTCTGTTACATTTGATGGCACCCTTGTAAAATTTAGTAATAAAGTGAGAAATCTCGGAATTCTTTTTGACAGTACGTTTTCTTGGTCAGCACAGATTGCTGACGTCAGTAGAAAATTATTCGCCGCTTCCGCTTCTATTAGAAGATTGCGAAATTTTTTGCCCACTGACACTAAAATTGCGCTTGCACAATCCTTGCTCCTCCCTATACTAGACTATGCAGATTCTTGTTATCTTGATATCACCGAAGAGCAACTAAATAAACTTGAGCGTCTTCAAAATCTATGTATACGGTTCATATTTGGACTTCGCAAATATGACCATGTCTCAGAATTTCGCCTTCAGCTCAAGTGGCTCCCCATCAGACTTCGCCGTAACTGGCATATACTTACCCTTCTTTACTCTATTCTCTTTAATCCTAAATCTCCTGTCTACCTAAAAGAACGTTTCCTGTTTCATACCGAAGTGCAGGGCCGCGCCTTGCGCAACACACTTTTGCTCCGCCTCAAAACACCGTCTCACTCTTCCCAATTTTACTCCAATTCTTTTTCTGTGCAGGCAGTGCGCCTTTGGAACGCGTTACCATCTCAGATCAGGAATGCTCAATCGCTAGCTTTGTTTAAAAATCTTGTCAAAAGCCACTATCTTTCTCTTAATGTTATCTAATTTTCATTAGTCACAATTTTAACCTCTACCTGATTAGACTCATTAGTACTATACTAGGTTTATATAATTTGTGTGTATATGTATGTATGTATATGTATGTATGTATGTGTATGTATGTATGTGTGTATATGTATGTATGTATGTGCATATTTATTTATTTATATAATTAAGCATGTATGTAAGTATTTACAATTTATTACTTATAGTAATTAATAATATCTGCGCCACCTACCTTGATTTCATATTATTTGTCCTCTACCCTAAGGTTGTCTGGAAGAGATCGCTCGACGATAAGACCGCCTTTGTACTAGTACTTAATGTTTTCACTGTATATTTTTCATTTATTTTGGTGCAATAAAGTATATTGTATTGTATTGTATTGTATCCCTAAAAAATCACATGAACACTGCTCTACACATCTCGTACCCACAATGTCTGCATCAATTGATATACCTTGTGTGACGTAACAAAGAATATTATTTTTATTTAAACAGAGCGAACACTAAAAGGAAAATGAACACAAAAAAAAATTGCGGTCTCGGCTCGGAATACACTTTTCTGCCTTTCGAAGTCGAGACCCTGGGTTCGTGGGGTCCTAATGCGCTAAAATTAATGAATTAGCTCTCCAAGCGCCTGGTTGAGACCACTGGTTACCGAAGAGCTGGCGGCTTTCTCGCACAACGCATTAATATTGCCATACAACGAGGAACCGCTGCCAACATCTTCGGTACAATGCCACGGGGGCCTTTTTTAGATAATAATTAGTTTTATTTTTATTTTTAATGAAGTTTCTTAAAAATAATTGTATTTACAAAAGGAAAATAAAATATTTGTCACACTATATTTTAGTGTGGAAAATTTTTCATTTTCATTAAAATACTAGCGGCCGCCCGCGACTTTATTTGCACGTAATTTTTAATTATACTCGAAAAAGTGAAATACCTAATGAAAGGAAAAAAATATAAGAAAGATAAAAACAATCAATATCTAGACGAATTTTTAGAATCAATGATGTCGACGGAAATTATTTTTTTGAACACGTCTGTGTAAAATCTAAAATAGTTTTTATTGCTATAATAAAACATCCGTCCTTATAATAGTAAGTAGTTATTTTAAATAATTCTTATACTTAAATACCATTTGAAATCCTTCTGCCATAATTACTTTAACGTCAATAACATTGGACTTTCATACAAACTACCATCCCCCGTTTTAACTGCAAAAAGGGGTTGATTTCTACAAATACATTATTAGTATACTTCGACACCATCTATAGAGCATACATTTTAAATTACAAGTGTCTGACTTCAAAAGCATAGGACTTTCATACAAACTTCCGACCCCCGTTTTACCCCCTCACGGCTGAGTTTCGTAAAACCCGTTCTTAGCGGATGTCTACACCCTATAAGGAACCTACCTGCCAAATTTCAAGTTTGTAGGTGTTATAGAATCTGAGATGACCGCGTGATGGTTTACCACAGCTTAAAGACGTTTGTGTAACTCCTGAACTAGCACATTGCTGTATGCAATTTGTTTAATAATTATAAATTATTATTATCATATACAGAACGCGACTGGGAAAACACTCAAACGACTTAGCAACATTGCAAAACATAAGCGGGTAACTTTCATTGCTTATGTTTTGCAATGATAAACTACTGAAACGCCATGACATCCAAGGACTTGGTGACAGATGGTGAAGAATGAATTGTCTCCAGTTGAGGAACAACTCTTACATGACATTAACATCGCGTCAGTAGGCATAAACAAAGAGCCAACTTTTTCTTCAAATCTTTTACTCTATGATCGAACACTACTCCTATATTGGCAGCAGGCTTTCTTTGTGAATTATTGCGGGTTCCGTACACAGGAACGGACCCGCGTCAATACCTTAATGGCTAGCCATGTTTTCACCTGTGGAACACTAAAAAGTAAAAAATAGGGGATCACGGCGAAATAGGGGTACCATTGGAGCTTGGGGTATTCAAGGTACATTTAGGTAATTGTAGGGAATTCGTTCGTAAGCATTATGTTAGCTAAAAATATTTTTATAAAAAAAAGATACTTATACTTAGTGACGATTTTACTTCTTCTGTTTTTACAAAAAAAATACGATGTGACATTAGCATCGTATTACTGTTGGGATACGGGTCTCCCCTCAATCGAAGGAGACAAAAGCATACTCTACCACGTTGCTCAACTGCGGGTTGCCGGAAGCCAGTGTTTTCAAGCTACCCAAAGGCTACTGACTTGGCTTAATGACTGTCATCTAACGGCAACAAGCGGCTTAACGTGCCCTCCGAAGCACGTCGACGAATCACATATTAGAAATTCATCTTATTCCCCCAATTATTTAAATTACCCCCAATAAAATGCCACTATAATTTAAAATTAAATTTTTACATCGTAGATAAATGCAAGCAAAAACCGACATCAATTTACAAAGTAGACTAGAAAAGGGTACACCGAAACATATCTTAAGAGCTCCTTGAAATTTTTATTCGTATTTATACACCACAAACCAGTTTAAACTGACCTCTGAAGATACATTCGATTCCCCCTTTTTGGTGTATTTTTGATGTAAATGTGAGGAGGTGGGGGAGTCAAGTGTGGATGGGTGCAGTACATCACTAGTTCGAGGGGTTTGCGATTTACAACCCTTTGCCTGCAGATTTATGAGCGTTCGCAGGGTCGAACCCTCAAATGCAGAAAAGATCGTGTTTCTTTATTTTATAAATGGCATACGAAAATAGTTTGGCTATTTTTGTGTTAGGAGTAATTTGTTACTGTTTTAAAGTAGCCAGTTTTTGCTTTTACCATATATTTACTTGCATGTTGCAAAGGGTCGGGGATGATGTCGGAAAAATAGGAAGGGGGTACATGAGTTGAATACAAATTTGTATATTCGGATATAGGCAGGGTCGCCATCTAAGGTGGCAGTGTGGTGACAAATGAAAATGGCTAATCCTAATAAAATGGTCGAATGGTGGTTAGCAATGGCCACTTTGACTCCGAGCTCGCGGGTTCGATTCCCGCACAAGACAAACGTGTGTGTGCATGAACATGTCTGTTTGTCTTGATCTGGGTGTTTTCTATGTAATCGAACCCACGACCTCGGAGTCAAAGTGGCCATTGCTAACCATTCGACCACCGAGCTCGTCAAATACGTTATATGGACTAAAATTATCTTAAAATGCCAACGCTTCCCCCTCCCCCGCACGCTATGTTTCATAGCCCTTCTTAGCGTAATAAATACTTTGATCCTTCATCTACCGGTGCGATTGAGTTTTGGATGGAGATGGTAGATTTGTTGGGATGATAGTTGCAACACCAAACTGTATCCCCCGATTTTGTTCTCATTCGTTTTTTTTTAATTGCCTCCCTATGGAAGCAATTTTGGAGACGTATCTACGTCAAAAAATAGATGTATAATTATTAGTTGTTGCTAGTATTAGCTAAAGAATAGTGAGGCAATCAAATATCCCATCCTATCCCACCCATGATTGGTTTTTTTTTATACTACGTCGGGTGGCAGACAAGCATACGACCCGCCTGATGTGCAGCGGTTACCATAGCCATATTAACGCTCGCAACATAAAATATCGCTCGCGCGCCGCCACCCCCGCTGCCATCGCAGCATCTCCTTCCTTTCTGGTGACCTCACTCACTCGCAGGAACACAACAGCCCTCAAGGGAACCGTTATTTGGCTGCGGTATTCTGTGAGGTGGAGGTACATTCCCCAGTCGGGAAGCTTACAATTACGCTCTCTACCTCTCTTTTCGCCAGAGCCTCGTTTGTCAGTCAGCAGGGTGCACCGCGTGCAGGTGATGTTGTCTTTCGTTCAAAGATGTTGATGAACCACTTACACTCCATAATTTTGGGTACTAACAATAACATAATAAAAGCTGAAAACATACATGTCTATACATAATACAGGCATATTGTTAAAAAATCGTGTCCAGTACAGTGGCGTGCACTAAAACGTGGATATCTAGACTCATTACGTCGTCCCATGCAACCTGGGAGCATGTTCCCCGTATCGATGTCAGTTAATTTTCCAGCAAGTGTAATTACCGTGTTTCGCTTTGTTTTTGCTACTAACTTTATTTGCATAGCCAAGGAAGGGAATGTATCTCGTCTGATGGAACAACGAACAGCGTAGAGTCGAATGAGTAATGTAGACTTAGTAGAGTTTATTTATTATATTTAAATTTCTAAACGATTTTTGGACAAAATAAAAAACTTAGGTAATATTAAACTCTATTCCTAGTTACTAAATGGAACAGACTTCTGATAAATTAATATTTCAGATACAACCCTGACGGAGTATAAGTGGTTCATCTAAATCTTTGAACCAAAGCCAACCTGCACGTGGTACACCCTGCTGACTAACAAACGAGGTTTTGTTTCTAGTTAATGTTTTTATAACCTAATTGCTACTGAAACTTGGAAAAGGGTAACTAATTATAAAAAAATGTGTAATGCAATACAAGTGACAGAGTCCTTTATTATCATAATATACTTATTATGTCTGCTTGCATTTGTGTTGCTAACTCACTATCCCTCCTTTTTTACCACCACAGGTCACAAAGGTCATTAAGTAAAAATCCTACCAATACACATTTCTTACCATAGATGACTTATATTATTTTTATCATGACCGCATTCGATCTTTAAATTTGTAAGCGAAATTTTATTGAAAACTTTATCCAAGAAGTATGTATCGTATAATACAGGGCAATCCAATGCATGTCGACATATTTACTACTAAACCAGCAGCAATTAGACGGTTGACGAAAGACTTGTAATTTAAGTCGCAAAATTGAATGTTTTGTACAGTCGGAGTTTTAAAAAAATCTACCTAATTTCTGTGCAGACTTTATTGTTGTCTAGTGATGCGAACTAATCTCTTTCTGTTTTGTTATTACCTACTTATACCATTGTGTCTAATCTACTGAACAGTTCTAAGATAATCTAGCATAAATCTTGCGTAACATTGTAAATCAAACGTGAAAATTTGTAAATGGCTTCCAGATAATGCATTTCGACAAGGATATTTAATAACTGTAAATTTTCCCAATAAAATAAAAATAAAAAATGTACTAAAGCAAGCTCGATAGTTTTAGTTGTTCCGATCTAAAACTCCAGAATAAAGCTAATAGAGACATTGTTCGTCCCTCGTTAGTTCCATCAAGATGCGCCTGCGCGCCCAGGGCGGCCAGTTTACATGCGCGTGCATCTACCATCATCTACTTATTATATTATTGTTTTGCATTTAAATGTATAAAAAAAAGCTAACTGACTGACGGCGTCCATCCGTCATTGATGAATTATTTTTTTAATATTTGACTAAACGTAAACACGCATACGGTCCCTTACCATAGTTATAGACGAATACAGCTGTTTATACTATAGCTCGAACGCTGGCGCTCCCGCTGCAAATGCGGAATCCTAATAATAAATAAATATTTCTGGACAATTTCAGCGCCATCTAGTTGCAAATTAGGCGCAAAGCTTGTACTACGAGTACTAGGCAACTGATTATTGCATTAAAATACATTTTTTTCGTAAATACATACATAATAATAGATCGAGAACACCTAGATCAAGACAAACGGACATGTTTATGGACACTAATGTTTGTCTTGTGCGGGGATCGAACACGCGTTCTCGTAATCATAGTAACCATTGCTAGCCATTCGACCTCCGGGCTCGTCATGAGCTCACTCACTCGCATTAACAACAACAATCTTCAATGTATCGTTAGTTTTCTACAGTTGTATGTGAGATATAGGTAATTCGTGACGAACTGTGACTTTCGTGACGTGAAATAAATGACGAGCTCGGTGGCGTAGCGGTTAATGACGCGGCTTCGACACCAACGCTCGTGGGTTCGATTCCCACATAGGACAAACATTTGTGTGCATGAACATGTCTGTTTGTCTTGGTCTGGGTGTTTTCTATGTATCATAAGTATGTATTTACAAAAAAAAATGTAAGTATGTTTATCAGTTGTCTAATACCTATAACACAAGCTTCGCTTACTTTGGGGCTAGATGGCCCTGTGTAATTTGTCTGACAATATTTATTTATTTATTATTCACCAGTAGAGTTCGACAGAGTGTAACCTAGGTATCTGTCTTACGTCAGATCCTCGTTAGCTATCTCTTGCAGGAGAGGCTGCCTTTAAATTCTAAAGATGGTGAGCCCCTTACACCACTATTCGGTATACCAATGTTATAATAGCTACATATACCAAATAGTGCAAAAAAGAATTCTGGAAATTCTCACGAGATTCACACGTGTGAAGTAAATCTGATAATCTCATAGGGCTTTTCCGTTGTCCTAGCAGCACTTCCTCAGGAACTCTGATGGCTTAGTTAAACATAACTGTTCACCATTTCAATAAGTTATGGAAAATAAACTGGTCAAATGCGAGTCTGCTTTCTTCGCATTCATGAAATTTTCATAGGTGGGGCAGGGATCGCTAAATCTGACGTTAAGACATCGGAAGTAGGTCATCCAGCCGAATATTAAACTGTAAGACCTGACATTATGAACCTCGAAGCTTGCTTAGATGTAAGATGAGTTTTTAGATCATATTCTGTGAAATCCAAAAGCTTGAAAGGAAGAGAACATAGACTTAAAATAGATAACGTTTTATAGACCCTAGTTTGGTGGACCACCTGTAAATAAATAAATATTCCTGGATAAATTGCATACCGTCATCTAGTCACATACTAAGCAAAGCTTGTACTATGGGTACATGTACTACTTACTTAAAGCTTGTATTTTAGTATAGTGGTAGATTTGAGATGATTTTTAGACCATATAAGATTGTTGGGTATTCTGGGAAATCCAAGAGCTTGTAAGGCACTAAAGGAACATAGACTTAAAATAGACTACATTTTATAGACTATGGTTTGGTTTGACCACATATAAATAAATAAATATTCATGGACAAATTACAAACCAATTTCCAAACTATTCAGATCATTTCTCTGTTCTCTTCAGAAAAAATTGATAAATTAAGCAAAATAAGTCAATAAATTACTCAATCCAAGGAATAATGATGTAAAAAACGACACTAAACTTACACCTAAACTGAACGTACTATTGATGTATTTATTAGGCCATGTAGTATTTAACTTATGGACTTATGGACACGGCATTAAAAATATTTATTAGAACTGTGTATTTTGAAATGCAAAAGCGTATTAACAAATTTTCAAAATAAAGTAACACGACATCATCTCGATTAATCTAGACCGAAATCTGTATCATAAGCACTAGGTATTATTATAAACTCATATTTTTTTTTTCTAATTACATGTCACATAAAAAAAACTCTATTGATATGTATGTTTGTCTCAGTCTGTGTATTTTCTATGCACATAAAACGGTATATATTTACAAAAAAAAAAGGTATAGTTATCATCAGTTATCTAGTGCCAATAGCTTTACTTAGTTTGGGATTAGATGGCGGTGTGTAAATTATCCAGGAAGAAAAAAGCCAAATAAAAATTAACAATTAAAGGTATAAAATAAATAAATATTCTTGGACGAATTACACACTGCCATCTAGTCCCAAACTAAGCAAAGCTTGTACTATGGGTACCTACTAGACAACTAATATTATAATTAAATATATTTTTTTGTAAATACATATATAAAATACATAGACAACACCCAGACCAAGACAAACAGACATGTTCATGCACACAAATATTTGTCATGTGCGGTGGACATGGTTAGCCATTCGACAACCGGGTTCGTCAAAAAGGTATATTTGCCTCTTTTATCTTATTCCTCCTTGGTTACCAGTTATCTACTTCCGATAGCTTTGCTAAGTTTGGGACTAGATGGCGGTGTACATTCAGGGAGAAAAAAGCCACATAAAAAGGAACAATTAAAGGTATATTTACCTCTCTTATCTTATTCCTCCTTGATGCAATTAAAAAAGAAATGTGAGTTCTTAATTGAGTCACAATACAGGGGTGGGATAAAACACTCGGATGTACCGAAATAGACAGAATAACAAACAGATGTTAACTTTATAAAAACGTTTCGGGTAACGGGTTAAAGAGGTGTGTATACTGAATTATTTTTTCAATACCGTACCAGTTAAGCTGAAACCAATTTCCATTGGATTTTATGATTGCGAAAATGAAAGTTTAAACTTAGATTTATGGTACCTACTTGTATTTAACTTATGTGGACGAATACCTGAAGCTCTATCAACTAAGCTGAAAATGTTTGTCAATAACTAAAACTTGAGACCTATTTTCCGAATCAAAATATTCGATGGTAATCGGCTTCAGGTTGGACGCTAAGAACGCTGGGTGAGAAAGATTATTTTTCCTAAGGAGATCACCTTACAGTACTGATGCACTAGTACTTGTAGACTAGTCTTAAATCAACGCGTCCTACCTGAAATGCACTTCGGTGCCGAGACTTGGACACTGACTATCGGACTTGCCATGATCGGGGTTTTCAAAGGGATCGAATCCGGAATATCTTTAAAAACTGCGGGGAATTAAAGTTAAATACCCGTCTAGAGATGGCCGTCAAAAAAGGTAGCTGGAAATGGAAAGCAGGATCCCATATTATGATGGAAAGCATTAGGTAAATCCTATTCAGCAGCAGTATTACATACAGGCTGATGATGATGAAGTACTATACAATAATATATAAATTTTATATAGTATACTACCCCATATCCAATGTTACGCTTAATACAAAAGACCAAAACAAAATTAAGCAATAAATATAATTATACTAGCTGACCCGAGAGACGTTGTCCTGTTATAGTAATATATATTTTCGGAACTTTTGTGTCAACAGCAAGTACGTTTCCTAATACTAAATACCTAAATATATTCATAAGCAAGTGTAAAGGTCCACTAATACAAATGATGCGTCTTTTTAATTGTCACACACTATTTATTGTTCCAAACTCCGCTTCAGGTTACTGCAGTAAATTCACCGAGAAAAAAATACATCTCATATTTCGTAGCAAAGAAATGTCTAAAATTAACCCTAAACTGCCACCTATTTGTTAATTGTTAGGGACTTTTTTGTATATCTTTATTTATGAATTTAAATGGCCGCCGAAGAACGGGGGCTGACGCTAATTTGAATTTTATGATGTTTATTTTTGTAATTTTTGAAGGGTGAAAGTCTCATGAGAGTTATATAAGGAAGGTGTTTGATTTTTTGCGTTCATTAGACCGTCTTTGAAATGTTTTGCATATTCGATTTTTCAATTTCAGTTTCAATTTTTACCGAACTTCTCAAAAATTAATGTAAAGACATCAATCAGTCTTTACTTTATTTGATATTATATATATATAGAAGAAAATTGTTTCCCACTTTCTGTAATCTTAACTTAGTATCTTCTAATTGCTTAATTCAATTTATTATTGAGAAAACAAGAAGCATAAAGAACGCCATAAAATTTATTCTACAACACACACACAATCAGTATCAACTTACTCATCTTACCTACATTCCAAATTGGCATAAGGTGGAAATAACCCGCTGATTGTGGTCGAGCAGCTGCTGTTGCTCATAAATCTCGCACCTCCTGGTGTACTGGTTTGACCAGGACAGTCATAGCTACTGGCGGGAGAAGGTGCTTAATCATCTTAGAGGCCTCGTTCTACAATCCGCTTGTTTGTACCAGTAATGAATACATCATCACAGAATGCAACCTAAATATACACTGTTCAACTCCTGAGTAGATTTTTCACATAAAAAGATGTAGAATTAACTCATATTTTCTATTGCATGACGTGGCACAATATATAGTAGTCAGTAAGCAAGCCATAAATATCCTAATGTCATTAGTAAATACGCTTATTAGCAAGCCATAAATATCCTAATGTCATTAGAAAATACGCTTATTTTTTTAAACTAAACATCATAACATATTTATGTAGGTATACATATGATATCTATAAGAGAGACCTTCAAGTAAAGCAATAAAATTCTCATAGAGTAAGCCTCATGCAATAATCTTTGCAACTAGAATACAAAATATCTTCCATGCATTAATGCTAGGTTTATGATTAGAACGTATCCAATACAATCTGTGTTAGTAAATTAGTTTTGTTGTGGTAATCTTCCTATAATTCGGCCCCGTCCAACAGCGCCATCTCATCTAACTTGTGCAACATTGAGCTGGTGGATTACATAATTCAGAGGGTTTGTATTACGTATGAGGCGGTCATTGAAGTGTACTAAGTTGGTCTTATTACTCATTCGTTTGTTTTAGGGTTAAGTTTTATTAATAGAACTTTTTATAGGAAGACTTCTTTCTTTTTTGGATTGAAAATGTAATAATAATTAGGATAACTATTGCGATTATTACCGAATAGTAGTAAAACTAAAATGTTTATTTACTATATTTCGCTTACCATTTGATATCCGATACATTTGATAAAATTATAACTCGCTTTTTTAGCGACCGCCATAATAGATTAAAAATTGCGGTAAATTAGATTAACACGCATTGTCATGCAAATCCGTCGAGTATGTCAATAGTCAGCCTAATGGGATATTGGGAAGTCTAACTTGCAAGTTTTGATTACAGAGGCCGCGGTGAAACTAAACAAAAGCTTCTAAAACAACTACTTGGTTGACTTTGTGTTTCAGTGTTTTTTTTTTATATATACTACGACGGGTGGCAGACAAGCATACGGCCCGCCTGATGTGAAGCGGTTACCGTAGCTATATTAACGCTCGCAACATAAAATATCGCTCGCGCGCCGCGACCCCCGCTGGCAACGCAGCATCTCCTTCCTTTCTGGTCACTCACTCGCAGGAACACAACAACCCTCAAGGGAATTATTATTTGGCTGCGGTATTCTGTGAAGTGGAGGTACATTCCCCAGTCGGGTAGCTTACAATTACGCTCCCTACCTCTCTTTTCGCCAGAGCTTCGTTTGTCAGTCAGCAGGGTGCACCGCGTGCAGGTGAAGTTGACTTTAGTTCAAACATGTTGATGAACTACTACACCCCCAAGTTTCAGTGTATAATCACAGGTATAATTATGTAAGTAATACCTATATGTATTTAGATTATGTCTATGTAGCGTATGTAATTTTATCTTTTCATAGGTATTTATTGTGTGTATGTTCCTTACTGTTATTTTATGAACCACATTCGAGTGTTATCTGCTTTTCCCAACGGTTTACTGGTAGATAACGCTCTTAACACAAAGTCCGCGTTTTGTACCTTATTCTAGGGTCAATAAAGTTTAAGTAAATAAATAGTTTCATAGTTAATTGAGTCACAGGGTTTAGACCTAACAGTCTACGTCAATTTTTATTTTTATTTGCATTCAATGATATTTATTTATAACGTTCTTATCATCCAAAATTAAATCCAGTATTAAAACATAAATGATTATAAAAAGTTACAGTCGAGAGCAAAAGATAAAAGAAGAAAATAATTATAGTAACTAATGACGAAAAATCGAAGCCACTTTTCAGCGGAAACAAAATATAAAACCGAGTTATAAATCGCGGTGTTAGTCCGCCTTTTCTTGATATTTTTCACCGAAGAAATGCCAATAAAACTATAAAATTATAGCATGGTTCTGTCGTGTCGTTTTAGATACAGGGAAATAAACAACTGCTTTTTATTTATATGAATTATTTTATTATCAAGTACAATAAAATCTTTGTCTATTTGTAGTTGAATCGCAACGTTTTGATATTTGAACAAAAAATAGAGTGGCAAATCTCGTAATCAAAATTGAATTTAAATTCAATTTTGATCGAGACGTCACGTTTAATATTCTCGTATCACAATATGAAACTTCAAAGTGTTATTAAATGTGATTACATCGAAATATGATTGAAAATTAAACAAACAAAGATTGTTATGCCGATAGCAAAAAGAATTGATATAAATTCGAGAAAGAAATCAATATCTCTATTCAGTCAACTTACATTCTGAGATCGTAAAATAATTACGAGAATTGACCTCTGTTTTTAACTTTATGACAACGCCGACATTGTCTGAGCATACTTCGTCACTACAGGTTTGATTGGCGGAGTTTTAAAACCGTCCGAAAACTTTACTACTATCATTTCATGATATTTGGTGACAGACCCACGTACTCTTCAAAGTACGAAAATTGCAGTTGCATTGCTTGATTTTGCCTGTCTATAATGATGTTTCGCACAACAATGTCATCAAAGTCCTTATATTGTTATCATCGTGCATCGAAAAAGACCTAATTAGGTGTCTATTAAGGTCGAAAATGTAGTTTACGTACCACTGGCACTAGTGCAGTTCGATTGTAACTCCTATATTGTATTACATAAGAACAATACAAAGACATGTCCTGTATAAGCATAAAGCATGACCCACTATGAGATATTCATTCATATTGACACAATACAAACAATAAATTATCTAATATTGTTTGGTCTGTACAACACACCGACTCTATTAATAGAAACTTTTAAGAGTAATCAGCAGATTATTATGCAATATTTACAATAGATGATATTAACAATAAAATCGATATTACTGTTGCTTGTTGTGAAAATAAATATACATATAATAAATGTTTTTTTTTCATCTTGTCATACAAGTATAGTTCAATAGTTGCTCTACTAATATCTAGGCTTTAAAGTAATTGTCATTAAAAAAGGTGAGAAGTTTTAAACCTACTAAAATATTTATGGCTATAGTATCATCGAATTTTAAACATAATACTTGTACCAGATTGGACAATCGAAGATAAAACTAAATGTGATATAATTTGATCTCAACATGACCATTGCCTGATCGTGAGAGAATAACAAATGAGGATGGTAAAACGTCTAAATATGGCGATACATATTCTGTTATCATGCTGAGACAATAAAATCTCAAATTTATTGTATCAATATTACTGTTAGATCGTAAACAAAGACCTACTATTCGCCAAGTTTGACAGTTAGTGGGTTTATGGATTACTAAAGAGCATTTGTGAAATTACCAAACAAGTTTAAGTGTTTCCATAAATTAGTTTAATTTCGATTGTCAAATTCTAAATCGGTCCAGATTCTGCCCACTCATATTTTTAGCTAAGGCGTTTAAGTTTGCAACCGTATTCATGTTTGAGGACTATGCGGCTCTAAAATGTTCTAATAAATTCAAAGATTGCTGTTGGAAATAATATCATTAACTTTTTAATAAAAACTTAAATGGGAAAGGAATAGGCTATTTTCCAAGGTTTAAAAATTGTTTAAATTATTTGACAATATCGTAAAATACACAAAACTATAAAGATCTGCAAATTTTCATTCTAATATCTTCAGTCAGACTTTATTTAGCGTCCATCATAGTTTGGCGGGAAAGTCCATTTTAAAAGGATGAAATTATTAAAAAAATATATTTCCATTGGAGAAGCAATAAAAAATGCTATAACTTTTATTATGATACTAATTACATAAACGTAATATTTAACATAGCTATCGTACAAATTTCTGATTTGATGCATACAAAATACAAACCTGTGACGTCATAACTCGGTAGTCTTTTGTATGGAGCGTTTTGGGGCAGTCTAAAAATTGAGATTTTCAAATTATCATATCTCGAGAGATTTTTGTGCTATCGAAGTAATTCTTTCACCTATGGTTATATTATGAAGACGTCCCTACATATCAAACCGAAAAAAATGATAGTCAAATAGCGTATTATTATATACTTATTTAAATCAACGGTATTTTATGGAAACATGTAAAAATCATTAATTTGCTCCAAAATGTTGTAAACATGGTCAATAGTGAATATGTGCGCATGTTTAACACAGACACAATTAGCATTCAACATTTTATGTTGTAAATAGTCATATGAGAAAATATAATACATATTAATGAAAATTATTAAATTGATCCACAAAAATAACCTGATTTTCACATTAAATTAATCTGATCGCACATCAAATCCTGCATTTGGTGTGCAATAAGTATTTTTTGGTGTGGTTATTTGCAATGTATTGCTTTGATGTTACGTTAAATAGTATCCCATATTACTTACAGATTTTCTACTTATCGCATTTTATTTTTTATTCAAGAAGCACTATTATGACGCAGTACTAATATTTATACTGTGATATATAAAGCACGACATAGAAATGTAAGTCACATCTTACTTAAGAATACTATGAAAACAACAAAGAATTTGATTGTTCACATTTGTAGTCAACTATGCACCTGTAAATCAAAATCTATTAAGGAATATACTTTATTAGATAAATTGTTACATAAATTATCAATTAAAACTAGTTCTATCCTAAGCAAAATTAATATCAAAAACGACATTTTCAAGCAGAAACCAACTTGTCTTCTTCTCTTTTTTCGCAGGCTCCTCATATGATAGACAAGCTTTCACCCGCGGCTTCGCCCGTGACTAAGTTGCACTTGGTTGTAGGTAATGAATAAATTCCAAAAAAAGAAATTCCAAAACGAATTAAAGTATCAAGCGCGTTCAGTCGAGTTAATCCTGAATTATGAATTACGACCGTGGCTTGCTCCCATATGACACGTATAAAATTATTCTCAGTCTGTAAACTATTTATAATATTATAATAATTTTGTGCTCCAATTATTCCGACGCTGACACGTTTTATTAGTATATATACGATTGTTGTTTTTACCCCCGACGATAAATATATTTTTTGTAATTCCCCAACCGTGACAATATTATAAACAAAATTCCCTATATTATGATGTGTCGTAAATAATATAATTTTGTCACTGGAACATGTTTACATAACATATTGGATTCTGTCTCGGGATTTAATCATTTTGACGTTTTTGTCTTATATTTTTGGAGCAAGGATTTTAAATGAAATGTTATACTGTGGTATAAATTACGCAGTTGTGATCCGAATTTGATGCTTAAAACAAGTAATAAATGGTTTCGGGAAAGTTTTAAAAAGATTTGCGAATTTTCCAAGGTTTTGACATGATAACGTTTTATGAATTGATGAACGCTGGCTGCACGCACGAAAAAGCATGCCTCATTGTCCCGTTCCGCGTGAAGCAAGCCGGGCGTGCAAGTGAGAGCGCGGCTTGTGACACATCTTTATCTCTTTCAGTCCATCGGCCGGTATTTACTTATGACGTTGTCACGTAAAATTTTCGTCCGTAAACCGACTATTCAGGCAACCAATTTTTTGTGAATAATGAAGAAATGAGGAGCTCGATGGCGTCGTTGCGCGTGTTAGTCTAATCGAATACGCAAGTTAAGCAACGTCGGCCGTAGCCTGCCCATGGATGAGTTTATTTGTCACGAGCTCCTCCGTGCTTCGGAGGGCACGTTAAGCCGTCGGTCCCGGCTGTTGTCGTTAAGTCAAGTCAGTGGCCTTTAGGCGACTTGAAATCACTAGCTTCCGCCAACCCGCAGTTGGAGCAGCGTGGTGGAGTAGGCTCTAAACACCTTCGATTGAAGGGAGACTCAAAGATAAGTGTGACTAAATCAAAATCTACGAGTTACCAATATCAACGTCTTATAATCATAATAATAACTTATGGCGCCATCACCAAGCGTCAGAAGTATCAGCAAAATACCTATCCAATGTTAATCTAACTTCGTAGGAAGTGCACTCCGAACTTACTCAAAGTGTATTGTATGGCTAAGAATGATTGCTTTAGCTAAAGATGGGGACACAGTGGTCGAATTATAAGTAAGGCAATTAAATGTCTTTATTTGCAGTAACACGGTGGATCGAGATAGACGATTTCGATCCACCGTTGCCTTTGCAATTATTTCACTTTAGGTTCATATTTCCATTTCCACACATTCCAATAAATTTGACTCAAAAATCTAATATTAACAACAGAACGTCATAAACTGTGAAAATATTCCAATAAAAAAAAATCATTATTAATTTATATTCCATCTATCTATTATTACGCCTAGTCTTTATACAAGTTTCAGAAATGACAATAAATACAGTGTGTATCAGTTTGTATATACAAATATATACAACTGATACAC
Source organism: Hypsopygia costalis (assembly GCA_937001555.2). NCBI lineage: Eukaryota > Metazoa > Arthropoda > Insecta > Lepidoptera > Pyralidae > Hypsopygia > Hypsopygia costalis. The sequence continues at coordinate 12,714,639 of OW443344.2, forward strand.
ATTGTATATACAAACTGATACAGGACATGCGTGTCACACCACACCAATACTTGGCATGCAAATATAATGAACAATTATTTATTATTATATATTTATGTCAGATTACTAATAAAAATAAAATAATAGAGAAAATGTCCGGATTAGAAATGTCAATGTCATAAAAAAATATATTTCGATAAATAACAAGTACATACAATAGTAGTTGTGATTTGGCGGAGAAAGTGACTCGGCACAAATGAAATTTCGCACACTTATGGTTTATATAGAGAAGGAGTGCAGATGTTATTTTTTTTTAATTCTAGATTAAATATAAAAAAAACTTTACACACACTATTATGTATTTGATGATACACACACTCTACATAATCTTTTATTTTTTTTATTGAAGTAATAATTTAAAATAATTATGGTCGAATTTCGAACACTGGTTGACTGGTACATATTATGATAACGCTTAAATCTCAAAGATCCTAGTGTGCCCTGACCCTAAAGCAACAGTCGCGAATTAGCACTCTTTCTAAAGAAATAATGCTCGGTAATCCGGAGTTATTACCACCCTACCTACACTGGTCCCCCTGCGTGTTATTATAGTGGAACACTATTTTATGATAGCTAAGTGTCCGCTAAACTCGGTTGGAGATAAACGGGATCTGCGTTTGGTCTGAGAACCGTTGTGTTCCTGCGAGTGAGTCAAGTCACCAGAAAAGAAGCAGTTACTGCGGTCGTAGCGGGGGTGGCGGCGCGCGATCAATATTTTAAGTTGCGAGCGTTAATATGGCTACGGTAACCGCTTCTAATCAAGCGGGCTGTATGCTTGCCTGCCAGCCGACGTAGATAATATAAAAAATAAATACAACTTGAAATATTGCAAATTATGCTCGCGCACAGCCACCCCCGCTGCCATCACAGCAGCTCCTTCCTGGGGTCCTCACTAGTAAGAACACAACAGCTCTCAATTGAATTGTTATTTGGCTGTGGTATTATGTGAGGTACTTCCCCAGTCAGCAGCTCGCTCAAAATTATTAGTATTGTCGATTTCTACAAAGTCGTAGATGAAATAAAAATAAATATAAATACCTTATAAATAAATAAATAATAAATAAATATTGCTGAACAATTTTACACAGCGCCATCTAGTCCCAAATTAAGCGTTAAGCTTGTGTTATGGGTACTAGACAACTGATAAATGTACTTAAATACATTTTTTTTTTTGTAAATATATACTTACATAGAAAACACCCAGACCAAAACAAACAAACATGTTCATGCACACAAATGTTTGACTTGTGCGGGAATCGAACCTACGACCTCGGAGTCAAAGTGGCCATTGCTAACCATTCGACCACCGAGCTCGTCAATTCGTGCTAGAAAGTACTGCGTACACCTTATAAAGCCCAGGTTAGGCCTCCTATGGAATACTGTTCACATCTCTGGGCTGGTGCGCCGCTGTACTTTCTAACACGAATTGTGAACTTGGGGCATCAACTTGCCTCAGCAGTATTCCCAAACAAATACGACATGGGAGCCTTCTAGAACATAGTCAATTTTTCCCTTAAAAATAAGCCAAAATAAGCGACAAATATTTCCAAATAAGCGACAAATTTTCATACACTCATTCATGTGGAAAAAAAGTTTAGAAAAAAAAAACTAACGAAAAATCTTTCAAACAAACACTTCGATAGGAAATTTGTCCAATATCAGGGTACAAGTATAAAGCATTGAACCAACAAGTTTATTGAGGTTGCGTGATTATCACCAGGTAAAACAGGGTAACCAACATTTAAGAACGCGGTATGTTTATATAATAAACATACTTGGCAAAATGCCAGGCATTTATAAAAAGTGCCCAGTAAGTGCCTGTAAATGCCCAATAAATGCCTAGATTTGGGCATAAATAGGGAATTTATAAGTACTTTTTGGGCATTTATCGTAAATACCCGGCATTTTGCCAATCTCTATTTATGCATAATGCCACTACTGTATTCTTCTTCTTAGTCGGTACACTCTTGCCAGAGTGGTCGTGGTCATCATTGTGAATCTACTACTGTATAGTGTCTGTATAGTGTGAACTACTGTATAGTGTCACTATTATAAATGTTGGTAAATTTCTCATGTAATGTAAAGATGCGCAAGTTAAGAACGTCAACCGTACCCTGCCCATGGATGGGTTTATATATTTCGAGCTCCTCCGTGCTTCTAAGGGCAGGTTAAATCGTCGGTCCTAGCTGTTGTCATTAGATGACAGTCATTAAGCCAAGTCAGTAGCCTTTTGGGCGGCTTAAAAGCACCGGCCTCTGACAATCCGCAGTTGAGTAGCGTGGTGGTGTATGCTTTAAACCCCTTCGATTGAGGAGAGCCCCGTATCCCAGCAGTGGGATATATTTTTTTAATCCGTTTGTGAACTATGTTTTTAATTTTATATTCAGTTGTGGCACCTAAAAAAGTAGTATTATTTTTATTCTATTATAACACCTAAATGCTTGAACCGATTTCTTCATCAAGAGGCAGCAACTATCACCACGGGATAAGACATTTTATCCCGTCATCTTATGTCGAGATGAAATGTCTCATCGTAATAACTTTACTTGTATATAAAAGTAAAGTTATATATGCGAGTATACAACACAAAATATGTATAATGAAATATTACTGCAATATGTATTTTTTACTTTTTTGTTGTAGTGTAATGGAAGTACACTAAGATAGAAACGTAAGCTTAAAAAAACATGATCATGTCAGGATGAGTACCTATTAAAGTACCAGTACACACTACGCTCGAGATAAACTTGTATCTCTATGTACACATTATTTTAGAAATTATTATGATAGTGCTGAAATAAATATTGATGCGTTTCATGGAAAAAGACACAGAAAATAGTGATAGGACTAACGACAACCATAGATCACTAAATATTTTAAAATGCGCATACCGGTTCCTACCACTCATCACGCCCTACCCAACTCAAAGAAAGGGGAAGCCGTCATAATCCCTAATATTCGCCGGCTCTCGATCATAACATAGCCTCGAACCACAAAGGTGACGTAATAACGATCGCTAATCCCCCATTGTGGCGCCATCTCTTGACGGATTGCCAGAGACTTGAATGGAGATTACGAGCGGTTCTGCTAGGGGACGCTTTGTTCAGCTTTTATTATGGAAAAGCCCATTGTATGAGAAATGTCAATGGTAATTTGTTTTTCATCGGGTTTTCATTGGGTTTAGAGTTTGTAAGGTTTTTAGGCATATTGAAAGCGGTATGTGGTTTGTGTTGGTTGTTCTATTATTTAACAGCATTGAATAGCGACATGAGGAAGTTTCAAAGTGCGCCAGTTACGACAAGCACACGACTTGCCTGCTCGGAAGCGGTAGCCATAGCACGTTAACGCTCGCATCATGAAATGTCGCTCGAGCGCCGCCGCCACGCGTGGTGGAGTAACCGGCTCCCCCAGTCGGGCAGTTTACAAATACGCTGTACCCTATCTCTCTTTCACTAGTCGGCAGAGTACACCACATTCAGGTGAGGTTGGCTTTGACTCTAAAGATCGTGGTGAGCAACGCCAAAAACACAATACAATATTAGCAAAACATTTTCACCAAACCACTTAAAAAAAACAATACGCACATAACCCGCCACTCGGCAGAGCCATCAATAACCCCAACCCTCAATCGGACAAATTACGGGGTGCGATATTCGCGCAATTATTAGCGCGATCCATCATCCGATGACGTGAAACACAACTAAATAATTTTCGGGTTAAACATTTCATTCTGTGAAGGATTATACAACGTACTTAAGGGTGAATAGGGGTAGGTGATATAAATGGCACGACATTAGATAAAGTAAGCTTTTGCCTACGACTTCAGTCCGTATCTACCCACTGCTGGATTTCCTTTCCCATAGATTTCCACCATATGCGATCCTCCGCTTTCCGCATCTAACCAGCCACTTTTTTGAGATCGTCGGTCCATCTAGAGATGAGGCGCCCTACGCTTCGTCGTCCCAAACGTGGTCTCTGCTCTAAGACTTTCCTCCCCCATCTGCCATCGCTGACTCGGCCGATGTGGCCGGCCCACTGCCACTTCAACTCGCTGATTCTGAGAGCTATGTCGACCACTTTGGTTCGTCGAATTTCTTCGTTCCGAATTTGATCCCTTAGAGAAACTCCAAGCATCGCTCTCTCCATCGCTCGCTGTGTGACTTTTAGTCTGCGAACTAGCCCAACGATCAGTGTCCAAGTCTCTGCACCGTACGTCATAGCGGGGAGAACGCAGTGATTGAACACTTTGGTCTTCAAGCATAAGGGGTATATCTGCGGTGTGGACGTGACGAAGCTTCCCAAAAGCAGCCCAGCTGTACGGTGCAATGCAACCGCACAATTCGATGTATCAGCACTTTACGCTATGTGCAACATTTATACATATTTTAAGTTCAGTTCGTAATTCGCCAAGCAACGCGTCGTACGTGCTCCTATAAATTATCACTATCAATTATATCAATCAATTATCATCATCATCAATCACATAAATATAAGTTGAATAATAATACAGACAGTTTCCCACAAGTCCTGCAGCCTATCATTTATTTCTTATCAAATTATCAAATATCATTCAAAGGTGTGTACAGGCATCAATAGACCGTACACCAGCTCAGTTGAATTCGTCTATCAATCTCTGTTTTGAAATTGCTGCGACTTCGTACGCGTGTATATTTCCTTGATAAGTTGGGTCAGTTATCATTATTCGTATTAAAAAGTGTACTTTTTGTAATATCGATATAGTGTGAATACTTCATCATCATCATCATCATCATCATCAGGTCATTTTAGTCTCCACTACAGGAGCGCGACCCTCTGTCGTCCGTTACAGACAGTAGTATTTGGCCTACACTCCCCATGCTGGCCAGACGGGTTGGGGAGGCCTGATCGATGTTTTATAATGTATTTCCCTTAGTCGCCTTGTACGTCATCCACGGGAAAAGACGGAGTGATTCTATTCTAGTCTGCCGGAAACCACACCGCGAATATGGTGAATACTTATATGTACAAAATTATGCACCATGTATTAGACAAGTTTTATCCTTTCATTTTAAAAAGGACACTGCGCGGTGTGAACCCATACTTAGGCTGCGTTCCCACCAAAGATGTGCGAAATAGCTGAGCGATGCGAGAATGTGTACCGAAGCTGTGAAATCGAATGTTTCTACCAGAGATCTGAAGACCAATTCACGTGTTATTTTACGATCACAGAATGAAAGTTGACCGAATCGAGATTGAATTTTGATTTGAGACCTATTTCCGATTTACTAAGGTGTGACGATGAATACCCTGTCGATAGCGAGCGGGATGAATGTATGAGGAGGCCGTGGGTATCATATCAAACAACTCCTCTGAACACCCTATTGTACAATTAGTAGAACAAACAAAGAGACGCAAAGTCTCTTTCTAAACCGTCTGTCAGTTTGAAATCGTCAACAATGCTCATAGTTCGTCTCTAAAATCCCTAAATCGAGTCACAAGGTGCAACTTGGTATCTAGCTCGCCCATAGATGACAGCAGTACTCCATGTGCGTTCGCAATAGACCTTTGTAGAGCAGGAACCTTAAAATTAGGAATTAATATAAATCAATACATAATCATCATCATCAGGTCATTTTAGTCTCCACTACAGGAGCACGACCCTCTCTCGTCCGTCCCAGACAGATGGAGGATTTGGCCTACACTCCCCACGCTGGCCAGACGGGTTGGGGAGGCCTGATCGATATTTTATAATGTATTTCCCTTAATCGCCTTGTACGACATCCACGGGAAGAGACGGAGTGCTTCTATTCTAGTCTGCCGGAAACCACACGGCGAGTATATAATATATTATTATAATAATATTTTATGTTATTATTACTAAAATAAATAATAAAGTATTAATAGGTCTATAAAACGGTTCGGATTGTTGTTATTCTGAAAGTATTTCTTATAAATTATATTAAACTAAACATTGGTGTGGAGATGGACGCGGAATGCGTGGAATGGAGCGCCACGGATTTAATTTTGATACAGACTATAAAAGAGATTAATATACAGAATGCAACTGTTATCTATAATTAAGGCGAAGTTTTTAAAATCATTATTTATTGATGTAGATTAACTTATTAGTTTTCTTCAGGATCACGTACTGAAATCTTGAAAATGAAACCGCATGGTTTGACTTGAATACGTGTTTGAAATTGCTTCTATGGGGAGGCAATACAAAAAAATGAATGATAACAAAATCGTGGGATACGGTTTGGTGTTGCAGCTACAAAGGTATCATCTTCATCCAAAATTTAATCATACCACTGGATAGATGAAGGATCAAAGAATTTATACGTAAGGACTATGGAACATCGCGTGCGGGGATGGCGAAGCGCTTTTGAGATAATTTTAGTGCATATAACGTATTCACGTAGTTTTTACGTCGTCTTTGTACATATTGTTGTGCTTAACTGGCGTGGTAGACGGAGTAGGCCTCTTTTCTTCTTTAATCGTACTATTATTAATTTTAGAGGTAAATCTTTTTAAAACGTCATCCATCGACCGCTTGTGAGGCGGAACTGTTCAAGATCCGTCTCAGAATGGAGGTGAGGGTCGACACGAGAGAGCGGCAGGGAATGGTCATACTGTACGTAGTAGGTATGTACTATTATTTATACTGTGTCTATGTGTTATTTTATTCTACAGTTTTTTAACTATTAATTTGTACAGAAATGAACACAAAATACTTTAGAGCAGGGCTGTCCAAGGCACGACCCGCGGGCCACATGCGGCCCTCGGTTAATATTTGTGTGGCCCGTGACGTGTTTTTCATTTACCGGTTTTTATACAGTTGTTTACCGCTACAGGTTTTGTACAACGAATCTGACTGAAAATTATTTATTTCTAGAAAAGTTCAATTTTTGTAACTAACTAGTTATAACTATGCTTAAACTTTTAAAGTAGGTAGTAAAAATGTCAAGTAGCTATTTGTTTCTGTGGCCCGCTAATCTATTTAGTAATTTGTAATAGCCCGGTATGGTTTGGACAGCCCTGCTTTAGAGCTCAAGGGAGATACCTACTATAGTTTCGTCGGTGTATATTCAAAATACCAAGAAAACCCGCGGGCGAAATTGGATAATAGATAAAAAGAAATTAATTTATTAATAAATAAAGCCGCTGTTATATCACGTTAATCATAATTTTAATTTATATCAAAACGGTACGTATATATCTCCCAGTGGGAGTGTACGATTGTCTGCTCATAATAAATGGTCAACGAATGGATTCTATTTTCACGCACTTGCTTTCTCGATTTAAAACTTGTTTTTTTAAAGCAAACAGATGTTAGATTGAAGGAATAAATAGTTTTTTATCAGGCAAATAACGTAGTTTATTAAAATATATGTGAAGCCTTAACACGAAACTAACTTTAGTATATCTTGACATATTTTTTACTGTAATAATGTTCTATATTTCTGCTTGACATAATTATAATTAATATTTAATTCAGCTTGACATACACATAATTTGACATTTATTTATCTTGTTGATACTGATGGATGACTTATTTATCAGTGATTTATACTTTTCAATTACATACTATGATTTTAATATTTGCACGCCATTATCGATGCAGATGGTAGAATAATATGGAATATATTGACAAAATGACAACTGTACAATAACCTTATTCTGGCAAATAAATATATTCATTCATTCATTAAAAAAAGTTAAAAATAAAGAGCATTCACATAGTTACAGCATTCTCCTTAACAAAAATCTGCATGTCACATTAGAGAAGAGTTATACCAACATATACGCGTTAAAAAATAACACGAGAACGTTTGTTTGACGACAATGCTACTAAATTTATAGGTACCCGCCAAATATTAATTGCGGTACGGAGCGATTAATTTTTGTGTTTGTCGTATTATATTACCTACGTTTTATTAGACCGTGACGTCAATATATTAGGTAAATTTAAGTAAATAGAACATTAACTTTGGAACTGTTCTAAATTATATTTTTTGTGGTTAAGGTAGATTTGTTTTTTTTTATCAAATAACTTTACGGCTCTGGAATCAATGTGCTTTTGAACCTGTCTTTGTATTATTTCGTTATCTTATTCCCGGCTTCAGAGACATGCCGAAATATATCGTCAGACAACGAAATAAAATTAACAATGTGTAGAATTATATTTATTTGAAGTACGCATCACGAATGAATAAATTTTAAATAACAATTGTAAATTTATAATTTATCAAGAACAAACTGTGCGATTCCAGAGAGGTTTTATTCCACGGACTCTCATGTTATCGAATGAATTACCTACCGAAGTTTTCCCAAGAGGCTACAGCATGGGGTTATTCAAGAAAGGCATGAAGAATTTTTTACAGAATCGGCAACACGTGAGTGATGCTTCTGGTGTAGCGAGTATCCATAGGCTGCGACGACTGCTTACCATCAGGCGGGTCATGTGCTTGTATGCAATCTTAGTTGTATTAAAAAATCAATGGCAATTTTAATACAGAGTATCGCAGGTTCCATTATAAACAATATTTTTATTTTACTTTTTTCTCTGACATTATTAACTGTTGACACACGCGTTCGTGCCAATGACTAATAGCCCTGCCATACACTCGTCGAGTGGCGAGGGAAGTAGCGAGGGAAGTAGGCAGGAACGTAGTGTGGCCACGTTACTCGTCATGCCGCTCGTCTTGCTCTTCGTCTTGCCCATCATTCCCTGTTTTGTCGGTTTTTTGGGCGCGAGTCAAAGGACCGGCAACGTGAATGCGAGTGGCCGGCCACATAATCGCCTCGGGCGCATTCCGCATCGAGCGCTCGGGCGCGTAACACGCGTCATATTTTTTAAATCATTTTTTTTAAATCATGTTGGTCATGAACATTTCCCTATAAGAGCTGGTAGCAAAAAAGAAATGTTTGATGGCATCGTTTAGACCGTTAGACCATAAAAAAAAGCTTCGTTTCGCTATAATAAAACTGCATATCGCGCACGCTGCCACAGCTTCAACGTCCATAGTATAGCAAAGGCGAATGTCCAAGTGCGGAGCGTCGCGAATAATTGCGCGAGTAGAGCAGTGTGTGGGCAGTGAGGGAAACATCGCGGCAGCGCGAGGAGCATAGTGTGGCGGCGGGGTAAGAAGTACAGCTAAGACTACTACTTGTTCGACAATTGCAGTTCGATTTCAAATCTTATTTCATATGATAACTTAATAGATATGGTACAAATATCTATTTCACAAGCTGTACATACGAAGTCTTTTCTGTTGGGTGTCAATTAGGCATACGGCTTCCTCCTCCTGATGTAAATACTTATCAAAGACGCTTGAAATATAGCTTGAGTATGGCTCGCGTGCTAACATCTCGTCAAATTATGTAAACTTATTCATGCACAAGAACATCTTGAAGAACCTTTGAAGAGGAAGACCCTTGTTATGTTATTTGGCTGTGGTCTTCCGTGAGGTGGAAGTACAACCCCACTAGGCTTCTTACGCTAGTGCAGGTGAGGTTGGATTTGGCAATAAGTATGGTGGACCCCTTTAGTAAAGTGACTACAATTTCTTTAATCCAATTTACTAAACTTATTATATTACAATCGTTCTCTGAGATGCACTATTAAAATCTGAACACAGCCATACCATTCTCATACCGAGAAAAGAAAAACACTAAAAAGAAAAAATAGATTTATTGCATTTTAAAACATGTCATGTTAGTAATCCCATAAGTCTATAAACAGTTGACAATTCTATTATTCTTATTCAAAAATTAGACATGCAAAATAAAACCTTAATGTCTTGAGAATTTAATTTAAAATCGTTAATTTTGCTCCCGTTTTCGTTCAGCTAGTGATGTTCTAATATAAACAGTACTAGCACGTAAACGATATGTGTCAAAGTATACTTTAGGTGACAAGCGTCGTGACAAAGTAATCCTTAGTTGGATTACGTCTACGCGTTTGACGTTTCTTAAGAGAATCAAATTTGTCTTTGTCTAAATTAGAATTCTTGGTATATAAACCGAATGATACTTCAACTTTTCTTATTTGAAAGTACGACAGTAGTGACATAAAATTTTATGTTTGATTTTGTCATATTGAACAATCAGCCGCCAGCAACTTCATTCGCGTGGACTCCATAAAACTAAGAATTATTGCCAATAACTGATATTCTATTCGGCATAAAGAGATAAAACGTACACAAAATTTTAAGTTAGCAATAATGATCCCTCAAATTATTTTTTCTCAAATATCACTTTTGTACAGACAACTGCCACGCAGAATTTTATTGTAGGTATATGTATCATACAAGAAAATAATCAACATATCTAAAGTTCTATACTTAATATTATAAATATATGGTATTTGTCTGTATTTCTTTCACGTCGAACGGAGCCAATGGTTTGTTTTTTTTTAATATAATTTAAGGACTGGAGAGTGACATTGGCTACTTTTTCTCTATTTATTCCAGCAAAACATCGTACTCCTGCGTATTTTTTTTTTATTATTATTATAATGACCACACAATCGAAGCCGTAGGTAACAGCTCGTAATATTATAAAATATGTGAATAATACGCTACATACTTTCTGTGATATTTCAAACCTTTTCAAAGTACAACAGTAGTTATATACATACTTAGGTACTAAGTTGCCTCAGGTATCCAATATGGATCTTAGCTTCCGGCATCAGATGACGCAAGGGTTTCCTCTTTTTCACCAACTCGACTCGATGGATTGGTTGAATGAGACGTGATATAAAATAGAAAATTTTAAGTATTTATTTTTTTTTTTTTTTTTTTTTAATAATAATATCGTTGCAATCTGTCGCACTTAGGACATTAAGCAATCGGTCATTATAAGTTAAATATATAGAATTCTTGTAGTCCAAGTTCAGTGTCTTGGCCACCTCAGTAGATTTTGGTACAGGTGTATGGTTTCAGCTTAGTAGGCTGAGATCAGTTTACATTATCTTGGCACTATTGGCACGGTCTATCATGATATATGGATAACATATCATAAATACTTCAGCTCTACTAAGCTGAAGTATTTATGATATGTTATCCATATATCATGATAGACCGTGCCAATAGTGCCAAGATAATGTAAACTGATCTCAGTAGTATTTCTTATATAGATATAAGATAAAAAAAAGAAATTGAAGAGTTTGAGAATAAGAATAGAGGGACAGAGATAATGGAAAGAAGGTAATAAACGTGACAGAGAACAGAGAAACGGCAGCTGAAGTTTGCGAAGAAATAGAAGAATTTAAACAGGGGAGCAAAGGAAAAGTTATGAATTTTCGTAAAAATAATTATAAAATATGAATAGATTTGCAAATATTATTAGAAACCTATTAATGTTTTAATATGACAGACAATGACAAATAAATCTAAATCTTTATAACTAATACATGTAAATTAGATAATAATTTGTATGGAGACGACAAAAATGTCTAACATTAAAATAAAATAACAATGAAAAGTTTTACTTACGTTATTAACATATTATATGACCGCGCCGAATACTGTTAAATCGAAAATAACAATAAACTTGTAACGAGACAAAAGCAGTAAATAACAAAAATTAAAAGTCACATTAATTCAGAAAAAACAACCGAATTATACGAAAGTAATAATCCCATATTTCATATTAAGGCTTAACAATGTCCATAAATAATTTTTAAACAAGAATAAAAACATTATACATTCAGCGTGGTTTGAAAGACAATATTATGGAAAAGAGTATTATGCGGTGATTTGTCACTCGTCTGTCACATTGTCGAAAATTCCATTGTTTTTAAAAGTCTCGTAGTATAATAAACTGTCAACACTTCCAGCCCTATTGTCGTCGAAACAATAACGTCTCTAATAAGATTTCGAAAAGAAATCCTGAAATAATCCAATTAGAATCTTATTTGTTTGGCTGTAGAGTTCCAATTCAAAAGTAAGGTTTTGAGAGTTATTCCGTAAAAATAATCGAGAGCCATTAAAAAGACACTCGGAAAATAAAGCGTGAATTTTAAAGTGAAGATTGAATTGTTTTCTAGTTTAAAACAATGGCCGGGATATTTTTGTCTTTGACAGGTGCTGATTTGTAAGCAATCTTCGGATGCCAGAGGAGTGCGCACGTCAAAACAACAGACTCAAGAGATCTCTCCGTATTGTCTGTACATTATGCTGGTCGCTAATTTTCTTACAAATAGTTAAACGTCCATCGAATGGATTCCTTCCATTAATTTGCACGGATTTAATTTAGTAACACCAAGAGTTGTTGCGAATGCCGACGGTTAGATAAATATCTTTGTTAAACGAAACATTTGTTCAGTCGAAACAATATTATTAATATCAATTCAATAGTCTTGTGTAAAAATGCTTTTTAAAGAAAAATATATCTGTAGATACTTTGGCAGAACTTTTTATTCTTCGTCTGTTATTTATCAAAAAGAAAAATGTTTACATAATTAACATAATTTTATTACAACACTAATACGATTTGCTCAATAAAATATGATGCAAGTATTATTAATTTGATATTTTATTCTGTGAAACAACTGTAAATGTCATCAAACTATTATTTACTAGGTTTTATAACAATAATCTTGTAATTTACAACGCTATGTAGACATGCATCACTTGCTTTTAAAAAAATAAAGAAGAAATATTTCTTTGTTGGAGAAAAATCCGCGTTTAAAATACCACAGAACTGGTGCTCTATCGTTTATAATCGTTAAAATTGTCACCGCAATAAAATAGCCAGTTATTGTTTAAATAAACAATGGGCAAGCGACAATAAAGAGCTGTAGAATGGCCCACAAAACGACATTGTGACTGACGTGTGAAAATGCAGATTACGTAACCGACAGAGCTGAGATTAGGCATAAAATATATTTTACTAGCTGCCCCGACGAACACTCTACTGCAATATTTTTTTTTTTTTCGTTTATATATTATTCCGAAATTCCTGAAAGTGTTGTCTAGTCGAAACTGCTGGTTGAACAACTGAAGCTCAATTTAGTGAATGTTCCCTATATAATCTAACGGTCTTCTATTTCATTCACTCTCTCACTTTTCATATTGTAAAATTTAAAAAAATATCTATTCGTTTTTTTTTCTTTTATACAAACCTTGTCCTGACTATAAACAATTATGCAGTTATTTTAAAAGTTATGCGCGTTCATGCATTTCGTTTCATATTTATTTATATAGATTTTCAAATGCTTAATAACGTATTGGCTTGATGAAAAGAAATGAACGTATAATAAATAATAATAATAAATATTTCTGGCCATATTACACATCGCCATCTAGTCCCAAACTAAACAAAGGTTTTACTATGTTTCATTGTTTTTGTAAATGCATACCTATAGGTAGAAATACATAGAAAACACCCAGACCAAGACAAATAAACATGTTTGTGCACACAAATATTTGTCTTGTGCTAGGAGCGAACCCGCGACCGCGGAGTCAAAGTGAACATTCGTAGTCATTCAACCACCGGGCTCGTCAATATATTATTATATCGTATAGAAAGAGAAATTAATGTGATTTTAACGCAATAAAGACAATATAATGAAAGGGGCAGAAAATGTTCCGTGATACAGTTAACTTGCATACTTACAGGTTACTTGTTCTAATTGGCTGATGCAAATATTTTAACGAGATGTAGTTAAATCGAATCATTAAAATAGTTCATGTACTAAGTATCAATGGCCATAAAGTGCACTTCACACCTACCATACTCTTAAGTTTGAATAAAATATGCATTATGCAGGAATAATTAATACATACAACAATGTAAATTAAAGTAGAAGCATAGCCGCGAAGTGTCGTGAGCAATTTGTTCATAAGGCACAAATGTTCGATGCAAATTTTTATTATTATGTTCACATCATTTATACTCACGTCAGTTGCCACCTTTAAGTATGATGATACTAAATATTAATGTAAAACAATTTAGTCATTCACAAAGGCCATCTGCAAAAATGAATGTAGTTACTCTATGGACAAACTAAGGAGGCGGTCGCAGACGAAAATAGCCGTTCAAAAATATTGAAGAGCGTTGAAAAATAGACGTCAAACATGTATGAGAATAATAAGATGCGACGACAAACACTCGATATCTGGGCCAGCACTGCTTTTGAAATTTGTTGCTTAATTTACTGTTACTTTATTGAGGCTTCACTTGATGTGCAATCGATGTTGGGAGATGAAACTGGTGGATCGGGTAATAGTTGTCATATCATGATAGAGCGCGCTTTATTTGCATAAAAGTAATTTTAAAAAAGTAATTAAAAAGATCGTATTTGGTGGAAAGCATTGGGGAAGGCTTATATCCAGCAGTGGGTAAATACAGGCTGATGATGATGATGCATTCAAAAGTTAAAAGAAACTAAAACTTTTAGGGTGTAAGTGGTTTAACAACATCTTTGAACCAAAGCCAATCTAATCTGCAAATAGAGCACCCTGCTGACTGACAAACTAAACTCGGGCGAACAGAGAGGGAGGATATAACGTGTTATGTAACCTGCCCATCTGGGGAGGTACACTTCCTCCTCCTCCACAGAATTCTCCGTATCCAAATAACAATTACCTTGTTGTTGTGTTCGTGCCAGTGAGTGAGGTCACGAGGAAGGAAGTAGTTGTTGTGGTGGCAGCGGGAGGGATGGTGCGCGAGCGGTATCCTATAATGCGAGCGTTAATATGGCTATGGTAGCCGTATTTAGTATAAAACATTATACTGAATATTTCGATTAAAGATATATGTAGTTAAGAATTTATTATTACAAATTTGTAACTATGCAACAAGGCGGTCTTCTGATAGCTTTTTCAAAGCACTTTTAGGTCTCAGGGTATTATTGTTACATAAGAGGTAATGAATCTGATATAAATATGTAAAATACCTAACGTACAAAAATATAATAATTGCTGAAATATATAAGACGAGCACGGTGATCGAATGACTATCAATAGCTGCTTTGGCAGCAAGGGGTTTGAACCTCGCACAAGGCAAATATTTATGTGCTGGAATATGTCTATATTTCTTGTTCTGGGTATATGTATATATTTTAATAGTTGACCCGTGGCCTCTTCGTTGGATGGTAAACATTTTTACGAAAAAGACTTTTCAGTTTTCGTGTATATAGCCTATGACACTCACAAATAATGTGGCTTTGTATTGGTAAAGGAATTTTCAAAACCTCCTATAACCTCACAAACATTACATCCTTAGATTTTAGTATAGATGTATGTATTTATAAAGATAAAATATTTAAGTAAATTTAACAGTTATCTAGTACCTATTCATAGGGCTTGTTTAGTTTGGGACTAGATGGCGCTGTGTGATTTGTCCAGAAAAAAAAGGTGTACGTTACCTCATGAGTCAACATACACCTCATTAAAACAACAACACAAATTAAAATAACAACATTTAAAAACAAAACCAACTAACATTCCACAATTTAAACAAATCGTTCATAGTAACACCTCTGAAATTATTCTCTGCCAATTCTATTACAGTAATGCTATTTTAAATTGGTCATTCTAAAATAAGACATTTTTTGTGACAACAATTATAGTAACGAGTACTACCGTCATTTGTGAGCGTGACGCGCGTCGACGTCGGCTATACACGCGCGTAACACGTTATAGAAGTCATAAACCAGTGTTTTTCTTTTTTGTTATATAATAAATTATTTGACTGTTTACACGAAATATTTCTAATTAAATGTAATCATTAGACTAAACAATAAAGTGAAACTAAAATCATTGTGATCAAACAATTCAATTAAAAGAGTCGGCCTTGAGTTTCTTGCCAGTTCTTCTCAAGAAGCCCCGTCGCCGGAACTGGCACTTAAATTCACTTTCACATTCACGATAGTGTGATGAAAGTGAATCTAAGCTCTGCGGATTTACAGTAGTAATGATTTAGATACATGTTCTTATATTTAATTTGTATGACGTTTCTAAGTGCTTTATAAAGTCAAAGGAATAAAAATATTTTGACTTGACAAACAATACAATAGAAAGCTAATTGATCAGGTGTTATTTTGCGGAAGTCAAATTTACAGGCAATTTGATCTACACTACTCTGTGTGCTTCCGCCACTTCTTTTTTTTTCATTTAGTTCATGCAAATTACCGGCTAAATATATACCGGCCAAAAAATATACCGGCCGGCAGTAGTTTTAATGAACTAATTGGAAGCAAGCAAAGTAGTGTAAATCAAATTGCCCATACAATAGAAAACTAAACCAATCGTGACCATGTGGCATGATGAAAAGAACGATAACTGCATGTCCTTGCTGAACAGCAATGCTTACAGTCTTGGTGAAGAAAGAGACGAGCACTTCTCTATAACCTCTAGCCTCCAGTGGTGATGTGAATCTCGAAGAAATTTCTTTATGAAAAAAAAAATTTGTTAGTTTTTTCCACACTAATATCTACGTTGGTTGCCAAACAAGCTTACAGCGCGACTGATGCGAAGACTAAAGATGATTCATATAAATAAATAAATATTCCTGGACAAATTACACACGTCCATCTAGTCCCAAAATAAGCGAAGCATGTACTATGGGTACTAGATAACTGATATTATATTAAATACATTTTTTTTTTGTAAATACATACATATTATAAAACATAGAAAACACCCACATCATAACAAACAGACATGTTCATACACACAAATATTTGCCTTGTGCGGGGGGCGAACCCCCAACTTTGGAGTCAAAGTGGCCAATGGTAACCATTCTACCACCAATTTTACTCGTCTAGATAAAGCGAGTATTGTTCTGGAGCTGGAACCCCACTGTTTAAGCAAAGCAGCAAAAAAAAATGAACACTCATTTGTATTGAAGAGATAATCATCATCATCATCATCATCACCATCAGGTCCATTTTAGTCTCCACTCCAGGAGCACGACCCTCTCACGTCCGTCCTAGACGGAAGGAGGATTTGGCCTACACTCCCCACGCGCTGGCCAGACGGGTTGGGGAGGCCTGATCGATATTTGATAATGTATTTCCCTTAGTCGCTTTGTACGACATCCACGGGAATAGACGGAGTGATTCTATTCTAGTCTGCCGGAAACCACACGGCCACAAATAGAAGATATAATAGTAAAATCATAAGAAAATGGCTGACATAACTATAGACAAATGAACTCTTACTCCACGTCGGGTGGCAGACAAGCATACGGCCCGCCTGATGTGAAGCGGTTACCATAGCCATATTAACGCTCGCAATATAAAATATCGCTCACGCGCCACCACCTTCGCTGCCAACGCAGCATCTCCTTCGTTTCTGGTGACCTCACTCACTCGCAGGAACACAACAACCCTCAAGGGAATTGTTATTTGGCTGCGGTATTCTGTGAGGTGAAGGTACATTCCCCAGTTGGGTAGCTTACAATTACGCTCCCTACCTCTCTTTTCGCCAGAGCTTCGTTTGTCAGTCAGCAGGGTGCACCACGTGCAGGTGAAGTTAGCTTTGGTTCAAAGATGTTGATGAACCACTTACACCAAATTTAAAAGTCAACAAAATGATGATTTACATTTTACATTTAGAATGACATCTCAGATTGACATAGAGGCAAGTGTTAATAAGTAAATGTCAAATGTTTGAGATTTTAATTATTTTCATGTCAAAGGTCCGTGAATAGGAAGCCGTTACAAATTGACCAAAGACAAACAGACTAATTGACAGGCGAGACTCGTGACCCGTAAATTAGTATGACGGGAATAGATGACAGTTCTTTTCTTAAATTAAAATTATCTTCAATATTAGTTTTTTTTTTGTTGTAATGGTCAATGTTTGTTGTCGGTATTGTATATTTTTTTAACCTGTAGGTATCCGTACGTTTATAATTTCCTTGTTTTTTTTTTAATTGTGTACCATACGATTTTTTTATTGTGTACCGTACGATTGTGGTATTATATTGTACCTATGGTACGTCCTTATGCTGATTGGTGATTTGTTGGTATTTGTTAAGATTTGGCTGGCTACGGTTGATGTTGCTTAACTTGCGTGTTCTACTGACTCGCACAACGACGCCAGCGAGCTCCACTACGTTGTACTTAATATGATTGATTTCTACTATTAATATATTTTATTACAACACATGCTTTAATGAGTCATCATCATCATCATCAGGTCCATTTTTGTCTCCACTACAGGAGCACGACCCTCTCTTGTCCGTCCTAAACGAAAGGAGGATTTGGCCTACACTCTCCACGCTGGCCAAACGGGTTAGGGAGGCCTGATCGATATTTGATAATGTATTTCCCATAATCGCCTTGTAGGACATCCACGGGAAGAGACGGAGTGATTCTATTCTAGTCTGCCGAAAACCACACGGCCAGCTTTAATGAGTAATAAACCATAATTTCATTTTTTTTTTCTCGATCCAAATGCATTGCGTTTGAAAGTTTATTTTCCACTATGCCCGGTAGTATAGTAATTTATGCATAAGGTCATGGGAAAGACCTCTGCCCACTAATGGGATGATAATGGCCGATTTGGTATGGAATTTTCTCGATAAACACCTGTCTCGATTGGTACTTTGTATGTTGGTTGTAAGAAATGTGTTATTATATCTATGTTTAGGCTGCTCAGCGGGAATTTATTACGTAGGGCTCATGCCAGCGCCGCTATTGAAAATGAACTCAAAGCGAAAGTATTTTTAAGGTCTTACTCCGCTTTCGCCTGCAAGCAGTCTACTTCGGTACTCTTAAGTATACATAATATATGTAATATGTATAGATTTCAATACTTTTTGACATTGCATTCATTCATTATAATATACCTATTATTATCTTTTTTCCAGAGCTACAAAACGCATAGTACTTGTAGAGCTTACCGTACCGTAGGAAACTAACATACCCAAAGACCACGCGATAAAACAATACAAATATTATGACCTCCTAAACGAATTAACAAAAAGCGGCTATGTAGTTAATCTACACGCTGTAGAAGTAGGAGCGAGAGGTATACCAGCAAAATCTCTCTATAACCTTCTGAAAGACCTTGGCTTGTCCAGAAGCGCAGTAAGTTCTATACTAGAACGAGTATCTAAAGCTGCATTAGCAGGTTCATACCAGATTTGGCTGGGAGAGAAACACAAGTAGTGAAGGTGAGTGTTGATGTACGTCGGAAAGGGGCCCCTTAAACCTACACCCGTGTCACAATTCTCGGGATCTGCTTGGGGTGTCTCTCTCTGCCACACGATGGACCCGGCACCCATACGGTGAATCCATGGAAGCTAATGGCCCCTCTTCACAATGGCCCATGATGGACGATTACAGACAAGCACGATTGTGTAGAGGGCGTGATCGTGAGTGTTTGTCTGTGATCGGGCGTCATCGCCGATAATCGGTAAGTTGTCGGTACATCAAAGGAATGTTGGCCCATGATTGTGTGCGCGTCCACACATCGCCGATTAGTCAGTACGTAGTTGTCTCGGGTACAGTGTAGACGTGTAGACGTCTCGGTAAAAAAATAAAGAGGGACATATTCTTAGTGTTCTGTACTTATGTATCTAGTTCTTTCTGTCGATTTACAAACACAATATGGTGACGTGAACGAATGAAAAACCTTTTCGGTTCATAGAACTATATCAAAAATTTGGGGTGTAAGTGGTTCATCAAGATCTTTGAACCAAAGCCAACTTCACCTGCACGCGGTGCACCCTGCTGACTGACAAACGAAGCTCTGGCCAAAAGAGAGGTAGGAAGCGTAATTGTAAGCTACCAGACTGGGGAATACATTCCCCGAAGTACAACCTCCACCTCACAGAATACCGCAGTCAAATGACAATTCCCTTGAGGGATGTTGTGTTCCTGCGAGTGAGTGAGGTCACCAGAAAGGAAGAAAAAGCTGCGTTGGCAGCGGGGGTGGCGGCGCGCGAGCGATATTATATGTTGCGAGCGTTAATATGGGCCGTATGCTTGTCTGCCACCCGACGTAGTATATAAAAAAAAAAAAGAACTATATCAAAATGAGAATTGGATTTTACAATTCACAATTCTGTTTTTGCGCACATTAAGTAAATGATTATAAGAGCTAAGTAGAAATATTGCCGCAGCCGTGATCACTTTGATATCCATCATCGATAGACGTCTTATCATAATAACAGTAGACAGTCAGTAAATGAATAGACACGATTGTGTGGAGAGCTGCCCGATCATGGCGGCGATTATGGACGATCATTTGATGGGCCAACACGTCCCATTGTGAAGAGGAGCCTTAAGAAGTTCGTCTCAAACTAAATTGTAATTGTTGTATTGTCTGATTATTTAAAGGAGACCCATATCGACAAGTTTCTTTCAAGCATTTCTTCTTCGCCAATAGTCAATACCAAAATGCTAGTACATACAAAATGACAATAAAAAAAAAATAGAATATTATTAATAAAAATGAGTAAGTCGTGTCTAAGTGCCCAATGACTGGATAAATCATTTCATTTAATTTCATTTAAACAGCGGCACGGCAGTTTGATTTATTTATCATGCAGCTTAGGTATTCCTAAGAGTATCAAATATTCTTCATACAATATACAATCCAATATTACAATATAATTTACGAGCTCGGTGGTCGAATGGTTAGCAATGGCCACTTTGACTCCGAGGTCGCGGGTTCGATTCCCGCACACGACAAACAAATTTCTGTGCATGAACATGTCTGTTTGTCTCGGTCTGGGTATTTTCTAGTATAAGTATGTATGTACAAAAAAAAACGTATTTAAGTACATTTATCTGTTGTCTAGTACCCATAACACAAGATTTGCACTTAATTTGGGACTAGATAGCGCTGTGTAAATTGTCCAGAAATATTTATTTAGAAATATTTATATTTCGGTCGAACTGTGCCGCGTCGCGCGTCGCACTGCTATCACGCAATGCCCCTTAGTGCAGTTTCACCTTTACCATTCGATGCCACACACAAGCATGCGAAAACGTCATTTATTTACTCAATAGAATTAATATCTACATTTATATAGAGTAGTGATATACCAAGTCTATTTTCGTACGCGTTATTTTCTATGTGAAAATAAATCGTTTAAATGGTAATGCCAAGTTTTTTCCAAACCCCCTCCCTTTTTTCCCCATAAAGCGTCACTAATAGCTGCGCGTGCGCATCACCATCAATCACGCGCCTCAGCCGCGACAATCTTGTTTATAGGAATGTTAACCGAGGTTATTTCTATGGCTCCCATGGATACAGGGAGCCGTGAAAGTGGCATTTACTGCTCGAAGAAGAAGATATAGCTATAAAACGGTAAACAGTATATCAAACAGACGGGCGTTTTGTAGTTTTGAAAGAAAAAAAAATATATTATTTCAACGAACCACAACATTTCAGTACCATAGTAGTAACAGGTGGAAAAAATGGTGTTACTTACACAATCATTTTTTTTATATATGAAAAAGGGCAAACAAGCATGTGGGTCACCTGATGGAAAGCAATCACCACCGCCCATCGAGTTGCCATACTATAGTCCTTCCTTTCTTCCTGGTGACCCTCAAGGGAATTGTTTTGGCTGCGGTATTCTGTGAGGTAAAGATATTTTCCCAATCTGGCAGCTTAAAAATATGCTATATCCTACCTCTCTTTTCGCCAGAGCCTCGCTTCTCAGTCAGCAGGGTGCACAACGTGCAGTTTTTTTTTTTATACTACAACGAGTGGCAGACAAGCATACGGCCCGCCTGATGTGAAGCGGTACCGTAGCCATATTAACACTCGCAACATAAAATATCGCTCGCGCGCCGCCACCCCCACTGCCAACGCAGCATCTCTTTCCTTTCTAGTGACCTTACTCACTCGCAGGAACACAACAACCCTCAGGAGAATTGTTATTTGGCTGCGGTATTCTGTGAGGTGGAGGTACATTCCCCAGTCGGGTAGCTTATAATTACGCTCCCTACCTCTCTTTTCGCCAGAGCTTCGTTTGTCGGTCAGCAGGGTGCACTGCGTGCAGGTGAGGTAGATTTTGGTACAAAGATGTTGATGAACCACTTAAATAAGTAAGTTATCATAATAAGTACTACTTTAGAGACTACCATATATATTTTTATACCACTAAAGTGGCAAACAAGCATACGTCCCGCCTGATGGAAATTAGTTAACGTAGTCAATGAACGCCTTTAACACCAGGGCATCACAGGCACGTTGCCGACCATGTAAAAACCTCTTCACGCCCTTTTAGAAGAACCAGATGCTGTAAGCAGTCTTCTGAGAAAACCTCACCAGACAGTTCATTCCACAGCTTGATAGTACGAGGGAGAAAACTTCTCTGGAACCGCTGAGAGTAGATATTGTCAAGATACATTGCACCAGCAACATCGCTCTTTGCTCATACCAATGAGCAAAGAGCGATGAAACAGAAGGACCTTGAAGTGGAGACCGAGGGAGCCTACGGGAAATAGAAGTCAGCCGCCTGAAAATTAGGTCAACGACATCCGACAACATGCCTGTTGAAATTGGATGAACGTAGTACAGGACAGGACTGAGTGGAAGACTTCGGAGAAGGCCTATGTCCGAAAATGGACCATTTATAAGCTATGATGGATGGATGAATGGGTGAAAGTACTGACTACCGTATGGCTACTCCCTGCCGCTCTCTGTTGTCAACCTCACGTCTACTCTGAAATATGTAGTTTATATGGCACACACATATGCTCATTCAAGCACTGTACAGACGTCATTGTATATGTAATAGTGATGAAACAAAGAGTGAAGAAGCACCTCGCGGGCTAGTATGGCAGTGTGAACAGACAACACAATATTGACTAGTCTTTTGTTAGTTGACGCTGAAATTTGGGTTTCTCTTTTCGCTTGCCAGCAAGCTACGCGGGGCCACTATGCTGAGCTAATATATAAAAAGCGATGCGGATTTTATATGGAGTGGCCTAGGTGTGCCTTATAGCCAACCTCATTTGTACGTGGTGCATGCTGCTGACTAGAAATTTTAGAGAAGAACAAAAGAGAAGTACAACATATAATTAAGAGAATTACATCACGAGGAATGCTCGGATGAGCTCTTTGATTTGATACCTGCCCCTGAGTTCCACTATCCTACAACTTGCCATAAATTAAAATTCCATCCATATTATCTTGATAATTGTCGATCTACTATAGTACGGTTGACGGTACTAAGATGATCAGCCTGTCAAAGTTTTCACGCAACAAAATGATGCTTCCCAAAGGTCGTGAAGGTCGTTATTTACAAAATCGGCAACGATAAAATTTTCCAAGCTGACCGTATGTGGTTACCACCTTATTAGTATTAAAAAAAACATCGACGAGATCAAATTCATCGATGTCAAGTTTTTTTAATACAAGTGGCAAACACCACAACCACCAACTCAGCTTAAGAGTGCCCAAGTAGTCTGCTTGTATGTGAAAGGGGAGTAATATCTGGTACCAAACTGGTCGAGCGTCTAACCAGGCACTTCATCATCATTATTCATCATCATCAGCCTGTATCTGGATAAGCCTTCCCCAATGCTTTCCACCAGATATGATCCTCCGCCTTCCGCATCCAGCCGCTCCCAGCCGCTCTCTTTAGGTCATGGACCATCTAGAAGGAGGGCGCCCAACACTTCGTCGTCCTACGCGCGGCCTACACTCTCATACCTTCCTCCCCCATCTGCCATCACTTACTCGGCAGATGTGACCCGCCCATTGCCACTTCAGCTTGCAAACTCTGTCGAATTTCTTATGGTAGGCACTTATAGTAAGGTAAATAAACCTATTTACCCTTTCGTATCGGAAGGTCATTTAAGTAAAACGCCCTATTAGCACAACGTCCAACTAGGAGCGAAACCGGGGAGGGTAAAGATCCTCTCGCCTGGATGGGTTACTGAGCGAGAAACTCTTAATCCTGTGCAGTCCTGTGTTATAACCGAAAGGCCACGGGGCAGCATTAGCTGTAGGCATAGAGTCCTTGACTGTATGACTTGTGGTGTCTAGATATCAGCCTGCTTTTTGGATATGCGGCATATAGGTCACGCCACGTAAAAAGAACGCTGGCGGTTAAGCCGCGCATTAGGAGATTTATCGGTCAATTTGGTGGTATGAGGTGCGATTTACCTACCAATAACTAATATATGAAGCCGCTAGCGAAGGGTTTATTCAAAAATAACACAATAGTACTTTTATGCCCGAGTGAGTCCATGCGCAAACACACTTCTCCGCTTTCTTCCAGCGTTCTTTTTACGTGACGCGATCTGTACCAAGGTTTCTTTCTCCAGGACCAACCTATTAAACATGTCTAGCATTACCTAAGAATTATGAGTACATTCTTATTATTAATTAGCTAAATACCATACCAATTATGCGAAAATTAATAATTCAGACGTAATTATTTATAACACTTACAACAGCTAAGCTTCAATCAATCACTATTATTTGTACCTAATATTAAAATATCAAGTGACACGATAACAGTGACATCCTGTACTGCAAAGAATATCTTGATAAACACAGGGCGTGCCGTGACAAATGGTAACAGTGTGTTTATATATATTTTTAGAAATAAGAACGGTGTGGCCCGTTACTATACTAATTGGACACACAATACGTCTTCGCTTCGTTCTAATATTAATTCGGTTAGAAGGTTAAAAAAATCGTTTCGGACATGTTGGATTCACGATATCAAAGAGATCGTATTATGTAGTGACGAAATGTTGTGACAGTTTGCACTTTTGTATTCGTTATTCAAATTGATTCGTATGGTTTATAATTTTTTTTACCGACAAGCTGAGTTCAAAAGATGTTTAGGGATAAAGGTTTTTTATCGTGTGCCACTTATCGGAATGACTTTCGTTTAGATTTACAAGTGACATCAAAGTATTGCGACGACGTATGCATTTTTGTAAACAACCCCTATTTTTATCGTCTCTAAATTTTATTGTTCTAATTTTATTTAATAAATAATAAATATTCTTGGACAAATTAAACACGGCCATCTAGTCCCAAACTAAGCAAAGCTTGTACTATGGGCACTAGATAACTGATACTTAAATGTATATATTTTTTGTAAATATATACATATATATATATCCAAAAAGATATCTTTGCGGGAGGCACGGAAGATGATCCAGACAGTCCAGCGCAAGAGGAAGGAAGCGATGTATGGTCGTCGCCGCCTCAGAAGTGGGAGAGGGCCAAGAAGGGACACGAATGTAGATTAAATATTTTGTAAAGAGTCAAGAATTGCCCGCGGCACAAAAGATCCTTAGAGCATCGGTGCTGCGCGCATCTCTCGCGATTCGGCTCATATGACCGTGAGGTCGGAGGAGCCATGGGAGGTGGTGGGATTTATCCTCTAAAATTCCTTTGAGCGTTATTGTATTCCTACGAGTGAGTCAGGTCACCAAAAAGAAAGAAAGAAAAGAGTATAGGCTGGCAATATAAATAGGCGATCCCTTGGTATTGCTGATCTCCATGGGCGGAGGTGATTACTGTCCATCAGGTGATTCACATGCTCGTTTGCACCTTTTCATATATAAAAGTGTCTTTTACTATGTCCAATGACAAACAAGAATACGATCAGCAGCAAGAAGCTGTCACCTTTATCTATGAAGCTTGCAAAAGAAAATATGATTCGAACCAACGCATCTGGCAGCCAACACAACAATTCCTTTCTGGTGACCTCATCATCATCATCAGCCTGTATCTATCCACTGCTGGATATAAGCCTTCCCCAATGCTTTCCACCAATTACGATCCTCCGCCTTCCGCATCCAGCCGCTTCCAGCCGCTTTCTTAAGGTCATCGGACCATCTAGAAGGAGGGCGTCCAACGCTTCGTCGTCCCACGCGTCACCAGACGCGTAGGACGTCTCACTCTCCTTAAAATAAAGGGAGTACAGAAGTAACACTCATGCACTTAACTATTGATACCTCAACTCGCGCGAAGTGGTCTAGGGTCGACTAGTAGTATGAACCGTATGAACGCGCGCGTCGGCATTTTGACGACCCTAGTACTACTAGTAGTAGTACTACTAGGGTCGTCAAAATGCGGACGCGCGCTTTCATACGGTCTATGAACAGAGACAATTTGGATTTGACCGAGTAATCTGAGAGAGGTCCTGAAATAAGTAGATTTGGAGCAAGAAAAAACCTTTTTTTTATGTTTGTCCGCTATAACTGTTGAACTTAAATTAGAAAATGTAAACATACCTAATCTTTAAATTCATTTAACGACGATTGATTAGATAATTTTTGTGAAAATAAATACTTATTGCGACCACATATTAGTAGCAGATTCCATCACGAGCAGATAGGGTTGACTTTAGCTCAAAAATTATAGTAACTATTATAACTGAGAAACCTACCACAGACATTTCTATTTTCAACTTGAAATTAAATGCCCATTTACATTAATTTTAATAAAGATAAAACGTAACTTTATTATAAATGCCATTTTTTGTCACAAACATCATAACTTTAAAAATTTACACACAACACTCTTAACTCAAAATTCTATTAACTTTCAACCGAAATACCTACTTAGTTTTTAACAAGAACATACGATCTTCTAATGGGAAACTGAAATTATATTTGACATAAGTTATACTCTACATTAGCGGTTATGAAATTAGTTTAAATCCTCAGCACGAATGAATGCATTTGTCTAAACAATTTAATATTTGCATTAGTATAGTAAATAACGTCAGATCGTAAAACAGATTAATGTCACGAAAACTAATTTTGAATACGGACTCTTAAAAAACGTATCCGCTGGTTATTTTCGTGTTTGGTTTCAAATTGTGTGTTTCCCCTTATTACGTGATATGATTTAATATTTTTTGTGATAGAAATAAATATTTATTTAATAATGTTAGGTGACACAAAATTTATTGTGACGAGGCATTTTGTCACTAATGTGACATACAATCATACAGTCTGCCTGCTGGACCTCTCTTTTTACCCGACTGCGACAGAAGGAGGGTTATGTTTTTCGAAAGTATGTATGTATGTATAATTGTTTGGCACGCTCTGCAGCCTGAACGGCTGGATGGATTTTAGCTTGAGAGGTGATGTTAGACTCGTATTTGCTGTGAGAGTGACATAGGCTACATCAAATATAAAGAAATCAATATGGCGGCTGTGAGCCGCAAAATTGTCGTTGCAGTATTTTTTTTTTTTTAATATAACGATATGGGTATCAAAATAACGGTCTCGATGACCTGATTTCAAATATATATTTGATATATTAGTTTTTGCCTGCGGCTTCGCTTGTATGGAATTATATTATTGTTACTCGTGATTAATAAGTCTGTTATAGGTGCAGTCGGGTTTTTGATTTTTTTAATTAACTTAACTTGTTTAACACACTTTTATTAGCTTCACCTGTATGTTTGCTGGTTTGTCAGTTTGTAACCGACTTCTTTGATCTTGATTTTGATACACTTTGTACAGACAAATTTAATTTAAACTTTGTATACTTATCAAGGACGGATGACAATACAATAATTTGATAACTTTATTCAATTATCCCGTAAAGATCGCGAGGAATAATTAATTTCCTCACATATCACATCGAACTAAAAAGTGGCAAATAAATATAGTTTAAAAAAAACTAAAAAACAGTCAGAAAAAACACGCTTTATTAAGTAATCAATCGAACTAAAAAACGAAAAATAATTTTGAATATAGGCAGAAAACATTTATGGACGAAAAATAAGTATTATTGTAAAAAAAGGTATGGGGTGCTTTGTGCCATATTTTTCATTTATCGAGCACCCCACGCTTTTTTTTTCGCAATAATAGGTACTAATCTTTTTCATTCTTTTATGTTTTTAGCCTATATTAATTTTTTTTTCGTTTTTTAGCTCGATTGATTACTTATTAAAGCGTGTTTTTTCTGACTCAGCGATCGACAAAATGTGAGTCATTTTGGATGGACAATGCAGGATGGATAATTTCTTACTTATGCCTTGGCATACTGTTAGGTTACTGGTTAACTATAGGTGCAAAAGGTGAATCTATCCAAAATACCTGGCCCTTTGTTAACATCTATTCGCAACTAAATTTCATATACAAATATCCGACGGTTGTTATATACGTATGTATTGTTATAAAGAATATGCGTCCTCCGTGGTTATCAGCTAGCCAACTAATACAAAAATAACAATACAATATCTCGAATGTTACAATAAGAAAGCATCTATTATTAATTGTCCGAAAACTAGTTATTTATGGTTAGATGTTAGTTTTGTCTGGCATAGACTAAAATAGACTATCGGCCCACCCATAGAGAGGTACAATGTCATTTGGTTATAAAATTAAGTGGTTTCTTTCGTATTTTATAGTCGTAAATGCTACTGTTATCTAATATTTTTTATGATATTAAAATTAGAAATGCTATTAAATACTTTGGATTAATTAGTATTAGGTAATTTAGAAACGAGTGATAGAGACGTTATTTTGAATTAGTGATTTGCTCGGTATGTGTTATTGTTATTTTTGAGGTTATGCACAGGTGTGATTTTTCTCTAGTATTCGTCGCATGTTGCTGTTACGACTCATTAAGTATTGAATATCAGGTATTTTATTACATATTTTATTTGTTAAAGTATTAGGTATTTTTATGACTTACTCGATACTTATTGAGTACATGTTTAATAACAGATATTCATTATGCATTGCTGATCTGTAATTATCCTTCTAAATTAGGTACATTTTTAGTGTAAAAAGTGGATATTGTAATTAAAAACAAATATCCACTTGAAACATAAGCTCTTGAAAGAGATGAGGTCAATACGAGAGAGCAACAGGGAGGGTCGATACTGTTACAACACTAGGTACTCTAACAAATGCTAGTATTACATTACACTTTTTTATGCATTATATTATGGAAACGTATGTACATGCAAATATGTATTATATTTAAAATCTTCAAAGCTAACGTTTCTGTAAAAATTCAATACAAACAAAACATAATACGGCGACATCAACCCTTAATCGTCCCACTATTGGGATACGGGCCTCCCCACAATCGAAGGGATTTAGAGCGTGCACCACCACGCTGCTCAACTGCGGGTTGGTGGAGGCCAGTGTTTTCAAGCCGCCCAAAGGCCACCGACTTGACTTAACGACTGTCGTCTAAAGACAACAACCGGGACCGACGGTTTAACGTACCCTCCGAAGCACGAAGGAGCTCGAGATAAAGCCATCCATAGCCAGGCTACGGTCGACGTTGCAAAAACATAATAAATTATGATATTTTTTTTTTCTTACCATTGTATCTAACCATAGATAAATAACTTCCATAGACATGATAACGTTTAGATGCAGTGTTATTTAATTAGTTGGAATGATTTGCCAAAATCACAGACAGACAGACGAGTGTTAAGAAAACACTCTTAATAGGTTAAGTTTGAAAGTTAACTACCAATAATGGTTGCCCTAGAGCTATAATGTACAAAGAAGTTGAATGAAAATGTATTTTGTTAAGGACAGAATAAAAAAAATACACAATGAAAATAAAAAGTCAAGTTAACAAGGTAAACTTTCTTTCAAAATATGTTTGAATAAAAAGTACGTAGCGTGTTAACAGGTATTGAAAATATTTTGGAGATAATGAAGGTAAGGAAGGTCTGGGGTGTAAGTGGTTAATCAACATCTTTGAACCAAAGCCAACTTCACCTGCACGCGGTGCACCCTGCTGACTGACAAACGAAGCTCTGGCGAAATGAGAGGTAGCGTAATTGTAAGCTACCCGACTGGGGAATGTACCTGCACCTCACAGAATACCGCAGCCAAATAACAATTCCCTTGAGGATTATTGTGTTCCTGCGAGTGAGTGAGGTCACCAGAAAGGAAGGAGATGCTGCGTTGGCAGCGGGGGTAGTTGCGAGCGTTAATATGGCTACGGTAACCGCTTAACATCAGGCGGGCCGTAGGCTTGTCTTAGTATTAAAAAAAAAAAGGTAGCTAGTATAGAATTTAAAGGTTAACAAAATATGTGGGAGAACATTGTGAGCCGTCTCCAAATAAGATTAAGTTCATGAGGAAAATATTCAATGACTTGACGAGCCCGGTGGTTGAATGGCTTGCACTTTCAACTTTGACTTCGGGGTCGCGGGTTCGATCCCCGCACAAGACAAATATTTGTGTGCATGAACTGTTTGTCTTGGTCTAAGAGTTTTCTATGTATTATATATTTACAAAAAAATATATATTTAAGTATAACATCAGTTATCTATTACCCATAGTACAAGCCTTGCTTAGTTTAAGTCTAGATGGCAGTGTATTATTTGTCCAGAAATATTTATTATTATTAATGAAAAGTAATGTTAGGTTAGGTGCAAACTGATTATGTCAGAAGCAATTAAATCATATTTTTTCATGTCATAAAATGTGAATTTTAATTAATTTTTGAGTAATTTTAAGATTCCACATAGTAAATGTTAAAGATTCGTTCTAATAAACTTTTCATATGACCCTTAGAACATACCGAAGCTTTACTAGCCTATAAAATTATGTATGGACTGAAAGGCATTTTATTTCCAAATATAACTGATATTTAAACAAATAGTAAAAGTAAATGAATCATAAATAAATAAATAAATATTCCTGGAGAAATTACTCACTGCCATCTAGTCCCAAACTAAGCAAAGCTTGTAGTATAGGTACTTGATAACTGATATTACTTAAATTCTTTTTTTTTTTTCTAAAATACATACATAGAAAACACCCAGACCAATCTTGTGCGGAGACCAAACCCGCGACCTTGGAGTCAAAGTACCATTGCTAGCCATTCGACCACCAATCTCGTCTTAATGTAAATGTAAATCTCATGCAAAAATAAAAAAAACATCAGAGCATCTTATTTGATGTCTATATATTTTTATAGCTCCATGGTAATGGCTCACTGAAGCATTCCGTTCAAAAGCAATTGTGAGCGAGTGATTTGCGAAAAACTCCAACAGAATCCGTAGGCCTTGTTAACCCTTCAGTGATATTAAGAACAATTAATCAACTTAACTTTAGAGACTGACTTAAATTGTTTATTTATGAGTACTGAAAGAATAATAATAGCTAAAATATAAAAATTATAAAAATACATCATGCCACAGAAACAAAAAAAACATCAGAGTATCTTATTTAATATCAATACATTTATAATAATATATAATTTATGTAATAGTGATATCGTAATAATAGATAATTTATGTAATAGTGATATCGTTGTTGTCGTCGTCGTCAATCCTTATTTATTCCGCTGCTCGGATACGGGTCTCCCCTCAATTGAAGGGGTATATTTAGAGCATACTCCACCACGCTGCTCAACTGCGGGTTGGCGGAAGCCAGTGTTTTCAAGCCGCCTAAGCCAGCGTGGGGAGTGTAGGCCAAATCCTCCTTCTGTCTGGGACGGACGAGAGAGGGCCGTGCTCCTGTAGTGGACACTAAAATGACCTGATGATGATGATGATGTTGTTAGTTTTCCACACATCATCATCATCAGGTCCATTTTAGTCTGGATAGTATAGATAGTATAGTTGGAGGATTTGGCCTACACTCCCCACGCTGGCCAAACGGGTTGGGGAGGCCTGATCGATATTTGATAATGTATTTCCCTTAGTCGCCTTGTACGACATCCACGGGAAGAAACGGAGTGATTTTATTTTCGTCTGCCGGAAACCACACGGCCAAGTTTTCCACATAAGTATTATAAAAAAAAGTTATTATAATGATTACAAAAGTGTATCCAAACCAATATACCGCAAACTCGTTGACCTTGCCTCATTGTCCATTATATTAGTAGAATAAATACTTATACTAAATAAATAATACAAACGTAGCGTATAACGAGGTGCCAAGTCCGCGCATTAATCAGACCCGTACAAGTGCCAAATAATTTAGCCAAATTTTATTATAACAATAAAGTAAGTGGCAGACATTTTTAAACCGCAAATTTGCTCGCCAAAACAAAACAAATCCTTTTGAACTTTTCGTTGGTAATTTTACTCGGAAATGAGAGTATTGATCAACGTTACTTTCAATTATTTTTTAAAATAAAGTAAGACGTTTTCTTTGAATTCGAATTAATTTTAATAAATACTTCAGGTAGGGAGGTATTATGTGGGTAGAGCTTTGGAGACTACATTCTGCGTGCGCATATAACATTGATTTTTATTTTTTTATACGAGTCATTAAATGCTAGTGAAATTTAGGCAGGTTAGTTATCCTAAATCTATTTAAATAAGAAAAATAAATTACTAGAATTCAAAAGTAAAAAATAAAACCAAAGAAAACATTTCAAATTTTGCATTATATCGTCAATAAACAACTATCAATTTACTATAATTATGACAGATTTTCAGATTATCTATGTTTTTTTTAATATATTTTATTTCTAAACGACATATTAAAAAATGAATTGAATCCTCGTTAATTCGTCAAATAGCAAAAAAGATAATTAGGTATCAAACAAAACTCCAGGAAAAGCGATATAAGTCGGAACTCCTGGGAAAAATCCGGGTGGTCCAACTAAAAAGAAATTACAATAGGTACCTAATCTTCATTTCCAAAAATAGTGTTCAATTCAATTAGCGTTATAAAGTATGCGGTTAAGGCCAAGAATGACAATTACTGTTTTTTATACAAACAAACGCTGTCGTCAATTAAGGGCCGGAATTCTCTGTGTACAGGAGATTTACGTCGCACGTCCCACAGGGCAGCGACGTCTGTAGGGTTAATTAGAGACGCGCTTAGTACGCAAAATTTATGCGGGCCTCGCTTTAAGGACAATTGATTGCGATGTGAGACAAATGACGCATTTCTTTGGGCCAATATTTGGACAAAAGTTTGATGGCAGTATTGAGATATTGTAATCAAGTACCTATTTTGTTTTTTTAAATTATTATTTAAGTAATTGTCAGCAGGGTTTTGTATTTCAGCATCAACACTGTTGGGATACGGGTCTGTCTCCCCTCAATCGAAGGGGTTTAGAGCATACACCATGCTGCTCAACTGCGGGCTGGCGGAGCGAAGTATTTTCAAGCCGCCCAAAGCCCACTGACTTGGCTTAACGACTGTCGTCTAAAGACAACAACCGGGACCGACGGCTTAACGTGCCCTCCGAAGCACGGAGGATCTCGAGATAAATAAACCCATCCACAGACAGACTGCGGTCGACGTTGCTTGAAAGAAAGGTATCCTTTCCACTGCTATATTTCAAATCATCATTATCATCAACATCATGATCAGTTCAGCTGAGAAGGAAGTCCTCGTCCTCAGTGAAATAAACTTCAAACGTACGTCAAACCTAAGAGTCGCCAATCTCTTTTCCAAAGCGTTATATTTGCCAAACATTTGGCCGTTGGTCGAACTGGTGCACTGTGCGGTCTGATTCGTCAACGTTCGGCGTGCCGTGACCCTAAACTCAGCTATAAACCGGCTATTTAACTAACGTCGGCTATTATTTATAGTAATTGTATCACGGGGTCGCAGAGACCGTCGTGACTGGACGATGGGTTCTTCGCGAATGATATACTAATTGTTTACTTTTTATTAATTTGTTCTAGGGGACCATAACATTTCCTTCTTGAAATCTATTTAAAAAATCCACAGACCCTGCATTTCTCGCAATCATCGGAGACATTGAAAATGAATTTAAGATTAACACAAATCTTGCGAAAATATTTTTTTTTTTCAATGTCTAAAAAAAAATTTTCGCTCTCGTAAAGGCACACCTACAGGACACAATTATTAACCAATTTCACTCCGGAGAGGTCTCAATCGCCGCGCAATCTATCTTCGAAGATGCATTTTCCTCATTTTTTCGATATATGTAAAAGTATTTTTTTAATTAATTACTTACTAAAAATAGACAGATATTTTTTTCCCGATTTTTTTTTTCAATTTTCAAAATTTCTCTAAACCTATCCAAACAATTTTCAAAATTCCTTCACTATCCACATTTAAATCCACAATTAAATTCTGAACCTGGGGACACTTGTTCCATGGCGAAATCTCAATTATCCTAGGAGATATAGCGAAAATAGCTTATTGGCCGAAAAGGATTTGAAAGACATTTTCAATGTCGAAAAAGGATTTGATAGACATTTTCAATGTCGAAAAAGGATTTGATAGACATTTTCAATGTCAAAAAGATAGCTAGTGCAATTTTTTTGCTAGGACATGTGAGTGATGGTCCTGTGTGGAGGGCACGTCAAACCGTCCGTCCCGTCTGTAGTCATTAGATGACAGTCATTAAGCTTAGTCAATGGCCTTTCGGCGTCTAAAATACACTAGACTCTACCAACCCGCAGTTGAGCAACCTTCAAGGAAACCCGTATCCCAGCGTGATCATTGCTTTTTAAGCCCTTCATCATCAGGTCATTTTACTCTCCACTACAGGAGCACGACCCTCTCTCGTCCGTCCCAGACAGAAGGAGGATTTGGCCTACACTCCCCAGCTGGCCAGACGGGTTGGGGAGGCCTGATCGATGTTTTATAATGCATTTCCCTTAGTCGCCTTGTACGACATCCACGGGAAGAGACGGAGTGATTCTATTCTAGTCTGCCAGAAACCACACACCTTGTCTATTTCCATAGACAAAAATATTTTCTCCAACAAATAATATTAATACACTATCGTATCCATCATAATGCATTTTAAATTATGATATCTGGAGGAAGTCACGTATAAAAATCATATATTACTTGAAAAGATTACAGCACTACTTGCCAGTGACACTTCTTATGATGAAGTACCGCTTTCAGATTTTATTTCGATCTATTCTCAAGTTATTTTTAAACAATCACTGGAATTATAATGAGTATTCTAGGGTTAAATACGATTTTATATAAAATTTCAATAAAAAATATTTATATAAATTTCGGCACTAGTTCACAGACTAAAAGTCGCGCAGCGACCGATGGAGAGAGCAATGCTTGGAGTTTCTCTAAGGGATCAAATCCGGATCGAAGAAATTCGACGTAGAACCACAGAATGCAGAACCAAAGTGCTTTCCATCAAATGCGGTCCTACGCCTTCAGCATCTAGCCGCTTCTAGCCGCTTTCTTAAAATCGTCGGACCATCTAGATGTATGAAAATACAGTTTACTATCTTAACTCATATTTTTACAACGTTTTGTTTAGTTTTACCGCTTTGTCAGTAATCAAATCTTAAAAGATGAATTTGATGCACATGTCAATATCCGATTGAGTTGAAATTTGGCACTCATTTGTTTCTCGTGCGTGACTAAACAATTAACTAAATGTCGCCATTTTTGATACAAAATGGCGCTTTATAATTACCACATTAACTATAAAGAAATCAAATGAAAAAGCTTGTTGAGCGAAATGTAAGTCAACTTTTTGCTTCCATATTAACAT
Organism: Hypsopygia costalis; assembly: GCA_937001555.2. Taxonomy (NCBI): domain Eukaryota; kingdom Metazoa; phylum Arthropoda; class Insecta; order Lepidoptera; family Pyralidae; genus Hypsopygia; species Hypsopygia costalis. The sequence continues at coordinate 12,750,014 of OW443344.2, forward strand.
TTAATAAAAACAGCTTTTCAAAAAAAATATTGCAAAAGCAATTACTTCTTTTTAAGCCAAGATTTTCCCTTCAATGGCGCGGGTCCCATTTAAAGATCGTAACGTAATTTGATCCTAAGAAATGCCAATTTCTACTAGATACCCCACAACGTCGCGTAATGAAGACCTTAGGGTCGCATAAATAAAACTGGGTTTTCACTCCAGAGACTAGAGGTACATATATCAGAAAGAAATGTATGTAGGGACGTACAAATATTTTTCAAGTGAAAATTTCTTTAGCGGCTTTGTGCACTTTTTGAGATGGGTAAAAAATGTTAAACTCGCGTCAGGACGGCGCGGACCTCGCGGCGCGGACCGGCGCGGCTTAGGAGAGGAAGTAATATCCCCTCTCTTTCTTCCGCATAGCGAAAATGTATACCTGCACCTGCTGTTTATTTTTAATGTAATATAAATTGTCATGTTTGTGTACGATAGCATTGTATTTTATCACATACATGATAGTACTTTTATACTGATAAATAAAGCAATTCGTGCGAAATTATTCCCTTTCCGAAATATTCAAAAATGCACAACGTTAATATTCAAGTTTTCACTTCTGCCGGCACTCTCGGAGTGCAACCCATTTTTTTTTTATAAGATTCGCATTTACGATGCCGCTGAGTTCCACTATCGTACAACTCCTACCCTAGGAGTTGTACGATAGTGGAACTCAGCGGTAGGTATGGAATTCAAACAGCTCATCCGAGCACTCCCCGTGAATTTGTATAGCACGCAAAGAGACGCTACATCTCTACGTGTAGAGAGAGAGAGAGAGAGAGAGAATCCTGTCGATCCGAGATCATTGGGTCATCGACGATTCGAACTGCTCGTCGTTGTATGGGGTCAAACGGAGCAAGCTAATACTGGTGCGCACCGGCCCAGAGATGGAAAGCAAAGATGCAAACCACCACACCAAGGGGTCGCCGATCCGTTGCCAGCCTATACCCCTTCCTTAATTTCTTTCTGGTGACTCAATAGGAACGGTAGAAACATAACCCTTCCTTGTCAGTTGAGTAAAAAGCAGAGAAACGTACTTTTTAATACCGACTATATATTATTTTTATAACTAACTCCATAAAAGAAGGAGGTTCTAATATTTGTTACTTCATAACTCCGTCATTTATAAACCGATTTGAAAAAAACTTATTTTTATTTGAAAGAGTATACTTCCAGATTGGTCCCATTTTTTTTTCGTATCATAAAATTCAGTTCTGGGGCCCCACCGCCGAAGTTGAAGCCACCAGTAGATTTTTGATAGCGAAAATAGATCTTAGGTTTAAGTTATTGGCAAACTTCTTTAGCTTAGTCAGCAGAGCTTTATGGTTTCTTTGAGCTAAGCTAAACACATTATCGTCAATCTATACTAGCACTCAAAAATGCAATGGTAATCGGCTTCACTCACCTTCGCCGGTAAAAGAAGGAGGGCCCCTGATAGTGGGGTTCATGAAGATTTTTTTAACTTTTTAGTGCTGATTTTTTTTTTTTTTATACTACATCGGGTGGCAGACAAGCATACGGCCTGCATGATGTGAAGCGGTTACCGTAGCCATATTAACGCTCGCAACATGAAATATCGCTCGCGCGCCGCCAACCCCGCTGCCAACGCAGCATCTCCTTCCTTTCTGGTGACCTCACTCACCCGCAGGTACACAACAACCCTCAAGGGAATTGTTATTTGGCTGCGGTATTCTGTGAGGTGGAGGTACATTCCCCAGTCGGGTAGCTTACCTCCCTACCTCTCTTAAAAGGATTGCAGAGTAACTTTTAGGGTCGGTTTTTTTTTTTGTTGAAATTTTATAGAGTAGTGCCAACCCTACTCATAATGCACTATGCAAAAGATGTAATTTCTATTCTCATATAATTACCTACTATAGTTGCTCGGACAGATTGATTGCATGTAATATCTTAAATCAACAGAAATTAATTATTCATTGTATTAACCTAACATAATTGGTTGTAATACGGCGCTCCCTAGACCAGTAGCCTGACACTCCATAGAATCTAGGACCAATCAATCTAGACTTAATTTGGTTTCACTATCCAATTAAGTAACATTTTGATAATAACGTTATGTTACAAGTTAATTACAAAATAGGTACAATCAAACGTACGATTATTATAGTTCCAGTATAAGATAAACTCGCGTAGCTACTGGACAGGTAGATTATGCCGGTTCCTTTTATACTGGAATTGTAGCGCTTGACGTGCGGTTGACTGTCTTTGTAGCTCTTGAATGTTAAGTAACTTAAAATCGGTAGAATTTTAATAAATAAAAGTAAATAAAAATATAAAATTTAAGGGGAGTCGGGAGACAAGCATACGGCCCGCCTGATGTGAAACGATTACTGGTAACTATATTAACACTCGTAACATGAAATATCGGTCGCGCACCGCTATCGCCGTTGCCAACGCAACAACTCCTTCCTTTCTGGTGACCTCACTCACTCGTAGGAACACAACTTCCCTCAAGGGAATTGGTATGTGTCTCTGGTATTCCCCCAGCCGGGCAGCTTACCAACACGCTGTATCCTACTTCTCTTTTGCCAGAGCCTATTTCGCTAGTCGGCAGGTTGCACCACGTGCAGGTGAGGTTGGCTTTGGCTCTAAAGATCGTGGTGAGCTACTTAAACCCATGTTTTGGGGTGTAAGTGGTTCATCAACATCTTTGAACCAAAGCCAACTTCACCTGCACGCGGTGCACCCTGCTGACTGACAAACGAAGCTCTGGCGAAAAGAGAGGTAGGGAGCGTAATTGTAAGACTGGGGAATGTACCTCCACCTCACAGAGTACCGCAGCCAAATAACGGTTCCCTTGAGGGCTGTTGTGTTCCTGCGTGTGAGTGAGGTCACCAGAAAGGAAGGAGATGCTGCGATGGCAGCGGGGGTGGCGGCGCGCGAGTGATATTTTATGTTGCGAGCGTTAATATGGCTACGGTAACCGCTTCGCATCAGGCGGGCCGTATGCTTGTCTGCCACCCGACGTAGTATAAAAAAAAAAAAAAAAAATGTTAATAATAGGGAACTCACTCTACTTTTTATTTGAAAAAACCTAATTAAAAACAAGTACTTTTTGTAAGCAAAAACATGATTTTCTGCGATTATCTGAAGACCGAGTAATTATTTCAATGCATATCTAGTAGGCACAATGTGTTTATAGCTTGAGTATATTGAAATCGATTGACATTAAGGCTGTATGGCCATGCAACACACCGTAACCCGCTTGTATTATTTTCTTAATTCCAACTATTCAAAAATAACAATTTCCGTCGAGCAGCCCCCTCACCACCATCTCTTATTGCGATTCAATAACTGAGTAGAATGCTTATTCATACCAATGAATAAGCGACTCGATTACATTTGAAATAGAATCGCTTATTCATTGGTATGAATAAGCATTCTATTCAGTTATTGAATCGCAATAAGAGACGGTGGTAAGGGGGCTGTCCGGATTGAAATGAATTGTATGAGTTTTTGTATACAACGTAATACAAGTGTTAAATAAATATGTAGCTCATATCATTAGGTGAGTCTACAGATGGGCAAAATGCCGGACATTAATGATAAATTTCCTATAAGTGCATGTGAATTGCTTATGTAGTATTTGAACCAAAACAAATGGCGGAGTTGAGTTGAATGGCAAACAACCTTCCAAGCCAAGATTGGATATGCTGACGACCTAGCCCTCGTGGGAGAACGAGCAGAAAAGCTTTCTGAAATAGCAGTAGGCTCCTTGGAAGATGAGTACTCAAAGTGGGTCTCTAAATAAACGGGGATAAGACGGAATATAGTCACATAATAAGGATATTAAGAAGCAAAGAAATTTTTCATAATTTTTTCAAGTAAATTTTTAATACTTGCAGCCAAAAGCTGGCTGATTGGTAGAAGATTTTAGATTACATCTTACTAACTCAAAATAAAACAATTCAAATATTCACACAAGGTCGCTTCCTCTACTAAATCAGCTGATTTCGTGGCCACTCCGTTATCTCCACAAGACTTGCCACCCCCATTCTCGGATTCGGGCTAATGTGAGAAGACATTAATCATTCAGTTTTGTACAAGTCTGACTTTGCTTCGAAGGGGTGGAGGCTCAAGAATGATAGGATCTAAATCTTGTGTTGATTTTGATGTTAGGGAAAGAGGACGTTTATATATAGACAATTTTAGTCGTAGGCATTTTAATAATGTCTGAGTATGTGGGCGTAAACTTTATATATGAAGCTAGCTGGCCCGGCGAATTTCATATCGCCTTTAAATATTTTTACGTATTTTTTTCCGATGAGTTATAAATCTATCTCTCAAGTTGGATCAAACTGCACACACTGTGCAAAATTTTATTAAAATCGGTCCAGTAGTTCATGATTCCATCGTGGACAAACAACGTGACACGAAATTTTTATATATTAAGATAACATACGTTATTCAGGAAATATTCTGAGAAATTTAATGGTGCTTCTTTTAGATTTGAGTATTTGACTTAAATATAGAAGAAGCACCATTAAATTTCTAACAGAAGCTTTGTTTAATGTACGCTTAGATAGTAGCGCCGCTCAAACTATTAGGATAAAGTAGAGAAATAACACACCTATCTTGGTTCCATTTGGTCCCATAGTACAAGCTTTGCTTAGTTTGGATATCTAGTACCAAACTAAGCAAAGTTTGTACTATGGGTACTAGAAGTTATCTAGTACCCATAATCAGTTGATTACATTGATATAACGGAGGCCCTATGTACATATAATACATAGAAAACACCCAGCTAATACAAAAAGTTTTTTTGATATTATCTTGGTGTATAGCATTTTTGTGTTTATAAAAAATGTGGTTGTAAACGTCGTCATCAACCCTTATTCATCCCACTGCTGGGTTATGGGTCTCCCCTCAATCGAAGGGGTTTAGAGTGTACTCCACCATGCTATTCAACTGCAGGTTGGCGGAGGCCAGTGTTCTCAAACCACCTAAAGGCCACTGACTTGGCTTAACCACTGTCATCTATAATGACAACAGCTGGGACCGACGGATTAACGTGCCCTCCGAAGCACGTTAGAGCTCAAGATAAATAAAGCCATCCATGTACAGGCTACGGTCGACGTTGCTTAACTTGCGTGTTCGATAAGACTGACACACGCGACGACGCCACTGAGCTCCTCAATATGGTATGTACTTAACTATAATTAATTTAAAAAAAAATATAATTACACGAATTACAGCCAACAATACTGTCGTTAATTTAACAACTGCCTTCCATTCATTAAAAAAAGTTACAAATTACGAATTGACACCTAAGAAACAATATACCTTTTGAAATAGTATATGAATTAAACCGCAAGTATATACTTCATTGTAGTTCTTTAAAAACATCACAAGCGAATACAAAAAAATGCTCATTAATTTGTCGTTTTCAAGACGTACAGGGTGTCCCATTGAGATGCGCATCGTGTAATTACGACGACAAAGTGCGGTTGACATCAACTCCAGTGTTTAAGAGTCTGTTACGTCTATACAACGCCTACAATGACTTTGACGCGACTTTGTCTCGCTCGCAATTATCACACCCCCTGTATATCTCGGCAAATTTATATTTGCAGTTGTAGAGTACTGATGTAAGTCTTATTGTAAAGGAATAAAGGTGAGAATTAGTTTAGTGAGAAATTATGTATTTTTGTAGTAGGTATTATAGGAGAACACTTGACAGATAGAAAGGTTTCGCGTCAGGTTTCGGATTGTTCAGTCTATTTCAATGGTCGCTTTCAAAATTGACATTTGTCACTATACCACATATTGTATGTAAGTAACTTTTACAGAAGCTTGTTATTTTCTGTAATTACTGAGAAGTTAAACAATATAACTGGTTGGTAGAATGATATTCACACTTTGTCTTATTTATATATATTCATTCATATTTATATTCTTATTCATATTTTAAAACTCCATACTTGAAAACAGTAGCCTCAGGTTGTTTATTTATTTATTTTGGGGTGTAAGAGGTTCATCAACATCTTTGAACCAAAGCCAACCACACCTGCGCGTGGTGCACCCTGCTGACTGATAAACGAGGCTCTGGCGAAAACAATTCGAATTCTGGTCATTTGACAGATTGCGCGAAAACAATTCGAATTCAATGTTCATTGTTAATAAGACCGGACAACGTCCGTCGAGTCAGCTAGGTTTACAAAAAAACTGTTACAAAAAGCGAACTTAATGGAAAACATTCACTTCTCAATTACCTTCAGGATGTTTTAAAAATAATTGATGGAGGGGAGCAAAATACAATAAAACAATAAGAAATCCCTTGCGGGTTGTTGTGTTCCTGCGAGTGAGTGAGGTCACCAGAAAGGAAGGAGATGCTGCGGTTGCAGCGGGGGTGGCGGCGCACGAGCTATATTTTATGTTGCGAGCGTTAATATGGCTACGGTAACCGCTTCACATCAGGCAGACCGTATGCATGTCTGCCACACGACGAAAAAAAAAAGTAGACAAAGAATATCATCATCATCAGGTCTATTTTAGTCTCCACTACAGGAGCACGACCCTCTCTCGTCCGTCCTAGACGGAAGGAGGATTTGGCCTACACTCCCCACGCTGGCCAGACGGGTTGGGGAGGCCTGATCGATATTTGATAATGTATTTCCCTTAGTCGCCTTGTACGACATCCACGGGAAGAGACGGAGTGATTCTATTCTAACTGCCGGAAACCACACGACCAATACGACCCTATCTGTCTTTAAATATGTAAATTATGTCTGATGTATAATACAGACAAATGGATAGTTACTGGCTGTAGTCAGTGAAAACTATAGACAAATTGGTAGATAGCGCATTTACATAAGTCAAAAGCTTTTTTATCATATGAGAGGGGGGCAAACGAGCAAGTGGGTCACCTGGTGGAAAGCAATCATCACCACCCATGGAGACCAGCAACACCAAGGGACTCGCCGATCCGTTGCTAGCCTTATCAAATTTGATGAATTTCAAAATCTAATTTAGAATTGAAATTCAAACTCGAAGTTAGGATTATCCAATATTGGAACCCACAAAATATGTATTATATGACGAGCTCGGTGGCGTATAAGTCAATGACGCGGCTTCGACACCAACGCTCGTGGGTTCGATTCCCACACAGGACAAACATATGTGTGCATGAACATGTCTGTTTGTCTGGGTATTTTCTGTGTATCATAAGTATGTATTTACAAAAAAAAAATGTATTTACTTATGTTTATCAGTTGTCCAGTACCCATAACACAAGCTTCGCTTACTTTGGAGTTAGATGGCGCTGTGTAATTTGTCTGACATTATTTATTATGTCACCGTTTCACCAATATCTCATTTCCCACAAAGTATTCTTGGATGCTTTAAATAATTCACAGCACTGACCATACCCCGCACAATAAACATAAACAAAAAGAGGGTATATCGAAAACTTGTTGTAATGAAGGGCAGTTCATTCATATTTAATTGGCGCTCGCGACTAGTTTATGGCTCTCCGTGGGTTTGGGGGATTTTTTTTTCATTTTTTTCAAACACTCTATAGGTTGAAGTGATATTGTGGAGGACAGTGTGAGTGTGTGTTTGGAATAATGTGGACCTACCAAAATAAACATTTATTTTTATATCTATGCTTTTAAATTTTAAGTTATTTATAATTGAAATAATACATTCTTTAACAAAAATCACGCAATCAAAATAATATTGTAGGTATTATAAGTAGATGACATATTTTATATGTAAATCTACTTACAAATTCGCTTCAAATGATAAAAAAATCAAATCTTTATTCGAATATAAATTGTCTTAATATTAGTGTCTAATATTCCGCGCCGTTCCATGTGATATCTATGTCTTTCCTATTACCCTATACCTTTTATACTTTATATTTACTAATAAGTATTATATAAATGTGAAAGATTGGGAGAATGTATGGATGAGTAGATAGTGGTATGATATGGATAGACGGTAATGGCGAAGGGTCTCGTACTTTGACCATTCATGAAGCACAGGGACTAACTTACGAGTCAGTGGTAATCATCAGGAGTTCGATGAAAAACCTTCAACTGCATAGTAGCGTCCCCCTTGCTGTGGTAGCAGTTTCGCGACACACCTGTAGCTGTGTATATTACACAGACTGCAGGGAGCTTTTCGACACAACTGCTAGCTTCATAAAACGTGCAGAAAGTGCTACCACAGAAGCAATACACTGGACTGCTGGACTACAATTTGCAAATGGCGATCTGGAGTCGGGATACACCCATCGTGAAGGAATTGGGGAAGCAATTGGAACGCGACTACTCAGTTCCATAAGGAATTGATAACATTGAAACAGGATGGTCGCCCGTGCAATATCAGGCAGTGACAATGACGGACGGAATATGCTGTGTCAAACAATATAAGTATCTGCTGGGTGGGGTAGGACGGGGGAGGGGGACAATAGGGAAATAAACTGAGGTTTTGCTGTGCAGCCATGACAGTCCAGGTAGTCATGCTCACTAAAGTGTTCAATCTGGTGGTGTTGTCGTGTGGCGGGTACACGCGTTCCCAATAAAGTGGTTGAACGCGGCGATAGCTGTCCCATGCATCAACTCGTGAACGGATGCTGCCAGAGGGGACTTGTCTGCCGCGGTTGTGCAGCAAATAATAGGAGGATTTAGATAGTAGTATTAGACTATAATATAATTATTAGCACACCAACGACGTGCAATTAATAAATTGTAAGAAAATTGTGACAAAAACAAAATTGACGATTGTTAACAAAAGGTACTGACCCCGAGGTCTGTAGATTATAACTATTATAATATTATTATATCAATACAAAATAAAAATAAAAATATGTATGAATGTTAGTAACTCTTTCACGGATAGACATCTAAACGAATTTGAGTAAAATTTAGCACACATGTAAAATATGTTCTGGATTAACATATAGGATCCTTTTTATCTATGTACAGCCCCCATACCACCATCTTTTATTGCGATTCAATAATTGAATAGATTGCTTATTCATACCAATGAATAAGCGACTCTATTCCTTTTGAAATAGAGTCGCTTATTCATTGGTATGCATTCTATTCAGTTATTGAATCGCAATTAAATGATGGTGGTAAGGGTTGAATCGCAATTAAGTGATGGTGGTAAGCAATCTATTCAATTATTGAATCGCAATTAAGTGATGGTGGTATTCATGACTCCGCCAACCCGCAGTTGAGCAGCGTGGTGGAGTGCTCTAAACTCATTCGATTGAAGTGAGGCCCGTATCCCAGCAGTGGGATGAATAAGATCCTCATTCAATTATACCTTATATATCTTAAACACACAAGTAACCGACCTATCAACGACTAACACTTTCTACCGTGACTAACTAGTACTGGCATTTTCCTCTTAGCTAACTAGGTGGCTTTCCTTCTTGCTTGTGGTTAGTTTTCTTAGATATTTACCTACCTATAAGAATTTTCTCGTAAGGTAGGGTCTTTAATTTACACGAATGAAATCGATGCTATAAATTCATAAGAATCTCAGTATAATTAGTAACTTGTTTGCAAATTACTGACCTATGCGCAAAGATTTGCCTTATATATCAATGTAAACTAAGTTTGTTATTTGAGTGGATTTGAGTGAACCGATTTGAATGAAACTTGTCACAATTGAAGACCTAGACATGCTTGAGGTTTATATTTAAAAAAAATTGAGATCGATCATGGCCTTGAGGAATGATCAACAAAAATACTTTCCATTGAAATCAATGGAAAACATACACTCGGTGAATCTAGTCGCTCCACTCAATCTCGATTTTGGCCCCGTGGGCTAGAATCCGGCCTAGTTTAATCTTTTTTCTATTTCATAGTAATAAACATAAAACTTTGGAATAAAATAGGTATATAAAAGAAACATCGATTGTATTGAAGTTGACATCCGAAAAGATTAAAACCAAACAGTTAGTTTAATTTGGACATGAAATTATCATGTGTTAAATAGGTAGCTAATATAGTAATAAGTGAAAATCATAGTAATTTCTCAGTTTCATATCAGAAAAGATCGAATAATAAAATAAATACACAAATGAATCGATAATTTCTTGTCATTGATGTCACTTAGAAGTATAATGCTTACAATAATCTCATATAATGTCTCTAATGATGATTCATAAATTATAAATAATTATATTATAATCATAATTGAAAAAATTGCCTTCAGTAATAAGGCCGCCTTGTTGCATATATACAAGTCTATAATAATTTCAATAAATTAATATAGACTTGTATTTATGCAAAAAGGCGACAAATTTAAAGTACAGAGAATCAATATTCTCTGTACTTCAAAAATTAATTGTTATACCATATCCGTTATAATATATTGTTAATTGAATACTTACTAAAAACAACACTTATAGAGTCACATCCACAACATCTTTCCCTCAACCGTCGACCGTCAGTAGCCCATCACAGAAAAAAATACGCGAAATAATATCGAAAAGCAATAAAAACGGGAAGAGTACCGCTATAAAATGCAGACAAATACAGAGTATAATCGAAGCGAGTGCCGTAACTTATTGTGGACTCTTTATGTGCATCGTAATATTTTACTACGAGTTTGTTTGGTAGAAGCTTTTATACAAACGAGAAACGGAACGTTACGTCAGGTCATAGGGCAAGGAAAAGGTAGGACGATGGGTCTTAAAAAGATAATACGGTTATTTGAGCATTTATTGTGTTGTATTAGGAAATTGATATAGAAATAACAGATACGATACGCTTGAGTTGTAGCACACCCCGGCCACTCCATACAAATATCGCATCGACCAGTGGTTCCCAACCTTTATTTTGTTCGCGGACCACTACGTGGTTTAAGTTGCGTGTAGCGTCCCCAACTTTATATACATCCATAACTCGAGATTTGAGTGTTTCATATAATAATAGTGCTCAATCTCTTTCATTATAAGTTTGTATCACGGACCATAATTTGTGTGCCACGGTTGGGAATCTCTGATATAAACAATGACGTCTGTGCAGAGCGTGAATGAGCGTGTGTCCGTGCGGTGCCATATAAACTGTTCCAAATTTGTCTCACAGGGGGGGGGGGGGAGAGGTCAATACCAGAGAGCGGCAGGGAATGGCAATAATGTTCGTATTACTTATGCTGTGGTTGTACGATGGCGTCGTTGCGCGTCGCTATCAAATCGATTACGCTAGTTAAGCACAGACTTTTTAGCACGAACTTGGTGAATGAGGTTGTGCTTCTGAACAATTTTTATTATCTAATGTATAATGATATTTAATCATTATAGAGATAGTGTATTATGGTGCAAGTAATCATTTGGGTGCATAAAATTAGTAGACCTACTAATTTTATGCACCCAAATGTACCTAAACAGGAGAAAAGTTTCTCCTGTTTTGCACGGCTCGGTTCAGTGGTTGAATAGGCTCCAACCTATTCATTTCCAAGAATGAAAGTCATTCTTGGAAAACCACTGAACCGATTTTGATGAAACTTGTCACAAATAACCACGACGTGCTTGAGGTTTGTGTCGAAAAAAAAATAGAGATTGATCATGTCCTTGAGGAATGATCATCAAATACATTTTCCATTGAAATCAATGGAGAACATACACTCAGCGAGTCTACTTGCTCCACTCAACCTCGATTTCGGCCCCGTGGGCTAGAATCCGACCTAGTAATATTATTGGACTGATGTAAACAACTAAATCGTCCCTTCCAATATATCATTCCAACAATTTAACGCTGCCTCTATAAAACGTAGCAGACACATTTCCTACTCATCAGTAAAATCCTCATAAATAACACATAATCCCAGTTGTATTGAAACTAACAATCGACAGTGTGAAACAACCTTTACTTGCACAAGATAGAGACATAAGTGACAAAATCCTACCATCAACATCCATTGTTGGCAATGTACATGGAATTTAGAAAGACGGTGATACAAAGTACGCATTGGTTACTTATGGAAGCGATGATGAAGAATTTAAAATGACAATAATCGGTGACGTTGTAGAGAGTCGGACAAAAGTACGAGCAAGCTAATCCTTGTATTGTTAACAAGAATCCAATTTAAAATTCCATGGAGGCGGACAAATCCTGATTGATTGTGCTTTAAAATGTATTTGAGGGAAGCACGCGATTTGATGTATATCTAAGAATGATGTATGTAGCGGACTAAGTTCTTAGAAAATCAAAAACTGAGCAATCTAGCAAGTTATTAGTTTTATTATATCTTTTCAAAATAGTGTCCATTCACATCAATACACCGCTGCATCCGATGGAACCACTGAGAAAAGCACTTAGCTCTTCTATGGCCTTTTGAAACGCGCCTACTGCTTCCTGGATGTTCATAAAAAGTTTTCCTCGAAGTTTTTCTTTTATTTTCGGTAATAAATAAAAATCGCAAGGTGCGAGGTCGGGGCTATATGGCGGGTGACCCAGTAATTCCACGTCTGACGTCACTAAATAGTCGATCGTTCGCCTGGCGGTGTGCGACGAGGCGTTGTCGTGGTGAAGAAGGATCCTACTTCCACCTGTCCTTCCGAAGAACGAGGCCACCATCTTTTTTCCCACACTTCGACCACTCTTCACTTTAGTTGGCAACTCCTCGAAAGGAAACACCCACTGAGCAGACTGTCTCTTGGTTTCTGGATCATAAACCCAGCTTTCGTCACCCGTAAGTATGTCGAACACAGCATTTGAGTCACCTCCGTTAAATCTTTGAATAATTTCACGGCACCAATCAACCCGACGGAGTTTTTGGGTCTCGGTCAAATTCTGAGGTATCCACCGGGCACAAAGCTTCCTGACCGCTAAATGTTCATGGAGGATTTTATGCACTTGACTCATAACGATGCCTATGCTTGTCCGAATCTGCTGATACGTCACTCTTTTATCAGTCTCTATCATACGCCGCACAACACTGATGTTATTTTCAGTCGTCGCCGTAGAAGGCCGTCCTGACGCAGATCATCGGTGAGATTAGTGCGACCACGTTTAAACTCATTAAACCAGTTGTAAATAGTCGCACGAGATGGGGCTTCATCGTGAAAGACCAATCGAAGTCTATCATAGCTTTCTTACTGACTTAAATGACAACGAAAGTCATAAAAAATCATTGCACGAAAATTTTCTCGCGTTAAATTCATGTTGACGTGACACAGACAATTTTCAACTTGCCGCCAAATAGTAAAACAAATGACAAATGAATGAAATACACATATGTGGCCGTTCCATCCATTTTCAAAATTTAAACTTATTTTTTTATTATATTGTTTACAAGTACGCTCCATACCTTTCTTACCCTAATTTGTCAATCAGCAGGGTGCAACGCGTGCAGGTGAAGTTGGCTTTGGTTCAAAGATGTTGATGAACCACTTACACCCCAAAAATATAAATAAGTACATATTATAAAATATAAATAATTATAAAATAGCAACAAAAGTTTATAATGTAACAGATAACTGAACTAAATACATGTATCGACCAATTTGGAAATGCTATCCTGTTTTGTGGTCTGAGATTATGAGAACTATTTATTATTTTATTATAACATTATGATAATAATGTTCCACCAAGTGCCAACAGTATCAACTTTTAATCCATCAATGCTTGCAATGACACGTATGCACTTTTTTGTAATAAAAAGTGACTTTTGAGAGAGAGTGTTGACTTGCATCAACACTATTGCCCCATACCCCATAACAGAGCCAAGCATGCGCATATGCATAATATGCAGACAGGGTCGATTTAAGATCGGTTGTCATTTTTTAATGTAACAAAGCATATATAAAACTAGACAGTTAGCCAGATATATGCTATATACTGAATTCAGTGCCATACAAACAACTTATGTAACAGTATTCTGTAAATAAAGATGATTTGATTTGCACCTATAGGAGTGCAATTTTGCGTTCACATGCAGATTTCCGTTGAATATATGAACATAAAATATTGTAATATCCTTGAATATCAAGCTGCAATACAAATATAGTTACCCGTGCGTATTATCTACACAGATAAATAAAATTGCAGTGACTGTTTGTAGTACTAAAATAACCGCTTTTTACTAAATGCATACTTATGGATACACGGTACATATACCAAAATTATTTTTTTTCAAATTTTTGTCTGTCTGTCAATCTGTTTGTTCCGGTTAATCTCTGAAACGGCTGGACCGATTTTGAAGGGACTTTCACTGGCAGATAGCTGATGTAATAAGGAGTAACTTAGGCTACTTTTATTGTAAAAATTATGTTTATTTTTATTAATATAAATTAATAATAAGAAAATAACTATTCCGCGCGGACGAAGTCGCGAGCACAGCTAGTAAGAAATAATTACTATCCTGTATGTATTCATTGGAATAGACTGTCTTAGCGTGCATTCAGATTAAGTATTAAACTGGTAGTTATCTAGCAAACATTTTTCAGATAAGCCCGTCAATGGAAAGTTGTTAAGTTACAGAGCGGGCTCATAGCGTGTTTAGCTTGTTTACTTTGTAATAAAATTTTATGTCCTCCACACACTTATCTGATGGGAACAAAGTGATGCTTTCAGTCAATCGACAGTCTTATGGCGACCTTAAAATATATAATAAATAAATATTGTCAGACAAATTACACAGCGCCATCTAGCCCCACAGTAAGCGAAGCTTGTGTTATGGGTACTAGACAACTGATAAACATACGTAAATACACTTTTTTTTTAAATACATACTTATGATACATAGAAAACACCCAGACTATGACAAACAACATAGCCTATACCTAACGGCTAACGCGCCCCGTGTGCCAACCTTCCGGTTATATCACGGGTTGCGAGTCTCTCGTCCAGTAAACCAACCAGACAAGAGGACCTTTACCTGCACCGCTTTTGCGCTCAGTAAACCAACGGAGCGCGCAAGAGACTATGACAAACAGTTCATGCACACAAATGTCCTATGTGGGAATCGAACCCACGAGCGTTGGTGTCGAAGCCGCATCATTGACCGCTACGCCACCGAGCTCGTCAATATAAAAGCTATATATTACTGCTAATAACATTATTGAGTGGAGTACACACACTGCTCTACTCGCGCAAATATTCGCGACGCTCCGCAATTGGACATTTGCCTTTGCTATACAATGGACGTTGAAGCTGTGGCAGCGTGCGCGATATGCGTTTTTATTATAGCGAAACGAAGCTTTTTTTTATGGACTAACGGTCTAAAAGATGCCATCAAACATTTCTTTTTTGCTACCAGCTCTTATAGGAAAATGTTCATGACAGACATGATTTAAAAAAAAATATTGAAAAAATATGACGCGTGTTACGAGCCCGAGCGCTTGATGCGGAATGCGTCCGAGGCGAATGTGTGGCCGGCCACTCGCGCTCACGTTGCCGGTCCTTTGACTCGCGCCCAAAAAACCGACAAAACAGGGAATGATGGGCAAGACGAAGAGCAAGACGAGCGGCATGACGAGTAACGTGGCCACACTACGTTTCAGCCTACTTCCCTCGCTACTTCCCTCGCCACTCGACGAGTGTATGGAAGGGCTATTATATACGTCGAAAAGTCACTCTTGGAAATGAATAGGCTCCAAAACCATTGAACCTTTGACTTTGATGAAACTTGTCACTATAAAGACCTCGACATGCTTGAGGTTTGTGTCGAAAAAAAATTGAGATCGATCATGTCCTTGTGGAATGATCATCAAATACATTTTCTATTGAAATCAATGGAAAACATACACTCAGCGAATCTACTCGCTCCACTCAGCCTCGATTTCGGCCCCGTGGGCCGGTCGATCCAGCCTAGTTTATTAATCAATTGAGATGCATGTTAGACAATGGGCTAGCAATAGCTACTTTGACACCAAAAGCACACCTCGGCCACTTCATATAAATATCGCGCCGTTTACTACTACATAAACAGTGATATCAGTACAAAGCGTGAGTAAGCGTGTGTGCGTCCGGCGCCATACAAACTGTTCCAGATATTTCTCAGAGGGGAGGTGAGGTCGACACGAGAGAGCGGCAGGGAGTGGCCATACTGTACGTAGTACTATACTGTGCCAAAAGTGTAAAAGAGGGGTGTAAGAGGTGAAATCAAAACTTGTGAACCAAAGCCAAGCTCACCTGCTTTAGCGAAAAGGAGGTAGCGAGCGTAATTGTATACACGTTAGACATTAGCGAGTCAGTGGTATGTAAGTGGTTCACCTCATTCTTTAGAGCCAAAGCCAAACTCACCTGCCGACTAGCGAAAAAGGCTCTAATGAAAAAGAGCTAGGATATAGCGTATTTATAAGCTGCCCGGCTGAGGAACCATCTCCATCTCACAGAGTACCGCAGGCAAATAACAATTCCCTTGAGGGACTTCATTGTTCATTGCCTTTTTTTTGGTCGCCGCTGTTATTCCTGACTACACAGAAGACACAGCTGCAGCGGTGGAAAAGTGTGGTGAGCATCCTCCCAAAAAAAAAAATGATTACCAGCACATTTCTTTTTATTCCCTTTTCTTTTTATCGTGGGTAAATTAGACGAGGTGTGAAGAAAAATATATCGGTATATATTTTTCAAGAAGGGGACTTTTAAATCACAATCATGGATGTACTACAATGTACAAGTGATGACTGAAATTACCTATATGACGTTCCAATTGTCAACATCACAATCCTGACCAGGGGCGCCGACTGGTGGGTGCTCGGGGGCTCGAGCACCCACGAGAAAAAATCAGTGGGTGCCGAGCACCCCTGATAATAGATATCAAGAAACAGATCAGTAATCGCCTTTTAGGGATGGGCGTTTTTTCATTACCCGACGACCCGTTTAACGCAGTGGTTCTAAACCACCGCCGGTTGAGACGTAAGGGTAGCAGGTTCGATTCCCGCACCAACACAAATGTATGTTGATGAAACAGATATTTGTGTTGGATGTGGGTGTTTGTGGGTCTCACACTTCGCCACTTTTTCGAGTCATTATGAGCATGAGCACCCATGAGGTTTTCTAAAAGCCGGCGCCCCTGATCCTGACAAAAAAATGGACAAAATGTATTCATTATTCATTCTAGTGTTGAGAATGCTTCAAAACCCTCAAACATTGCTTTATTACTCGTATCGACCATATTTATAGCCGATGATCTCATAGACAAACCGGAACACAATGATGCCTTCATCATTTGTAACCTGCAATACTGCGACATCCACAATCTATTACAATAATTTCAAACCCACTCAGATCTAGTTCAAATCAGCACAATGCATTAGCAACGGCGTGATTTATAAGTTATCCAAATCACAAATAGAAATAATTATTTCTCCCCATCAAATTTAATGAAATGACATTTGAAAGTCAATTTTCTCGTCAAGCAGTGAATGAAGCTTTGTATTTCAGTTGTATGCTCTATATCATCTTTTTGCTAAAAGCCGCTTTCCGGTGGACAATTGCCAAGAATCGAGCTAACGACATTAGCTGTCCCTTTCTCTTCTATGTTCTGTTTGTATGTGTGTCCTGTTTCAGCAAGGAGAATTCCCTGAATGAAAGGACCTATTAGTCGTTTTGTAATGCCGTTGGGTATTGAGCCAACTAGTAAGTGAATATAATTTTGTCAGTCTTCGGGTATGTGATAATGAGAGTGCCCTTTTGTGTCATCATCTGTGGAAAGGTCATTTCACGAATGACACCTTCCAATAGATACCATAAAAGGACTGAATGTATAGAAAAAGGGATAAGAGTCAAGTCGTCGTCAACCCGCATTCATCCCGCTGCTGGGATATGTTTCTCCTCTCCATTGGAGAGGTTGAGTGCATACTCCACCACGCTGCTCAATAGGCTATTTTCCTATGTTTAAAAATTGTATAAATTATTTAAAAATATCGTAAAATACACAAAACTATAAAGATCTCCAAACTTTCATTCAACTCCTAAGTTTCATCTTCAGTCAGACTTTTTGTAGCGTCGATCAAAGTTTGGCGGGAAAGTCCATTTTAAAACTATGAAATTATTAAAAAAATTATATTTCTATTGGAGAAGCAATAAAAAATGCTATAACTTTTATTATGATACTCATCACATAAACGTAATATTTAACATAGCTATCGTACAAATTTCTGATTTGATGCATACAAAATACAAACCTGTGACGTCATACTTCGGTAGTCTTTTGTATGGAGCGTTTTCGTTACAGTCTAAAAATTGTGATTTTCAAATTACCATATCTCCAGAGATTTTTGTGCTATCGAAGTAATTTTTTCACCTATGTTATATTATGGAGACGTCCCTACATATCAAACCGAAAAAAATGTTAGTCAAATAGCCTATTGCGAGTTAGCGGAGGCCAAAGTTTTCAAGCCGCCTAAAAGCCAGTGATTTGGATTAATGACTGTCATCAACTGACAACAGCAGGGACCGATGACTCGAGATAAATAAACCCATCCATAGACAGGTTACGGTTCACGATGCTTAACTTACAAGATCGATTAGACTGACACGCGCGTTGACGCCATCGAGCTTCTCAATAAGAGTATAGTCTCATTAGTCATATATTCCTTGAAAAATTTGCAAAGGGTTTTGAATTTTTGGGCATATTTACCTTAGATATTAATGTAGGTACTTTCTAATTAACAAAAACATAATCAGAGTCAAAATAAAATTATAAGATTAATTATTTACAAATACTCCTAGAATGATTCCTACTAATAATAACTTTACATTTAACAAAACATTTGCTATTCAAGAAATAACTCAGTTCAATCTAATAAGCGAAGCATCCGAACAGATTTAGGTAGCTATATAAATAACCATTGTCGGTCTGTTCGCATTGTCGGTACAAGAATACCTAATAAGATGGTAGGAAATACTCCCAGATAATAATCATTGCTCTTCATCTCCGCCGGATAAAACAGACCACAGAATGTTTAGAACTGATACGAATAAATTTCAAAAGAATTATTTCCGAGATAATACATCTATATACATATATAAAAAAATGAATCCCTATTCCCCTATGTCATGGCATCACGCGTGAACGGCTGGACCGATTTTACTGATTCTTTTTTCGTTGTCTTTGTTATTGCCAGGAGAAGGTTCTTATGATGAAAAATAATAAGAAAGTTGCACTGAAATAAACAAAATTTAAGAAAACTGAAAAACCATATTAACATTTGCCGAGATGTTTAACTCTTGTCAATTTGAATGTATGTCGTATTTGATTCAAATGGAAGTTCATAGTTTAGTGTCTTAGAATAATAAATACTTCGCTCAAAATGAACCTAAAATTCTGTAGATGCTTGTGAACACAAAATAACTCTATTTATTAAATATTAAATAACAGATAACTGATCTTTTAGGGCAAAAAATAGAGACTTGCTCCTTTCCTTGCCCTAAAATTTCTTTATTTTTTAGCAAGAATATTTTATTAAAAATAACATAGACCTTGTAAAAGATTCTAGTGTCTATGTCAACTCACTTGAGTATTACTAGAGCAGCATGGGCATAAATACTGATTTTTGCTTCTTTAAGCATCTTTTACTTTTTAAGAATTACACTTGTAAAAGATTCTAATGTCTATGTCGAGAGCACATTTCAACTCGCGCGAGTATTTCTGGAGCAGCATCAATGAAAGTGAGTCTCAATGAGTTATTCACTGCACTTCGGAACAATCACATCCATGAACAATCACATCAGCTTTATTTGTAAAGATAATATTACTCATTTGTATTACTTTGCCTATTTTATCTTTCACTGCAGCATATTCATATATATATAGCAGTGAATACATTTCGAAGTATATGTGAAAGTATACATTAATTTAAGTATGATTCTTTAGTCATTTAGTTTCTAAAATTAGTTATAGAAATTACTCTGTTTTTCTCCCCTTTTTTTAGGGTTCCGAACCTCAAAAGGGAAAACGGAACCCTTATAAGATCACTTTGTTGTCCGTCTGTCTGTCTGTCTGTCTGTCTGTCTGTCTGTCTGTCTGTCTGTCTGTCTGTCTGTCTGTCAAGAATTTCTATGTCGAGAATGCGTGGAGGTATCAAGCTGAAATTTGAACTGTATACTCAGGTCTACGGTCCCACGAAGTAAAAAAAAAATCAAATTGCTAAGTTTACGTAGAAAAAAGTTACGGCCGTTTATTCAGCAAAAAACGCATATTTCGACACACTCAAGGGAATCAAAACCTATAGGGTACTTCCCGTTGACCTAGAACTATGAAATTTGGCAAGTATCATCGTTATAGACTACAAGTACAGGAATAAATCTCAAAACTATACATTTGTAAATAGATCTTAAAAAATAGGGGGTCTATATTTTTTATAGGGTGTCGAAATTTCAAATTAAAACTACTAGTTCAAATGGGGTATCATATGAAAGGGCTTGATGTACACATTGCAAAATATATTTTATTTATTTTTTTCGACGCGTTATTTCTTATTTATAATGAAAAATATCAAATTTAATAATGATACTACGTACCTACGGAACCCTCGGTGGGCGAGTACGACTCGCACTTGTCCGGTTTTTTCTTTTTTTCACACTTTGATTGCATTAATAATAAATAAATAATATTCCTGAACATATTACACAGCGCCATCTAGTCCCAAACTATGCAAAGCTTGTACTATGGATACTAGATCACTATTATTATACTTAAATACATTTTTTTTGTACATGCTTACATAATGATAAATGATTACATAGAAAACACCCAGACCATGACAATAAGACATGTTCATACACACAAATATATGTCTTGTGCGAGGATCGAACCCGCGACCCCGGACTCAAAATGGACGTCTGTATGAGATTCCATTTTTTAGTGCACTACACCTCGTGTTAAACCGTACTCAGGGCCCCAAAGATACAGGTCTAACTTACTTTGGGGATCAACATTAGCAGTTAAACACTGTTTTTATCTTTTCTTGTATTTTATTAAGCATGGAACTGTATAAAATGTTTTCATTCATAAGAACCTTCCCCTAACAATAACAAATACAGCATAAAAATAAATATCGAAATCGGTCCAGCCGTTCACACGTGATGCCGTGACCAAGGGAAATAGGGATTCATTTTTATAATAATGTATATAGATATACATCATAGGAACAAAAGTTTTTTTTTTTATATTATGTCGAGTGGCAGACAAGCATACGGTCCGCCTGATGTGAAGCGGCTACCGTAGCCATATTAACGCTCGCAACACAAAATATCGCTCGCGCGCCGTCACCCCCGCTGCCATTGCAGCATCGACCTCACTCACTCGCAGGAACACAACAGCCCTCAAGGGAACCGTTACTTGGCTGCGGTATTCTGTGATGTGGAGGTACATTCCCAAGTCGGGTAGCTTACAATTACGGTCCCTACCTCTCTTTTCGCCAGAGCTTCGTTTGTCAGTCAGCAGGGTGCAGGTGAAGTTGGCTTTGGTTCAAAGATGTTGCTGAACCACTTACACCCCCCGCCGCATTAAGCAAGTACAGTAAATTACATAATAGAAAATACCAAACGAGATTAATAAATCAAATCAATACATATAATAAAACAGTAGGAACCGCGTGTCTGTACATTTGATAAAATTAACAAAAAATGAGTGTGGGCGATAAAAAAAGAGTAACAGAACACAAAAAAGATTTTTTTGATTTTTTTGTCTGTCTGTCTGTCTGTCTGTCTGTATGTACTCGCTAATCTTTAAAACTACTAAACAGATTTTTACGCGGTTTTCACTAAAAGATTAAGGTCATCCCTGAGCAACATATAGGCTTTGTTTCATCGAAATCTGATGTCAGATTAAAAAGTTATCGTCATTTAAAGTTTAAAGAAAATTTTTCTTTATAGAAAATCACTCATCACGAAATCTAAGAAACTACAAGTGCTAGGAGTCTCAAATTTTGTATGGGGGTTCCTTTCAGGACGTAGATGCTCACTAAGACGGGAATTTGGAAAATTCAACTCCTAAGGGGGTGAAATGGGGGTCCAGAGTTTGTATGGGGAACCAAGATTAGTTGGACTATTTTATACGAAACTTTACACGAGATCTTCTGTAGATAAATGAGTAAACACGTGTTTCAGGATTTTTCAAAATTCAACCCCCTAAAGGGGTGGAATGAGGTGCAAACGTCTGAAAATCGACATGGGTATTGTTTTTATGGTTTATCAGGTCGCTGATTCCGAAAACAACAGCTATTTTATAATCTAACATAATCGACGTGACACAAGAGCACTTCTGTGGGGGTGCGATGGGGTTGAAATGTTACAATATCAATATGGGTGTTGATTCTATGGTTTTCTAAAATGTCAATTACGAAAATGGCATCGATTTGAAAACGTGGACACGAAATTTCCATCTCGGTATAAAAATCCAAGATTTGGAACACCTGATGCAGAACCATAATGGTTCAGCTAAACTATAAGAAATATAAAAATGACGCCTTAGCAAAAGTTGTTCAGCCTGATGAGTATAAATAGTTTAACAAAATATTGATTGTATTGTAAAAAAAATAACCACCCGCAGTGCTACTTTTATTCTTACCTGCTACAAGTTAGACGCAATAGTCTTATTTATTTTATATATATATAAATAAATAAATAAATATATATATATATATATATATATATATATATATATATATATATATATATATATATATATATATATATATATATATACTAGCGGCCGCCCGCGACTTCGTACGCGTGGAGTTAGTTATTTGCAAATAATTTTTAATTACATTCGAAAAAGCTAAATACCTAATGAAAGGAAAAAGATGAAAAAGTTAAAAACAATCAATATCTAGACGGATTTTTAGAATCAATGAAGTCGACGGATATTATTTTTTAAAACCTCTTTGTAAAACCTAAAGTACTTTTTATTGTTATAATAATACATCCCTCCTTATAATAGTAAGTATGTAGTTGTTTTCAATATTTTTTATACTTAAATATCATTTAAAATCCTTCTGCCATAATTACTTTAACTCCAATAACATTGGATTTTCATACAAACTTCCAACCCCCGTTTTAACACCAAAAATAGGTTGATTTCTAAAGATACATTATTAGTGGTGTACTAATAATAATGTATCTTTAGAAATCAACCTATTTTTTTCATTCCGCACTATCTATACATTTTAAATTTCAAGTTTCTTACTAAAAAATATAGAGCTTTCATACAAACTTTCAACCCCCATTTTAACCCCAAAAAGGGGTTGATATCTAAAGATACATTATTAGTACACCTCCACACCATCTATAGAGCATACATTTTAAATTTCAAGTCTCTTACATCAAAAACATAGAACTTTGATACAAATTTCCAACCCCCGTATTAACCCCAAAAAGGGGTTGATTTCTAAAGATTAATTATTAGTACACCTCCACACCATCTATAGAGCATACATTTTAAATTTCAAGTTTCTTACTTTAAAAACATAGAACTTTCATACAAACTTCCAACCCCCGTTTTAACCCCAAAAAGGGGTTGATTTCTAAAGATACATTATTAGTACACCTCCACACCATCTATAGAGCATGCATTTTAAATATCAAGTCTCTTACTTCAAAAACATAGAACTTTCATACAAACTTCCAACCCCCGTTTTAACACCAAAAATAGGTTGATTTCTAAAGATACATTATTAGTGGTGTACTAATAATGTATCTTTAGAAATCAACCTATTTTTTTCATTCCACACTATCTATACATTTTAAATTTCAAGTTTCTTACTTCAAAAATATAGAGCTTTCATACAAACTTTCAACCCCCGTATTAACCCCAAACTGGGGTTGATTTCCAAAGACACATTATTAGTACACCTCCACACCATCTATAGAGCATACATTTTAAATTTCAAGTCTCTTACTTCAAAAACGTAGAACTTTCATACAAACTTCCAACCCCCGTTTTAACCCCAAAAAGGGGTTGATTTCCAAAGATACATTATTAGTACACCTCCACGCCATCTATAGAGCATACATTTTAATTTTCAAGTCTCTTGCTTCAAAAACATAGGACTTTCATACAAACTTCCAACCCCCATTCCTACCTACCAGCCAAATTTCAAGTTTGTAGGTGTTATAGTTTCTGAGATTTCGTGATGAGTGAGTCAATGATTTTCTCGATAATTGATTGATATATATATATATTGATAATTGATATATATATATATATATATATATATATATATATATATATATATATATATATATATATATATATATAGAACTGACTAAACAGACCACGTTAACTTTATATATATATATTTATAAATAAAGTTAACGTGGTCTGTTTAGTCAGTTTTATATAGACGTGTACGCTAAAATCTGGTTTGTGCGAATATATACCAATCGTTCCATTCCGGAACGATTGGTATATATTCGCACAAACCAGAAGAATGCGTGCATTTGCGGGACGCTATGTAGCAAGATTTTGTGACTCAAAGTCTTTTAAACAACGAGGGGAAACTGTTTTTCTTCTGTAGGGACTGGAAAAACATACCTGACGAGAGCAATCCTCGCTGAAATCAGGCGCCAAAATAATATCATACAGCAGCATCGCCAGGTATTGCAGCCATAATATTACCTCTAGGCGGAAGTTAAGTAAAAATAATAATTTGTTGACTTTTAACGTATAATACTGCCCCAAATATTTTCTTATGTATGTACTTTAGTTCGTATTAGTATTAATATGCCGGAATCATAAAGTCCACGCGAACGAAGTCGCGGGCATCAGCTAGTTACTAATAAAAGCACCTATAACCCTATCAGGGCATTCTAAAATTGCGAAAATAATTACGATGCCAAACAGAGCCCACGATAGAGAAGCAATTCAATAAATATGTTTCGACGTAGACAATTATATTATCGGACGCCAAGCGCAAGGAACTAACATTTGCGTGTGCGCACGACATCCATAAAACGTGGTGAGGCCGACCGCGACCGAAGTTGACACGACAATTGCCGAGCGTGTAACAACTGCCATTAAATCTCGAAGACCGCCCTGGTGTAAACGAGGAACTCCTTAAATCTATAGAATAAATAAATAAATATTCATGGACAAATTGCACACTGCCATATGACGAGCTCGGTGGTCGAATGGTTAGCAATGGCCACTTTGACTCCGAGCGGTTCGATCCCCGCACAAGACAAACATTTGTGCGCGTGAACATGTCTGTTTGTCTTGGTCTGGGTGTTTTCTATGTATTATAAGTATGTATTAAAAAAAAACTAGATGGCGCTGTGTTGATGGCGTTGTCCAGAAATAAATAATAAATAAATAAATATTGTCAGACAAATTACACAGCGCCATATAGCCCCGAAATAAGCGAAGCTTGTGTTATGGGTACTAAACAACTGATAAACATACGTAAAGACATTTTTTTTTTGTAAATACATACTTATGATACATAGAAAACACCCAGACCAAGACAAACAGACATGTTCATGCACACAAATGTTTGTCCTGTGTGGGAATCGAACGCACGAGCGTTGGTGTCGAAGCCGCGTCATTGACCGCTACGCCAACGAGCTCGTCAAAGTCCAGAAATATTTATTTATTATATAGTCCCAAACTAAGCAGAGCTTGTGCTATAGTTGCTAGATAACTGATATTAAATTATGTATTCACTTTTTTTAAGTATCTTATTATCAATGTATACCAGAAAGAAATGAAGGAGTGAAGGCTGGCAACGGATTGGCGACCCCTAGGTGTTGCTGATCTCCATGGGCGGTAGTGATTGCTTTCCATCAAGTGACCCACATGCTCGTTTGTCTCCGTCCTTTATATAAATAATAAAATAAAACTTACAAATTTCATTATTATTGTGTTAGATAAAAAAAAAGAAACTATGTACAAATTATAACTTAATCGCATCAAAAAATTCATCCGCATCAATGTAAAAACGGCATCGTGTCCAGAAGACTGGCAGCATTGCCACGCTGAATGGCAATGCTTATACGTTGTGCCCATGTTGTGCCATATAAAAGCCACGGCAGTCGCATGCACTACTGCATGTCTACTAACGGCCGGCAGTAATGAACTATTTTTTGGCGGAAACACGCAAAGTTTTGTAGATCAAATTGCCTGTAAATTTGGCTTTCGCAAAATAACACCAGAAGGCCAATTCTCGTAATTTTTCTACGAACGAAGATTGAAAGTTGACCGAATCGAGATTGAACTGTGAATTGACTAAAATTATATACTTGATTTCATTAATTAATTATTATCAATTCTTGTTGTTGGCAAAGTAACATTCTTAGTTTGTTTAATTTTCACTCATTTCGATATAATCCCGCTTAAATTTAATTTTGAAGTTACATATTGTGTTACGAGAATACCAAATGTGACATTTGTGTGTGAGACAGAGACTGAATCGAAACTGAGTTTTGACTATATTTTAATTTTTATTTATAATTTTTGTTTTATTTCTTTTCTTCCTTTTTTTTCTACCTCTTTGTAAATATTTTATTTGTAAATATTCTTATTGTAAATATTATCCCTAAATTAGTACTAAATAAATATATTATTTTAATTACGAGAATTGCCCCTCTGATTCAATTAACTATCTAAAAACTAATTCCTTTCGCTTTGACTCCATCTATGTAGGTATACTGACATTATTAGCTTTGTTGTTTACATAATGCGAACCTTACTTCATGCATTGTTTAGTTACCTCAAGGTTGCTTTGTAAAGATTGCTTTAAGAAATAAGGCCGCCTTGTTGCACGTAAAAGATTTTGTTAATAAATTTTAGTTTTGAATTATATTCTCTGTACCTATTACAGTGGAAATAAATCATATTCCCTCTATCTAAACGGACGAGTAGAACCTAGTATGAAAATAAATTAAATATTTACCAATGAATTAGCTACAAACCTTGAAGTTTTTTCGCACTCATGTGTTCAACATTAAACAAACGTATTTATTCACAACCTAGTACAATGGCGAACGTGGGCAGTAACATCTCAATTGCTCTTGTCTGCTGTTGTGTAAAACACGATGTCGTAAACTTCCCCTCGATCGTGGATTCTCTACAAGAACACGCAATAGTTTACATTGCATTTTACTTCAACTTTTTAATGTTTAGTAGTTTTGGCAATATTTTTTTTTTAGTTTCGAGATTAGATTGGGAATAACAGCCTACTTACCACCAACTCTTATTGCGATTCAATAACTGAATAGAATGCTTATTCATACCAATGAATAAGCTACTCTATACAATTTGAAATAGAGTCGCTTATTCATTGGTGTAAGGATAAGGGGTAAGGGTAATAGGTAAAGGGGCAGAACTTCAAAGTCCAATGTATGATTTTTTAGTAATTGTTTATTTATTTATTTAAATAATTAATTACTGCTATTGGCATTATGAATAAATTTAAAGTATGATAGAGTCGGTTGCCTATTAACTGACCACTTTGGCATAGTTAAGTATGGGAAAATGGGCAGTTATTATTATACGACCTCGGTGGTGAAATGGTTAGAACTGGCCACTTTGACTCCCGAGGTCGCGGGTTCGATCCCCGCACGAGACAAACATTTGTGTGCACGAACATGTCTGTTTGTCTTGGTCTGGGTGTTTTCTATGTATTATATATATGTATTTACAAAAAAAATGTATTTAAGTATTATATTCAGTTATCTATTACCCATAGTACAAGCTTTGCTTAGTTTGGGACTAGATGGCCGTGTGTAATTTGTCCAGGAATATTTATTTATTTAGTATAATACACACAAGTAATACAATGTGTCTTATACTCTTTTTGTTGATTCATCATCATCATCAGCATGTATCTACCCACTGCTAGATATAAACCTTTCCCAATGCTTTCCACCATATGCGATCCTCCGCTTTCCGCATCCAACCGCTACCAGCTACTTTTTTGAGGTCAACTTCAAATTCAAATTCAAATTATTAATTGTTTCCATGGTACATATGATCTTATACAATAGTTTCTTTAAAAAAAAACAATTGGCACTGCATGGAACCCCGTTGGGGCACTACATTTATTTAAAATTAAATTATGTTAGAACAATGTAAATAAATTTATAAATTGTTAGAGAATTTAATTACAATTTCAATTTCAAGAATAATGTCATGTGATCAAAATAATTACAATATGTCAAGTATCAGTATGGTTAAAATTCAAATTAAAATAATATTAGCAATAATGAGTAATATAATAGTGTCGTCTATATAGAGGTCGTCGGTCCATCTAGAGATGGGGTGTCCTACGCTTCGTAGCCCCATTAATATTTTATTTTTGTTTGTAGATTATATTCTTATTATTTGTTTATTTTTTTTTAACTACTAGCATTTCAGAAGTTAAGAACAGCTTGTTCTTTTTTTACACAAACTTTAAACCTGCCTATTACCCGACCCGAGCAAAGCTGCCTCCTGAACCCGTCTGGCCAGCGTGGGGAGTGTAGGCCAAATCCTCCTTCTGTCTGGAACGGATGAGAGAGGGTCTTGCTCCTGTAGTGGAGACTAAAATGACCTGATGATGATGATTATGATGTAGAGCAAAGCTTGGTTTCACTACTACTTCTTTTATTGTGCCCCTACATTTCCTAGTAATTATCAGAAGAATTTATCAATGTTCAATATTCTTTAAATATTGGTACAATGAGATGTTACATCATGTTTAGTGCTACACCAAATTTTACTTTCACAGGTATACGAAGTTACATTTTAATATATTTTTTGTATTAACTTAATTGTTGTTTTCTTTACAGGTAAGCTACAGCTGTCACAATTTCTGCAATCGGGGTAAATTTAATCTTAAAATAGTTACTGCTAATATAATATAGAAGTTACGGCAAAAAAAGATATGGTGAACGATTCATAAAACTGAAGTTAGTTCTAATTCGTTATAAGTTTAAAAAGTTTAAATTTTTTTTTATACCACCAGTGTGACAAACAAGCTACGGCCCGCCTGATGGAGAGCAGTTACCGTAGCCTATGAACGCCTGTAACACCAGAGGCAACACACGCGCGTTGCCGACCCTGTAAAAACCACTTCACGCCCTTTTTGAAGAACCCCATGTTATAGTCCCTTAAGAAAACCTCGACAGGCAGTTCATTCCACAGCATGAATATATGCCTTGCTTCTGCATTTCTGCAAGATGGAGCCAGAGACGCTGATTATAAATTTCACTGCCTCACCTCTCCTTTGCTACAGCCTCTATCTGGGACCCTACCGCCGAAGCTGAAGCCGAATATTTTTATTTGAAAAATAAGTATTAACTCATGTTTAAGCTTTCAACACTATATGTTTTAACAAACATTTCAGCTCAGTCGGTAGAGCTATAGAGTTTTTACCAGCTAAGTTAAACACAAATAAATGTAAGATGAAGTTGGATTTTCGCAATAAAAAAATCCGATGAAATTGGATGAGGAATTGGCTTCAGTTTCAGCGGGCCCCAGGTTGCACCACGTGGATGGATGTGATTCTTGGGTCTAAAGAAGATTATGATCTACTTACCATTTGCAGAATTCATTCACACGACTAACCATTAGGTAATTCGTCGGTTTTTTGTTTCCAACTCCCAGTGTTTAAAAAAAACTATTTAATTGAATTCTCGTGAATATATTTTCACGTGAAAA
This sequence comes from Hypsopygia costalis, assembly GCA_937001555.2. Lineage (NCBI taxonomy): Eukaryota > Metazoa > Arthropoda > Insecta > Lepidoptera > Pyralidae > Hypsopygia > Hypsopygia costalis. The sequence goes on from OW443344.2 coordinate 12,779,618, forward strand.
TAGGAAGCTACCCCGTCAACAAATAGGAATAAATTCATTGTTGGGGGAGCAACAAGTGGATTTATCTAGTTGATACCAGCTACTACCTGTTAAACTCAGGGTTGTCACCAGCGGCGTAACTACAGGATGGCAGAGCGGGCAAAATGCCACGGGCCCGGACCAAAATGGCCCCAGGCTTGAGAGCTTAGTACAAAAATAATTTTTTTTTAGGGTTCCGTACAAAAAGGGGAAAACGGACCCTATTACTGATACTCCGCTGTCCATCCGTCCGTCTGTCACCAGGCTGTATTTTATGTACCGTGATAGTTAAACAGTTGAAATTTTCACAAATCATGTATTTCTGTTGCCGCTTTAGGAACAAATACTAAAAAACAGAATAAAATAAATATTTTGGGGGCTCCCATACAACAGACATCACCGGCCAAGTGCGAGTCTACTCGCGCACGAACCCTTCGTGCGCGAGTAGACTCTTGGCCGGTTTTTTTTAAGTTAGGCTATAAATATACAACATACAAAATTTTAATACGTATATTACTAATGTATACGTATAATACCTATTAAAATTATCATATTCTTGAAAATAAAATTATACATTATTAACCAAAAGTGTGCAAAATACTTCTGAAGTGTTGGTTACTTAGATGGTTTATTACAGAGAGGCATATCATCTGAGGGCCCATCTGATGAATTTGCCACGGGCCTCTGATAATATAGTTGTCTGGTTGTCACTATCTGTCACCTTGTGCGGTGTAAGTGGCTGACTATTGTCTTTTGGAGTGAAAACCAATCTCATATGCATCGTACCAGCTAGTAACCGAGGCACTGACGGAAGAGAGGTAGGGTATTTCGAGATCAAATTGGAAAGTACTTCCACCTCACAGAAGACCAAATAACACCTAAGACCGGACGAGCTCGGTGGTCGAATGGTTAACAATGGCCACTTTGACACAGAGGTCGCGGGTTCAATTCCCGCACAAGACAAACATTTGTGTCTGGGTGTTTTCTATGTATTATGTATACAAAAAAAAAATGTATCTAAGTACTTTTATCAGTTGTCTAGTACCCATAACACAAGCTTTGCGCTTAATTTGGGACTAGATGGCGCTGTGTAAATTGTCCAGATTTTTTTATTTATTTATTTAATTAACAACCTTTGAGCTCTCACGTGCCGCGATCCCATGACGGGAACTGCGTTAGTACGGCGCTTGGTATTGTCCTAAAATTCGCAGCCTATGAAACTTTAATGAATTATTTTGCTTTCCGTATAAAAGATAAAGGCCTCATGCGTATTTGGTAGCCAAGTGAAAAGGAGGACTTATGTTATTTGTATTTTTGTAAAATAAATGGTAAATGTTAAGCACAAAAGTACTAAAAATAAGGCACTAACTCGGCATAATTAACTTAAAATTAGCTCGTAAACAGTATTTTTTAATAATAGCTTCACAAATGAACAAAATCCACACCATTTTACAGATATATTTAAATATTACTATAACATGACAACATTAGTGACAACCCTACCAACAATGCAACCCCAAATAATAGGGGTGATGGCTGCAAACATTAGTCATGTTGCGTGGAGGTTTTGAAGCAGTTTAGGAGTATTCAACAAGTAAACATGCCTTCACGATCGTAATGGTAGGCAATTGAATTTATGCGTTTGTCATTTCGACACTTAGGTTGGATTTATTGTTAGATGCGTTACTATAAAACATAATAGATACCTGTATAGTTTTTTTATTCCACTAGAATGGAAGCGTACGACCCGTCTGATGGACAGCAGTCCTCGCAGCCTATGGGCGCTTGTATCACCAGACTCATGCGTTGCCGACCCTGTAAAAACCCATTGCCAAAACGCCTTTCATGACAAGCCCCATACTGTGCTCATACTGTAACGCGTTAACGCGTCTACTCTCTCTAGATCGCGATGAAATCTCCGTTCTAATGCCCTCGCTGCTCGACTCAGGGGGGGGGGGGGGGGGAGGGGGGGGGGATTGTGTGTTGGTGAAGGTCATATACATACATACACATACAGGAAGATGATGTACTGTACTATATTAAACCATTATTTTTAGTCAGAATTATTTCAAATTGCACTTATAACAAAAGCTTTAATAAATTTAATGAGATACAAGACATGATGACTAACCAAAGTGCAATTTTAACTAAAAAGCACACGCACCGGATGCACCGATCGCACGCGCGGGCTGCACCGGAAACAGAGACATTTTGTGCCAAACGACCGCCATTAGCAGTGAAAAAATATTATTGTTGCCGCTGAAATGTTGCACCCGCGCTTTGTGAACAGATAAATAATGTAGGTACGGGAGACGTTTCATTTTTTTCAGATTTGTTTGAAATTTTATACAATAATTTATAAACACTGATATGTGGTATATGGGAGACTGTTGATTGTTAGTACTAGGTGGAACATTGGTGACATTATTATATTTTTTTAAATGGAAAAATTCACCTCGGGATTCTAGGTGGGATATTTCCATTTAAAAAAAATATAATATTTAGGCAAGTTGGCTAAGACAACTATTTAACTAATAAATAATAATTAGTGACATTATGTTAATAATAAAGCACTTGTAAGGCATTTGATAACACATTGATGGAGAGAATGAAGATTGAAGAAAGATCGGTAAGATTGAAGAAAGATCGTTAAGATTGAAGAAAGATCGTTAAGACATTATGGAATTGTTATTCCCTTGAGGGTTGTAGTGTTCCTGCGAGTGAGTGAGGTCACCAGAAAGAAGGAGATGCTGCGGTGATAGCGGGTGTGGCGGCGCTCGAGCGATATTTTATGTTGCGAGCTTAATAAAATAATTATGGCGACGGTAACCGCTTCACATCAGGTGGGTCATATGCTTGTGTGCCACCCGACGTAGTATAAAAAAAATGGAGAAATATTCCAAAACCCATGTCTAAAATCATAACTAGAAACTTTTTGTACCTTTGATCCTCATTATGGGGCGTAAAAAGACGAAGCGTTGGACGCCCTCCTTCTAGATGGTCTGATGACCTCAAGAAAACCGCTGGAAGCGGCTGGATACGGAAGACAGACAGCGGCTTGTAATACCAGGGGCATCTCACGCGCGTTGCCGACCCTGTAAAAACCTCTTCACGTCCTTTTTGCAGAGCCACATGCTGTAGTCTCCTGAGAAAACCTTGACTTGGCAGTTTATTCCACAGCGGGAGAAAACTTCTCTGGAACCGCACAGTACGCGACCATTTAATTTACGTACGTACATTTAAGTTACGTACGGCTTCAATGTGTGAGGATGAATTCCCTGTCGATGGCGAGCGGTGCGACTGTAGAAGGAGGCCGTTGGCATCATGTCAAACATCTCCTCTGTACACACCCTATTGTACAATCGGTAGAACACACAAAGGGAAGCTGATGATGATGATGATGAATCCTTATATTCAGCATATATTCTAATCCATAAAGGTGTACAACATGCATACATACACGTACTGTCGATGCATCGATCCATTTGTGTCTGCGAGTGAACCACTCGCCGCTCCGCTGACCATTCTTAAAAGAGCACTCGCTTAGAATAGATCACAATAATTCATAACAGTTATGCATGTGCGCGTTAAAATAATACCATAGTGCAATAATCGTGAAATGGCTTCTTAATAAAAAAAAAATGGTTGTCTATATTGTCTGTTTACTGACGATAATTTTACGTGATAACGTCATAAGAAAACATCGGCCGATGGAGTGGAAGAGAGATAGATGCGTCATACCGAACGCTTAGGCCGATCGTACCTCTCTATCGCTTGTTCCGCGCTCTCTCTAGCACGTTCGGCTCAGGCGGAATCTGACAATGAGTCATGCTTTTTCGTGCAGCCGGCCTTCATCGATTTATAAGACATTGTCACGTCAAAATGCCAACTTTTGTGTTGTCAACAATACATTAGTCCATTATAAAAGGACTAATCGGGGTTTCACCGAGGGATCGAATCCGGAACGAAGAAATTCGATGGAGAACCAAAGTTGTCGACATAGCCTTCAGAGTATGCAAGCTGAAGTGGCAATGGACCGTTCACATCTGCCGAGTAAGTGATGGCAGATGGCGAGGAAGGTCATCATCATCAGGTCCATTTTAGTCTCCACTACAGGAGCACGACCCTCTCTCGTCCGTCCTAGACGGAAGGAGGATTTGGCCTACACTCCCTACACTGGCCAGACGGATTGGGGAGACCTGATCGTTGTTTTATAATGTATTTCCCTTAGTCGCCTTGTACGATATCCACGGGAAGAAACGGAGTGATTCTATTCTAGTCTGTCGGAAATCACACGGCTTAGGCACGGGGATGAAGGTATTAGAGTGGAACTCCTTCTAGATTGTCCGATGACCTTAAGAAAGCGGCTGGATGTGGAAGGTGCAGAAGGAGGTATCTGGTGGAAAGCATTGGGGTTATATCCAGCAGTGGGTAGATACAGGTTGATGATGAATAAAATAATATTGGAAGAAAAAATTGTACTGTAGCTTTTAACTAAACTTGAATCCACAATAATGAATATATTGAATGATTGTATCAACTACCAGTACTCATTCCAGAGAATTTATTTCAATCACAATATTTAAATTTTGCTTGCAATAATATCATTATTAATGTCTGAATAGGATAAATGAAATACTGGTATATTCGAGATAAAATGGGAATTTTAAAAGCAAAAGGCAAAAGGTACGACTTTACTCACAAACAAAAGAACAATACCAAAACTGACAGACTGTAGTGTTTTATCCTAAATATTTACTATTCGCTGTGTCGCGAACAATCTTAGGGGCCAATTTAATCCGACCTTACTGCACAGACTTCAAACAAAGCTTTGTGACGTTGTTGCAATAATAAGCGGAAGCGATGCCAGCGCCGCGGCGCGGCCGCATGTATCTGCAACTAAACTACTGTGACTAACTGTGACAGGTGACGGTTTAACTTTAGAAACAAAACAATAACCTAGGACATCACTAACGCGATCATAGACTTGTAATTCACTACGGACTTTTTGGCGCGAACTTGGTGAGCATGCTTGTGTTTCTAAACAACTTTTCATAATTTAATGTCTATTGATATTGATTCATAATCATCATCATCATCAACCTGTATCTATCCACTGCTGGATAAAGCCATCCCCAATGTTTTCCACCAAATACGATCCACCGCCTTCCGTATCCAGCCGCTTCCAGCCGCTTTCTTAAGATCATCGGAACATCTAGAAGGAGTCCAACGCTTCGTCATGCTACTCGCGGCCTTTACTCTAATACATTCCTCCCCCGTCTGCCATCGCTTACTCGGCAGATGTGACCCGCCCATTGCCACTTCAGCTTGCAAACTCTGAAGGCTATGTCGCCAACTTTAGTTCTCCGTCGAAGCTCTTTGTTCCGGATTCAATCCCTCAGAGAAACCCCGAGCATAGCATAGCCCTCTCCATCGCTTGCTGCGCGTCTTTTAGCCTGTGGACTAGTCCAATGGTGAGTGTCCAAGTCTCTACACCATAGTCTTTGCAGGGTGGACGCACTGGTTGAAGACTTTAGTCTTCTTTAGACTTTAGAAGACTTTAGTCTTCAACCAGTTCACTGATTCATAAATACAGATAGTGATTATTATGTACAAGTATTATGGTGCAAGTAATCATTTAAGTGCATAAAGTTAGTAAACTATATACGCATTACGCAATCTAGTCCCAAACTAAGCAAAGCTTATACGCTCATAGATACTATGGGTACTAGAAAACTGATATAATACTTAAATACATTTTTTTTTGTAAATACATATATTTATTACACAAAAAACACCCAAACCAAGACAAACAGACATGCTCATGCACACAAATATTTGTCTTGTGCGGGGATCGAACCCTTGACATCGGAGTCAAAGTGGCCATAGCGAACCATTTGACCACCGAGCTCGTCAAGTCAATACAGTGGTGAGAATGTGTGGTGGGCCTGTCCCAAACCACTGAAAACAATGTCGTTAATGTCTCTAATGCAGGCAAATGTCAAAGAGTGACTTCGTCGTACAAGATAGCATTGTAGTGCAATAAAGGCGTTCCAAGAACGGCCAGTAATAAACACTGATGTCGACACATCAGACACTTTCACGCCTCTATTACTGTATATCTCACACAATAGGAACTAAAGTCGAACTATTTTGTATTAAACTATATGAGTATACTCTTAGGTCATCGTTAACCCTTATTCATCCCACTGCTGGGATACGAGTCTTCGATCAAACGTAGGGGTTTAGAGCATACTCCACCACCCTGTTCAACTCCAGGTTCGCGGAGGCCAGAGTTCTCAAGCCGCCTAAAGGCCACTGACTTGGCTTGGAGATATATAAAATAGGACTTGGCTTTGGGTAAAGGGTCGCAAAAGATTTAAATAAATAACAATTTATTAAATATTTCTAGACAATTTACACAGCGCCATCTAGTCCCAAATTAAGCTCAAAGTTTGTACTATGGGTACTAGGCAACTGATAAATGTACTTAATTTTTTTTTTGTAAATACATACAATACATAGAAAATACCCAGACCAAGACAAACAGACATGTTCATGCACACAAATGTTTGTCATGTGCGGGGATCGAACCCGCGACTTCGGAGTCAAAATGGCCTTGCTAACCATTCGACCACCGAGCTCGTCATTTCTACACACTAGGGGGGTCGCGCCATGAAAAGGTTTGAAAAACACTGGTATAAATAAACCGAGTCGTCTAATGAATGGTGCGCCTTACGGGATCTTGCAAAATCTCGGGAACACGGTTTCGCGACAGATTCATAAAACTGTCATGTCGTGACATTTTATTGTCAACAGAAAAACAACAATGTACAGCTTGTTTAATTTAATAAATCCACTTGTCTTACCTTGGACTAAACCCTTACAAACTTAACTTAGGCATTAGTTGCTGTGAAAGCTATGCGAGGCTGAAAAAATTCGGTTACCATGCTGAATAAAACGTCCGTAATTGACATGACCACTTAATAAACATTTAAAAGGATTAATTATGTATGACAATTATGACTGAATTGATTAAAAAATTGACGAACTCGGAGGTCGAATGGCTAGTAATGACTACATAAACTCCGAGGTCGCGGGTTGGATCCCCGCACATAAGAACCATTTGTGTGCATGAACATGTGTGTTTGGTCTGGATGTTTTCTATGTATTATATGTATGTATTTACAAAAAAAAAATGTATTTAAGTATAGTATTACTTATCTAGTGCCCATAGTACAAGCATTATTTAATTTCAGACTAGATGGCAGTGTGTAATTTGTCCAAGAAAATTTATTTATTTATCTTTTTAAAGATAATTCATGTGACTGCAAAGAGGTGCAGGCATTAGAATTTATAGCGAACTGTTTATCTTATAGCATGTCACTTGAAGGATAAAACAAGCGTAACAAAGTTTTGTCCTTATTGGCAACCAGATTTAGCCCAGACAATTGACTTTGTGGCCATAAGTCAGACATAAAACGGATGCCAGTGTCAAACACGGATCACATGGCGGCATGAAGGATATTAATTAAAATATAGTTGTTATACTGTGGACACCGAACAAGAAATAGCTAACTAAGGACTTGCAGCAAAACAATGTATTTCACAAGTCGCGTTATTGCGATTTCTACACTACCTACACAACTACTACAATGTAAGTTTTATATTATTTGTTGAGATGAAAAAGACAAAAGATGTAATAAACCTTTTGTTTGAACTAAAAGTCCTAAGTCGTGTTTACGAAACAAAACAAATGAAACACTTAAACACTGAAAACATAAAAAAATGTTTAACAGCTGTTTAATGACAAGCTGGCAATAAGTAGCAATAGGTGACTTTGGCACCAAGGATCGCGTGACATGATATAATTACGAGAGGAGCTCGAAGGCGTCGTTGCACTCGGTGCCGGTCAGTCTCAGCGAACACGCAAGTTAAGCAACGTCGACCGTGGTCGGTCCATGGATGGGTTTATTTAACTCGAGCTCCGTGCTTCGGAGTGCACGTTAAACTGTAGGTCCCGGATGTTGCCATTACATGACAGTCGTTAGGCCAAGTCAGTGGCTTATATGCGGCTAGAAAACACTAGCCTCCGCCAACCCGCAGTTGAACAGCGTGGAGTACGCTTTAAACCCCTTTGATTAAGGGGAGGCCCGTATCCCAGCAGTGGGATGAATAAGGGTTGACGACGATTGCATTCACACTTGAAAAAGAGCAACTTGCGCCATTATGTAAGCAAATGAGACAGACTGACATGATTTTTTGTTTCGCGTCACGTGCTGAGTGTTTCTATGGAAAGTTAAATAACTAGCTAAACGGCTCTATGACAGCGCTACATAAAGTCTTATATTCTCTATCTCATGTTTGAAACACCAGACAGGCGACTAGAAAACGTAGTCTATTTATTATACGTCTATGGTTGTCATTGTATTATTTTTTTACACAAGAAAAGTATCCGTCATGGAATTCAGAACCTGCCCCCTTACCACCATCCCTTATTGCGATTCAATAACTAAATAGATTGCTTATTCATACCAATGAATAAGCGACTCTATTTCAAATGAAATAGAGTCGTTTATTCATTGGTATGAATGAGCATTCTATTCAGTTATTGAATCGCAATAACAGATGGTGGTAAGGGGGCAGTACCTACTTCTTTTGTCAGACAGATTTGAAAAAAAAAATGTTAGGCGAATAGAATCTTAATTCCGGACGCACGAATACGAAACATCGTATTCGTGCGTCCGGAATTAAGATCCTTTATTCGGTATCTGAATTCCGGGAAGGAGTCCTGTGTAAGGCAAGCCTTAAACTTTTCAACACAGACTAAAAATAACCTCATTAATGAAACTAGCCGAAGTTTTGACATTTACGTTCATTTTAACCTGCTACTGAGCCGTAAATCATAATAGTTCTTTTTTCGCTAACCCGTCCAATAATTATATTCACGGCGTACTAAACTGGTACGGGGTGGGCCGTAAAGCAAATTATCATAATTTACGACCAATTAGCTCTGGTTTGGGCCACTAAAACTGTGCTATAGCATGTTAATGACTTATATATGTGTACCACTGTTTATTTATTGCACTATACACGTCTTTTCGTATGGGTTTCAATGTATATTGACCCTTTTCGGAAAATATTATAAATATTGACTCATTTGGGACTGGATGGCGCTGTGTAAATTGTCCAAAAATATTTATAAAAAAACCGACAGGAATTTTTTTATAAACATACAATAGTATAATACATAGAAAACGCCCATTACCAAGGCAAACAGACATGTTCATGCACACAAAATGTTTGTGTGCATGAACATGTCTGTTACTATAACTGTGCTATAGCATGTTAATGACTTATATATATGTACCACTGTTTATTTATTACACTATGCAAGTCTTTTCGTATGGGATTCAATGTATATTGGCTCTTTTGGGAAAGAATATAAAATATTGATTCAATTGAGGTATAAAATTATGAATTTTAACTTTAGTTTGGGCCACTAAAACTGTGCTATAGCATGTTAATGACTTATATATATGTACCACTGTTTATTTATTACACTATACATGTCTTTTCGTATGATTTTTTTATTAAATATTTCTGGACAATTTACACGGCGCCATCTAGTCCTAAATTAAGCGCAATGTTTGTACTATGGGTACTAGACAACTGATCTCTCTCTCCTCAGTCGTTCACTCTTAACAGAGCGGTGGTGGTTTCACGATGATGCGTCTCTGGATAACGCAGCTCTCGCGATACGCCTCCACTTGTTGCGGTCTTCAGCATTACGGGGACATTGGACTATAGTATTTTGTGTGGCAGCCTTTATGCAGTCTGTCCAACGCGTAGGCGATCGACCTCTGGACCGCTTGCCCTCCACTTGCCCCTGACAACTGATAAATGTGTTTAAATATATTTTTTTGTAAATACATACATAGAAAACACCCAGACCAAAGCAAACAGACATGTTCATGCCCACATATGTTTGTCTTGTGTGGGGATCGAACCCGCGGCCTCGGAATCAAAGGAGCCATTCGACCACCGAACTCGTAATTTTCTCGTTTGAATGTCGTGTAGGCTTTTTTTTAGGAAAAATTATAAAAATATTGATTCAATTGCGTTCTAAATTATGACTGTTAGCTCTGTTTTGGGCCACTAAAACTGTGCTATAGCATGTTTTAATGACTGATATATTATTATGTACACCACTGTTTACTTCTTAGACCTGGATACTAGTCTTTTTGCATGGGTTCGGATGTATATTGGCCCTTTTCGGAAAGATTATAAATGTTGAGTCATAAAATTATGAATGTTGTTGTTGACTTCTTTTCGTTTCGTGTTAGATTTTTAGTATTACATCACTCGTGTGTTGTTTCTAACTTGGTCGAATCTACTAGGTAAATAGATATTTTCTGGTTCTGATTCTGACAGTTTCCTAATCAATCAATCAATCAAAAAATCTATCAATCAATCTAAACAATCTGAATCTATCAGAATCAGTAGTCTATAAATTCGGTAACCACTTCACATAACTCAATACTCAATACTCAATATCTTTATTGCATTTCATATGTAGTACATAGTTATAAGGATGTTTATACAGTATACAGATTATTACATACATATGAACCCTGTTGGGCATTGCAAAGATGCAATGCCCAACAGGCCAGTATAACGCAGTATAACGCAGGCCGTTTGCATGTTTTGCCACCCGATTTATTATACATAACCTACTAGCGGCCCGACCACGCTTCGCTGTGGCTCAATCTTTTCGTTTCCATCCATTTCCTTATATATGGCGCTGTATGTGAAAAAAGATTTTCCCGCTTTTCCTTTCAAATTTTTCCAGAATTTTCTTTGCTATAAACCTCACGGAGCCCGAGACCTTTCCAACGAATGCAAAACCGTGGAAATCGGTTCGTGCGTTCTGGAGTTATAGCGTCAGGAAGGAAAACCCGACTTATTTTTATATAGTAGATAAACGACTTTCAGTTAACAATTCTCTGCCCATAAAACTCTATAGATACACAGAGATACTACATACGAGTATTTATTACTTGTGCGTGCATTGTGAATGTTATTTCTGTACGGAGTGCGTGACATTTGCGACCGGCCAGTTTTGTTTCATTCATAAACGCACAGCTGGGACATTTCGTAAACGAAACATTCATATATATTGGGGTGTAAGTGGATCACCACGATCTTTAGAGCCAAAACGTCACCTGCACGTGATACACCCTGTCAACTAGCGAAAGGTCGATGTTGCTTGACTAGCGTGATGGATTAGACAGCCACACGAAACGACGCCATCGAGCTAACATTTTTTTCTGTTTGATATGTAGGGACGTCTCCATAATATAACCATAGGTGAAAGAATTACTTCGATAGCACAAAAATCTCTCGAGATATGGTAATTTGAAAATCACAATTTTTAGACTGCCCCAAAACGCTCCATACAAAAGACTACTGAATTATGACGTCACAGATCTGTATTTTGTATGCATCAAATCAGAAATTTGTACGACAGCTATGTTAAATATTACGTTTATGTGATTAGTATCATAATAAAAGTTATAGCATTTTTTATTGCTTCTCCAATGGAAATATTATTTTTTAATAATTTCATACTTTTAAAATGGACTTTCCCGCCAAACTTTGATCGACGCTAAAAAAAGTCTGACTGAAGATATTAGAATGAAAGTTTGCAGATCTTTATAGTTTTGTGTATTTTACGATATTGTTAATTTATTTGTACAATTTTTAAACATTGGAAACAACCCAATTATATATATCATCATCATCATCATCAGGTCATTTTAGTCTCCACTACAGGAGCACGACCGTCTCTCGTCCGTCCCAGAGGAAGGAGGATTTGGCCTAAACTCCCCACGATGGCCAGACGGGTTGGGGAGGCCTGATCGATGTTTGCTCATGTATTTCCCTTAGCCTTCGCCTAGTACGACATCCACGGGAAGAGACGAAGTGATTCTATTCTAGTCTGCCGGAAAGCACTCGTATATGGTTATAATAAAATTGAAAAATTTACCTGTCCCGCTTAGGTGAAATTTTAACCCTCTCCATTACCGTACTAGAGTAATACCTAATACGTAGATGGCGCCATACTGCAACTTTATAGCAGTAAATAGAAATAGAAAAAACGCAACCATCACAAACCCCCCTGGTAGCTCAGTTGGGAGACTTACCAAGAGGGTTTGTTATGATCAAACAACCGGTAATCGAGAGGTCGTGAGTTCGAATCCCACCAAAGCGGTGGAGGTTATTAGTTATTAATTTAAGAAAATTAAATAGATTATTTTTTGTATTTTGCTTATTCCTTGAGCCCTTTCTTGTGATAGCCATTCAATAGGAGTTACCTATTATATAAATAACAAATCACATTTTTATAGCGGCTGCTATATTGGATTCGCTTCCTGACTGTACTGATTGCAAAATTATTTAGTTTCGTTTCGTTCTTTAAAGGAACGTAGTTTAACGTACTTTGTACTTAATTTCTATGCTAATAATACATAGTATCGAGCTAAGTTTTACACTACTTTATTCATAACATCGCCGTGGACTACGGGTCGAGGGCCCACCACACATACCCACCACTATGTCCCCTGTGTAGCTAGGATTAACAGCGGCGACCGCCAAAAAAATCGTGCATTGTTACGTGAATTAACTGAGTGTCTCGTATTTCAACTTAATCGGACATTGAGAAATATTTTACTTGCAAGATTTGATAACAGACACCACGGTGTATAAAAGCTGGTCAAAGTATGAGTGTCTTTATATTGAAAATGCTTAAAAACAGTATACATAACATTTTTCTTCCCTTCTTGTTTTCAGGCAGAAGCAACCACACTGTAACAAATGTATAAAAAAAGGTGTAATGCCCTCAAAATATTTGTTTTTGAATTAGCATTTTCAACCTTATTACATAAGACAGTAGTACATACACGTTGAGATGTATGTATGTGTGCGTGAACATTCCTTTATGAATCAACACAAAGTGTCTCTTAATTTCGCCTCCCCCACAGACGAGTTTTACAAAGTTGTATCTATTGTGAGTACAGATAGCAGGAAAAGTTTTAAATATTTAATTTATTGTAAAACTTTTTTTTTATACTACGTCAGATGGAAAACAAACTTATGGCCCACCTGAAGTGAAGCAGTTACCGTAACAATAAACGCTTGCAGCAACTCATTTCTTCCTGATGGGCCCTCGTTCATACGCAGAAACACGACAATTCTTATGGGAATTGTTATTTGGCTACGGTATTCTATGAGGTGGAGGTACTTCCCCAGTAGGGCAACTTACAAAATACGCAATGCCCTACCTCTCTTTTACACTCTCTTTCACGCGTAACTTTGTAGTATAATTAGTATTCGTATAATATAATTATTAATCACACTAATATTATAAAGGCGAAAGTTTGTGAGTGAGTGTGTGTGTATGTTTGTTACTTCTTCACGTCTAAACGGCTGGAGAGATTTTAATATAATTTGGTATGGTTTAGTTAGCTGACACCCTGGATTTGCTTCTAGAAATATAATAGTTGTTATTTCACGTCAGTGTGCAATTTATTTTCCCTAATAAACCGCGGGTAACACCGCGGGGCACAGCTAGTCGTAATTATAATCGAACTAAATCTAAGTTTCATAAATTTATCATCAAATCACCAGAATGCGGCAATATTACTGTATAAATTTTATTATTACATCGCAATCAGTTGTAATGCCGGCAATGTAGACTGGTCGACCTGAACGGTTTGTCATTTTAAGTACAAACAATTTGTAATAAAGCGTTAAATCAGCAAAGGAAAAGATTCGTTTTGTGACTGTTCAAAGTTATTTATAGTTCTCACAGCTATCACAATGTTCAGATGAAGGTAAATAAATAATAATAAATAAATTGCGCTGGAGTGAACATTCATTTCAGTGTTGCATGCGATTGTACATTAGAATAGCTGTTCCGATAGACGTTGTCTGTCTACTTAATAATGAATATTGAATTGGTTTCGCGCAATCTGTCAAATGAGTGACAGTTCTGTCAAACGACATTTGGGTTGTAAGTGGTTCATCAACATCTTTGAGCCAAAGCCAACTTCACCTGCACGCGGTGCACCCTGCTGACTGACCAACGAAGCTCTGGCGAAAAGAGAGGTAGGGAGCGTAATTGTAAGCTACCCGACTGGGGAATGTACCTCCACCTCACAGAATACCGCAGCCAAATAACGGTTCCCTTGAGGGCTGTTGTGTTCCTGCGAGTGAGTGAGGTCACCAGAAAGCCTTCCTTTCTGGATGCTGTGATGTGTGATGCAAAAAAAAATGTATTTAAGTATAATATCAGTTATCTAGTACAAGCATTGCGCTTAATTTACTGCGAGTGAGTGAGGTCACCAGAAAGAAAGGAAGGAGATGCTGCGTTGGCAGCGGGGATGGCGGCGCGCGAGCAATATTTTATGTTGCGAGCGTTAATATGGCTACGGTAACCGCTTCACATCAGGCGGGCCGTATACTTGTCTGCCACCCGTCGTAGTATAAAAAAAAAAATAGTGTTCCCATTCGACCACCTAGCTCGTCTAATAATTTTGAATAAATTACTAAATAAAATTATTAAATATTATTTAGGTATAGATTGTTTTTTCTGCTAGCGCTACATTAGGAGGGTTGTACACAAAGGCTCCACTGCTCTTTTCCTCGTTCGTTCCTTCCACTTTTTACTTTTTGGTGTCCCCTCCCCCCACCCGTCCTCTGTACTATGTCCTGCGATGCGAAGGAATTTATATCTTCGTAATCAGTGATGCGTTTTTAAATCATTTGATAAATGTGCAATGTATGTTTTTCAACCGTGTCGTGTGCCGTGTGGTTTCTGGCAGACTAGAATAGAATCACTCGGTCTCTTCCCGTGGATGTCGTACAAGGCGACTAAGCGAAACCCGCGCATTCGGAGTCAAAGTGGCCATTGGTAACCATTCGACTATTGAGCTCGTCAATAGCCGAATGTCTACGATATAATATATATACTCCCTTACAATGATACATTATCAAATATCGATCAGGCCTCCCCAACCCGTTTGGCCAGCGTGGGGAGTGTAGGCCAAGTCCTCCTTCCGCCTAGGACGGACGAGAGAGGAACGTGCTCCTGTAGTGGAGACTAAAATGGATCTGATGATGATGATGTTTTTCACCAAATGAAAGAAAGAAAGGAAGGAGTATAAGCTGCCAACGGATCGACGACCCCTTGATGTTGCTGATCTCCATGATCGGTGGTGATTGCTTACCATCAAGTGACCCACATGCTCATTTGCCACCCCTCTCATATAAAAATGGGATGTGGCTGTATAATTTTAGTGTATATAATGAATACATTATATACACTAAAATTATCTCTAAAAAATAAAATATAAAAAAAAAAACCATTTATTTCAGACAACATTGCAATGCATACAAATTTACAAAACAATAAGTCCATAGAATAGATACCTTAATCTACAAATATATATTTTTTTATGACTTAATTCTACTTAAAACTAGATCTAAAAGGCAGCACTTCCTCTCCTCCACAAGCGATGTTCCTTATTACTTACTTAGCGTAACAACTTCTTTGATCGTTCATCTATCCACTGGTGTGATTGGATTTTGGATGAAGATGATAGATATGTAGCTGTAACAACAAACTGTATCCCCTAATTTTGTTATCATTCGTTTTTTTTAATTGCCCTCCCTATGGAAGCATTTTAAGTAGTGGAGACTAAAATGACCTGACGATGACGATCATGATGATATGTAAATTAGGACAGTAAATTGAATATTTTAATTAATATGTGTTGACATTTTAAATATATTATAATAATATATTATGAATAATTTAATAATATCGAAAATTAATTGAATTTAAAAAGTCTAAATTCATAATTGTAATTTGCAATAACTTATTCTGTTCTGTCTTATTTTTTATTTATTTACTTCATTTCATGCCAGTTCACACTTTATTTATGTAGGTAATGATTATTTTGTATGTAGATGTGTTTGACAAGATATTTGTTATCTATATAACATAAGTATTATTAATGACACTACGTTACACTAGATACTAGTAACAGGCACACGCTTCGCTGTGACTGGTAATCTTCCCGCTCCCATCTCATTCCTGTGGAGATCCCACACAAACTTTGTCCTTACAATTTGATCATATTTTTTTCCGTAACTTTTTTTGGTGGAGACAAATGAAAGGTCATAAAAATTGGTCCAACTGTTCTTGAGTTATAAATGCCTAATGTAACTAACCCGACTTCGTTTTATATACAGAGATGCTATCAGCGAGCGAGGGTCACCTGATAGGAAGTAGGAAATCATCACCGCCTATCAAAATCAGCAACACCCCCATGATGTTGCTGATTTTGATAGGTCCGTTGAAAGTCTTTTAAGAGAAAAATGTCGTATTTATTTCGGAACTACTAAAGAGATAGATTATTAATAATAATAATATAAATATTTCTGGTCAATTTTACACAGTCCCAAATTAAGCGCAAAGCTTGTGTTTATGGGTACTAGACAACTGATAAATGTACATTAAATATATATATTTTTTTTTTTGTAAATACATACATATACAGTTTATAATACATAGAAAACACCAAGACAAACAGACATGTTCACCACCGAGCTCGACAAATTATCACGCACTAAAGTATGTTATGTTCATTCATTCATTAAATGAATGAACTTATTGTTTTGCACACAGTCCTACATTAAGTAGAAATTAATATACTTAAACAGAATACCGTCAGTCGATCTATTTAACAACTTTGACTCATAACTTTGAAATGAAGACGAAATCGTACGTTCCACCCCAAAGTCTATCACCCCGTATCATCCCTTCGTTAATAAACGGGGGTGGAAGTTGCTTGTTTTGCAATTACACGGTGTGCTCCGAACCGTGCTGTAATATACTGTTTGTTATATTGAGTTTGAATGTGTTTGAGTTACGTTTAGGAATGATCCGGGTCTATCCTCGACGAGCTCGGTGGCGTAGCGGTTAATGACGCGGCTTCGACACCAACGCTTGTGGATTCGATTCCCACACAGGACAAACCTAGCGGTTTGGGCTGTGCGTTGATATATAAGTCAGTCAGTCAGTTTCTTCTTTAATATATTTAGAAGAAATATACCTAAGTAGTAATAACCGGCTTCGCCATGTGGGATATCTACATAAACCTTCCGAAATATATTTTCCAGAGAGACAGAAGTGGAAAGGCTTTTGCGCTGTGGGATTTGTCTAGGAATATTTATGTTTTTTTTGTTTTTTTAATTGGTCGTGTGGTTTCCGGCAGACTAGAATAGAATCACTCCGTCTCTTCCCGTGGATGTCGTACAAGGCGACTAAGGGAAATCCTTACTAATATTATAAATGCGAAAGTAACTCTGTCTGTCTGTCTGTCTGTCTGTCTGTCTGTCCTGCTTTCACGGCAAAACTACTGAACCGATTTAAATGAAATTTGGTACACAGATAGTTTAGAGCCTGAGGAAGGACATAGGCTACTTTTTAATGCAAAAAAAGGGTTGTAAGGGGTTAAAAGGGGGGGTGAAAGATTGTATGGAAATATCGTTATTTTTAGAGCTAGAAGCTTGAAACTTATTTTTTAGGCTGTTGATTCGATATCCTTACTTCCTTACTAATATTATAAATGCGAAAGTAACTCTGTCTGTCTGTCTGTCTGTCTGTCCTGCTTTCACGGCAAAACTACTGAACCGATTTAAATGAAATTTGGTACACAGATAGTTTAGAGCCTGAGGAAGGACATAGGCTACTTTTTAATGCAAAAAAAGGGTTGTAAGGGGTTAAAAGGGGGGGTGAAAGATTGTATGGAAATATCGTTATTTTTAGAGCTAGAAGCTTGAAACTTATTTTTTAGGCTGTTGATTCGATATAAATAAATATGACATTCAAAGTTTGTAAAAGTTTTACCCACACGGGGGTAAAATAACAATAGGGAATAGGGGATGAAAGTTTGTATGGAAATATGAAAGGTATAAATGAATGTTTTATAAGTTTGTTTGCCAAGAGACAAAATATTAGTGCTATCCTGATGTAGATAACATTTACGCAGTCATTACAAAATGAGAAACTGAAATTAACGCGAGTAAAAAACTTGCCAAGCATCGCGCCGTACTAGAGATGGGCAAAATGCCGGGCATTTACAATAAATGTCCAAAAAATAGTTATAAATTCCCTATTTATGCCCAAAACTAGGCATTTATTGGGCATTTACAGGTTCTTACTGGGCACTTATTGTAAATGCCAGGCATTTTGCCTATCTCAACGCCGTACACCACCCGTACACATTGAAAGCTGCCACGCGGGGGTCAGGGAGCGGGCCGGGGGTCGTTACGCGGCGTGGTACCACATGAGTAAAAAACGGTGGTACGGCACAGAAAAAATATGCCCAAGTGGGCTTGCCCAAACGTGCAGACACGTGACAATTATTATTTTTTCCGCTACAAATGCATTATTATTCACTGCACATTGTTTACAATTCGATTTGCTTACTTTAGTAGATAAGTTATTAAATATTTTTTTCTTTAGTTGGGTCATTGTTTTATTTATTTCATTCGTTAAAAGTAGATTACTTTCGAGTTTAATTAGATGTTATTACGTCATTTTTTTTGTTGCACATTTGTATGCTAGGCAGGTACCTAAGAACGGTAAGTTAATTGCCCTCACCAAATAAACAGTACTTTTTTGAGCATTGTACAAACAAAGCATTTGACCATCTGTGAATGTAAACAAAAGATAAGAAAGCTTAATAGTTTTATGAATGAGTCTTTATGCCTTTGCATGCCGACTCAGTCAGAAGTCGCAATATCCGAAAGGGATTTCTAGGAATCGGTTACAAATGGTTCATAAAAACAAGTTCTTAAGTACAAGTGTAAAAAGTTATACTTAGTATAGAGATTTTGTTTATTTGGGTCAATAAAATTAGTTAAATTTAATTCATTTGGGTTTATAATTTTTTTTAAATAGGTTTTTATACAATTAAATAAAATACTTAAATAAGTTATTTTCATAATAAGAAGTTTTGTTTTCTGTGTTTACGGTTAAAAGCAAAATAAAGTGTAAATAGTTATAGGGGTATAGCGCACTCGGTTCTAAAACTACCATTGAACTTAGCTGATGAGGACATGCCGGTATGTAACATTAGCAAAAGCAGTGAGCGCGGAAGAAAGTTGCAGCTGTGTAAGCTGTTGGTTGGGATGAATGTTCAATGTTCCACAAAAGAGCTATATAAGCACTAGATGGCACACTGCAACTCATATAAGTATTAATACGTATGTGTCTTATTTGTAAAATAATTAGCCGAAATATTTAAAAATGCTGCCCAAAGACACTATTCCACGCGGACGAAGTCGCGGGCACAGCTAGTACATTATAAAACATCGATAAGGCCTCCCCAACCCGGCTGGCCAGCGTGGGGAGTGTAGGCCAAATCCTCCTTCTGTCTGGGACGGACGAGAGAGGGTCGTGCTCCTGTAGTGGAGACTAAAATGACCTGATGATGATGATTTATGATTTACTTCTGATGCACTAAGGTTAACTGGAAGAGATTCCTCTAATTGTGTAAATATCACTCACGCGTTGCCGACAATGCCGACCCTGTAAACACGTCTTCACGCCTTTCGTGAAGAATCCCATGCTGTAGTCTCTAGAGAAAACCTCGGCAGGTCCTAATTCATTCCACAACCTGAGAGTCCGTGAAGAAAACACGTACCTAGACATTTTTTATGCAACAACGGGTGGCAAATAGGTAAGTGTAAACCGTACCCATATGGTCTGGTAACCTTACTCACTCGTAGGAACTCAGCAATCTTTTTTTTTATACTACGTTGGGTGGCAGACAAGCATACGGCCCGACTGATGTGAAGCGGTTACCGTAGCCATATTAACGCTGGCAACATAAAATATCGCTCGCGCGCCGCCACCCCCACTGCCAATGCAGCATCTCCTTCCTTTCTGGTGACCTCACTCACTCGTAGGAACACAACAACCCTCAAGGGAATTGTTATTTGGCTGCGGTATTCTGTGAGGTGGAGGTACATTCCGCAGTCGGGTAGTTTACAATTACGCTCCCTACGTCTCTTTTCGCCAGAGCTTCGTTTGTCAGTCAGCGGGGTGCACCGCGTGCAGGTGAAGATGGCTTTGGTTCAAAGATGTTGATGAACCACATACACCCCAAAATGTTATTTGACTACAATATTCTATGAGGTATCGTGTAAAGGTGCCTGTTTTCCCTCATTTGCTTAACGGCAGGGTGCACCACATTCACACATTGCATGCGAATTTGGCTTGGACTATACAGTAGTGGTGAGTCATTTACCTATACTTATTATGTAATGTAACTTTAGAAGGTTTAAGTTTGAAACAAGGGCGGATCCAGGAGGGTCATGGCGGTCATGACTACCCCCTGGACTGGGTCCAGGACCTAGACGGACCACTAATTAAAAGTGTATAAACTTAATGTTTTTATATATTTTTTTGTCTCAATATAGATTAAGTACAGTACTTACATACATTAATAAAATACCTGCTTTTTACCTGAATCTAAGTATTATTATCAAAATTTAATTATAACTTGAGTGTGACTTGACCACAACTATGAGACCTCCCTCTGGCGCTAAAGCTCGATCCGCCCTTGGTTTTTATAAGAGATTTTGCGTCAATTCAACTTAATCTGCATACTTATTACACATTCAAAGAAATATGTTCTTACAAACATTTATATAAATATCTATACAGTCACAACATAGTAAGTTGGTAGGTATATGTACTATCTATTCCACATGAAAGCAGTGGAGAATAAAAGCCAAACAAAATGTCTATAGAACCAAGACTAAACATTTCCAAGACGCTGCTTTGGGGTGGTGGGTGCCCAGAGGAATGAGGTGGTAGAAAACACACATAACTTGCACAAACACAGTTAGAAAATGCACTCAAATCATTCTAAACTCAACCTTAACCGCTTAACAATAAAGAAATAGAACAGTGTAGCATTACTTTGTAATACTCTTGCACAATAGCCATTTATAGAAGAGCTCCGAGCATGCAATAGATTTCCCCGATGAGAGGGTTTTTTAGAACATTCGCAGGGGAAAAGCGGGGTCATGTATTGTTGGTTGTTAATTTGGATGTGTGCGTCGAATTGCCGCAGAAGACAGTCGGTGTGTTCGTTGTGTGTGGTTTGTAATGTCAGCGTAATGCCGACAAAAACAATTTTAAAGTACAGTCTGCAGCAAAAATGGAGCAGAATCAGAAAGACAATTCTCGTATTTTTTCTACGAACGCAGATTGAAAGTTGACCGAATCGAGATTTAATTGTGAATTGACTAAAATTATATACTTGATTTCATTAATTAATTATTATCAATTCTTGTTGTTGGCAAAGTAACATCCTTAGTTTGTTTAATTTTCACTCATATTTCGATACAATCCCGCTTAAATTTTATTTTGAAGTTACATATTGTGTTACGAGAATACCAAATGTGACATTTGGGAGATCGAGACTGGATCGAAACTGAATTTTGACTATATTTTAATTACGAGAATTGCCCCTCTGGTATTGATGATTATTTTTTAAAACCACGTCACACTCTGACCACTCTGGACATTGGGGATGAAGACCACTGATCAATTTAACTTACTAAAGTATTGTAATTTGGTAATCTATATTTACAAAAGAAGAAACTGACTGACTGATATATATATATATATATCAACGCACAGCCCAAACCGCTGGGTCTAGAGATTCCAAATTTGCCACGTAGGTTCCTTATGATGTCTCGGGGTGCACTAAGAAAGGATTTTTCGAAATTCATCTCTTAAGGGGGTGAAACGGGGGTCCAAAGTTTGTATTAGAAAACGAGATTAGTTGGTTTGTATGGGAAAACGAGATTAGTTGGACTGTTTTATCCTAAATTTTACACGAGTACTTCTATTGATTAATGAGTAAACACGTGTTTGCCCCGAATGTCACGCAAGCGAAGCCGCGGGCGAAAGCTAGTGAATCTTGAGTAATATGACGTGTCTTTTTTTCATGATTTGGTAAGTAATACGTATTATAAAAAAAAAATGGCCGAATGCCGAGTAGGTAGTAGCCGAATATTCGTGGCATCTCTACTGAGGAGCTCGATAACATCGCGCATGGCAGCTAACCGGTTACAGCAAGCAACGTCGACCATAGCCTGTCCATAGATGGGTTTATTTATCTCGAGCTCCTCCGTGCTTCGGAAGGCACGTTAAGCCGTCGGTCCCGGTTGTTATCGTTAAGCCAAGTCAGTGGCCTAGTGGCATGAAGTTGAGCAGCGTGGTGGAGTATACGCTCTAAACTCCTTCGATTGAGAGGCAACCTGGATCCCAGCAATAGGTTGAATAAGTGTTGATGACGTGGACACCTTTACCACACCATACAAATGTCGCATCGTCAACTGTTACATAAACAATGATGTTTTTACAGAGCGTCATTAAGCATGTGTGTGTTTTTCGTCGAACAAATTAACGTAAGGTTGTATACCATACGATGTGAAGCCATAACTGCAGCCTATAGATGCTTGGAACTGAACATATCACTCGCGTGACGCCACCATCGCTACCAACGCATCAACTCTTAGTGATCTCAAACGCAACACAATCAAACACAATCACCTGTAGAACTCTACAAAATTGTTATTTGACTACGATATACAATTTAGGTATTCAAAGGCTTGTTAATAGTAATAGAAGGATAACCTCTCTACATCAGGCGGGCCGTATGCTTGTTGAAAAAACATCGTTATTTTTTCAACTGTAATCTAACTTAATTAACGACGAGCTCGGTGGCGTAGCGGTCAATGACGTGGCTTCGACACCAACGCTCGTGGGTTCAATTCCCACACAGGACAAACATTTGCGTGCATGAACATGTCTGTTTGTCTTGGTCTGGGTGTTTTCTATGTATCATAAGTATGTATTTACAAAAAAAAAATGTTTTTACGTATGTTTATCAGTTGTCTAGTACCCATAACACAAGCTTCGCTTACTTTGGGCACAGTTTTAAAAGCATATAGTAATACTGTGCTTTGGGTTTAGATGGCGCTGTGTAATTTGTCTGACAATATTTATTTTATTTTATTTATTTTATTGACTTATCGTCTTATACGTAATCTAACTTAAAATAATTGACACTCTGTCCAAAATAAGGGACAGTGTCGACAACTTTAGGCCTATTTCTCTGCTTCCTGCAATGTCCAAGATACTGGAGCGGATAATGAATAATTGTTTGATATCTTACCTGGAGTCTAACAAGCTGATTGCGCCCTCTCAGTTTGGTTTTCGCCACGGAAAATCAACCAGGGAGGCCGTGTGTGGGTTGATTGACTCTGTCGTAGAAAACCTGGATAAAAAGAACAAATGCCTAACTGTATTCCTGGATCTAGCCAAGGCTTTTGATACGGTCTCTGTTCCCCGTCTTATAACGAAAATGGAAGCAATTGGGATTAGGGGATTGCCTTTAAAATTATTTCGTAGCTACCTATCTGAAAGAAGACAAAGAGTTAAAATTGGCGCAAATATAAGTGACGAACTACCGGTCAAATTAGGTCTCCCGCAGGGAAGTATCGTCTCCCCGTCTCTCTTTCTCATATACATCAACGAGCTATGTAACATCCAACTACATAGAGGCAAGGCTATCTCCTTTGCCGACGACACAGCGCTGTTCTTCTGGGGTAAAAACTGGGAGGAGACATTCAGATCCGCACAGTACGGATTTGAAATGGTTGGTGACTGGCTGCAAGAAAATATTCTTACCCTAAACGTATCAAAAACAAAATACGTAACGTTTGCGCTTAGGTCAAACCAGCTACCGTCTCCAAATACGCACATCATCTCACACATTCCAGCATGCCGAACTCCGACGCTCTGCACATGTCCTCCTCTACAAAAAACAGAAACAGTCAAGTACCTAGGCATCGTGGTCGACCAAACCCTTACCTTCAAACCCCACATTGAATGTCTTATATCTAGATTAAGAAAGCTCATATATGTCTTCAGAACCCTGAAACACATAGCAGACCGAAAAATCCTAACACTAGTTTATAAAGCACTATGTCAATCAATAACAGACTACTGCATAGATACATGGGGCGGTGTTGCGAAATCTCACCTATTAGAGCTAGAAAGAGCGCAGCGTATGGTTCTAAAAGTAGCAGCCGGCCTCCCATATATGTATCCCACCATCGACCTATATAAAAAATGGAACGTTTTATCCATACGGCAATCTTTCATCCTCCACACAGTACTGAAACAGCACGCCCTGCTAAATTACGACCCGGCATTAACGCGCGACAAACGAAGACTAGGCCCAATTCTCAAATGGACAACCATCTTTCGTACCTCTACCTCGCACAACTTCTTCTGCTTTCTGGGACCATACCTATACAAAGAGCTAAACTCGCTACTGAACCTCTACCCCCTATCGAAATTCAGCGTCAAACTTACCCTTAGTAACCACCTCAAATCATTAACATATCAGCAAACTGAAGACCTGCTCATACCTTTAAAATAAGAGAAGCCTTGTAGACAGCAACACACGCATTTACGATTTGCTCGATCACTGCAGTCACCCAATAGCAATTACACAACTCATTAAGCAAAACACCTACACTGTACACACTCGTCAACACACACAACTTCACACACGCACTCACACGCAAGCATGAGCGCGCATGCTCGCGCACATCTACACACACTCACATACATACTCTCATACACACACCACACACATCACAGACATAACAAAAACAACAACTTCTGAGATCTCGCTTGGACGCCACTTGGCCATCTTGGCCAACTACAACTAGACATCCTAAGGGAGGGGCCTGGTGACCTGTAACACAGGTTTTTTTCCAAAACCTACTTCAAGCACCAGCCTCTCACTTAAAATGGCTTAGCATTTAAGGAAACGAAATGTTTAGAAATTTAAGTTTAGTTTATAAGCCTTTTATTGTGGGAGGAAATAAAGATTTTATTATTATTATTATATTATTATTATTATATCACATCGCTTGCTAAACAAGACGACCTACCTGATATGAAGCGATCATCGTAGCCACGCTACCACGAAATTCTACAATAAGCGATAGATACCGCAAATATATCTAGTGTTTCATGGTACAGATCCATATTCCTCGCTACCACGAACGATCTTAATAAACGATACTTAAACGCAATACGATACTCTATCGCAATTCCACGTAGCGTCTCACAGTAGAGGGGCGGTCAGGCATGACACCTGTTCCGCGCATCCGGTCCGATACTGAGCCTACGACTTACGACTAATGAATGCTCACATTTAGCATGCAACTGAGTTTGACTGCACTGCGAGAGATTGGTTATGTTGGGAATTGTTGACGTTTTAGCGTTTCCTTTGTGTATTGGAACTTTATTTTTTGTATTATTATTGGATACTTCTTTTAGTACCAAATAGATTAGGTAAGTATATTTTGTGGAATTAACAAAAGTACGGATTAAAACTGTTTGACGGAGTTTGACTGCACTGCGAGAGATTGGTTATGTTGGGAATTGTTGACGTTTTAGCGTTTTCTTTTTGTAATGGAACTTTATTTTTTCTTTTACTAGGTAACTACTTCTTTTAGTATCAAATAGATAGATCAAATAGATAGACTAGATATATTCTGTGGAATTAACAAAAGTACGGATTAAAACTGAGTTTGACTGCACTGCGAAAGATTGGTTATGTTGGGAATTGTTGACGTTTTATCGTTTTCTTTTTGTATCGGAACTTATTTTTTTCTTTTACTGGGTATAAGTAGGTACCAAATAGATTAAGTATATTTTGTGGCACTAACAAAAGTACGGATTACATTTTATATACCTACCTATTAGGAAACCTAATACCTATTAAATATATCCATCACCAGTACCTATAAGCCAGCCGCTGCTGGATGTAAGTAGTC
Source organism: Hypsopygia costalis (assembly GCA_937001555.2). Lineage (NCBI taxonomy): Eukaryota > Metazoa > Arthropoda > Insecta > Lepidoptera > Pyralidae > Hypsopygia > Hypsopygia costalis. Next base: position 12,805,649 of record OW443344.2, read on the forward strand.
TGAATATAATATTACCTAAAGTTTTTTTAGGTAAGTAGGTATATGAGATGGGGACAAACGAGCATGTGGGTCACCTGATGAAAAACAATCACCACCGGGTGGTGGTGATTGTTTTGCCTGGTGATGGGGTCGCCGATCCGTTGCCAACCTATATGTAGGTACATACTCCTTCCTTTCTTTCTTTCTGGTGACCATAATGTTTCATTATTTTTACTTAGGTAGGTACATTATAATTTCCTGCTTCGGAGGGCACGTTACCTAAAGCATCGGTCAAGGCTGTTTCCGTCAAATGACAGTCGAAACACTGGCCTCCGTTAACCTTTACCTAATCAGTGGTAGAGTAGGTAGGCTCTAAACACCTTCGACTGAGGGGAGACACGTATCCCAGCAGTAGGATGAATAAGGTTTGACGACGATACTTAACGACATTATAATAATAATTCGGAAGACCTTCCGCAGTGACCTACACATAGCCTTTGCCTTTGTAGCGACTTTCGAAGTCGGTCATTATTTTACAAAAAATAACTTTTCTAAAGTGAAATTAGGTAGTATTCAGGGTAGAGTTTGTTGTCGTATGGCGAGATAGGTCCATGGTCTCCCACAGCGATGTCACCTGGAGGGAACGTATCTACTGCGTAAATAGTGTAGGTACCTGGTACCTACTAGGTACCTACTAGTGTACCTAGATAGTAAGTTTCACTTAAAGAAGACTTACCTAACCGTATATTTGTTTGTCACCCGACTTAGTATAAAAAAAACGGGTTGCACTCCGTGAGTGCCGGCAGAAGTGAAAACTTGAATAATAACGTTGTGCATTTTTGAATTGCTTTATATATCAGTACAAAAGTACCTAAGTAGGTAGGTAGTGTACCTACTATCATTTATCTATATGGTAAAATACAATATTCATTTATTGCGCTATCGTACACAAACATGACAATTTTATATCACATTAAAAATAAACAACAGGAGCAGGCATACATTTTAACCGCGCCGTAGAAAGAGAAGGGGATATTACTTCCTCTTCTACGACGCGCCGCCGGCGGTTTACGGAGAGTAAACCGCCGGCGGCGCTCTACACGATTTTAACATTTTTTACCCATCCCAAGAAATGCACAACGCCGCTAAAGAAGTTTCCACTTCAAAAATTGTGATTCAGTGGCGCCGAGTAATTTGTCCAGAAACATTTATAATACCTATAATTCTGTAATAAAACGTCAAAGCATTTAGTGTCTCTATAAATATTATATCTGATTTCATCAGACGGCTATTAAAAAACGCTAAAAAAATACATTAACATTAAAATACTGCGCTATGGATACGTCAAAACACGGAAACAATATCGTCGCCAATTTGAAATTTCAAATCTAGAACGCTAACCACGCCGTTCCGACAATAGAGCAGACGCGGCATTCCAATTCGGTGCGCTATTGTTGAATGGCGCGCTCTGATTGGCCGAGGGGCACAATGGGCCACGCCTACAACACAATGCCCTATTGTCGTAGCCACCTGTGTGGCGTGCACCGCCCAGCGAGAAGAATTTTTTTATTGAATTTAATTCGATTCCATTTTTGAAAATATCGCACCAAAATTAATCTAGGTAATAGAATTTTCGGCCAATTAACTGAGGATCTCGATGGCGTCGTTGCGTGTGGCAGTCTAATCGATCACGTAGGTTAAGCAACTTCAACCGCAGCATGTCCATGGATGGGTTTTATTTATCACGAGCTCTTCCGTGCTTCGGAGGACATGTTAAGCCCGTCCGTTCTAGCTGTTATCATTAGATGACAGTAGCTAAGTTAGCGTCAAATGACGTTTAGGCTGCTTGAAAACACTGGCCTCAGCCAATCCGCAGTTGAACAGCGTGGTAGGGAAGAGTATGCTCTAAACCTCTTCGATTGAGGGGAGACCCATATCCCAACAGTGGAGTGAATAAGATCGATGTAAGGGTATTTTTGATAACTTACCTACCTACCTAAATAAATTCTCTCCAATGTTTAGATCTGGTGGAAAGCATTGGGGAAGGCTTATATCCAGCAGTGGGTAGGTAGATACAGGCTGATGATGATGCCCTAAATAAGTATGTACCTCTAAAGGTACTGTACCTATGTACAAACTAAAAAACAGTTTTTTTTTCTAAATACCTGCATGTCCTACCTTATAATGCACAGAAAACACCCAGGCCAAGACAAATAGACATGTTAATGCACACAAATGTTTGTCTTGAGGTAGGTATTTGTACCTACTATATACCTACATAACTTATCTAATAGTTATACCTACCTAAGGTAGGTATATTACCAACCTAAGTTAAAATATTTCTCACAATTTCCTATCCTCTGTAAAATCAATCTGAAAGCGTTTTTACGTTAAAATATACTAACGAACAAAATGTAATCACCAGGTAAAAGAGTCGATATTTTTAAAAGCGCCCCAAAACACATTAGGTCGGCGGTTCTCAAACTATTCATTTGAAAATCTTACTTATAAGATAAAAGCGGGGTAGACCATGGTGCACTGAGATACAGGCCTAGGCTTAGTTCAGGTACCAGTCTCTCTCTCTTTATCCTGCAATTGTTTTCAATACTCTGTTTGTAAATACCTATATGTGTACTTGTTCCTTCACCACCTAAGCCTAAAATTGTAGAGAAAAAAATAAACGATTTATTATTATTAAAAGTTTGGAAAAAATCCGCTAAACAGCCGCATTAAAAAAAACCAACGTAGACGATGTAGCGAAATGTCAACTACGAACGGTAGATCTAATATCTAGGCCGTCTACGAACGTGGATAGGTACCTACCTACAGTAATATGACCGTAAGTAAGTAGGTAACGTAAGTTGATTAAGTAGATGAATGCATATTTTCAAAGCGATTTAAGAAATAATATTTATCTTCTGTTTTAATTTAGGCAATTGAACAGTTTCCCAAATAGCTATTGTCTCAGTCAATTCAGATCTGACTTAAGAATGCAGAAAACCAAACTTTATTGCTAAATTAAAACCTCAAGTGATAAATTAATAAATTAAATTAAACGGGCCACTCGCATCTCAAACAGAGATCTTCATTAGGGTGAATGTCCATACGCGGCCTCCCTCTTACTTAAGTAAGAAAGTAAAGTCAACAGACCCCTGACATACTAGGATGCAACATTTGAAACATAGATTGAAACTTCCGATCAATATGTAATACTAGAACAATATTATTATTATTATTTAATACTAGAACTAGATGAAACAACACACAAAGGTCTTCGTCACTTAAACAGCTCCCAAAAAGACGACCTGGTAGGTAGCTCTTTTATTTACCTAGCCATATTCAAACGCGTTAGTGTTTGACATTATTTTAAAATTATTTTATTGTTGTCTATGCCTTAAGGCCTTAACTGTGTTTTTATATAAATGACATAATTAATAACCAACCTGAATTGTAAATCTTAAACCGAAATCTTAAGGGCGAATTTACAATGCATGTTATGGAGTTATAGTTTCTTTTAAATATGGGTCATAAATAACTAAGATTTATGTCATCTTCTGCCTACTGCGGACATTATTTTCCTTACTTTTTGTGCTTCATTATGCATAAGTAGTACCTAACTATCAATAATCAATGATTAAAACAGTTTAAGAACCCCTGCCCCAAAACATAAGCCGGCAATAAATTAAAACATCGCTAAGTGGTCGAAATGGAGACATCTGCGATTTTACCTAAAATATTTTTAAAACATTCAGCGGTCATAATGTAGGGGCCGCCACTGGTATTGAGAATGACGACATTATCGCCGTTTGAACGTTAATGCTCATAAATGGCCGTTTGGAAAAGTTTTACTTAGGAAAAAAAATATTATTGACTAGGATAAAGGAGGGTGGAAAGTATTGTGCTTATATGACAAGACCGGTGGAATGGATAGCAATGGCTACTTTGATTCCGAGGTCGCGGGTTCGATCCCCGCACAAGACAAACATATAATATGTGCATGAACATGTCTAATTGTCTTGGTCTGGGTGCTTTCTATGTATTATAAGTACCTCTATTTACAAAAAAATATTTAAGTAATTTATAAGTTGTCTAGTAGGTATCTACCCATAGTAGAAGCTTTGCGCTTAATTTGGGACTAGATGGCGCTATGTAAGTTATCCAGAAATATTTATTTATATAGTATTTAATTATATGGAAATGGTGAGAGGAAATCGCCTTTCGTGATATAGACACGAGGAGGGTGTATGTAACGTTGCAAGCAAAATACCTTGTAGGTAGAGTTAACAGTTTATTAATAAAAAATTGAATTTAAGGGCTCTAATTGAAAATAAGTATAAAAACAATCTGTGTGCTTTAGACCACACGACTGAAGTAAAACTTCTTTATCTCTATGAACTTATATCTTCCTCTCAACTTCCGTTCGCCTCGCCCGATCACACTTTCCGTAACGGTCTCGTCACGCACCAGCTTACTCCCCTAGACAAGCGTGCGTAAAGAAGTTTTACTTCAAAAAGTCGCAAATAGTCCAAAAGTAGGTCTGGGTGAAATTAGTCCAGACTCTGGACCCTCTGGTACCCTTTGGACTCCAGAGGGTACCTAAGTCCTCGGCGGTGATGCCCTGCCGAGGCTCACGCAGACAAAGGTGAAGTAAATATTACCTACCTACTTCTGTTCCCATCATATTACCTACATTATTATCATCACGAGTTTGCCACCATTCCTAGCCGTTCTACCACAAGCTCTACCGTGGGGTCACCACTAACCCACTACTTCATACAAGCTTGCCATTTTGTATTTTGTACCTCAACTAGCTTGTAACTAGGGAATTTTCAAAAATCCTTTCTTAGCTGACACCTACCTACGTCATAATATAAATAAATAATAAATATTGTCAGACAAATTACACAGCGCCATCTAGCCCCAAAGTAAGCGAAGCTTGTGTTATGGGTACCTACTAGACAACTGATAAACATACGTAAATACTTACATTTTTTTTGTAAATACATACCTACTTATGATACATAGAAAACAGACCAAGACAAACAGACATGTTCATGCACACAAATGTTTGTCCTATGTGGGAATCCAACCCACGAGCGTTGGTGTCGAAGCCGCGTCATTGACTGCTAAGCCACCGAGCTCGTCAAAGTCTCGTAATAGCTACCTATATGCTAAACTCTCTCGCTTAGTGCTAAATAAACTCGATTCGGCCAGTCGTTTGAGCTATGCGTTGATAGATCAGTCAGCAACGCTTGCCTTTTACATTGACTTTATACGATTAAAAGCATAGATATGTATGTCAATTTCTAATAAATCATATTTAATATATTAAACTGAGTAGATATTTGTGTATTACAAACATTATGTTTACTTTGAGTAACTAAAATTTAATAACCTCTTAATTATAAGGATGTAGAGAGATCAAAGACATAAAATTGTCGTCGATGTAAAAGCATGTCGTGTTATCAAATATTTATTATGTTATATTAGGTATATGTATGTAATAGTGTTCTACTTCCATCATTCTTTATCAGTTCTATATATAATAGGTAGGGGAAAAAGTCTTTTCGCATTATAGTATGTATGAACTTGTAATAAAATCTCTGTGGTTATACCATTTGTATCTGGCAGGTTTTGATATCTTTAAAAAGTTTAAATTTTAAAAAAGATAATTCCAAATTCAAATTAGGTAAATGTGTGATTTTCATTTGTTTTTTTTACTGTCAAGATGAGTGAATCTAATGAAGAAATTCGATTCATTTTAAAATTTTACTACAAAAAAGGTAACAATGCAACGCAAGCTGCGAAAAAAATTTGTGACGTTTATGGACCTAGTGCAGTGTCTGTGAGAGTAGCACAAATTTGGTTTAAGCGTTTTCAATCAGGAAATTTTGATGTGAAAGATGCACGTCGCTCTGGTCGCCCTGTTACGGATAAAATTGATGCCATTTTTGAAAAAATGGAGCAAGATCGGCATATCAGTAGTTATGACGTAGCTGAAGAATTAGGAATTGACCACAAAACAGTTTTGGCGCATTTGAAAAAAGCTGGGTACACTAAAAAGCTCGATATTTGGGTGCCTCACGATCTCACTGAAAGAAACCTAATGAACCGTGTACTCATTTGCGATTCTTTACTAAGACGTAATGAAAGCGAACCGTTTTAGAAGAAGCTTATAACTGGTGATGAAAAGTGGATCACGTACGACAAGAACGTGCGAAAAAGGTCGTGGTCAAAGGCCGGTCAGGCTTCACAGACTCTGGCAAAACCCGGGTTGACCCGCAACAAGGTGATGCTGTGTGTATGGTGGGATTGGAAGGGCATTATTCATTATGAGCTGTTACCGCCAGGCAGGACTATCGATTCTGAACTCTACTGTGAACAACTGATGAGATTAAAGCAAAAAGTTGAGAGAAAGCGGCCGGAATTAATTAACAGAAGGGGTGTGATTTTTCATCATGATAACGCTAGACCTCACACATCTTTAGCCACTCAGCAAAAATTAAGAGAGTTTGACTGGGAGGTGTTAATGCATCCGCCGTATAGTCCTGACCTTGCACCTTCTGATTTCCACCTGTTTTGGTCTCTTCAGAATTCTTTAGGCAATGTCAGGATAACATCACGAGAAGACTGCCAAAACCACTTGTCGTGGTTTTTTAAACAGAAGTCCCAAAATTTCTATAGTAATGGGATCATGTCTGTACCTACAAGATGGCAAAAAGTTATCGAACAAAATGGCACCTACATACTTTAGTTAAATGTAAATAAACTTTATTAAAAAATGTTTTGAATTTTCATATAAAATACGAAAAGACTTTTTCCCCAACCTAATATATCTACCCACTGCTAGCTATAAGTCTTTCCCAATGCTTTCCCCCATCTCCGGTTTCCGCATCCAACTGTTACCAGCCACTTTTTTAAGGTCGACGGTTCATCTAGACAGGGGGCGCCCCACGCTTCATCGCCCCATACGTAGACGCTACTCTAGGGCATTCTTCCCCCATCTGCCATCGCTGACTCGGCAGATGTTGCCAGCCCAGTACCACTTCAATTTCCTGACTCTGAGAGCTATGTTGAGCACTTTGGTTCTCCGTCGAATTTCTTCGTTCCGGATTCGAGCCCTTAGAGAAACTCCAAGGATTGCTCTCTCCATCGGTTGCTGTGAGACTTTTCTACACGACGAAAATATTTTGAAATAATGCGAAGTAGAGACCCTAGCCTAGCTATGGCCGTGTGGTTTCCGTTAGACTAGAATAGAATCACTCCGTTTCTTCCCGTGGATGTCGTACAAGGCGACTAAGGGAAAAACATTAACAAATATCGATCAGGCCTCCCCAACCCGTTTGGCCAGCGTGGGGAGTGTAGGCCAAATCCTCCTTCCGTCTAGGACGGACGAGAGAGGGTCGTGCCCCTGTGGTGGAGACTAAAATGGACCTGATGATGATGAGAGACCCTGGAGCTCTACCGTCTAAGTTAAGGATATTTGTCATTAACTTTAACCTTAGTATTTTTGGAACCAAAATATCAGATCGCAATCGGCTTCAGCTTCGACGGTATTGCCCATGATTATGTTCAAAATTGAATATCAATCCAAATATATAAATAATTAAAACATCATTTCAAGCGAATCAAACTCAGTGTCGATAAAACAAACATCCCGAGGTACATCACTCCGATTCTAATTCACAAACTTCCAGATTGTTCCGCTGTGTTTAACCTCCCGGATCTAACGGGTGGCATGGGGTCACCAGATTTAGTTAATATTGCGGGACAGTTAATGTACGAAAAGGGAGGATAATCAGATGAGCTAGAATTTTGAATTTAATAATTACTTTACCACAATTCGAGAGCTTAAAATATTAAACTGACGAGTCCGGTGTTGGAAAGGCTAGCAATGGTCACTTTGACTCCGAGGTCGTAGATTCGATCCTCGCACAAGACAAACAGTTTGTCTTAAAGAATTACCTACCAGGCGTTGTCCTAAACGCCTGGTAGGTAATTCTCTAAACTGTTCTCTCTATGAAAAACAAAATCTCCTGATTTTGTAATTCATATTAATGCGTCAGTGTATTAGGTCACAATTCACAGTACATAGGTCCCAATAGTGTATATTGCTGTCTGTCACATTGCCAATGGGGGAAACCACACTCCAAAGCGTCAAATTCTTACTAATTTCTTCGCATTAAATTCGTTGTGAGTTCCAAGGCAGCCATAGTTTTACGCCCGTTACTGAAACGGACTTATAAATAAATAAATATTGTCAGACAAATTACACAGCGCCATCTAGCCCCAAAGTAAGCGAAGCTTGTGTTATGGGTACAGACAACTGATAAACATACGTAAATACATTTTTTTTTTGTAAATATATACTTATAATAAATAGAAGACAAACAGACATGTTCATGCACACAAATGTTTGTCTTGTGTGGGTATCGAACCCACGAGCGTTAGTGTCGAAGCCGCGTCATTGGCCGCTACGCCACCGAGCTCGTCAAGAAACTTCATTGTTCATTGCCTTTTTGGTGGTCGCGGGTGTTAATCCTGACTACACAGGAGACACGGTGGTGGGAATGTCTATATAGTGGGCCGCCGTCTGAATGTCTTGGTCTAGGTGTTTTATATTATGTATAATATGTAACTATGTACTATGTATGTACTAGTAGGCGGTGTGGTTTCCGGCAGACTAGAATAGAATCAGTCCGTCTCTTCCCGTGGATGTCGTACAAGGCGACTAAGGGATATACATTACCAAACATCGATCAGGCATCCCCTACCCGTTTGGCGAGCGTAGGGAGTGTAGGCCAAATACTCCTTCTGTCTGGGACGGACGAAAGAGGGTCGTGCTCCTGTAGTGGAGACTAGAATGACCTGATGATGATGATTTATGTACTAAAAAAAATTGTAGGTACCTACATATAGTAGTTATCTTGCAGCCATAGTACAAGCTTTGCTTACTTTGGGACTAGATGGCGCTGTGTAATTTGTCGAGGAAAATTTAAACAGCTGCTCACCCTAGTTACAATCCTTCCCCTGAGTCATATGAAAATAGGACGCGATCTTGTGATGTTCTTAAAGATGTGTAGATGTATATGTCGCAGCCAATTCGTATAATCCGCCACATTACATAACGTCTAGCTGTTTTAAAAAATGTCGGAGCCATTATTTCAACCCGCCTTTTTATCACATGATTACACGAGTAAATTGTTACCTGTGGGCGCTTGACCAAGAATACTATAATAATAGAATTAAATAGTTTGGCTATTTCTAATCGGAACAAAAACCTATCCAAACCTAACCATAAGATAATTTAAATACAATCTGCCTAAAGTTAGCCGTTTTGTAATGTGGCGGTTCTATAACTGGCTGCGACATATACAACATCAGAATGCAAACTGTATGTTTGTAATTAATGTTACCATACCAATTATTGATTTATGGAGGTTACCATTTCCTAAATCTAAATGTCGTATTACAATTAAACATCGTTAGAAATAAATAAATTAACCTTGCAGGAACATAAAAACCCTTAATTTTAGCTCGGGTCTTCTGCGCGGTGGAGACATGAATATGCTTACCGATTGGGTAAAGTAGGTGTACCTACTTTACTTTAAGTTATAAGTAAAACTTTAATTTATATCTAAGTTAGTGAAAAAAAATATCTTACATAAAAAATAAACATTTTTTTTATGCTACATCGGGTGGCGGTCAAGCATACGGCCCGCCTGATGTGAAGCGGTTACCGTAACCATATTTACGCTCGCAATCACCCCCGCTGCCAACGCAGCATCTCCTTCCTTTTTGGTGACCTCACTCACTACTAGCAGTAACACAACAACCCTCATGGGTATTGTTACTTGGCTGCGGTATTCTGTGAGGTGGAGGTACACATTCCCCAGTCGGATAGCTTTTACGCTCCCTACCTCTCTTTTCGCCAGAGCTTCGTTTGTCAGTCAGCAGGATGCACCGCGTGCAGGTGATGTTGGCTTAGGTTCAAAGATCTTGATGAGCCGCTTACACCCCAATTTTTTTTTACATACAATTTTTGTCGATATTTTTTTATCTATTTTCAGTCCCTTTCAGGGTTAGATACACTTTATCCCAGCACACATTGTGTAAACTGTTAGTATCATATGTCTGCGTCCTCCCTGCAATGACATATGGTGCTTAGACTTGGACACTGGCCATCGGACTGCTCCACACAGGCTAAAGGTCGCGCAGCGAGCGATCGAGAGGGCTATGCTCGGGGTTTCTCTGCGGGATCGAATCCGGAACGAAGAAATTCGACGGAGAACTAAAGTTGTCGACATAGCCTTCAGAGTTTGCAAGCTGTTGTAGCAATGGGCGGGTCACATTTGCCGAGTAAGTGATGGCAAATGAGGGAGGAAGGTATTAGAGTGGAGGCCACGCGTAGGACGACGAAGTGTTGGGCGCCTTCCTACTAGATGATCCGATGACCTAAAGAGAGCGGCTGGGAGCGGCTGGATGCGGAAGGCGGAGCATCGTATCTGGTGGAAAGCATTGGGGAAGGCTTATATCCAGCAGTGGGTAGATACAGGCTGATGATGATGATGATTATATGTCTGTAAAACGACCATTAGGTACCAAATAGTACGTAGATATAGGTACATCTTTGCCATCTGAGACGGTGCAGTGTCGCAGGACTACTAATTGGCGTCACTTAGCGCGTCCGCGCGTCTATTTAGAAACCGCCGAACAGATCTGATCCACACCGCTTCCGGTTCTGTTGCTGATTTATTTTCAGAGCTGTAAAGGGAATTAATATGTGAATTGTATCAGAGATTAAGGATAAATGTTTTATAAGGTGTTATTTTGCGGAAGAAAAATTTACAGGCAATTTGATCTACACTACTTTGCGTGCTTCCGCCACCATTTAGTTCATGTAAACTATTGCCGGCCGCCATCCATCCATTACCGTTAGTAGATACATGCGAGTGCCGTGGCTGCCTTGGTCGCTTCTGCTCCAGCTGCTAAGTAACAAAAATGGAGTGTGTTGTAGTTGACGATAGTGTGTCATACCTAGACACGGCCGTGTGTTGCAGGTACGTGAATACGTTATATGCACTAATATTATCCCAAAATGGAAGCGCACGCGATGTTCAATAAATAATAATAATAAATAAATATTTGTGGACAATTTACACAGCGCCATCTAGTCCCAAATTAAGCGCAAAGCTTGTGTTATGGGTACTAGACAACTGATAAATGTACTTAAATACTTATTTTTTTGTAAATACATACTTATAATACATAGTTAGTAAACACTCAGACCAAGACAAACAGACATGTTCATGCACACAAATATTTGTCTTGTGCGGGAATCGAACCCGCGACCTCGGAGTCAAAGCGGCCATTGCTAACCATTCGACCACCGAGCTCGTCAATAGTCCTTACTTAGTGTAATAAATTCTTTGAACCTTCATCTATCCATAGTGGTGTGATTGAATTTTGGATGTAGAGCATAGATTAGAAACTACAACGCTAAACCACAGTATTACTATTTTATGCTTTTAAAACTGTGGCCAAACTGTATCCCCCGATTTTGTTATCATTAGATTTTTTGGATTGCCCCCGTATAGCAAATTAAAAGACGTAGATAACAATCACGCCAATAAATAATAAATAAAGTTTGTTTGTTTGTTTGATTTTAAAGATTTTTCGTTATTGCATTAAATATTAGGTACATAACACAGATTCTAGTGATAGAACATAGTGTACAAGAGCGGACATATACCTTTGAGTTCCTGAAAGGAAACTGAATTGGCGGCGAAGAAAACAATTATATAATATAAAAGTTTGGTGATTATGGTGTGGAACAAACACAACAACGCCATCTGGTCCCAAATTAAGTGCAAAGCTTGTAAGTACTATAGATAAGTAAGTACCTACTAGATAACTGATATTATACTTAAATACATTTTTTTTTGTAAATACATACATATAATACATAGAAAACACCCAGACCAAGACAAACAGACATGTTCATGCACACAAATATTTGTCTTGTGCGGGAATCGAACCCGCGACCTCGGAGTCAAAGTGGCCATTGCTAACCATTCGACCACCGAGCTCGTCGCTGTATACCTACCCCCTTCACAAAACATCCCATCAAAGAAACCAAACCCGAATTCAAATCTCATTACGTAAACAATCTTCGGAAGTTGCAAACTTCGTGAGGTTTCACAAACAGGACTCGACACAACACCGAAAACCAATCAAGTAATTGCTAGGAGTTGGCAGCGGGCTCACTCGATAATCTTCATTATGACAAAGGGGGTTGGGGTACCTGCGGCGAAGGGAAGATTGGGTGGTCGGGGTGGAATATTTTTTTGAGAGAAATATTGTTTTGATAAAGTTTTTGTACCTAGATACGTAATTAAAGTACTTAGATGTGTTTGCCACCTGAAATATAAAAGTATAAAAAAACATCGGACGCGCAGCATGCGCCACCACAGCGAATTTTTTTTTTTTCGAAATCCCGAAATGGTATCCGAAAACCAAGGTCACTTTACATTACTACTTTTTGATGCTCTACACGAATCCGAAGTCAGAATTTCTAAACTTTGAATTTCATGGCAACGGACGGACAGACAGAACGACCGGACGATTTCATAAGCTTAATGAATTTCGCTGAATATATGATACTAATATAGTTAATTGATTCAGGTGTTATTTTGCGGAAGTCAAATTTACAGGCAATTTGATCTACACTACTTTGCGTGCTTCCGCCACGAATTAGTTCATGCAAACTACTGCCGGCCGGCACCCACCCACTGCAAAAAAACACATTTGTTGTATGGGAGCCCCCTTAAATATTTTTTTAATTTAAATATTCTGTGAATATTTCAATCGTCTACCTGTTGCCGTTATTAATATCGAGCAAAAACGAGCAAAAAAAATCACGTTTGTTGTATGGGATCCCCCTTAAATATTTATTTTATTGTGTTTTTTAGTATTTGTTGTTATAGCGGCAATAGAAATACATCATCTGTGAAAATTTCAAATGTCTAACTATCACGGTTCATGAGATATAGCCTGGTGACAGACGGACGGACGGACGGACAGCGAAGTCTCAGTAGGTAGGTACCTAATAGGGTCCCATTTTACCCTTTGGGTACAGAACCCTAAAAAAAGATGTCTAATTTTAAAAGTGTAATTTAGACTGCAAAACGTCCTCATAATCTCTTATCTTCAATGTAGGCCATTATGACCTAGATAAAGGTCGGCGCACGCGTGGAGGAATATGTGTCTCTGTGCCGGGGCAGGCCGCCCTGGGCCCTGGGGGACAATCGCGTGCCTAGTTATTTTAAATCCCCTTGATATTTATTAGATTAGACACTAGGAAATTCAGAGAGGCTCAAGAAGTAATATGAAATTTCGATTACGCAAGTGAAGGAACGTCAACCGTAGCCTGTCCATGGATCGGTTTATTTATCTGCATGTTAAGCCGTCGGTTGTTGTCGTTAGATGACAGTCGTTAAGCCAAGTTAAGGCTTTAGGCGGCTTGAAAACGCTGGTCTCCGCCAACACGCAGTGGAGCAGCGTGGTGGAGAATGCTGTAAACTAACCCCTTTCGATTGAGTGGACCGTATTAATTCATAATAACATAGAGAAGCAATAGTTGCTGTTCAACTAGGTACCTAGGTCTAAATCTTCGTTAATATTTTTGCCAATTTTGTCTAGGTACGTAGTACGTAGTCATTCGTAAAATTATATTATTAAGATTTTAATAATAAATAGGATTCGGTGTTGCCCCCGGCCGTTTTCCTGGCATTTCGGGGGCCCATCTAGTGAGTGGCAAGCCACCGCCTGCCGCAAATAACTAGCAATAAAAGCAGTTATGGCAGGCGTCCGTCCCTCTTCTGTAATAGCCCGGTATTAAGTTCACCCAGATCTCATCTCCATAGCCCATTTATTTTCCATTACACTTCGCAATAGTCTCAACGCCTGCCGAGACCTGCTCATGGGTATGTCGTTCCATTGACATATCCTGGAGCGGGTCACGGCGGGCGTACAACATTACATCAAACTTCTCAAAGGGGCCTCTACGCGTTGGATCCATATCCCTGCGCACGCCTATCAAATGACCGGGCTTGACCCGTGATTAAAAAGAAAAAGAAATAGGATTCAAATATATATACTCGTAATTTATGAACATAAAATGATAACTCACGGCACATCACTACGTATTAAATACATTGTACCTATTTGTTTGTTTGTTTGTAATATCTTTATTGTACATAAAATAAAATTTACAATATAGTAAATTAAAGGTAAAGTACAAAGGCGGACTTATCCCTCACAGGGATCTCTTCCAGCCAACCTTAGAGTATCTGATAGGATTTCATGAATAGGCAAGTGGATCGTACCAAACATTTGTGGGATATAATTGTAATGTTTTATTTCATAATTCGTAATGAAGTTCGCAGTATTTTGTCAGTTTTTCGCACATTAGTAGCAGATGTGGTAGTTTCTAGACAATCTAAAAGGAGGATTGGCGATTTTTAGTTTGCCACACACATATACGGTATAGATTTGTTTGTCCGTAACACTTTGAAACTTACCTACCTACTGAATTTAAGCAAATTAAGTAAGTATAAACATTTATCACAGATAAGTGATATAGATAATAGGCACGTGTTCTCGAATTCTTACTAATTAGTTATAAAATGATAGTTAATTAAATCTTTATTTAATTTTAGACTGCCCGATATACGACACGTATTTTTATGGGCAGTTTCGAAACGATATTAAGTTATCGGATTATGTTACAAACCTATCAACAGCAAGAATAACCTAATATCAGCGCTAATATCATTTTAATCAATTAGTACCTACCTACTTACTTAGATAAGTAGGTAAGATTGCAGGTGCACATCTAAGTAAATAAAATAAATTAAATATTGCCAGACAAATTACATAGCGCCATCTAGCCCCAAAGTAAGCGAAGCTTGTGTTATGGGTACTAGACAACTGATAAAAATACGTAAATATATTTTTTTTTTGTAAATATATACTTATGATACATAGAAAACACCCAGACCAAGACAAACAGACATGTTCATGCACACAAATGTTTGTCCTGTGTGGGAATCGAACCCACGAGCGTTGGTGTCGAAGCCGCGTCATTGACCGCTACGCCACCGAGCTCGTCAAATTTTTCACATTTATCAGTTGTCTAGTAGGTACCCATAGTACCACCTACAAGTTTAACGCTTACCTAATTGGGGACTAGATGGCGCTGTGTAAATTGTCCAGAAATATTTATTTATAATTACCAACAATCTAAGCGGTAGGTAGTGTCTTTTTCGCTGTGTAATTTGTCTGACAATATTTATTTATTATTATTATTTATTAAATGTACAAAAAAAATGTATTTAAGTAGGTACCTACTTAAATACATTTTATTTGTAAATACATAGGTACCTATAATACTTACTTACATAGAAAATACCCAGACCAAGACAAACAGACATGTTCATGCACACAAAATGTTTGTCTTGTGCGGGAATCGAACCCGCGACCTCGGAGTCAAAGTGGCCATTGCTAACCATTCGACCACCGACCTCGTCGCTCTCCATATGTAACTTATGTATTATAATTGACGGCATAGCAAACAGCGTAATAACCGGCAAATATTCATAATAACCATGAAAGATTGCCTATTAATAGAAATGGCGGGACAGCTGTTCAACAATTTTAGTGATGTACCGCATAACAAAACGCCATCTAAAAATATGAATAAAATTCGTGTTTGAAATTCGAACGCGTATTCCGGCGTAACTAGTTCGGTGGGAAAATCGCGCTCTCGTCACAATAGGGACTCGCCAATCACACAATTGGACTCACAATAGACCTTGTAGCCACGCCTTAACAATACCCAACACGCCCAGTCGGTCGAAATAAAGAAAATTTTCTACACAAATACAAATGTAACTTGTATTATTGACTTTTTAAACGCCCTCGTAGAACACACACCCACCTGACTCGCATTGTGGTGTGCGAAAATCGTTTCACAATCACAATGCTCGGCTATTCACCGGTTTACGCACACTTTGTATGTTCAGCGCGCAATGAAACACGCTCGTCTGGGCGGAGTCTAGAGCGGGACGACACTCGTCTAGCTTACGAAGAATGCGCGGGAGCGAGCGAGCACCCCACTCGGCCACGCACACATCGCCCGCTAGAAAAGGATGGGCTGAACGGGCTTTGTATAGATTCTGCGGAACGAAAGCTGTTATTCCGCATAGACAATTGATTGTAAATGTACTGTTAAATAGAAGATACTAATATTTTTGGATGGATATGTAGAATAAAGTGTCTAGATTCAGGATTTTTGGTTAGATTAGTAGGTTTGATTCAAATTATTCAAGCAAAGACCTTCGAAGGACGGCATTGTTTGCAGGGCAGTGACATTAGGTCGGTGCGTCCTTGTCGCACGTGCGGAGGGAGGCGGGGGGCGGTGGTTATTGTAGCGCGCGCGTATTGTCGGCCCGCTTCGATCTGCCAGCATTGTGTGTCGGCGGAGCGCCATTTCAAGACGTGTATTGCGTTCCGATTTCGAAATTCGAACGCGTTCGATCGCGGCGTTCCGAACTGTTAATTTTATCGCAATCATTTATTTTGTGTTTGACTTGTATTGTTAAATTTTTTGTGTTTTGTTTATGTGTGTTTGTGACTGTTTGAACTATTATGAACTGGATATTGTGAAATAATGCCAAAGAATAGGTGTGATTGGACACTTTAACGTGTTTAGTTAGTTTTTTGTTGTAATTTTAATAAGTTTTGTTTTTCGTCGTAATACGTTTTTCTGATGTCTCAAAAGGCGAGAGGAACAATGGTAACGCACCCAAAGGTAAGACTTATAATTAATTTATTTTGTACTATAAGTTCTGTTTCATATTTATTTGTAGGTATTTGAAATAAAGTAAATTACTTATTAAATAAATAGAAAATTACCGTCTACAAAACGCTATTTATGTAAGTAAATCTTGTATCTACTTTTTGTTACCTATTCTGTCAATAGGTACCTAACTAAATAATAATAGAAAAAAATTTAAATAAAAGCATTTGAAACGTATCATTTAAAATTAAAAAATATAATAATTCGTATTCCGAATAAAAATTCAAGTCCTAACCTGCACTGTGGGTCAACGGTCAAAAAAATTTTGGACATAATAATTATATTATTATTTTATATTCTATTGTAGTAAGATTGCAAAATATTTCGAAATATTTCATTAACAAGTAACATTCAATACAGTTAACGATAAAATTGTAAGGAGTCTGAATGGAAACCAGTTTGTGATAATTTTGTCTCGTCAGCTCTTTTGACATTTTGACATGTTTGTTGGGAACGTGATTGTACGGAACTTTTATGGAATAGTATTTTTTTATTTTATTCCATAGGTATACCTATCTATATGCTTTTGATTTGCCATATTGCTGTCTCTCACATTGCTAAGAGGGGAAGTCAAAGGTGCTTAGTCCTACTAATTTCTTCTGATTAAATTCGGTGTGAGTTCCAAGGCAGCCGTAGTTTGACCCCCGGGACTGCAATGGACTTCACTGTTCATTGCCTTTTTTGGTGGTCGCCGCTGTCCTGGCTGCACAGGAGACAAAGTGGTGGGAATGTGTGGTAGGCCCCTCGACCCGAAAAAATATCTATAAGTGGAGTAGCTTGATGTTTAGATATTAGGTATTAATTTTGTACTCTAAGTGCTTACATACTTATTGAAATGATTATGTAAGCACTTACTTAGATATTCTCGACCCAGTTTATAATGTATAACTTAACTACATAGTAATAAGATTGACAGACATGTTTACCGGATAGATACTTATATGTAATAGAATATTATCATTTCTGATAAAACTAAAAATATATTTTTTAATTCAGATTCAGCTGTAAATAAAATTGAGTTATAAAAAAGCGAGGTTTATTATTTATTTATGAAATAAGCGTGGCTAAGAATTCGCTTTTCAGTGCTTAAGGGCGTATTGTTACTTAAAATACCTACTTCTACGATCCTATGATTAGAGAATGTAGTATACATGCATGAGGTTTCTCCTTTGTCGCAGTGACATTTTGCAATTTCTCCGCCATTTTTGTGTATATCAAATAGAACTAATCAAATCAAAATATTTTATTCGCTAGAATACAGTTAAATAGTTGTTACATTTTGATAATATCGGGTCGTGTATCCAATCTGCGTGCAGACATGCAAAATTGATTAGCAAAATGAAATTGTGATGCGCTAAATTACGATACAAGTAGGTAAATATACAGTGCGAATAATTATAATAGTAACTAATGTCCACCTATACATTATTTTCGTGATTTGTTATAGCCACTTCGTCAAATTACCTTTAAATTAACTTTAATTTTTTTTTTTATTTAACCTTTAAATTAACTAGGTTACGGTAACTGCTTTCCATCAGGCGGGCCGTATGCGTGTTTGCCACACAGGTGGTATAAAAAAAACTTTGATAAGCAGTAAATATTTGAGTATAACAAGTAGTTGACATGATACACTTGTGTTTAGATAGATATTTCGGCTTCGGCATCAACCCATAATCATCCCACTGTTGGGATAAGGGTCTCCCCTCAATTGAAGGGGTTTAGATGTACTCCACCACGCTGCTTAACTTCGGATTGGCGGATATATATTAGATGGATATATTTTATTTTATTTTTAAAGATTTTGAGATTGTTATAAGTACCAACTGATATCAGTGATCAATTGATTGCCATCAAATAACGTCTTTAATCTATTTAATAATTATTTTTAAGTATGTAAGAATGTAACATAAATGGCTTTAGTGATACCTTTAGCAGAACCATTTCAATTTATATTAATGTAATATGCCTTTTATAGCATATTACCTCACACAATCGATCGATTTTAGCAAAAAGTCAAATAAACGTCTATTGATTCGGAACTAATACCGATTTAATATGTAATTTCGTTGTAAAATGTTAATATTTTAAGATAAACTGGTAAATTACGCTACATTAGCGCATTTAGGATATTAGGTAAGTCCTTACAATTATTATTTTAGTCCGACGACCTGTGTATTAGTTTAATGACCAGTTTATGTAAAGTAGGTAAATATATGAACTTTGGTGACCTGATGGAGAGTAATCACCACCGTTTATGGAGATCAGCAACACCAAGGATATAAGAAAGGGTATAACGATATAAGTTGGTCTTACATTACATCACCTCTAGATTCTTCTTTAGAGATGCATATATACCTAATATAGAACCTACTATGGTATATTCTAATTACCTATAAGAAAATGTCTGTGGATTTTTTTTATATAATTAGTGGCTAACGGACGGAGTAAAATTGCGTTGAAACTTAACAGAAGATGTTTTATTTGTTCTGTCGGTTTCTCTCACTTTTTTGATGTTACGCAAAAAATTACTCAGTGAGTGACGCACTGTAACTCTAGTACCTACCTACAGATATACTCATAGTAATATATCATGAAATAACGTCCTATGTCATATTAAGATACTTTCTTACATTATTACTGTCGTGTGGGAAAGTTGTCAGTACTTGAAAAATAAAATAATATGCACTAGATATCACCCACGACTTCATCTACCCATTTTTAGTTTTCTTGTTGGAATACAAAATATTTCCGAAATAAAAAGAATCAGCATTATTAAGGTCATTCCTTTTAGTTGAATGTCCAATCAATGGACAAACATGTCCACTGGGGAAAAAAAGTGTAAACTTACTAACGTAGGTACTAAGTAATATAGTTTAATGGCAAAACTGTTACTAACATATACTTATAAAACTATGGACTTTGTCTGAAATACATATATATATATATATATATATATATATATATATATATATATATATATATATATATATATATATATTTATTATAATCATATTATTGTAGGCATATAATATTCATTATAATTGTATCAATGCAAAGTTGTCCAAAAGCACACCATAATCTGCCCAAACATGTCGAGACAAAAGTTTTTGTAACCCCACCTGCATGCATTTTCTCCTTATCACATGTTTAAAGCAAATAAATATATCTTTATCTTTATATTATAATTCGATATTATAAAAAAATAACTTTTAAACCACTCGATTGCATGAAAGTAGGTACCTTACAAGATATAGCTACCGGGAATATTCTTTTAAAAATATTATCCTTTTTAATAGTGATTGATTGTAATTGGTATTATTTCGGGTTACAAAAACGAAACAACAATACAGTGGTTACAAAAGAGAACTGTCTCAACGATCGTTCAAAAGGCTCAATATTTCATGCATTCTTCGAAATATATTTGCGCTAAAGACCTAAACGAAAGGTCTTTAGCATAATGTTTTTCTCAGAATGCACCAAATACTCGTGTGACAATTGCTAATTACATCCTCTCTCGTTCACCGCTCGCGGTAAACGAACTTGCAGTATTGATATGGTGAAATTACTGCGTTTAAAGTTTAAAATTAAGTAGGCAGTAAATTACCGTCAATTGATCTGTTGTTTGTCGAAATTCCAAACAGTGTTGACCGCTTGCATACTTTTATTTCCATCTTAAATTTCTTTTAATGACCACTGTTTTTAGGTAATAAAAATGTGTCAATTTACTAAGATACTCTCCATGTTTGGTGAATTACGATCGTGATAGGATTATAAAATATTGTATGTATAATAAATGATGGGATTGTTGACAAAACTTGCATTTATTTTTTGTTAATTAATTTAGGTACCTAATTAAGACAAGTGTGCAAGTGTGCATTTTATTTTTGTCAATTAATTTAGGTAAATAAGACAAGTGTGCATTTTATTTTTGTCAATTAATTTAGGTAATTAAGACATGTGTCCATTTTACAAGAACGCGTAGTAGTGTTGCTCGGTTTATTAAAAAATTGTAAAATAATATTTTGAATTACAGTTGTTGCTGCCAGTCTCGCCAGCTGTTATGTGCCTCTTTTGTATATTATTTTTTATAATATTTTTTGAATTTATGTCATTTTTATAATGCTATAGATTGTAAAATATTCTAATGTCAAGTGCCGAACGGTGTGAAAGTAAATATATTTTCTTAGTTCTTCTGGCCTTGTTTTGTTTTTATTTTATGAAATACAGTCCATTTTGTTATATATGCTCTCCTATCACTAACAACCGTTAGAAGTCTAATAATTTTATAGAAATGTGACAAAAGAGATATTTGTTTTTAATCTCCGTGTAAATAAAATTGGCTTAAAACGTAAATGTAATGTTGTACGCCCGCCGTGACTCGCTCCAGGATATGTCAATAGAACGACATACCCATGAGCAGGTCTCGGCAGGCGTTGAGACTATTGCGAAGTGTGATGGAAAATAAATGGGCTATGGAGATGAGATCTGGGTGAACTAAATACCGGGCTATTACAGAAGAGGGACGGACGCCTGCCATAACTGCTTTTATTGCTTTATTAATGCTTATTATTATTAGCACTAATTTAAGGTGAACTTAGAATTTCGCAAGCAAAAAGGGCGGTAGGGCCCCTGACTTTGCATTGTATATCGTGATTTTTAATTTACTACAATAAAGATGAGATAAATAAATTATGGCAATAAGTAAGAAAAAAATTTAAGCAAACTAGGTTACGCCCGCGATATAATACACGTGAATACAATAGCGGTATAATATAATCTTATTTGTTAATCCAGGTAAGAAGTCTTAATTTATCACACTAATATTATAAATGCGAAAGTTTGTGAGTGTGTGTGTATGTTTGTTACTTCTTCACGCTCAAACGCCTGGACCAATTTTGATGAAATTTGGTATACAGGTAGTAGAAATCCTGGATTAACAGATAGGCTACGTAAACCGCGGGTAACACCGCGGGGCACAGCTTCTCTCCTTCTCTGAGTGTAGTGTTTTGTTCAAACAAAACTGTGTAAATATAAAAAAAAAATTGGTTGCCTGTAAAGTCGGTATACGGGCGAAAGTTTTACGTGACAACGACTTTGAGTGGTAAAATGTTTTCGAGCGGAAGGGACGCATGCCTTTCACTTTTTATGTCTGTCTCTCTCGCTCTTAGAAGGGACGCTCTTACAATGAGAGCGAGTGAAAGGCACGCGCCTTTCACTCGCTCTCATTGTAAGCGCATAACGTGAGCCAGTTTCTTGAAGTGTCACCCGGCTAACCAATTTATAAGACGTTGTCACGTCAAAATAAAATAAATAAAATAGATAGTCATCTTCGAGTGCTACCGAATGAATTGAAAATGTTTGAGGACGAGCTCGGTGGTCGAATGCCTAGCAATGGCCACTTTGACTCCAAGATCGCGGGTTCGAGTCCCGCATAATTCAAACATTTGTGTGCATAAACATGTCTGTTTGTGTTGGTCTTGTGTTATATGCATGTATTTACAAAAACATATATATATATGTATATAGGTACATATATCAGTTATCTAGTTTCCATAGTTAAAACTTTGCTTAGTTTAGAACTAGATGGCGCTGAGTAATTTATCCAGGGATATTTGTTTATTTTGGGAATCAAAAAATATACGATCTGATTTAATAATCTCTTAGGAAGTTGGGCGTTTAATTCTTATATCAAAACCAAAGATAATTCAATAAGTACTTAGGTAGGTAGTACCCACAGAACAGAAATCTCTTTTCTATGGCAGTATCATTTCTTTTTAGTCAAAACTAAGTTTTTAAAGCATATTCGTACTTCTCAATATTCATTTACTTAGCTATATTCAAGCTAATTATCATATTTATAGTCTACTAGATAATTATTACCTACTTATTAAGCTATTTATAGCATCGTCCAGTTTATTTTTAAATGAGAGATCCACAGATGCAAGGCATATCACCGGCTTATCGTTGAACAAGTGATAGTTATCATACTGTTGGGCTATTTGTATGGAATTCGCTTGTGCAAAATTACAGCAATTAATATTAAAATTATTTTAAAAGGCAATTAATAATATCTGATTTCGTTAATTCACATTAATTACTTTAGTACTTAATATAAATTAAATAGCTTGCACGCTTCATGGTAATACAGGAAACTTGGATTCAAGATAAAGTATAGATTGCATTTCTATGGCATCGACAACAGCAAGGAAGAGCTTTACTTACTTAATTCTTCATCATCATCATCATTGTCAGCCTGTATCTACCCAGTGCTGGATGTAGGACTTTCCCAATGCTTTCTACCATATGCGATCCTCCGCTTCCAACCGTTATCAGCCACTATTTTGAGATCGTCGGTACAGATGTACATCTGTACCGACGACCTCAAAATAGTGGCTGATTATACATCTAGAGACGGGGCGGTCTACGCTTCGATTGGTCGGATTGGACTGGAAGGGCCCGGGTGGCTGACAAGCCCGGGGCCCGAGACTAGATGATGGTAGATGATATATTATCCTACGGTTGCCGCAAGCCCCGCAAGCCAGGCCCGTGGGGGGCCCGCGCAGGCTGAGGCCCGGTTGGCAAATGCCACCTCGACTATATGGCCAGTCCGACGCTGATCCTACTGGCACTTCAACTCGCTGACTCAGAGAGCTTAATTCTTAATTTATTGAAATATTGACCTAAGTGTATCTGTAAATGGTAAGAATCAATTTTGTTGATTTCTCTAACTAATTTGACATGAGAATCGGCATCTTCTTTTACTTGCCCACTTTTAATTCTTCCACTTCTTCGAGCATTGAAGGCCAGTTTATGTTATAAGGTGACTCATTGCCTGGGTGAGTATATGGCCGACGGCTTAACACGTGCCCTCCGAAGTACGGAGGAGCTCGAGATAATATAAACCTATCCATAGACAGGCTACGGTCAACGTTGCTTAACTTATGTGTTCAATTAGACTGACATGCACAACGACGTCATCAATCTCAATTTATATTGGAATAGCTGAAAATCTGTTTTGAAAATGTTCAAAAAAGTTACACTGAACTATGGGCATTTGCTTGTTAAAGCACACACATGCATATATTATCTGCAATCTGTTTTTATTATATAAGTTTGGTCATTCTTTAGTTATTTTTTCATTTTTGTATTTGTGTGACCATAGCTGGTAATAAACGAATCTATATATCATTAAGCAAACCATTCCTCAAGAAGTATTAAGCACTTTATTAATCGTGATTAGGTGAGGGCAACCATAATTAAAATATTTAAGGCACATAGAACTTACCATGTATTAGCAAATACAGTGACAAGAAGCAACTGACGAGTAGAAAAACAAATTCTATAAAAATAAAAAAATATTCAAATATAAAAACAAAATACTATAAAAAGGTAAAGTATCTAAAAGAAAAGATCTGTCGCCAAAACACCTTTAACTTTTTTATTATATACTTATTCACAATTTCTTTGCATTCTCTATGTTCGTTCCCCAGCAATGACTTTCAAAAGTTTTCACACCAAATTTATCTAAGTAAACAAATTTTAGGCAGGTTTATTAAAATAGTTTTTCTGAAAATGTTCCATTATTTCTTCATTATTACTTACACAACAATATCTTAAATATAAAACATAAAATCCACTTTTTTATGAATAAATGTTTTAAAATTTACACTAACAGCAATACGCGATCGCGAACCCTCTCTACTTCATACATTGTATATCCGTTACCTTAAGGTTGCTTTCAAAAGATTGTTTTAAGCAATAAGGCCGATTTGTACACTGAATAATTAAACTCTGTAGTTTGTATATTGCAAATAAAGCTTATTCTATCTATAGGCGTAAGTATAAACAAATCTACTGAATCCCAGAATCTCGGATAACACGTTCAATTGTTTTTAATAAATATTATTTTTGTTATTAACCAACAGGAAACCGTCTCACGTATTTATCTTAAACAGTGCCCGCAATGAAAACAGTCGTAAATTCAATCGAATATAAACCTTAGCACAGTGGGCCGGATGCTATGAATATAAAAATATGTAACTATTTAACCAAACAGACATATACTAATAAGTAACACAAAATAAATTCACAGAAGATCCACTTCGTTCTGATCTTAAAAACATAGTCTATCTAGCTGTAAATGCATCGCATGCAGTCGTTGAATCACTCGAAATCGGTATCGAAGACCACATGCTAGTGATATCACACGATTAAAAGTAGGTAATTCTAATCAAATGTTTTCATAAATGAACCTTCTGTGTAAAATCTATACTCTGTAGGCAACGTCAAAGGACGCTATGCAGTCGTAAACTCAAGAAGATGCGGTTACTTTTAATAACCGATTTATTAGTTTTAAAAAATTCGATAGGATGTGGTTTTGTCTTTAAGATCCCGATGTTAAATCAAACATTGTGGTTCGAATATGGCGTTTAAAACAAGTTTACGATTCATGAGCTAATGAAGTAATGGTTGTAATGCGTTCCGGAGTGTTTCTTCTTTAATTTACTTGCTGTGTTAAGATAGAAATTGCTAACTTTGTAAGTGATGCAAGTAGGTTTACGGTAATGGTTTATATGGTAATTTTGCCCACTGTGTCAAATTGGCAAATTATTCAGGTATGATTGAATACGCGATTTATTGTTTTATTTTATTTTGCAATCAAAATAAACTTTTGAACAATTACTTCTACATGCCATTCATGCTCATTTTAATGTTTAAATAAACCACGCCGGATGGCAAAGAAGCATATGGTTACTATTGCTTATTGACGTTTGCAAGTCAAGAAGATTTTCACGTGCTAACACCCCTACTGCTAACGCAACATTTTATACTAGCGTCTAGTGACGGCACTCATTCGCAGAAACAACAATTCTCAATGCTATTGTTGTTTGGCTGCGGTTTACTGTGAACTGGCGGTTCTTTTTCAGTCATCTATGCATTTCTGCCACTAAACAGTAGCACCGAGTTAAAGAGAGGCAGATATAAATAAATAACAAATAAATCACAAAATTGGGAAGTACTGCCGCCTGCACCCTGCTGATGAATAAATGAGACTATCCAAATACAGCATAATAATAAGCAGTCCTATTTATTAAATATCTCCATTAGGATGTTCTGTTTTCTGTAGCAGAACGGTGAATTTTGAATGAGTACTGTGTAGGTAGCGGGGGAAATGACACGCGCGAGCGAATCATCTATAAGGCTAATTGCATTACGATATTTTTAGACGGTCCATCATGATGGCGTCTCGCTTGTACTAGTGAGGTGTAAGATGACACTATAATAAACCGCCTGAATACCTCATCCTCTAATTAAAAAATGTTTTTTTTTCCTCTGGGCCTTTGCGAGCACTTATACTTACATGTCTTATACTCTTTTTTAAACATCATACTCTTATTTTTAGTAATTTTTAATCTACTTGCATTTTGTAAGTGTCCATTGGCAAGAAGTATAGAATGAGGAGCTCGATGGCGTCGTTGCGCGTGTCAGTCTAATCGAACACGCAAGTTAAGCAACGTCGACCGTAGCCTATCCGTGTATGGGTTCCGAGGAAACGTTAAGTAGTCGGTTCTAGCTGTTATCATTAGATGACAGTCGTTAAGCCAAGTCAGTGGCCTATAGGCGGCTTGAAAGCACAACCTCCTTACCACCATCTCTTATTGCGATTCAATAACTTAATAGAATGCTTATTCATACCAATGAATAAGCGACTCTTTTTCAAATGGAATAGAGTCGCGTATTCATTAGTGTAAATAAGCAATCTATTGAGTTATTGAATCACAATAAGAGATGGTGGTAAGGGGGCTGGCCTCCGCCAACCGCAGTTGAGCAGCGTGGTGGGTTATGTTCTAAATCCACTTAGATTGATCCCAGCAGTGGTATGCAGGGCCGTAGCTACCGCTGTAGGTATCAGCCGTATCAATGATGCGGGGCCCGGGCTGCAAGGGCTCTCATCGTGTTCGGTTCGAGTAGATAAAGCCCCCTTAACCCTTAAGTGTTTGGGTACAAGAGCCGGTGGGCTCTTACTTGGTGGTGACCAATGGTGGAATGAATAAGTGCTGACAATGAAGACAGTATAAAACAGCTACTTACGAGTAGATACGACTATCAACTTATTTGCTTCTTTTATAATTTTTGTCACATACATCTTAACTGACATTTAATTGCTGCATACTTTAGTGTGCTATAGCTGTAAAATCTACGGCAAAGTTATAAAATCCAGCTTTCGAGGTCTTCGCAGTGTTAGATAATAATCTATGGAGTAATGTTGTTTTTGATTTGTTGATTTGTACTTAATTATATGTAAAATTACTTTGACCCAGACATATTACAAATATATAGGTACTAAAATGACACTAAATAGTTTTATGATCATATTTCTGTACTTATCTGGGTAATTAAAAAGAAATTTCCTCTATTGAACAAAATAGTTTTGGTTTATATTTATTTTATGCAGTACAGGCTTAAATATAAATAAATAAATATTTCTGGATAATTTACACAGCGCCGTCTAGTAGTAGCCCAATATAAATTAAGCGTAAAGCTTGTACTATGGGTACTAGACAAATAATAAATGTAGGTACTTATAATACACAGAAACATTCAGACCACGACAAAAGGATATGTTCATGCACACAGATGATTGTCTTGTGCGGGGATCAAACTCGCGACTTCGGAGTCCAAGTAGCTATTACCTACTAGCCATTCGACCACTGGGCTCGCACAATCTTAATGCATGGTTTTATTTTGACGTGACAACGTCTTATAAATTGGTTAGCCGGGTGACACTTCAAGAAACTGGCTCACGTTATGCGCTTACAATGAGAGCGAGTGAAAGGCGCGTGCCTTTCACTCGCTCTCATTGTAAGCGTGTCGTGGACGCGTGTCCCTTCTAAGAGCGAGAGAGACAGACATAAAAAGTGAAAGGCATGCGTCCCTTCCACTCGAAAACATTTTACCACTCAAAGTCGTTGTCACGTAAAACTTTCGCCCGTATACCGACTTTACAGGCAACCAATTTTTTTAATTAGTTTTAACGTAATAAATAGTCATTGGAAAACTTACAGGTCAGGGAAACCGCGGTCTTTAGCCTTTTTTTTTTTCGGTGTAAGTGGCTTACCACCATCTTTTGAGCCAAAGCCAACCCGGTCTGCACGTGGTGCACCCTATTGATAGACTCACGAGGTTCTAAAGAAAGAGAGGTAGGGCATAGCGTATTTATAAGCTGCCCGACTGGTGAATGTATCTCCACTTCACAGAATACCGCAGCCAAATAACAATTCCCTTGAGGGTTGTTGTGTTCCTGCTAGTGAGTGAAGTTAGTAGGAAGGAAACAATAAGTTGTTGCGTTGGCAGCGAGGGTGGTGGCGTGTGAGCGATAACACAAAAAAAAATACTGCATAAAATCATTCAGATATTTGAGAGCACAGTGAAGATCTGCCAGCGCAAAGTGGGGTTCATGGCGTCCTTAGAGGTCGAAACTGGAATGAAGGAGGGGAAACAGTCGAAATTGGGGGCATAAGGAGGAGCTAATTTGTTAATAAAGTCCTTTAACCAAGGAGACGGGTCAATGGATATACATTTTTTATTAATATGATATTCTACAACTCCCATCGTTTACTTAATTATTGCAAGAAGTACCATTATCGTTCTTTAATCCAATCGATTTAAAAGAGAAATCTTAAAACGATAAATCAAGTAGGTAGATCACGTAGCGCGTTAGAATTGTGACATCCAATTCATGTAACGCAGCAGCGTTACCGCCGCCCTTTTTGCCCTCGAGTTTTTTTTATTAATTCCCAACACGTCTCAACATCTCGCCGGCTTTGTTCGTCCCATTGTGAATACGTGTAATAGAAATACTGAATAACGTGTATGCTCATTGAAAGGAATTTTCGTATTTTGTGTCTTATATTTTGTTACGTAACACACTGTGCGTGACTTAGTGCTGTCCTACACGCGATTTGGTTTATCGGTAAAGTCCACTTGAATGGTAATTACACTATAGAATTATTTTATTTTCATCATCATCATCATCATCTCAGCCATTGGAAGTCCACTGCTGGATATAGGCCTCCCCTCTAGATCTCCAATAAGACCGGTTGGAAGCGGCTTGCTTTATTTTATTTTACTTTATAATTATTGACGAGCTCGGTGGCGTAGCGGTCAATGACGCGGCTTCGACACCAACGCTTGTGGGTTCGATTCCCACACAGGACAAACATTTGTGTGCATGAACATGTCTGTTTGTCTTGGTCTGGGTGTTTTCTATGTATCATAAGTATGTAGGTATTTAAAAAAAAATGTATTTACGTAGGTATGTTTATCAGTTGTCTAGTACCCATAACACAAGCTTCGCTTACTTTGGGGCTAGATGGCGCTGTGTAATTTGTCTGACAATATTTATTTATTATTATTTATTTATTTATACCCAAAATATTCATAAAGAAATGGGAAAGGAAATGATGGTCAAAGTAATATATAATTCTGATAAATTTAAAATCTAACAAGGGATCTTAGACAAAGTCTGGTTACCAAGTCGTATATGATCTTAAATCTTTCTAGCTAGCAAAAAATAAAATTATAAGTATTTTTAAACAATTTACACAGCGCCATCTAGTTCCAAATTAAGCGTAAAGCTTGTACTATGGGTACTAGACAACTGATAATTGTACTAAGTAAATATATATTTTTTAAATACATGCTTATTAAATATAGAAAAAACCCAGACCAAGACAAACAGACATGTTTTTGCGCACAAATGATTGCCTTGTGCGAGGATCGAACCGCGAGCTCGGAGTCAAAGTAGTCATTCGACCACCGGGCTCGTTGTAAATATAAAATAATAAAATGTAGGTAATTATCATTCTATTAAATTCCAGACCAACTATGGACTTCAATGGCTTTGCTCTTAACACCTTCAATTAATACGTTCGTCAAACTCAAAAATTTAGATTTCTGATTTGTGACATGACTGTTTTGATTTTTTTATACCACTAAACTGGTAAACAGGCATACGGCCCGCCTGATGGAAAGTAGTTACCGTAGCCTATGAACGCCTGTAACATCAGAGGCATCACACGAGCGTTGCCGACTCTGTAAAAACCTCTTCACGCCCTTTTTGAAGAACCCCATGCTGTAGTCTCCTGAGAAAACCTCGGCAGGCAGTTCATTCGAAAATTGGCTCACTATAACCTTTTTAATGGTAAGCCAACGCTTCACTCTCATTCCTCTCACACACAGACGAAGTTGTGCGGGTCAGCTAATAACTTATACTTGAACAATATTTTCAATACGTTTCTAACACCAAATTCATTCGAGTATTTCATAAAATTCACACCCTCCGATTCATTTTTATGCTAAATAAACCTCATTGCTCGATGACAATAGATTGTGCCCTTTAGATTCGAACCCCTTGCTTCTACAATTTGTCCATTTTGGTAGACAACAGTCTTCCGTTTCTTTCACAGTACAGTCTTAGAGCGGGATAGAAGGATTTTTTGATTTGGTGTAAATTACAAGTGATAAGCGTGCTTTAATTTTTGTAAAATAATTTCCTTATTATCCGACTTCAAAAAAGGAGGAGGTTCTCAATTCGACTGATTTTTTTTTTGTATGTATGTTATTTGATATCTTCGCAAATTGTGAACCGATTATCAAAATTCTTTTTTTATTTTAAAGGGTATGATTGCAAGGTGGTCCCATATTCACCAAGTCAGGATCTGATGATGGGATCCCAGGAAAATCGATGGAAACCCTTAAATTTGCCCTGTTGCCAGCTGAAGTTGGTTTTTATTTTTTCTTAAAAATCATTATTGTAAAATCATTTCCTTATTTTCAATACCTGAACTACTTCATAGCATTAGTTATAATATGTGTAGTCCTTATTATAATAAATTTAATTTATTTAATTTATTAAAGACTATTATGTATGTATAACTGTTATACTGGAAGATACTTACTGCTAGGTTTGATTGAACAAACAAAAGGTCTAACTGACGGTCTCCATCAGTTTCGAAATATGTTTTCATTTTTTTATTTGCAATGTTAGTTTTTTATACCACTAAAGTGGCAGACAAGCATAAAACCCGCCTGATGTAAAGCAGTTACCGTAATCTATGAACGCCTGTAACACCAGCCGCATCTCACGCGCGTTGCCGACCCTGTAAAAACCTTTTCACGCCTTTTTTGAAGAACCCCATGCTGTAATCTCCTGACAAAACCTCGACATAGCATTTTTATTGCTAACCAGAAAGACTTAAGATTGTGTATAACTTAGTAAACCAGACTTTGTCTAGGATACCTTGTTAGACTTTAAATGTATCAGAATATTATTACTTTGGCCCTCATTTCCTTTTCCATTTCATTATGTCGTTTATGAGTAGACTAGATAAAATTTTTTGGTACCTACATCGCTTCTCACTTGGACCATCGTCTCCCAAAACGCGGATTGGCGAAAGAAACCCTGTAGGTGTTTCCACAATGGTCCCCATTGTTTGTCCCGGCACGGAACCCTTCTGCTTGCTTAGCACGTGTTTTATTGTGCAATTATTGGACAATTATTGAAGGGCCACCGCGTGAAGTGAATACCAAGGAAGTGAATTGTCATCGTGTTTAGGGTTTACAAAAGATTTTCGTTGTCCAAATGAAGTAAGATTTTAGGAGTAGATATGTTTTTTTAGAAGGTAGAATAGCATTTTAGTTAACTGGGTTATTGACGACACTTACTGGGTAATTTATTTCAATTTATATATTATTTCATTGTGTCGTCGTCGTCTACCCTTTTCATCCCACTGCTGGGATACGGTCTCTCCTCAATCGCAGGAGTTTAGAGCATACTCCACCACGCTGCTCAACTGCGGGTTGGCGGAGGTCAGTGTTTCCAAATCGCCTAAAGGCCACTGACTTGGCTTAACGACTGTCATCTAACGACAACAGCTTAACGTGCCTTCCAAAGAACGGAGGAGCTAGAGATAAATAAACCCATCCGTGGACAGGGTACGGTCAAACTTTAACATGCGTACTTGATTAACACGCAACGATTCCATCGAGCTCCTCGTTATATTACTCGACAATTATATTCGTCAATATTGACGAGGTCGGTGGTCGAATGGTTATTAATGGCCACTTTGACTCCGAGGTCGCGGGTTCGATTCCCGCACAAGACAAACATTTGTGTGCATGAACATGTCTGTTTGTCTTGATCTGGGTGTTTTCTATGTATGTGTATGTGTTCTAGGTATGTATTTACAAAAAAAAATGTATTTAAGTACCTACATTTATCAGTTATCTAGTACCCATAACACAAGCTTTGCGCTTAATTTGGGACTAGATGGCGCTATGTAAATTGTCCAGAATTATTTATTATTACACCTACTTTTAAATATATTCATAAAAATAAGACATGTTCTATATAATATGCTAAAAAAACAAGCAAATCGACAGGTTTATTGTATTCCATACAACAAAACCCTTTCTCACACATAACGACACGAAACCGGAGCACGTGCATGAGGACTGTGAGCATTGTGAAGGTACAAAGTACAAGTAGGCACAATGGGCATTTCCTCTGGGGTCAAATGTACCATGACAATTGTACAGGAAACTCTTTATTTTCTCGATCCAGTGATGGGACGTTACGGCACGTAGGGTTTAGGGTGGCATACCTGAGAACCTATCCTTGATTTATTAATAGCTATATTATCTTAGAAGTTATAGATAATACTGATTACACCATTAAATTGAGGAGCTAGATGGCGCCGTTGCGCGTGTCAGTGTAATCGAACACGCAAGTTAAGCAACGTCAACCGTAGCTTGTCCAAGAATGGGCTTATTTATCTCGAGCTCCTCCGTACTTCGGAGGGCACGTTAAGCGGTCGATCTCCATTATCCATTACCTCTTCCACTTCTAACACTATAGATATATAAAGGGTGGCAATGCGATGGATTTGTCATTTGTAGGTTGTTGTTCTAATCATTCTACAGAGTTGTGGTAAAGAGGGTAAACAGTACTCTTCCAGGCCACTCGATCTTTAGCGTCACGTTTCAATTTGCTCTAGTTCGACTATCTTCACATCGGCAATGATTGCCTATCCTACCGCCATATTTGCTAAAGTAGACTGCCTAGTATGTACGAGTATATTCATATTTAATATCATCATCATCAGCCTGTATCTACCCACTGCTGGATATAGGCCTTTCCCAATGCTTTTCACCTGAGTAGTGAATTATGGTCTGTATTACAAACTTATAATGAACGAGATTGAGCACTATTATACAAAAGACTCAAATCTCGAGTTATAGAATAATGGATTTATATGATAGTTAAGGACACTACACGCAACAAAACCCTCTTAGTGGCCCGCGGCAAAAAAAGGTTGGGAACCACTGATCTAGAGAGTGGGCGCCCTACGCTTCTTTGCCCCATACGTAGCCTCCACTCTTGGACTTTCCTCTCCCATCTGCCATCGCTGACACTGAGAGCTATGTTCACCATAGCTCTCAGTGACCACTTTGGTTCTGCGTCGAATTTCTTCGTTCCGGATTCGAGCCCTTAGGGTAACTCCAAGCACTGCTCTCTCCATCGCTCGCTGTGCGACGTTTAGTCTGTGAACCAGCCAACGGTCAGCGTCCAAGTCTCTGCACCGTAGCTCTTAGCGGGGAGGGGATATTTAACATACTAAATATACAGTCTGATGGATTTTCCCAGGATACCATCTGTTAATTCATGAAAAGAAAATTTTCCAACCGCACATTTAAAACTCTAGCCATAGATAATTCAAATATTATTAGTCGAACAAAGATGGATGCGATTCCTATAATTACATACAAGTCCCTTGACGTTGAAAGTAAACATGTTGCCGTCATTTGGACGTGTGTTTGTTTGTGGAGGAGAAATATAGCTGACGGAACAAAACTCGATTGACATATTGCTTTGGTATTGTATTGGGATTGATTTAGAATTGGATAATTATATCGTCGATTTCGGTGGCTCAAGAATAACAGGGCCCAGGTGCGTGTTTTTTTTAATTTCTAATCTTATATTTTTACGCATTACGGAGACTGTGACGTGAATAAACGAACCCGGCGGTCGAATGGCTACTTTAACTCCGGGGTCGCGGGATCGATCCCCGCGCAAGATTAATTGCGCATTTGTGTGCATGAACATGTCTGTTTGTGTTGGTCTGAGTGTTTTCTATGTATTTACAAAAATTATACTTTTAAGTATAATATCAGTTAACTAGTACTCATAGTACAAGGTTTGCTTAGTTCGGTACTAGATGGCAGTGTGTAATTTGTCCTGAAATATTTATTTAACTTGACTACAAACATAGAATAGCTGTTTTATCTCTACCGGGGTAATTATCAGCAGGTTTGGAACTTAGTTCTTATAGACTAATGTATACAGGTAATTAGAAAAGCATGCCTTTGGGCAAAATGGCAGCGTTACCCCCTTCCCCGCAGGCGATGTTCCATAGTCCTTGCTTAGCGTAATAAATTCTTTGATTCTTCATCTAACCAGTGGTGTGATTGAATTTTGGATGGAGATGATAGATTTGTAGCTGCAACACCGAACTGTATCCCCCGATTTTGTTATCATTCGTTTTTTTGTGAAATGCCTCCCTGTGGAAGCAATTTTAAAGAATACGTCACGTCAAAATCAATAACTTTATTATTATAATATAACTTCACTTCGCTTATATGTATTATAAATCCCAGTACATCAGTATATATAAAAAAATATTTTACGATAAAGATTAAATTCGTTGAAAAGAAAACACATTGTTCTCACAATACCCCGTTATAGTCCTGCATCCTGTGGATATTTTACTATCGTTCGATGCGTAAACCCATAAAACTCTTTATTATAAATAACTAAAATATAAACGTGAGCGATAGTTTAATTTTATGGAAAAAATGTTAGAATAATAATCAAACGCGCTTGCTTCAGGACTTCCGCTCGGCGAACGTGTGTTCAGATACGTTTTTTTTCAGTACCGTTTCAAAAATGTCTGCGAATTTTGGTGTAAAATTGGGAACGTTCATTTTTTAACTTCTGTAATTTACTTTGCTTTAGAAGAATCATATACCTAAACAAATTCAAAAATTGAATTTCGAGCGATCCCGTACGAAAATAATATTATGTACTTTCAATTATTATTATTTGTATTTCGTCTCTTTTAATACACAGGTATAATAAATTTGGATTTTGTCTTCACTTACCTATAAACATATATTTTAAAGAGAGGTAGGGAGCGTAATTGTAAGCTACCCGACTGGGGAATGTACCTCCACCTCACAGAATACTGCAGCCAAATAACAATTCCCTTGAGGGTTGTTGTGTTCCTGCGAGTGAGTGAGGTCACCAGAAATGAAGGAGATGCTGCGTTGGCAGCGGTGGTGGCGGCGCGCGAGTGATATTTTATGTTGCGAGCGTTAATATGGCTACGGTAACCGCTTCACATCAGGCGGGCCGTATGCTTGTGTCACCCGACGTAGTATAAAAAAAAAAAAGATAAATGATTTAGTTAAAAAAAAAAATGTAGCTTTTTTATGGGAAAATCTTGAATTTAATTTTAATAAAAATATGTTGTAACTACTAGCTTCCACACGCGACTTCGCCCGCGTTTACTTTTTTTTTTTTAATAAAAGGTATCCTTTGTCCTTCCTAATACCTTTGAGAATATGTGTACAAAGTTTCATGGTGATCGGTAAAGTAGTTTCGGCGTGATAATGTAACAAACAAACTCACATTAAAAAACATAATTTTAGTTTTAAATCGGTTTGCTTTATGAATGGCTATTGGAAACAAGTAGCTGTCATTTTCCTCAACAAATTGAGCTATTAATTACAAATTAACAACGTTGTAACATTTTTAATTTATGTTACAAAAAACATAGCAAGCTAGCGTTTCATGTCTCCCAGTGGTTTGTGCAGGTAAAAAGTGGTTATTTGTCAGTGCCTTGTATAAATAGCATATGATATGATACTAAGTGTTATTAATTGCCATGTAGTGATGCATTTTTCATTAGTTACAAAAAAAAAGTTGTATAAGATAAGCAATCGCCTGCATTCTTGATAAGTATTATAATAACTTTAAAAAATTAAACATGGGTACTTAAAAGTAATATAAGTTTTATTTGTATTAAAATTTTATATCACATTGGAATGGTAACAAAATTAAAAAAAAATACGCGATATCAGCTTTTAAATTAAATTCTGACTACATTTTTAGTTCGTTGGCAGCGAGGGGGACGACGCGCGAGCGTATTTTATGTTGTGAGGGTTAATGTGGTTACGATAACCACTTCACATTAGGCGGACCGTATGCTTGAGCCGTGAGAAATGTTTTATATTGCGAGCGTTAATATGGCTACAGTATTCGCTTCATATCAGCCGGGCCGTATGCTTGTCTGCCACCCGGCGTAGTATAAAAAAAAAAAAAAAAATTTTCGTTTACCGTGAACTTAAATTTTGAATCGATATGGTTTAAATCGTTCGGGACGTCATAAATAAAGAAGTCATCGTGTATAAGATATCTAGTCTACAAAATATATATCTACTTGATTTTTTTTACGGCCCGCCTGATGTGAAGCGGTTACCGTAGCCATATTAACGCTCGCAATATAAAATATCGCTCACGCGTCGCCACCCCCGCTACTAACGCAGCATCTCCTTCCTTTCTGGTAACCTCACTCACAGGAACATAACAACCGTCAGGCGAATTGTTATTTGGCTGCTGTATTCTGTAGGTACATTCCCCAGTCGGGTAGCTTACAATTACGCTCCATACCTCCCTTTTCTCCAGAGCTTCGTTTGTCAGTCAGCAGGGTGTACCGCGTGCAGGTGAAGTTGGCTTAGGTTCAAAGATGTTGATGAACCACTTACACCTAAATTGATTGATATTATTCTTCTCATCACTCCCTACACATATTTCCATATTTATGTCAATCACACTGAATAATTTTAAATGAATACAATTTATTACCAAAGAGAATCGATTCTAAAAATACTATCGAACAAGAGGAATCGTAATGCACTCAGATGCATTGTACCGAAAGATAAATGGAACACATGCACTACCAGCCTACCACACATCTGGGGCGCGCAGTAACAAAAAAAGTATTGAATTACTTCAATTTTTGTTTTTGCTAGCTTTTCGCTATTCGAGCCCACTGTGCGATGGGTGACGCTTTGTTTAAAAAAATATTGGATTTTATTGATTAATTGTTCAATTTGGTTTATATCGAATTACTCAGGGAGTCATTGTTTTTTTGGCTCTCGAGGGGTTTAATTGAAGGTTTTGTCTGGATGTTTGTCTATTCCAAACGCGTGAATCATATTTTAAATATATATTATATTATATATGTGTTATATTATATGTGTGGTGGACATTGCTTAACAAGCGTGTATATATATTAAAAGATTAATATATATACACGCTTGTTAAGCAATTTCGACCGCAGCCTGTCTATAGATGGGTTTATTTACATGGCACGTTAAAACGTCGGTCCCGGTGTTGTCATTAGATGACAGTCGTTAAGCCAAGTCAGTGGTATTTAGGCGACTTGAAAACACTGGCCTTCGCCATTGAGCAGAGTGGTGGAGTATGCTCTATACCCCTTTGATTGATGGGAGACCCGTATCCCAATAGTAGGATGAATAAGGGTTGTGTTACGACGTCGATAATCTTAAGACATAAACGTTTAATAAGTCAATGATTAAATATTTTAATATATTGTAATTTTAATTACAGGTAATCTCAAATGTTTCAAGCTGTTAACAGGAGTTTGCATGTAAGTTTAATATAACAAGCTTGTTTATTACGCTGCATTAAGTGCGTATTATGAGCTTAAATTTACATATTATTAGTTTACATTCACTTAGCAATTTATCTAACAAAATCTCTAATATTTCTTTTATGTAAGTATTTTTCTACTTTGTCTGATGGAAAACACAAATAAATAGTAAATGCGAGGACCGCCATCACTGCGATTAGAGCGATGTTTCAATATTTCATGTTGCGATTTGCGAGCGTTATTATGGCTACGATAACCGCTTCCCATCAGGCGAGCTGTGTGCTTGTCTGCTACCCGTTGTAGTAAAAATATTGAAAACATTTCCGCAGTTTTCACATTTCTGTCTCATTTTCACTTTATAATTTTGTACGTAGGTATGTAACGCTTTATCACTCCCAAATCAATCTTCGCAAGTAATTCTATATCAAATTACAGATGGCGCCTCTAAAGCAAACGCTACAAAGCCATTTTGTCTCTGGTCAAGTGTTAGCAGACGTCTGCCCGGCCATAGACAATAATATCTTTGTGGCAACGAGTGGCCGTATAAAGCCCATTGTGGCCGAATCAATTAGCCCATAATGTGGCCATTGTGAAACGTACGCTTAACATTGTCTTAATGTATCTCACTCGTGTATCGTAAAATAATTTTTATAGTTCTATTTATGGCTGAACTGAATTTATTGACCAGATACGTTTCAGTAGCGGCTCGGTTTACTATTACTTATTCAGTTTCAACCTCACTATTTATATGTCCATTGAAATATAACGCGATAATGCCCTCGATGTAGGTAGGCATCGAGTTATTTCTGGACAGTACCTGTCTGGATTAGGCCAAAACATTTTTCACCTGCTCATAAACAAACGACATCATATCGTATTCCACTCAAGAGGACATCAAAGAAAAAAGTGCATTGACTCGACTCTAGAAATTGGAATCACACTAAAACACGAATGTAATGGACGCTGAAGACATGAGAAACTCTGAAGAGGCAGTCATTATTATGAAGTAACCTAAAACCGACACATGTGTCACATATCGTCCAGGATTGCGATGCCACATGTGAAATAAGAAAAAAAGAGACAAAAATCTGTTGTCATTACTCCCTAAGGTACGAACAATGCTGTGCTCAGAACGATAACAGCACGTCAAACAATTTTAGACCTTGATTCCCTGGTAAATAAAGATGAAGTTGGACATGATTAATCAGGATTTACGGGCGATTTCATACAAACACAAGATCGTTTTGTGAGAATTTTTTGTACAACCTTCCTTAACCTTTAGCCTGTGACATGGATTGTAGATTAGGCATATTGTTGACCTTTTTTGCTTCCATTTTCGCTGCACGTGTAGTTCACATTTTTTGTCAGTATCCTCCAGCTTTTTGTTTTTGTTGAATGTTGTTCAGGATTTGCATGTGTGGAAGCGAATCCTGTGAGATTTGCGTCGTGTAAATGCTGCTCTTGATTTTTTGTGTTGTGCAGTGATTCTGTTCAATTTTATAGCGAAGTCTTTTTGTTTGAACACGAACGGAAGTTCTAATATTGGAGCGCCGCGTTCACCCGTACAGCCCGTTGACAAAATTAATGTTTTATTATGAAACAATGAACAGAATGGTGTTTCTGATAAATAATGCGTGGCGGCTCGGATGAGAGATGTCCCGCTCCTAATGGCTACGTTCAGTTGACCGCTGAAATGTAATGTCAAGTGTTACTATCGCTAATAGATGATGCAAATCATGTTTTTAAGAAAGCTAATATGACAAAATCACACAGCTGCACCGAATTGAAGAATTAACTATAGCTATCTTTTTGTGCAAATCTGTTGGGTAAAAAATACTGATCACAATATGTGAATGAAATCTGATCGTTTAGTAAATAAAAGTAAAATCGTGATTACTGATTATAAGTATCTATCTAAAGTATACTTTTTTATTGCTATCACCTGTCAATACACAGTACCTACAAGACAAATATTTGTGTGCATGAAAATGTCTGTTTGTCTGAGTCTGGGTGTTTTCTGTGTATTATATGTATGTATTTACAAAAAAAAAAAGTTCTCTTCAGTTATCTAGTACCCTTAGTACAAGCTTTGCTTAGTTTATGACTAGATGGCCGTGTGTAATTTGTGCCGGAGCATTTGAGTATTTATGTATACACCACAGTTTTCTATAGAAACAATAGTGCTATCTTCAAAGCATTAGAAACCAATAGTTCGTTCTATTTTAGACTCCAAATCATAATGAAGTGTCTCATTACCAAGTTTCCTAATTGGGTGTGAAGCGATGCCTACTGTTCTAGG
The DNA here is from genome assembly GCA_937001555.2 of Hypsopygia costalis. NCBI lineage: Eukaryota > Metazoa > Arthropoda > Insecta > Lepidoptera > Pyralidae > Hypsopygia > Hypsopygia costalis. Next base: position 12,845,646 of record OW443344.2, read on the forward strand.
AATCACCATTACCATACTATTAAAGGTGGAAACGTCTGCCAACGCAGATTTATGGCCAAATCCCCGAGATGTGTTACGAATAAAAATAATAGAATTGTCGTTTCTAATAATATATCGGCCGTTTCCGCTCGCGTTTTGGTTTATTTTGGTTCTGACGCGAATATTATAACGCTCATTCACAGCAGCATAAAACGCAAGGTTTTCATAGTTATTATGCGTCCAGTGATTATTGTTAATAGATGATAATGTAACGTTGGCTTTATTTGGTTTTGTTTAACTATCTGTCTTGCGGCTCTGTCAACAGGTTTCTTGATTGCGAAATTGTTATAAGGTTTCGTAATGTGCGTTTATTCGTTTTCCTTTCTGTATTTAGACCTATACTAGTATTAGACGTTTTAAGATAGGTAGGTCATAGTGTATTTTTTAAGCAGCCCAACTAGGGAAGTAAGTCAGTTTTGAGGTGTAGGTAGTTCATCAACATCTTTGAACCAAAGCCAAACTCACCTGCACGTTGTGTACCCTGCTGACTGACAAATGAAGCTCGGGAGTAGGGCATAGCGTATTTTTTAGCTGCCTGGCTAAGGAATACCTCCACTTCACAGAATACCGCAGCCAAATAAAAATTCGCTTGAGGGTTATTGTGTTCCTGCGAGTAAGTGAGGTCACCAGAAAGCAAGATAGGAAGGAGTTGCTTGGAGGAGCATGGCAACGGATTGGCGACCCCTTGGTGATGCTGATCTCCATGTTCGGTGGTGATTGCTTTTCATCAGGTGATCCACATGCTCAATTGCCCCCTCCGATATATATATATAAACATAGTATGACTTTCAGCTTTTATTTTTATTCTATCTAGTAAAACTATAGCGTATCTACTTTTGAAATTTATACACACTATTTTTGACCCAGTGCAATTTTTACCTACGGATGCTTAATATTTATCTTTTTATCTTTGAATAAATTTAATTTAATCTGATTTTAAATAAAATCTTCGATTTATCTATACGGATTTGAAGATTTACGATTGGAAGCTGAATTTGTAATGTCATTTCTTATTAGCTTTAGCCATACAACTTCTAAAGAAACTGGAATATTAAGACAACGCAACGCTAAGCCAATGTTTAAAATTCTCTTCTTCAGAAATAAGAGCTTAATCCCCACAAACGAGCCATTCCTCACAAAACAAAAGCAAATCCTGTGACTAATGCTAGTGATCAGCCATCTCGTTCTCACATACCAAACCTTGGAACAATAACATGCCAGCATGATGGATGCTACCGGTGTCGGCACAAAGAAAAAGACATCAGATGTAGGCGATAATTCATAAAAAACAATAATAAAGGGTAATTCAGCTCGGAAAACATTGTTCTCAGTTGATTTACGGATGACATAAGATGTAGGAGTATTTTTCACAAACTCAACGTTTTAAGCTATAAGCGTTAATATTGTGATGTACACAGATAGAGAAAGAATAGGTACCGTATAATTTGCAATGAGTATCTATAAAAGGCAGCCGTTACTGACTGATCTACTGGCAATTTGATCGACACTAGTTTGCGTGCTTGTCACCAATCAGTTCATGCAAACTATTTCAGACCGTTAGTAAATGCATGCGACTGAAATGGCTGCTTCAGGTGCTGCGTTCGTCACCCAAAGTAGTGCCGATGAAATTGCCTGTAAATTTGACTTTCGCAAACTAACACCTGAATCAATTAAATATGTACTGACTGATCTATCAATGCACAGCTCAAACTGGATGGGTCGGGATGAAATATTGACTTGTGACATAGGCATCCACTGATAAAGGAATTTTGAAAATTTCCTGGGAATACCGAGATACGCGTATACGAAATCGTAGTTAGTATTTGAGATATTTACTATCTTCGAGTATAATTGTTCATTAAATGGGTTAGTATCGCTACTTTACCTAACACAAAAACAGGTTGTTGAAATAGGTATCTAAAAAATTTATATCGAATAAGTTATTCTTCTGTAAAATTCACAATTATCGAATAACACATGTATTTAATTAACTAGACATCAATACATAATCATGCCACTGTTGGGATACGGGTATCCCTCAATCGAAGAGGGTAAGAGTATACTCTACCACGCTGCTCAACTGAGGGTTGGCGGAGGTGGTTTTCAAGCCGCCTAAAGGCCACTGACTTGGCTGAACGACTGTCGTCTATAGACAACAACTGGGACCGACTGCCGTCGACAGTAGCCTGTCTATGGATGGGTTTTTTTATCTCGAGGGCACGTTATGCCTAACGTGCCCTCGAGATAAAAAAAAACCCATCCATAGACAGGCTACTGTCGATGTTGCTTAACTTGCGTGATCGATTAGACTGTCACGCGCAACGACGCCATCAAGCTCCTTTGATTAACTATGAACTATGAATAGCTAATATTAAAATCACTTAATATTATTAGCAGTAATCGTTTAAAATAAACTCGAAGACATATATTTCGCTTTGCGGAGCATTTTAAAACCAGTTTCCCATCATGAAGATATAATGCCGGCTTTGTGTCATCCGAAAATAGACCATAATCCATTGGATTAAAAGAAATTAAACAGTGCAGCGTAATAAAAACTTCATCCATCTAAGAATATAGAGCACTTTTGCCAGTGTTGAAGTAGAACGAACCACTTCTGTTTTATTGTTGGGGCCATATTTTATGACTGGATTGTGTACGGATTTAGAATATAAAGATGAGTTTTCATATGAGTGACGGTGGCTGCACGAGTTCTGATGCAAGTACGACTTTTTACCTTATTTTTTTTTTATACTACGCCGGGTGGGAGACAAGCATACGGCCCGCCTGATGTGAAGCGGTTACAGTAGCCCTATTAACGCTCGCAATATTGAATATCGCTCGCGCGCTGCCACCCCCGCTGCCAACGCAGCATCTCCTTCCTCTCTGGTGACCTCACTCACTAGCAGAAACACAACAACCCTTAAGGGTATTGTTATTTGGCTGCGATATTTTATGAGGTGAAGGTAATTCCCCATTCGGGTAGCTTACAATTACGCTCCCTACCTCTCTTTTCGCTAAAGCTTCGTTTGTCAGTCAGCAGGGTGCACCGCGTGCAGGTGAAGTTGGCTTTGGTTTAAAGATGTTGATGAACCACTTACACCCCAAAACCTTAACACTTATCACGATGGTACGATCTAAAGAGGTGTAAAATAAAATAATACATTAGTAATAGTTAATGCTAAAAATACTATTAAATTTGCGTAGATTAGCCAAACGATGATAGACGTTATACGCTTTTGAAATGAAATTTGATATTTTTGGTATATTACCACCTCTATCGGGGTGGGGTCCCACCACACATTCCCACCACTGTCTCTCCTGTGTAACATTAACAGCGGTGACCACCAAAAGCCGGCAGTGAAGTCCATTGCAGTCCCGGGAGCAAGAATACGGCTGCCTTGGAACTCACAACGAATTTAATCATTAGAAATTAGTAGGAGTAGGAGTTAGCAATGTGAGAGACAGCAATATGGCAGGCAAATAAGGCATTAATAGCCTAAAAAGATGGCTAGTCAAATGAAGCTCAACTGCCGTGCACCACGGATTTTAACTATCTAACATTATTGGGGACCTAAAAACATTGAGCTGTTACCTAACATATCGATTCCAATAATATGAATTGCAAAATCGTCTGCACGCTAGGTACCTAATTGGGTGGTAACATTTCCACCCCTAGTATAATCTCTGGCAACCCCTATCACCTTGTCAATCGGGGAGTCCTCGGATGAGCTACTTGATACCCGCCGCTGAGTTCCACTTTCGTACAACTCGCCATAAATTAAAATTCCATCCATATCATCTTGATAATTGGAGATCTAACACAGTACGCTTTTTAAGACATTTTCAACCACGAACTGTCAAATTGTGGAATCAACTTCCATCAGCAGTATTCCCAAATAAATACGACATGGGAGCTTTCAAGAACAGAGTCAATTTTTCCCTTGAGAGGCTGGCAACGAATTGACGACCACATGGAGTTTCTGATTTCTGTGATGGGCGGTGGTGAGTACTTTCCATCAGGTTACTCACATGCTCGCTTGTCCTCTCATATGAAAAAATCTCTCTGTCCTATTTATTTGACGATCATAGTCTGTACGCTTCAGGATACAAGTTATGATTAGTACATAAATAATAATAACTTATATCTCGAAACTGTGATGGGTTTAAAAATAACTATATGTCAGTTAATTTTGTTCGTCATAACTACATACAATGAACGGGTATTCAGTTTTTAATTAATAATGTATTTGTTTGCCGCTACTATGAAAGATCCGTAATATTCGGTTTATAATCGTGCTTCTTAATATTGAATTTTAGTTGTGCATACTCGCCATACGTAGTCTTCAATCACACGACTGTTCTGCTTGCTATCTTTAATATTATAATGAAACTTTTATGACTTCAATTTCATTACGAACAAAACATCTTTTGAAACAAAGATCCCACACAGAATTATTCACATTTGACATCATCCGAACCTCGCATTTCATAGATCACCGCTTGTTTCCTTGTAATAAACAGTTACAACGAAAATATTAACAGAACTTTACTGCTACCACATACATCTCGAGATGCAGACATTGCTTTATTGTTACTAGTCGCATTAACAAAACATCAAACTCACTAAATGTAATGACGATGTAGTTTCCAACAATACACTCACACTAACAAATAAAAAAGCACACAACAATAACTATTGTGATACTGGTTGCAATCATTAGTATTGATGACGCAAACATTACAAATCTCAAAACAGATGTAAAAAAAACATTGAGAGCCAATAAGAAGCATACAGGAGCATACAATGTGATGTCTAATAAAGAATGAGATGTTCACAATGCGGTATTAGATAGTAATAAAGACGCGAAGAGCACACACAAAAGTGAAGTGCGTAATGATTTGGAAGAGAGTGGATGTTGAGGAAGCGTGAATGTGTGGAGCCAGCCATGAAAATTACAAGGCAGGCTCAATCCAGCCGCCCTTTTGTATTGCACAATGTGGGCACAATACACGGTCAAGGACTTGATGGTAAAGGACAAAGGGTTAGATGGGGATTCTGGAATTTGTTTTGACATTGAAATCTTGTAGCGACTATGTAAAATATAATAAGAATTTTCTACTTCCCTGAATGAAAAAGAACAATAACAAAAACAAATTAATGTTTATTTCTGTTATGTCGACAAAAAATTGTTAGTAATAAATAAAGTATGCTTTTTATCAAATTTAGAAAACTCAAACTCCAATTGGAGGAGCTCGATGGCGTCGTTGCGCGTCTCAGTCTAATCGAACACGCAAGTTAAGCAACGTCGACCGCAGCCTGTCTATGGATGGGTTTATTCATCTCGAGCTCCTCCGTGCTTCGGAGGGCACGTTAAGCCGTCTGTCCCGGCTGTTGTCATTAGTTGACAGTCGTTAAGCCAAGTCAGTGGCCTTTGGGCGGCTTGAAAACACTGGCCTCCGCCAACCCGGAGTTGAGCAGCGTGGTGGAGTATGCTCTAAACCCCTTCGATTGAGGGGAGACTCATATCCCAACAGTGGGATGATTATGGGTTGATGCCGATACCGATGCCGAAACTCCAATTATTTAATTGTGAACAGATGGTCCTAAAAGGTAAGGAGTGGCATATTAGCATAAACCTACTAGTTGTAGTAGTGTCGCGTTTATAGTAGCCTAATCTGTTTGACAAATGTACGATTATTTGATTACATATTCATGATTAAATTAACTAAAAAGAAAATATAGTAGACTTTATATTTGATAACGAATGATATTTAGCGGCTAATACAAGATAACGGCAATTTTTTCGAAGTAACAATAAAAGTATACCATTTAATAGTCATTGAGAAAATGTAATAATTGGGAATCGTATTTCTTCACATATCGCTTAAAACTACAAATAATTCATACGATGTAATCATACTTATGAATTATGCAAACGGCGTAATGGTACAAATCTTTTCCAAGTCATACAATCTCAGGGCATTGTACGAGCTTAGAGGCATCAAAGTGAGATCAACGTGAATAAAGGCATCTGAGCTGGACCCGCCGAAGGGGTAGTACACAATGTCGGCAAGGTCCAAACAAAAACTGACAACACAATACGTAGTGGTCCAACAACAGTGGCCGCTCATAAATCAACCTCAGACAAAAGTAACAATGGTATTGAGGGTACCTTATAAGAGATCTTAGCATTGTGTTTATTCTTTGATGTTCACTAATAAAACCTTTGATTAATATCGTATGGATGGAACCAGTTGGTATGCAAATAGTTGGTACAAAGGTCGGATTCCTCGGTAGTCGAATCACACGTGCTTTGATCTGGACAAAGGAGTTAATGCTACATCTTGTACTTTTGTTGGACGTTCTGACTATTGTGAATTGACCGATTGTGTGTTTGGAAACATTTTGAAGGTCACAGTACAGTACAGACAGTCCTGTTTTAGGATTTAGATTGTAGCATACAGCTGTATATGTTATTTAGATAATTTAAATAGGAATGAATTTGATTACACAATCTCATACTGCTGATATAGTTTCGTGCAGCAATGTCCCGTAATTTTACTGGAAATTAATTAATCTTAACATTCAATTTGAATCAGATTCATACCTAAACAGATTTAAAAAAAATCTATGACACTGGAACTAAGTATATATACCTACCTGATTTTTCAACAATTTGTTATTCAATTAAAAAAAACTTTTAATATATGTAAACATGATTACATAATTTACAATGAGTATCAAATTGAATTAATAATGGAAAAAAAAGCCCGCCCATGCCTTCCTGTGGCTCAATCTTCCCGTCCCCATCTCATTCCTGTGGCATTCCCATACAAGTGCTGACAATTTCATCATAATTTTTTTTTTCGTTCGAATTTCTGATATACTTATGAATAGCTATTCTGCTGTTCGTGATGATGACAAATCAAAGATCATAAAAATCGATCCGCTGATCTTGAGTTTTAATTGGCGTAACTAGTAGTAGTCTTCGGTTTATATATACAGATTAAATAGAGCAATGTCTTTAAACCTGTGGTCCGTGGACATCTGGGTGTCCGCAAGTATGTGTATTGGGGTCCGCCGTCTTATCTCTGAACATTTGAATTAATAAATAATGCCAGCAAGACTTGCAAAAAAGCTGCACCAACCTTCACATTAATACAGTATTTTTAAATGTAATTCATTTTCAGTAGGTACAAAAGGTACTAAAGGGGTGTAAGCGGTTCATCAACATCTTTGAGCCAAAGCCAACTTCACCTGCACGCGGTGCACTCTGCTGACTGACAAACGAAGCTCTGGCGAAAAGAGAGGTAGGGAGCGTAATTGTAAGCTACCCGTCTGGGATGTACCTCCATCTCACATAATACCGCAGCCAAATAACAATTCCCTTGGGGGTTGTTGTGTTTCTGTCAGTGCGAAACTTTAAGAAATGCTGAAATAGAGCAATAGGTAGATTCTAAAATGAAACATTATTTTAATGAATGAAACATTTATTTGTATCTCGAGCACACACATAATATTTTTTTTCCAGTTTTATAATAATACATTTTACTTAAATGCAATATATTGTTTAAAAAAACACAAAATGAATCATTATGTGTACCGCAATAACAGAAAATGGCCATAGCTCAGTTACATTTTTTTTTATGCTACGTTGGGTGGCACACGCATACGGCCCGCCTGATGTGAAGCGGTTACTGTAGCCATATTAACGCTCGCAACGTATAATATCGCTCGGACGCCGCCACCCCCGCTGCCAACGCAACATCTCCTTCCTTTCTGGTGATCTCACTCACTTGCAGGAACACAACAACCCTCAAGGGAATTGTTATTTGGCTGCGGTATTCTGTGAGGTGGAGCTACATTCCCCATTCGGGTAGCTTACAATTACGCTCCCTACCTCTCTTTTCGGCAGAGCTTCGTTTGTCAGCTACATGTTCTGTTCTAATGAACAAAACGCTGATAATTCTGCTAAACATGATGCAGTTCTCAGATATCTTCACAAGAACGATAAGAGTTAAATGTTTATTATGTCTCGCTTTATAATAAAACTATATGGGTCAGATATTTAACCAGTAGCTGACCTGCCGATAACTGACTTTTTTATTGAACCTCTTATTGTTTCTATATTGGTCACTTGTCACTTATCAACAAAAATACAATAAATTTAGGTTAACATACGTAATTATGCACTTAGGTACATTATCGTAAAAACTAAATTTAACTATGTTATTTTTATTTTTTTTAATTTAGTAGGTTTTGGGGTGTAAGTGGTTCATCAACATCTTTGAACCAAAGCCAACTTCACCTGCACGCGGTGCACCCTGCTGTTTGACCGACGAAGCTCTGGCGAAAAGAGAGGTAGGGAGCGTAATTGTAAGCTACCCGACTGGGGAATGTACCTCCACCTCACAGAATTTGTCAGCCAAATAACAATTCCCTTGAGGGTTGTTGTGTTCCTGCGAGTGAGTGAGGTCACCAGAAAAGAAGGAGATGCTGCGGTGGCAGCGGGGGGGTGGCGGCGCGCGAGCGATATTTTATGTTGCGAACGTTAATATGGCTACGGTATCCGCTTCACATCATGCGGGCCGTATGCTTGTCTGCCACCCGAAGTAGTATAAAAAAAAAATCAATGACATTGTATTACACAATTTATTACACAGCTTGAAGAAACATAACGTAAAGAGAAATGCTAAGCATAGCTCTCTCCATCGCTCGCTGTGTGACTTTCAATTTATAGATCAGCCCCCTTACCACCATCTCTTATTGCGATTCAATAACTGAATAGATTACTTATTCATTGATATGAATAAGCAATGTATTCAATTATTGATTCGCAATAATTCAATAACTGAATAGGTTACTTATTCATTGATATGAATAAGCAATCTATTCAATTATTGAATCGCAATAATTCAATAACTGAATAGATTACTTATTCATTGATATGAATAAGCAATCTATTCAATTATTGAATCGCAATAAGAGATGGTGGTAAGGGGGCTGATCTATAAATTGAAAGTCGCACAGCGAGCGATGGAGAGAGCTATGCTTAGCATTTCTCTAAAGGACCGAATCCGGAACGAAGAAATTCAACAGAGAACCGAAGTTGTCGACAAAGTCTGACCCTGAATGAGTCAGAAGGCTGAAGTAACAATTGGCCGGCCACATCTGCAGTCAGTGAGAACAGATGATTCTCCAAGTCTGCTTCCATAGATGCATCTAAAATCCTCTCTTCCCACGTTCTCACGCGTGTTAACTATCATACTTTGTACTTGTTTAGGAGTTTATACTATTTATAAATTATTATTGCAAAACGTTGCTCTCTAGGTAATCTTAGTTCGTTATTTCCCGGTTTATTGTGAAATATTCGGAGGTTATCGTCAATGACACCGTTGTCTGTATTTTTGTATTCATTGTTTGTAAATTAGTTGATATTGTTATGCCGTAATATATTGTTCGTTGTTGTTATCTCTCTTAATAAAAATTACAGGCAATTTTATAAAGTAAATATCTTTATAAACTTTTATGTAGCATCAGCTCATTTTCAGTTGGAACCTTTCGCATTAATTGTTGTCTGATGCATATGTCTTGGCCAAACAGTTCTTACGTGAGTCATTTATCTTCTCTTTTTAACGATTTTTTTTTATTTATTCATTTTTTTTATACGAGAAGGGGACACAAAAGCATGTGAGTCACCTGGTGGAAAGCAATCACCATTGACCATGGAGATTAGCAACACCAAGGGGTCGCCAATCCATTGCCAGTCTTTTAATGGAAATAAAAACTCTGTTCTTGAAGGCTTCTATGTCGTAATTGTTCAGAAATACCGTCGACGGAAGTTGATTTCACAGTTTCACCATTCGTGGTATAAAATATCTTAGGAAACGAACTGTAGTAGATCGCCAAACATCAAGATGAATTATGGATGGAGTGGAATTCAGGGGCAGGTATGAAATCAAACAGCTCATCCGAGCACTCTCTGTGATATAATTTGTATAGAACGCAAAGAGACGCTACATCTCTACGCGTAGAGAGAGAGAGAGTCAATTTATTTCAAGCAATGTCATATAACGAACAAAACAACAGACCTATAGAATATATACCTTACAGACTGACATACATATGTAACTAAAACAGTCACTTCGGCTGTAGATGGGCGCCTCTCGCGGAAGCGCCAATACACTACTCCCTTTGACTTGTACTCTTCCTCTATTAAAGTGGACAGCACAATCGTCGGGATCCTAACAACGAACACCTTGAAGTTAGCGTTTTGGGTTGACTCCAGATGCTATACACTCAACCTAAGGTTGCTTTTGGTGCTAATATAATCAACAGTGTCGTGCCGTGTCTTGCAGTGGCAAGATACATCCGGGACAAGTACACTCTTGTAGGCGGCGGTATTATTGGTTTCACAAGCAATCTCGCTTCATTACTATCTGCCTCGTCTTGTAAATCCACATATTCTTAAATCGACATGTGGCCCACTTAAACTAAATCACCGTTTATTGATGACTCAATGCCAGCAAGTTACATAATTTTCATGTGGTATCAAACGAAACGAGAAATGTTTAAAAACCTTGATCCAATATTTTAACATTCATCTGCATCTAATTCTAGATATTAGTTCAGAAGCTGAGACTGCTTGAGTTTTATTGGAATTCAAACAGACATCGAGACACAAAGTTAAATGAAATAACATCCGTTTCCGCTATGAATTTTCTAGTTATTCTACTTAATGCTAGCTTTTACACATTTGCTTTGTCGTTGGAATCAACTCTGTATCAATCACGGCCTCGATTTTTATCTCTGTATATATTAGACAAGATTCATTAAACGTAAATGAAATCCAATCAGTTTCTTAGATTTGCACTTTCCAACTGACAGATGCGATAAGCAGAAGACTTTATTCTTCTGATGTCAGTCGTATTTCAGGGTACATATGTGGTACATAATTTGGAATTGGCTTTACAATGACGCATGAGAAAGTATTTTTTGTAAGTAGTTTTCACTAGGAATCTACGGTAGCTAACCGACTTCATTTGTCTTTGCATCAAGCAGCTTTGCAGTTGGCTCAGCTGCACGCGGTGCTGTACTTAGAAATAGAAAGAACTATGTTCGGAGTCTCTGTAAGGGAATTTAGTTATATACATCATCGCAGAGTTCCCAAGGTATGAAGTGGCAGTAAAATTAGTCAAAGAGGATAGGAGAGAAAAGTTCTATATGAATGGCTTATACGGAATGACGAGTGAAGCCAATTCGCTAACACAAAATGTATAGATTAGGTAATTGTAAAGATAGGTAAGCAATAGTAACGTTAGCCTTTGTGAAAACTTACATCAGAGTATAGTCGTTTTCCTTTTCGACGCAATGTAGACCATGGTATCTCATATAAGTAATACTATGGGCATTGTAAAGTTTACAATTAAAACTAACAATCCATAAATTAATTAATTTAATTAAACGGGTCACTCATGTATTTTTGTCGGGACAGCCGACTTGTTTCGTTCTCATACAAATATCTTCAATAGGGCGAATGTCCAGACGCGTATGTACTCCCTCTCCCTATCGCGTCGAACACTCCTCTATTTCTATTTATCGTATTGTTGTCCTTAATTCGACATCTGAAACCTATGTAACTGATATTGAAATATCCTTCGATGCGCCAATAACGTTTATTGTCACAACACAACCATATGATTCAAATATACCTTAAATTTTCATCAGCTTCATATAGGGAATAATCTTATGTATCTTTTGTTTTTGTATCTTCTACAGAAAACTGTGCCAACATCTCCGTCTATTTGTTTAGAAATAATTCTTATGATATATTAGTTACTGAAACAAAAAATACTTTGTGTTGTAATTTTGCAATCCGTCATACTCGTATGAGAGATTGCAAAATTAGCTTTCTGCTGTGGAAAGTGGTTTACAAAGAGCAATTTTCGTCAATGGCCCACAAAATTCTTTTTATCTGATCTTCCATTTTGAAATTCCAAAGTATCTTTTTTATTATAAATTCTTGTATTTTCTGAGAGCGATAGGTTGAATAATGAATTCAAAGAAGTAACATTAAACTTTTCATATCTTTAACGATCGTATTATAATCGTCAGTGTATCTTTCTGCCGCGTCAGTATCGATGTTAACAACCGGATTTTTATCAGATATTGGCAAGCTAATGCGAATTAATGTGAGTTTTTGACAGGACACATGTTAAATAGTATAATTAGCCCAGTTTTTGAGATACCAAGTTCATATTAGAATGTTATTTGATCCCACAATCATGAGATGTCACTAATCATCATCATCAGGTCCATTTTAGTCTCCACTATAGGAGCACGACCCTCTCTCGTCCGTCCTAGACGGAAGGTGGATTTGGTCAGCACTCCCCACGCTGGCCAAACGGGTTGAGGAGGCCTGATCGATATTTGGTAATGTATTTCCCTTAGTCGCCTTGTACGACATCCATGGGAAGAAACGGAGTGGGTCTATTCTAGTCTGCCGAAAACCACACGGCTAATGTTTCAATGTATTATTTGTCATTATCATAATTATGATACTGTTATCATCTACTGATTTTATTATGTTATTAGTCTGTTGCCTATATTCACTTATAATTAATTTAGCTTTTGATTCTGGCTATCACTAACAATATATTTATATTTTATTGAACTAGCCAAGAAAAGTCAATGAGCTCTAACTTTGTGCAAATAAATAGCAATTTTGATTGCCTTCAGTAGCACGACATATTTCACTAATACTTAAATTTGCAATTTTTTTACTGCAAATATATCTTGACAATGTAATTTAATATAATTATAGTAAATAGATTATCTTGACGTTAACATAAAAGCGTTGAACATTAAAGCTTTTGTTAAAGATCTAAATTAAGATTGACGAAAAATCACAACACATATCTTTTAAAGAATGTCTGCGATAAATCTCTCGTTAATAAGCCGTCACATAAACAATGTTTTTTTCTTATTAATTTGGCACTGCGTTTGTGCGTTACATGCACCGTTGATTCTCAAGATTGCCTAATTGCACTTACATGCATGTGATCGGGATCGCTCCCATCGTTGTTCATGGACATAATGTACATTATGAATATAGGCAACAGACTAATAACATAATAAAATCAGTATCATAATTATGATAATGACAAATGATACATTGAAACATTAGCCGTGTGGTTTTCGGCAGACTAGAATAGACCCACTTCGTTTCTTCCCATGGTTGTCGTACAAGGCGACTTAGGGAAATACATTACCAAATATCGATCAGGCCTCCCCAACCCGTTTGGCCAGCGTAGGAAGTGCAGGCCAAATCCTCCTTCCGTCTAGGACGGACGAGAGAGGGTCGTGCTCCTGTAGTGGAGACTAAAATGAACATGTACATATCACTAATAGGATTTCTTTTGTCCTGTGATATTATTAAATAGTCCTATTTTCCTGTCCTTTTATTCTGGTATTCTGTGGGAATTTTCAGAAATCCTACCGTAGTGCCCTCTTAGACCTCATAAAGAACCTACATGTCAAATTTGGAAATTCTAGCTAGCAGCAGCTAGCAGTCACTAACTCACTCAGTTTCTTCTTATAGAGATATTTGTAGATTAAAAACAATTTCATTGTGCTATTTAGTAATAACCTTATCGATTATCCTTTAATGGCTGTGCAGAAATTTGTCGTTGCTTGAGTTACGTTATGACTAATGGACATATGAGCTGAGTCATATTTTCGAATTATGCGTTTATTCGCATTCACACCGTTTTAACTAAGGAGTCAGAGGTTAGTTTCCCACCACGCTCATCACTTTTATCATTTATCATAACATTGACAAGGTGCATAGGAATATCTACTCAATTATGTCCATCAAATACTACATTTGACGTATCAAAACCTATTATAAATAAAGCTTTACAGACGATATTAGAAGAAAAATTGATGGAAATATCATTATTAGAGGCCGCACAATGGTCCTTCGGCTCTTTGATGTGACAGGAGAACTTAATCAATGGCCATCGAAGAAAATACACGTCCCTTCCTTATGATGAAAAGCATTGGAGCCGTGTGGTCTAACGACTGGTTCACATGGCGGCAAAACTCTGCAAAAACTGCTTATTTTGGATACTACTAACAATTTTAATAGAATGTTAGTATTAATTATCATAGATAATATAAAAGCTTTGGTTGTTGTTGTTGTTATGTTGATAATCCAAATGTAATTGTATTTTTTTCTGTACGATTTTTATAATGTGTCGGACTACCAAAAGAAGAGGCATTTAAATTTAGTTACACTTTAATTTCTAGTGTGATTAGACTCTTATACGTCTGGCATAACTGATATCACAACAGAGCTCTTGTAAATCAAATCAGGTAGAGGTGTGATCGAGGCTTCGGATTCTACATTTCATATCACTAAATAGGGAAACTTCTAAAATCACGCGACCATCATCATATGAACGCAGCACTATATTGCTTTCCCAATATTAAGTGTGTTGGACTGAAGCCATAACATTATTATGTACCATCATATCGTCAAATGTGAGAAAAAACCACTTCATATTTCGCCAGCGTTGTTATTTTCTTTTGTTCTTTCGTTTGATCTCTCCATTGTTGAATATTTATATCATGTTAGTTAGATTTTCTTGTATTATTTCTATGATTTATATCCCCCATTGTGCCATTATTGTAGCAGCTCGTTTAGTTATTTTTGAATTATTGCTAACTGCTTCATTTATTTAAGTGCCATTGTTGACTGCATTATTGGCAACGATCATATCATTTTTAAAATATGTTCTTATTATGTCGTTTTGAAAAATTGTCTTTTCTTACTTTTTAACAACCCTTTCGAACGTTTAGCAAATGTACAGTCACGTACAACAATGTGTTTAGAATTTTCGAAAGAAATTGCTAGCCTGTCAATTAATAACAAAAATTGATTTATATTACTAATTAATAGTTTACAATTACGAGCACGTGATTTTATCCTTTAAGCTATAAGTATTATGGACTTTTTCCCCTTACTGTACCTATATGAAGAGATTAGCATGCTGTATCTATAATAATATTATTAAAAGGTAGAGTTTATGAAATTTTTAGGGGGTAATCTCTGGATCTACTGAACCGATTGTGAAAATTAACCTGAAAAATGTAAATACCTATTCGTAAACGCGAGCGAAGCCGCAGGAGGAAGCTAGTTGATAATATTGAAAAATAATTCAATTTAAAAAAGCGTGAGTTTTTTATTTGAACATCTAGTTACAAAAACAATGAACAAATGTCTTGATTCATGAATTCATGAACATGAAAGATGATATTTTCTATGTTTTTTCCCAATCAAACCCACATAACAAACCCACAAATATGAACACATCGCCGGATTCGATTCTAATTCAACTGTCTCCATCGAATAGTGCTTCGATGAATCGAGACGCATTACCAGGAGCCCCTTGTTTGTCGTATCGATTATTCCGCTTCATCTCACCCTTATTGGGTTCAGTCAAGACGTGGCGAACTTTTGCTATGTAGGAAAACAACATCAGTAGTTTTGATGGTTTACTGTACAATTGACCTATAATTTTGAATTAATTGTGTTTTAAATAAATATTCCAGGACAAATTACACACGGCCATCTAGTCCCAAACTAAGCAAAGTTAACTACATTTTTTTTAAATACATACATAAATTACCCACACTGAGACGAACAGACATGTTCCTGCACGCAAATATTTGTCTTGTGCGGGGATCGAACCCGCGACCTCGGAGTCAAAGTGGCCATTGCTAACCATTCGGCCACCGGGCTCGTCAAATGTTTGTATACTACTACCTAAGGAGTTATAGGCTGGCAACTGAACTGCGACCTCTTGGTGTTGCTTATCTCCAAGGGCGGTGGGGATTGCGTTTCATCAGGTAATCCACAAGCTCGTTTGCCCCCCACTCATATAAAAAAAGAGACTTTCAATATAAAGTAGCTTCAACTTACTCGCATTAATATAACAACCGAGGCCTCTAGGGGTTGCTATTTCATCATGCTATTTCAGACATGGACGTATTTCAGTCGGGCAGCTAACCCAATACTCATTTACAAGAGCCTCGTTAGTTTATTAGCATGATACATGATACTCCTTCCTTTCTTTCTGGTGACCTCACTCACTCACAGGAACGCAACAACCCTCAAGGGAATTGTTATTTGGCTCAATAGCGACATCATTATATATGTATGTATTTTTATATATATTATTTTTTGTATATGTAACCAATTATTTTGTTTTTTATGTTGATTTGAATATTTTATTTTTATTATGATTTTATGACATTATTTAGCGAATTGGGAAACTGTAATGCTATTATTTATATGAAATAAATAAATATATAAATTATTAGGTATGACTGTATCGGTAGAATACGCATAGAGGTGAGGTATTTGGGGTTTAAGTGGTTCATCAACACCTTTGAACCAAAGCCAACTTCACCTGCACGCGGTGCACCCTGCTGACTGACAAACGAAGCTCTGGCGAAAAGAGAGGTAGGGAGCGTAATTGTAAGCTACCCGACTGGGGAATGTACCTGCACCTTACAGAATACCGCATCCAAATAACAATTCCCTTGAGGGTTGTTGTGTTCCTGCGAGTGAATGAGGTCACCAGAAAGGAAGGAGATGCTGCGCTGGCATCGGGGGTGGCGGCGCGCGAGCAATATTTTATGTTGCGAGCGTTAATATGGCTACGGCAACCGCTTCACATCAGGCGGGCAGTATGCTTGTCTGCCACCCGTCGTAGTACAAAAAACAAATAAAAAAAGAGAAAACAGGCTTAGCTGATGGGTGTCTATGTATATTTCATAGATGTGGTACAGCAATCACCTCCTGACAAAACCAACAACAATATTGAGACGCAACATATTAAGGCTCTATGCAAATACCGTCTGTATTGATGTTTTAACACAAACTAGTAAAAGCTCATTGTTCTCTGTACAATTGGTTCTTAATTGTTTTGGTGACAAATTATTTCGATATTAACTTAGGTATTGTGAATTAATTAATTGTACCAGCTGTAATCATTTGGGGTGTAAAAGGTTTATCAACATCTTTGAACCAAAGCCAACTTCACCTGCACGTGGTGCACCCTGCTGACTGACAAACGAAGCTGTGGCGAAACGAGAGGTAGCGAGCGTGATTGTAAGCTACCCGACTGGGGAATGTGTACCTCCACCTCACAGAATACCGCGGCCAAATAACAATTCCCTTGAGGGTTGTTGTGTTCCTGCGAGTGAGTGAGGTCACCAGAATAGAAGGAGATGCTGCGTTGGCAGCGGGGGTGGCGGCGCGCAAGTGATATATTATGTTGCGAGCGTTAATACGGTTACGGTAACCGCTTCACATCAGGCGGGCCGTATGCTTGTCAGCCACCCGACGTAGTTTAAAAAAAAAAACATATTGTGTAAGTTTATTGAGTGGAGCAAGCGGAACGCTTATGTACGCCGAAAATTCATTCATGGAAATGAATACCACTGAACCGATTTTGATGAAACTTGTCACAATTAAAGACATCGACATGTCGGAAAAAAATTGAGTCGGTTTGTGTCGGAAAAAATTGAGATCGATCATGTCCTTGAGTAATGATCATCAAATACATTTTCCATTGAAATCAATGAAAAGCATACACTTAACGAATCTCCTCGCTCTACACTACTTCGATTTCGGCCCCGTGGGCTAGAATCCGACCTAGTTGTAATACACGATAGATTATAAATTTATCAACGTTGTCGTAGGTGTACCCATGAATCTGCGTCTTCTAATTTAACATTGCTGGGATACGGGTCTCCACTCAATCGAAGGGGTTTAATACTCCGTCACGCTGCTCAGATGTCCGTACGCGGAGGCGTCCATAGATAGACTAGTCCATATATAACCCTAATGGTTTACCACATTTAATTGAGAAAGACTTATTTTTTGTAGGTACTATTGTATATTTTTGCTGTCCACATAGTTACTTCATTACGAACATGCATCTTTTGTGAAAACATTATGTGAACAAAAGTAATTTAAACGTATACCTCATTTGCAACATCAACAATCTGGCTCAAAGGACCATAAGCATTGTCGACCGCAAACATGCATTCAAGACCAATTACCGTCATAAAGAGTGCCGTACCGCAACGCTATTAAGAAATCCGAAGAATATGTCTAATGTATGTGTAATATGGTTCCGTATTTTTCGTACTTTTACAGCAATGTAAAATCTTTCATAAATTTAGGAAATGAAATCCTGGTAAAGGGCGAAAATGTGTTAGACAGAAATGAAGAAAGCACTTGATCATAAGTGCTTTCTTCATTTCTGTCTAACACATTTTCGTCCTGTATGAATTGCTCTTACTAAAATAATGTTACATTATAAAACATCGATCAGGCCTCCCCAACCAGTCTTGCCAGCGTGGGGAGTGTAGGCCAAATCCTCCTTCTGTCTGGGATGGACGAGAGGGGGTCATACTCCTGTAGTAAAGACTAAAATGACCTGATGATGATGATGAAAATAATGTTATTAATATAACATTACTTCATGAATAAGAACGAACAAGTTATAATTTGTAGGTTGCTGTTCTAATCATCAATATCTACAGATCGCCTGAGGATGCCTCGCGTACAGGCGAAACACGTGTCGCAGAGACGACCACGGCAGTCGCTAGGGCGGCGGCAGTCGCATGTTTCTTCTGTTTCAGACCAAAGCAGCCACGGCAGTCGCATGCATCTACTAACGGTAGCGGATGGGTGCCAGCCGGCATAGTTTACACGATCTAATTCGTGACCGAAGTACGCAAAGTAGTGTAGATCAAATTGCCTGCAAGCTATAATAACCATAATGCAAATGTTCAAACAAAGACTGCAAAAAAATATGATACGACTAAGACTAACAGCAACTAATGAGACACTAACAAATCAAGTAAGTAATCGACCTGGAATTTCCCAATTTAGCCACGAAACCCTAAAACATAACAAAATTAAGCCGAAAATATTAGTGGAAACGAGGTGTTAAAATGAAATGGTTAACACATTACAGAGATTTGACAAACAACCACAGACTGTGATTGTGACTCCTTGAAAGGGTTAATAATGGCGTGGGATTGTCGACGCCGTAATTTGGTTAGAAAGCTACGGATTGAGCTATTGTGAGTGTGTTTTGGTAAACAAGGATTTCGCTGATAGTAATTGATGTGTCGAGGTTGAAACTATAGTTTCAAATGCTGAGTTATAGCCACTAATGACTCGTATATTTGTTGTGAATTTCAATGTTATACTTAGTATGTATGTGTTTTCATTTCATTAATACGTTTGTGGTGTTCTAAATTGTGTGAAATAAACGGTGACGTGGGGAATTATATTTGTTTTTATTGAAGCAAAACCCGAAATAGTGTCTTGAAGAGCTACATCGTCTAATTTTCTTAATTACATACGTACCTGTCCTATTTTTGTGTCTTGGTCTTTCGTATTAAGCATGACTATAAGTTCTGTTATATATAATATTATTACTCGAAATCTACTTCTAATTTATATTTATAAGTTTTTGTTCGTTGCTTTCGTGCTCTATTTTATCTATCTATTTTCCATCTACTTTGATAGCAGTAATGTTTAATAGACTGTGATCTATTTGGCCGTCGTAAACTTCTACAACTATATACATACTAAGAAGAAATAATAATCAATGTTATCTTTACTTCTGTATATAAACTATCTTTTCAAAGGTAAGTCACAAGATTCTAACCACACCGCTGCTGTTCCAAACGATATTTTATGGGACAAACAAGGGGCCGACCGCGGACCCCTGCAAAAATAATATGTGTCTAACATCTAAATTATTCACAAAGGTGTAGTGGCTTTCCCGAGGCGACCTTATGAATAATATATAAATCATTCGATATTATTCGATGTCAACTTTCGCTGTTTTGCTATGGAAATTTCATGTTAACCCTAATTTAGTGGTAAAGTATTTGTTTTTCGTTCAGTTTTTTTGAAGTATTGACTTACAAAATAGTTTTTAATACAAATTTTGGGCAACTTTATAAGCCAATAAAGCTATTTTACTATTATAATTATCAAAATTATATTAATATATAATCTGATTATCAATAATAGGCAGCCGTTATTGACTTATCTATCAGCTCAAACCACTGGACAGATCGGGTTGAAATTTGGCATACAAGTAGGAGTATCCTACATAATCATATTTATTTATCGATTTATGTTTATAAATCGGGATATCGGGATATGCGTGTTCAAACTCGCGGGGCCAAGCTAGTATTTCTTATGACTCCAGACAAGTAAGTTGGTTTATAGCATTGCAATTGTCAATAACCTCAGAACAAGTATAGTTAAGACGGCGTTGATGTAACAATAAGTGACCGGGTACCCAGGAGTCCCCATTGACGCCTCCGACTTCCCCTTAAACATAATAAACTTGCAATGGATCTAGGAATACTAGACGTGTCATATTATTGTTCGTAATATATTTTACTTACGTTTTTTATACGTTAAATATAGTATAAGTGTTCTTGAGTATACATTTCGCAAAATTTTAAATAAATATAAAAGTATTTATGAAAATCGATCGTCATGATGATTTCTAACCTTCGGTAGAAGATGGTATAGGAGAAGAAGATTAAAATTTACTACAGTTTTAAGATAATATTTTATAAATATAGTATTTGTGTAATTCATCATCATCATCATTTCGGTCAAAGGACGTTCACTACTGCTGAATAGGGCTCTCCTTTAAACTTCCTCAATGACCAAATTTTATTTTTAATTTGAAACAATTTTATTTTTAATATGACAAAAGACAACATCAGTTTTTTGGGGATATAAAGTATCTCCATAATGATTAATGCAAAGTTAATTATTGAGTAATTTATAAATATTTATTAATTTAAAACTTCACCTCCCCACCTCTGATTTAAACCCACAATCTCTTGATTACCGGTCAAGTGCTCTTCCAGCTGAGTTACCAGGAAGGTTTGTAATAGTGGCGAATTTTTGCATATTACATTTTACTGCTGTGAAGTCGTAGGTTCAAATACCAGCTAAGCGGGGGAGGTGAATTTTTCCATTTTTAAATATTTATAATATTCTGGCAAGTTGGCCGAAATAAGCTATTTAAATAATAATTATTGAGTAATTTGTCTAAAGTTTCCATAGATATTAAAATTACGTGTAAAACAAATAATATTAAACATTGACATATATCGTAGTTCCTAGTTTCGCACAACCATCCCCATCCGTAATGCCCCTGAGATTTGACAATAATTCTCGATAGCTCCTCTATTCTGCGCTACCAATGAATACTGAATCGAGACTAGTTTACTACGTTCTTGGTCTCAAGCTGTTTCAATTTAGATTATTGCTTCGTTGCCTTTCCGAAATGCAATATCTTAATAGACCTGTCTATAGAATCAACTGCTATGTTTATTTAAATTTACCTGTACATAAAAATTGCTTCAATGCTTCATTTACAGAATATCAGCAAATGAAATCAAAGCTTAGAGATGTATAATGAAATTGTACTGTGTACTTTATTCATTGACCTCCCAAAATTAACAGAGATAACGTTCACAAAGGCACAGATTGAAAGGTGCCCCCTTTCACAAATTCGCCACTCTTTAATCTTCCATCGAAACAAAACTCGGGATCGTAACAGGATTGTCTGTCCGTTCATTTACTTAGCAAATTATTCTTTGTCGAACGGAAGAGAAGGCTTTGAATCCATTAATTCCCTGATGGGGTCACAAAGAGGTGGTACGAATTAAAATAATGTATTCTACGACTTCAATGGGATCCCTCCGTCCGGTGCTCCTGTTATTACAAGAATAATGTATTTAAATCAGAGTCTGCTTTCAGATGAAGATGTCTCGCTTTGTGAGCCCGTCGAATAAGTGATCACGTACGGTGCCATTAGGATGTGTTTTATGTGCAAATTATAGGCTACCATTTTTAAGCTCTCTCAAATTTCAACAGCGACATTTCACGAACAATCTGGATTCGTTAGGAAAGTTTTAATACGGGTTTCATTGTGTGCATACACATTTAAGCACACAAATAACCCCACAACATTGACTGAATCGCACTGTTTCCTAGTAAACTGTAGTCTATTATTAATTACAAATCCCGACATAGACAACCGTATGCACAAACACCAAATTAATCCCTACCATCAAAAGGGTATGGGAAACTACCCTCTGTTAACAGATAATTTATGATCACCCTATTGCCGAATATTTCGAAACAAACATTTCGATGTATTTATTCTGGTGTTTATTTTGAAGCGTAATATGTCGTGTTCCACTTTGATGTCGTGAAATCGCTTCTGTTCTTTGTCAGTCACCCAAGGATTTACATCTAGTCGGTAAGCCATTTCAATTTCAGTTTTACTGGCTTCTCTTTTGGATTTAAAGTCCTTTGTAACATGATAGGAGTTTATAACTTTTTGGGCCTGTATCGAATCGTATAGAATTATTGCATATGGTTGGTTGGAGTTTGTTTGGCAGTATGAATGGTTCATTATATGTAGGGATACTTTGAGCTGGATGCAGATAATATTTGCGATGTTATACCATTGTTTATGATTTGGACAATTGTTTGTGTTGCTCAAAGGATGCGCACTTATTTGCTTTACGACGACAGAGAGGGTGAATGAGGAGTAAACCGATATAAAGAAAGGGAAACCAGTAGCAAGGTGGAATGGAATTATATACCTACGTGTACAAGAATTAAGAACAGTATATTTAAAATTTTTGAAGAAATAAAAAGTTTCTTTAACGTTAAATTGTTGTTTGTACTGCAAATATTGTTCATGCTTATGAAAGACTGAGAAATCCTCAAGTACGACTTGAAACTGGATCTCGCTATCGGATCGCTTTGAGAGAAACAGCGCGGAAATGTAGTGGCATCTCAACTCAAACGCTGCTGCTTATTCTCATTTCAACTATTTGCCTACTTCAGCATTTTGTTTCGATGTTTCGCTTTTGCTATTGAGTTATAGCTAATTTAGCACTGAAACTTCTGAACTGGTTTTTATGTAAGTTGAATAGTACTTTTCGCTAATATTTACTGCAGTATCTACCTACACTATTCTATTAGATTAAAATCTAACACTAGATCAGACAAAATTTAACTGCTAACAGTAAAGTCATGAAAGACGGCAACCGTTGCATAGGCGCTTGATGTATTGTAGTATCACTCGCACATTGCGGTCTCCGATGTCATCTCAATTTCTCAGGCAGCTCTGGCTAGACACGAAGAGCTAGATAGTAGGAATACAACAAAACATTAGAATTTTATTATTTGACTGCCGTGTTCAGGTACTTTTCCACTTGGACTAGTAATAAAGTGCTCCACGTGTAGCGGCACTTGATTTCAGATCTATAGAGGATACAGAGAGAATGTAAATGACAAGGTGACATTACATACTAAAACGTAAAATCATATAATTGAATTTGTTGTAGATAGCATGAATAAATGTCATTCTTTTAAATTTAGGAGAAAATAACCTTTATATAGAAGATGTATCAACAATAATAATTAAGGTGTACTGTATACAGACGACGCGACGGCTCGCCGACGGCGGTGCGATTTTCTCTAAACAAGAGACACTGATGAGTACCCCATTGTGTTACGTCCTTAGGTCAGATGAAATGAATTGCGAGCGACGAATAGAATGCACCCAGACACCCAGCCATTCAACTAAACAGTTGGTGGCTTTTCCATTACTGAGGTTTTTCATGTTTTGGTCATTATACTTATTTTTATCCATGACCCTGCTGGTTTAATAACTCCCTAGTTAGTTTTGAATTTGTTTTTATCTGGTGATGTCTCTGAAATAACAAACTCAGCAGTTCAAAAATGAATTACCTCTATACCGAAATTTTACAAAACCGTCTTCTCTTTTACAGATCTCTGTTCGTCAGATTTCCGTCACAATCATGTTTATAATTGCAACCAACGCTACGTCAACTTGATCGATTTCTAATCCTCAGTTTCACCATCTTAATGTGTACCTACTACGGTTACCCTTATTCAGGACAATGAAGCATTGGTGATTGGAACATTGTTCATGCGGTATTAACAGTATTGTTTGCGAAATAATCATAATGTCCTCTCATTACCCTCTGAGGGTGGCGGAAAGTCACAATATTATGGAGTTAGACTAATTTTATTACTTTGTTTGTTTGTAAAACTTTATTGTACAAAGACATAAAATTAGAAGTAAATAATATTATAAACAATGGTGGACATATCCTAGAAAGGATCTCTTCCAACAACCAAATAATGCGTGTAAGTGAACTATTTAGGTCAGGGTTAAGTACATACATTAAGTACAATAGATACAGAAGAAGTTATTAGAAAGACAAATATTGACAAATACACCCAGTAAGACACAACTGCCTACAATAAAACATAACTATTTTATGATGGAACATTTTGCTTATTTGGAAGTCATCTAGCAAACTTAAATATCAGTTTTCTCGATGACTATGTAGCTGTTATAGTATTTCATATTATTAAGGAAATAGATAGGTATATTGGTCGGATATTTATGGTTTGTAAATTTAGAGTTTTATGTAGTACCTCTCATTTTGTAATTGTTTGGAAATACCTCTGAGTTAAGTTGATTTCAGAGTTTCACCGTTTTTACTACTATCAAAATATGCCAACTTTTTTTTTATACTACGTCGGGTGGCAGGCAAGCATACGGCCCGCCTGATGTGAAGCGGTTACCGTAGCCATATTAACGTTCGCAACATAAAATATCGCTCGCGCGCCGCCACCCCCGCTGCCATCGCAGCATCTCCTTCCCTTCTGGTGATCTCACTCACTCGCAGGAACACAACAACCCTCAAGGGAATTGTTATTTGGCTGCGGTATTCTGTGAGGTGGAGGTACATTCCCCAGTCGGGTAGCTTACAATTTACGATCCCTACCTCTCTTTTCGCCAGAGCTTCGTTTGTCAGTCAGCAGGGTGCACCGCAATACCAACTTAAAAATCATAATAACTAAGTACATTTACATAAGTAATAAATTTTCTAAAATAAGCCCTTTCCATGTTTGCGATCATCACACACACTTGAACTCGGGTTGTCGTGAACTCGATGGGTAATTTTCCCCATTGTCAATAGCAAAAAGTATGTTTACACCCAACTAGAATGGTGAACTAGAAGCGGCATCAATGTTTGACCCATTATATTGCGTTATTTAATTCCATAAGTTCCAAAAAAATTTTTGTACGTGGAAAACAACCATACAATCCGCCTGATGGTACGCAGTCATTGCAGCTTATGGACGCTCGCTATGCCAAAGGTGTCACTCACGCATTTCCGACCTTGTAAAAACCTAAAATTGTTAACTATTTGTGTAATAGTCCATATTAAACGATCCATGTAATGCTTTTTCTCTGTACAAACTCGTAGCACAAATATTAATTCCAACATATCACGATCATATTTGACGAACTCGGTAGTCGAATGGCTACTTTGACTCCGAGGTCCGCGGGTTCGATTCCCGCACAAAACAAACATTTGTGTGCATGAACATATCTGTTTGTCTTGGTCTGGATGTTTTATATGTATGTATTTACAAAAAAAATGTATTTAACTTTATATCAGTTATCTATTACCCATAGTAAAAGCTTTGCTTAGTTTGGGACTATATGTTTATGTGTAATTTGTTCAGAAATATTTGTTTATTATTATTTATATTTATAAGTTTGTGGTTTGTCAGTGGAATTTCTCCAAAGAGACTTTTTTTTGATAATTAATTACTGAAAATATTGTTTTTCAATTTCTGTTATATTAAGGGAAGATTCAACTGAAGAATAGTTCTGCCTTCCAGCGTCGGACTGGCCATATAGTCGGGGTGGCATTTGCCAGCCGGGCCCCAGCTTGCGCGGGCCCCCCACGGGCCTGGCTTGCGGGGCTTGCGGCAACCGTAGAAAATATACCATCTACCATCATCTAGTCTCGGGCCCCGGGCTTGTCAGCCACCCGGGCCCTTCCGGCCCAGTCCGACCCTGCTGCCTTCACTAACTATGTCATCGACTCGTCATCTTCTTCGGCTTCGAATAATGGCCTGGAGTCCGTGTTGCTCTAAGCGTCAGTTTGTTCATATCCAGTGGACTTTAATTCTTCGATTCTAATATTTCCTTTAAGTTTTTGTATATGGGGAATTTTCTTGCAAGTCGTCGTCGATAATTTCAGCTCCCTTCATTCGTTCAATGATGGCCAATTGTGTATCTGCACTGTTTGACGTGACATTTTCAGTTTTCCCTATGACGATTACAAAATTAAGGACATTATTATTTGTATTACTGAAAATTATATAATAGTATTTACCTTATGATATAACAGTATTTACCTTTATGCTTCATTTCCTTGTTTTTCTGGCATATAATGATGGTAGTACCAAACCCCGGCCACTCCATACAAAAATGGCGCTTTTGCATGTAGTAACCAAATGACGTCTGTACACGTGTCTATGTTTGAGTGACGTTCTCTAGGGCTGACATTATTCAATTATTAGTCGGACATGTAAGGGGGTGTAAGTTGTTCATCAACATCTTTGAACCAAAGTCAATCTTACCTGCACGGGGTACACCTTGCTGACTTACAGACGACGCTCTGACGAAAAGAGAGGTAGGACATAGCGTATTTTTTAAGCAGCCCGACTGACGAAGTACCACCACCTCACAGAATACCGCAGTCAAATAACAATTTCCTTGAGGATTGTTGTGTTCCTGCGAGTGAGTGAGGTCACCAGAGAGGATGGAGTTAGCAGCGTTGGCAGCGGGGATGGCAGCGCGCGAGCGATATTTAATGTTGCGAGCGTTAATATGGTTACGGTAACCGCTTCACATCAGGTGGGCGTAGTGAAGAAAAAAAAACATAGTAAATACACTACTCTGACTTCAGCCAATATTTACAAAACGCCTTGTTTAATTGCCATTGCTACCTTACCCAAAATTTTATATTTTCTAATCACCACTAAATCGATTGTTCGCCTTCCGAACACCGGTTCATTGTAATGGTCTAACCATTTCATTCTCACTAATTGTAGCTTTTTACTATTCATATATATGCGTAATGATTTGATTCATTTTCATATTCGCATGGAACAAACGTAATTTAAAACTAATACCACACATGACATCACGCGCAATAAACATTGAAATGTAAATAAGAAAATTGTAAATATTAACAATAAACCACCATAACTCAAGTGACAGCAATGTCATATCCGCGTCTGCGCACTCACTCGCTCTTTGAGACATAAAGCTGCTATAACGCTATCCTTTTCTCATCTCGTATTAATTGTATCTTGTATCCTACTTTGACAGACATGAATTAGTTATGATGAAACTATGGCTACCGCATGCTTTTTTTTTTTTTTTTTTTTTTTTTTTTTTTTTTTTTTTTTTTTTTTTATACTACTTCGGGTGGCAGACAAGCATACTGGCCCGCCTGATGTGAAGCGGTTACCGTAGCCATATTAACGCCTGCAACATAAAATATTGCTCGCGCGCCGCCACTCCCGCTGCCAACGCAGCATCTCCTTCCTTTCTTTCTGGTGACCTCACTCACTCGCAGGAACACAACAACCCTCAAGGGAATTGTTATTTGGCTGCGGTATTCTGTGAGGTGGAGGTACATTCCCCAGTCGGGTAGCTTACTACTACGCTCCCTACCTCTCTTTTCGCCAGAGCTTCGTTTGTCAGTCAGCAGGGTGCACCACGTGCAGGTGAAGTTGGCTTTAGTTCAAAGATCTTGATGAACCACTTACACCCCACATTATTACATTATTACATTTTTAGGTAATTTATAAAAAAATCAGTACTTTATTTCAAAAAGGGATCGAATTGATTTCTTTTTTTGATTTCCATGTGTTGAAACATCCGTCCACTGCACAAGTCACTCCCATCTTTATTTTGCTGAATGAAAAATAAAACACGAGCGACGTCAATTCGCACGTTGTGGCATTCCTTGCGAACGGTTCCAAATCGGTTCCATAGGGGAGGTGAGGTCGACTAGTGAGAGAGGCAGAGAGTGTCCATACTGTACGTTAGTACTATTACTTATACTGTGGTAGTACCCTAAGTAATATTTATTGTAACTTTTAATACTTATTAATATTTTGATATTAAGTAATAAATACTTTGAGCTAACGTGTTAGCATTAGTCCTGTGTATTAGTCCAAATTAGACATCGGAGAGGATCTCAATTGTGTCGTTTCGTTGTGCATGTTCAAATTCGAGTTCAAGTATTTATTTAAAAAAAATTACATTGTGTCTGAAATTATAACTATAGCAATATCAGTCTAATCGATCACGCAAATTAAGCAACGTCGACCGTAGCCTGTCTATGGATGGGTTTATTTATCTCGAGTTTCTCCGTGCTTAGTAGGGCACGTTAAGCCGTCGGTCCCGATTGTTGCATTAAACGATAGTCGTTAAGCCAAGTCAGTGGCCTTCGGGAGGTTTGGAAACAGTGGCCTCCGCCAATCCAGCGTTGTGGAGTATGCTCTAAACCCCTTCGATTGAGGCGAGACCCGTATCCCAGCAGTTTGATGATTATGGGTTGATGCCGAGACATCGGTCATGCGATGTGTTTTCTTCATTAAAATTTCCATACAAAATAATGTGAAAGGTACATTTTTCAATTAGGACAACGCTCTTAATCCTATAAAGTTTATTATTCTTCTTTATACCTACTTTCTTTATTTTTTTGCAAGTGTCTATAAAAAAGATTTCAAATAAAAACATTAACGCTATTCACTAATGCGCAAATGTATACACTCAATTGGAATAAGTAGCCTTTAAATACCATTAAAGTGATTTTAATACAAAATGCGAATCGAAACCTAATTTTCGCGTAGCGCTTGGCAATTTTATTTCATTGTGAATAAACTTATTATAGAATAGAATAACTCAGTTACTCGCCCAAGAGAGCGTTTTCCACCGCTTTTTCCCAAAGGAAGAGAAAAATGTTTTCGCATTTCTCATTAGATTACAGTCGCCTCACAATATTTTCTATTTAAATTTTATTTTTTCCATTGTGCCTCAGACGGGCGAGGCTTTTATCCGCTTATTGATTTCATTTTGATTTCATCTCAGACCTGTTTTATGCGAAGCGACTAGCTGTGAATCAGTATGCATATCTTTTTTCGTTTTTAAGTAAGTATTGCTAATTATCTTAGCTATCGGTACATTTTTTTTTAAGTATAAGTGTTCTTAAAATATTATTATTTTTTATGTGAGAGGGGGGTAACCGAGCATGTGGGTCACCTGGTGGAAAGCAATCATCATCGCCCATGGAGATCAGCAACACCAAGGGGTCCCCGATCCGTTGCCAGCCTTTTAAGGGAAATAAAGACTCTGTTTTTAAAGGCTCCCATGTCGTAATTGTTCGGAAATACCGCTGAGGGTAGTTGATTCCACAGTTTCACCGTCCGTGGTATAAAATGTCTTAGGAAACGTACTGTAGTAGATCGCCAATTATCAGATTATAATAGTATCAAATTACTTCATTGAGCACTCCAGCTTCCACAACATTCATCTCTTCATATAATCAGTTTTTAAATTCTTCAATGCATCTTGATTCACTTTTGAATCTTCTCCAGCTTTTATATGATTAATACCATGACCAATTAAGAATGTAATTTATATTTCATAGAAGTTTCCTATTTATTATTTCCTTAAATTTTAAATTTCTACTTCGAATCTGTAGTTTATAACTGATATTTCAAATTTAACTAAGAATTATATCTCTCCCAGTTTATTCGTATCTCATCCTATTCCATAATTGCCGTACGGAATTCAATCAGACCCAGTCAGTAAGTACTTTATATCTAGAAGGTGACAGTTTATCTAAGACGGACACCGGACTTGGCAATTTCCTTGCAATAGATTGGAAGCTAGTCCCATGTCTTACCTACAGGATGCAGTGCTAATAGTATAAATTATAAGCGCTTCATATGTGACTAAGTCGATTAGTCGTGTCGAGTCTAGTCTTAGATCGTAAACTGGCTCCTTTAATTGATTAGGTACTATTTGTTTAGGTACTATCATTTAATTTGAACTTCAGCAATATCCTTATCATTTTGTTCATGTTTAACGTTTTACTCTTTGTCCATGTCTTTTATCATTCTTTTTTAATTGTGTTTCTTCTTGATTTGTATATGCATG
The DNA here is from genome assembly GCA_937001555.2 of Hypsopygia costalis. Lineage (NCBI taxonomy): Eukaryota > Metazoa > Arthropoda > Insecta > Lepidoptera > Pyralidae > Hypsopygia > Hypsopygia costalis. Next base: position 12,875,907 of record OW443344.2, read on the forward strand.
ATAAGTGATAACCACTGTCAATGAAACAAATTTGAAATAGTATTTACAAAAAGCGTGGATGCTTGAAGAAAGTTGTACACTTTTTGTGTTTTTGATTCCACTTGTGTATGGAACAAATATATGGTTTACCTGATTGAACTTGCATGTGCACAGAATATCACGTATCACAACTGTTTCTGCTAAAGTAGTATCTTTCAGGAGCTTCTTGACTTCTTCAGTGATCAGTTGGGACTTCAGAAAATTGCTATTGTTATTCTGTATCAGGCTCCCCATTCAGCGCCAACCTTGTCTTTCACCAGTGCCTCGTTCATAAATCGATACTAGTAAGAAAATATAACAAAATCGGAAAAAGAAAATGCGTAATCAATCTAAAATGCCAATGGGCCAGACAAATAATCACAAAAACCGACCCATAATGCAAACTGAAAAGAAAAGGTCAATTGAAAGACGCCAAATGCGCTGAAACATGACACTTATACGTAGTACAAAATGCGTAGATCAGCACATAATAGAAGAAAATAAAACGTTTGAAGAAGAACGACAGCAAAGTAATTGTTGATCATGGTTTAAAATGAAGATGATAAGAAGTTTATGGTTTAATGGTTCTAATGATGATAAACTATTTATACTTGTGGTTATTGTGTTTCTGTCAGTGATATAAATAGTAAAAGTAGTAAATAGCCCTACTACAGTAAGTACAGTGTTAATCTGTCTTATTTTAAATAGATAATTATTATTCTTTAATAAACAATAATTATAATATTAACAAACAGTAAAGCGTTAAACTCCGTAATACTAAATATAACACTTCATAAACAATTGACAAGTCTCAAGGGGAAAATGCGTTTCATTTAACAAAAACAATTTGCGTGCAAAATTGACTTACGGCATTGTTGCGTCCGACCCTCGCGTTGTAAATTGAAATCAGCTGTGCCCTATTGAGACATGCTGTGATATTTTGTATTTTATTACCATCCGTTTCCAGTTCTGATAATTGAATTGAGATGTAATGTATAAAACAACCTTGTTTAAAACTTACATTCGTAACTATTCTTCGGTATAGTAAATGTCTCCATATATTAAATTTAAAATGAAAAAACAAAAAAAGGTTTTCGTGACTTAAAATCAATTTTGATTCCTGAATTTTTCATATGAGAGGGTGCAAGCGAGCACGTGGGTCACCTGATGGAAAGTAATCAGCACCGCCCATAGAAATCACAATAGAAAGAAAGCCCATAGAAGAAACACCAAGGGGTCGCCGATCCGTTGCCAGCTTTTAAAGGGAAAAATTGACTCTGTTAAGTTCAGAGAATGATGTTAAACAAAAAAATTGTACTTATCTAAATTCGCAGATTTGACAAAATACATCTATAAAATATAGTCTAACATTAAATCTAAAATATATAAAAATACATATGTAAATATCTATTTGATTTAAAAACGAAAATACTAACATAAGGCGCCAAAAATTACTAAAAAGGAGACTGAAATACTAGTAGGTTAGGTTAGGTTTGGTATGTTTATATCATCTTTAATGGCCAGGTTAGTAGAATAGTCGCCCAGTTTTATTATTTTAGATGGTCTGTTTATTACTACCCATACAAAAATACAACCCAAGTAATAGTTTTCGAACTTAATAATATTGACTTGTCGAATTTCCCTCCAATCGGCCATATTGTTCACACCGCAGCGGGGAGCCATTGTGAGCGTAATGAAAAGGAAATTAATAGTTACAACGTACACACTTACTTTCGTGGACAACAGTGGCTTATGCTGTTATAAATAGGATTGAAAATTGTAGGATTCTCGTTATATCCTGAGATTCTAGCTGGGAATTAGACAAACGCAAAGGGATTTAGCAACAGTTTTGAAAATCGATTTCAAATCATTGTAATAGGAAAATCTGGTATAGTGTCGATAAATTTATGGAGCGAAAGACAGTGCTATAAGCTGAAGGACTAACAGGCATAGATATAAATGAAGAATGAATATATGCGTAGTAGAACTAGTTACTTATGTAGTTCTAAAAATCAGTTATAGAAAGTATCAATCATCGTTGGCTGTCGCAGACTACCAGAGCTGTGTGTACTTATACTTATTACATAGCATTAATGCTGAGCGATGGCCAAATTAACATCATAATTATGTACATGTTGTTTGGAATGTTATGTGTTATTGTGTATTGTAACAATTTATTGTCCCATGATGTGATGTTGATATTTTCTTTCTTCCTTTCTTTCTCCTTTCTTCTTTCTTTCAAAGTAGAGACGGCTTTTGGGGTATAAAGGTTTTGAAAATTCAGCAGACCTTCACATGCACCTACGATCTAATAAAGGTCGCGAACAGTCGATGATGGATCCGCTGAGCTGATGATAATTTTGGAAGTTTAAGCATGTGCAAATTTTTGCCTTTGGCGAAAATAATAATGATGACTACCTTACCATATTTTCTATTATTTTAACATAATCTATACGAATTGTAATGTTTTATTTTTAATCATAGTAAACAATTAGGCGGCCAACCCGCAGTTGAGCAGCGTGGTGGAGTATGCCCTAAACCCCTTCGATTGAGGGGGACCCGTATCCCAGCAGTGGGATGACTATGGGTTGATGTCGAAGCAATTAGGTACGGTTGGCATAGTGTATGTACCTACAAACAATTAGCTATCCGTTTATTCCCATTCCATGTTAAAAAAATGTCTTAAACAGCGAGTTCGTCACGTTAAATAGTTTGTGATTTCCACTAATTTTTTTTTTCACTAAAGTGGCATATAATCATATGGCCTGGCTGATGGAAAGCAGTTACCGTAGCCTATGAACGCCTGTAACACTGTAGCCTATAACCCCCTCAAATATCTTACTTGTACGAGTGTGTATATTCGTATATAGAAGACAGACATTATGTCATATTACCTGTGCGTATATATCATCATCATCAGGTCTATTTTAGTCTCCACTACAGGAGCACGACCCTCTCTCGTCCTTCCTAGAGGGAAGGAGGATTTGGCCTACACTCCCCACGCTGGCCAAACGGCTTGAGGAGGCCTGATCGATATTAGGTTGGCTGGAAGAGATCCATCTATGAGATAAGTCTGCCTTCGTGACAAATTTGTGTAATCAATTTGTTTTTACCTACTGTTTTTTTTATACTTCGTCGGGTGCAGACAAGCATACGGCCCGCCTGATGTGAAGCGGTTACCGTAACCATATTAACGCTCGCAACATAATATATTCACTTGCACGCCGCCACCCCCGCTGCCAACGCAGCATCTCCTCCTTTTCTGGTGAACTCACTCACTCGCAGAAACACAACAATCCTCAAGGGAATTGTTATTTGGCTGCGGTATTCTGTGAGGTGGAGGTACATTCCCCACTCGGGTAGCTTACAATTACGCTCCCTACCTCTCTTTTCGTCAGAGCTTCATTTGTCAGTCAGCAGGGTGCACCACGTGCAGGTGAAGTTGGCTTTGGTTCAAAGATGTTGATAAACTACTTACACCCCAAAACTGTGTGCTGCAACTTTTGTATATTAAAAATGCTGACAACAACAACAACCAAGTATTCTAGTAAATCAATTCTGTTACCTTTAACTTCCGTTCTTTCGTGCCTCCGCAGCTTCCCTTTCTGTCTACTCGAGGCTAATGCAATTTTGAGCCACTGTGTTACCAGGGCAGTTCGTGCTATAGATTGAAATGAAATCGATACTGGCGTTTCATTTCGCCATGCCCTTTTCTAATTACCATTTTGCAATCATTTCTGAAATGGTAGCTGCTTGTGGCAAGTTTAGTAAGAATAGCTGCTTTCAGGTTTCGAAGTAGCTTTGTATATCTTCTTCGTTCTTTGTAATATTTCTCGGTTTGATTCATAATTTTGAGTTCTTTTGTCTTGTGTTTAAAATCAGTTCGCTTTAAAATATTATGCTATTGTCTTTCTTCGGGTTATCTTGAGATTTGCTTGCGTAAGTTTGATCTGATTCCACCGTTCATTCTTCACTCATTGACACAGATGGATAAGAGTTATCTATAGTGTAACAGTTTTCAAAAGAAAAGTTATTTGCCAAAACCAAATCAGTAGGTAAGAGATAGTGTTTATATAAAGAAATTTGAGAAAAAATGTTTAACCTATCAAAGGAACTTTATGGGTATTTTTGTACAGTGATATGAAAAATTCGAGTAGAAGACTAACTATGATATCGAATCCTGATTTTCTTAAGAGATGTGATAATGATAAGCGAATTTATCCCAGACATCTCATAAATACTTGGTTCATTAGGTAAATAGTAGATAGGAACACGTAAGACAATGTCGCACAGCCTGCATCTTGTAATTTGTCTATTCGTTGCCTATATCGTCTCGCATCGCACAGAAAATCTCTGAGGCTGTGAATCAGAAATTTCCGTTGTATTATTATCTCATATGAATGAAACCAGAATGAGTTTACCTAAATTCGATATTATAATTTCACCCAAATCATTGCAAGCAGTTTCGCAATGTATACATTTCACAAATATTCAAAAACCTTGAATAATATTCAAAAAACTATGAATATAAACAATATGTCTAGTAATTTAAAAAGCAAAATACTGAAATAAGACCTATTTATAAACATTTCAGTGATCACTGCAAATATACTTAATTAAGTATCCACTGAGGCAAAGACAAACAGACATCAAAGACGAAACGCCAGACAGTCTGCGCAAGAAATTCGTTTGTTAGTTCTACCAATGAAGACATCTCACTCAGATTAGCAAAGCATAAACACGATGCTAAAACACAAGATAGCACACATATACAACCCACCAATCGCAAACGGATTACAGTATCTGACATTTAAAATGACACTTAGTTTACGAATGAGTTTATTTTTAATTAGATCAGTTTATTTACGAGATAGTTTACCTAATGAATAAATAAAATCTACGAGTATGGTAAACGGTACCTGTTTTATGTATTTATATTTTTACATTAGCATTTTCAGCGAAAATTGCCATCGATTCAAGTCTTTTCGAACTTTTATGTTCCAAAAGACTTTCAAATATACGTGTAAATGTGTATAATGTAATCAAAGTGCTTAAATTATTATTATTACCTACTATTAGATGTAACAGGGGTAATATACGTTTCGTATTTAAACAATAATGTCATAATCTAACTTTGGAAAGCTATACTACTGTAAAGAAGCTAAAATTATTAACGAAGAGAAAATTTTTAATGAATTTTAGTTACAGAATATAACACAATTTAAAAACAAAGAAGATTAAAGCAACAGCCAATTTTGGGTTTCATGCTATTAAAAATAATATCTAACATAGATAAGCCAACATCATTTGTCGACAAAACCAAAACGACTGCAACATCTGATATGCCAAATTAATTGTCATTTACTGCAACTATAACACAAACAGACATATACATAAAAGCGAAGAATAATCAAGATCATACAATTGAATTAGCAAAATTTAGAAGACCTTCCATAAACTTCTTGTTCCTTACAAATGCTGATGATAGAAAGGCGTTGATTATACACCGGGGGATCTAGTTAAGCCGGCCGGATTACTGGTTCACCGGACACCTTAAGTCCAAAGGAGGCAGTTACTGCAATTAATACAATTAGTAGAGCCCAATTAGGTGCTTTAACGAAGCGAGTTTTGCAACTAGTCGAGAGTTTGGTGACAAATACTACATTTGACGTCTGACCCGGCTGTGGATCAACGTTGATTATTGGTATCACTGATAAAGCTAATTTGTATGGTTATATCTGAGATTAAATAAATAAATAAATATTTCTTGACAATTTACACAGCGCCATCTAGTCCCAAATTAAGCGCAAAGCTTGTGTTATGGATACTAGACAACTGATAAATGTACTTAAATACATTTTTTTTTTGTAAATACATACTTATAATACATAGAAAACACCCAGACCAAGACAAACAGACATGTTCATGCACGCAAATGTTTGTCTTGTGCGCGAATCGAACCCGCGAACTCGGAGTCAAAGTGGCCATTGCTAACTATTCGACCACCGAGCTCGTCAAAAAGATTATCTAGTGATAGGCTGTTGCTATAAAATCTTTATTGAAATTAAGTATTGTGTAAGGCGTATTTATTCTGCAAAGATATCTTCTAGCTACAGTAAGTTTGATCAACTGAATTATATTTACTTTTTTTATACTGCAGCAAACAAGCATAGTGTCCGCGTGATCTAGTTTCATTTATATTATTACAGTTACTCCCAATAGAATATAGCATCATATCTCTATGTCTGTTGATTTCACTCTCTCTTAAGAACATAAGAAACTTCAAGGGCAATGCGGTCTTCTGTAAAGTTCAGATGTTTCTCCAGACGAACTCGACCTACCTCCTCTCTTTCACGTAGAACCTCATTTGCTAGTCGACAGGGTGGACTACATTCAATAAAAGGTTGAATTTGGCTCTAAAGTTGGTGATGAAAAGCTAAACAGACTTAAATGTAAATGATGACTTAAAATTAATAAAATACCTAATATTTGGCCGTGTGGTTTCCGGTAGACTAGAATAGAATCACTCCGTCTCTTCCCGTGGATGTCGTACAAGGCGACTAAGGGAAATACATTATAAAACAAAACATCGATCAGGCCTCCCCAACCCGTCTAGCCAGCGTGGGGAGTGTAGGCCAAATCCTCTTCCTTCTGTCTGGGATGGGCGAGAGAGGGTCGTGCTCCTGTAGTGGAGACTGAAATGACTTGATGATGATGATGACCTAATATTTCAATGTGCGTTTTGATAAAAATATATAAGTATTTATTTACAGAGACGAAGTTATACTAGGCAATTTGAATTTGATGTTAATAGTACTCAATACTAGCCTTGCAATGCGACTTCGTATACGCGTATCCCTTGAGAATTTTCAAAAATTCTTTCTTAGCGGAAGACTTTTCTTATGCAATGCCTGGTGCCAAAGTAACATACAGCTCTCCTGATATACAGTGATTACGTTACTCTATACACGCTTTCAATACAAGGAGCGTTGCTCGCGCATCTTATACCTTGAATCTACCTCAATCTATCTGTATCTTTTTTAGTCGGGACGGGGGCCCACCACACATTCTAACCACTATGTCTCCTATGTAGCTAGGAGTTACAACAGCGACCACAATGAACAATGAAGTCCACTCCAGTCCCGGATGTAAAACTATGGCTGCCTTGGAACTCGCAACAGATTTAATCAGAAGAAATTAGTAGGAGTAAGAAGCTTTTGAAATTTGATTTCCTCTCTTAGCAATGTGAGAGACAGCAATATGGCAAATAAGGCAATAAAAGACTAAAAAGATGGCTAGTTAAATGAGTCTCAACTGCCATGCACGACTGATTTTAAATATCTAACTCTATTGAGGACCTAAAACATTGAGTTACCTATGTAATACATCGATTCCAATAATATGAATTGCAAAATCGTCTGAACGCTTGGTAATTCTATCCTGTTTCTACCAAATCAGAATAGTATACTGACTTCTGTATGCAAAATTTTGGCCCGTGAATCAATCAACCAATTAGTTTCCTCCTATATATATATTCGTATCTCATTGTTCACAGAAACATGTCATCTAAACGGAAGTCACCGCCGTCGAAATTGCAAGAAGGAGCCGCTGAAACAGTAAAAGCAGAAGCTGGCCCCGCCAACCTGGAGTTCTCAGACCAGCAGGAATCTGACCCAGAACAACTGAACTACTACAAGTTCTCCCCGAGCTGTTCAACAAGAAGCTCCATCAGTGAGGAGGACGGTTCAAATTACGACGACGAACGCCCCCCAAAGAAACAAAGATTCGATTTAGACATGACAAATAATCTTCTAGTCCCGGGCCCATTCCTAGGTCTCCACTCGGTGAATGACCTCCAAGGGCGAAGACGCGGTTCCTCAGAATGCAGCAGTCCTGGTGCTGAAGCGAAAGTTTTGGGGCTATGCAATAATAATAATTCATTGCTGAATCACAATAGTGCGTTATCGCTCGCGCCGCCTCACAAGCGGTCGATGGATGACGTTTTAAAAAGATTAACCTCTAAAATGAATAATAGTACGATTAAAGAAGAAAAGAGGCCTACTCCGTCTACGACGCCAGTTAAGCAAAACAAGTAAGTCTATATAATTTATTTTTAGATAATATTAATTTATTTGTTTAAATTTTATTGATCACAAATTACATAAGGGTACAAAAGGTGGACTTAACGCTAAAGCATTCACAACAGAAACTCACGAATGCGGTAACTATATAACGAAAAAATAACAGGACTGTAAAACTAACACCGTTAACCACAGTTAAATATAACAATTCATTGAGAGAGTTTACGCACTTTACAAAAACATCATAATTGATGAAAGAAAAAAAATAAAACAAATTGTGAAAATAAAAGTATAAGAAAATAAATTAAGTATTAGCGATCTACAATCCAAATATTTCAGTTGATATCTCATCAGTTACATAAGTAAATAACAAAAATTTTAAATATAAATAAGCATTGTAGACACATACATAAACCATACATGTACCTACTTATATATATACTTTTATAAATAATGATAATGATTCATTGCTTTCACAGTTTTGTCCAAATCCATCCCATAGACTTTCTTTTTTAAAGTTGAATTTATTCGTAATTCGTCTAAGTTAACTATGATGTAAGGTTTATTTAAATACGAGTATGAACCTATATTGACGCGCACGGATCAGTTGGATGCGGAAAGCGGAGGATCGCATATGGTGGAAAGCATTGGGAAAGGCCTATATCCAGCAGTGGGTAGATACAGGCTGATAATGATGATGATGATGACAAATGAATATAACAAACAACAAAAATAAGATTTTGCATTATTTGTCATTGATGTACATCAATGTTATTTGTATATAAGTAGGTTACCTATAACTAGTAAAACATCGCATCTGAGCGTGTAAGATAATTTTAAAAAATAATATTTTTCCGTGAAGTCTTGACAGTAAACATTAAATAACAGATTACAATGGAAACATAAAGAACAATGACGAAATTTAACAAAAACATTTTACGTTTAATCAAAACAATGAAAATATAATACAATCTGTATTATATTGTAATACGCTTGGCCCATGGGGTCCGAGCGCAAAAATTTTATTTAGGGACATCTCCAAACGGCTAGTCGACTCTTCCCGCGACCAGAGGGCTGGCCTATTTCTCGCTCAGCGAATAAGCAGTGCCATCCAGCGTGGCAATGCTGCTAGCCTTCTGGCCACGTTACCCTTTGATGGCGATGCGGAAGAATTTTTTGATGCTGTTTAGATATTATATTTTATTAATTTTAATTAGTTTTAGTTTAATTTCGTTTTCTTTAATGTACTTGTATTATTTGAATTAATAAAGCGTTCATATATTTAAAAAAAAATACAATACAATAAAGTATATACTTTATTGCACCAAAAGAAAAGAAAAATACATCAGTGAAAAAATAAGTAGGTACTAAAACCTAGTACAATTACTTATCGTCGAGCGATTTCTCCCAGACAACCTTAGGGTAGAGGACAAATAATCTGAAATTAAAGTAGTAAGTTTGTATGGGCAATATATATAAAAAAGTATATATATTTCCCATACAAACTTACTTACAAAGTATATAGGAAATGATAATGACTCTATCCAAAGAAAAGAACAGTTATCTGGCTGATAAATAAGACTAATGATTTCCGTATATAATATAACGTAAACAGTATAAAGACAAAACATGGAAACTAGCTATAGAGGTTATATTGTTAATTAGATTATAGATAATAATATACTGAGGTATTATTATTGGCTAATAATAACTGTCATATCTCGTGTAGATCTATATATTAATACGTGAAGCAAAAACTTTGTACCTACTCCTTTTTACGAAAATTGCGCGGACGGAGGAGTATAAAATTTCGCACACTTATAGTTTATATAGAGAAGGATGCAGAATGCTAATATGTTTTTTTTAATTATGCATAAAAAATACATTAAATCAATAAAAAATACTACCATGTATTAGACACACACACACGCATAATCTTTTGTTTATTGTTAAAATAATAATTTAAATTAATTATCGTCGAATTTAGATCACTGGGCACTATTAGTAATACCTATATTAAACGTTAGAAATTTAAAAATGTTTTGAAAAATGCTTCTAAGCTATCTGATTTTACAGTTGATTTTACAGAATTGGGTATAAAGCTTATCACGATCTTTCGAATCAAAGCCAACTTCGCCTGCACTTGGCGCACTCTGCCGAATAAAATAGGCTATGTCAAAAGCGAGGTAGGGCACAGCGCATTACATATAGCTCACGGAAATATTTTTAAGATTTTAGACTAATTTCAAATTAATATTCAAGTGTCTAAATAATAAAAAAATACTAAGTAAATCAATGTAACTGCTTTGAAAATAGTTACGTACGTATATTTTATGTGCGAATAGTACGTTTATTGCGAGCCATAATAATTTACAGCAAATGAAAATTTATGGAGCAAATAAATCGCCGATCCGTTAGCATACGACATTTTGTTTGAAACTGTCAATAAATTTATAACTACACTTAACGTGTGTTTCGACGGGCGCGGTTGGGGTGTGAGCAACAAGACACGATTAGAAAGCTTTTCCATCATAGGCCAACATCTCACAGTGGTGCAATATATCTGTACGAGCAGGGCAGGATCAAGGCTTAAATCAAATTCAAGGGCTCATAATAATAAAAAAAATGATGCGGGTTCATTTTTGTTGTATTTTAATTGTACTTAATTATCTGAAATATAAATCTGGTCATAGTAACAGAACCTATTACCAAATAATAATACTTTCAAATTACGAAGTTATTATACAACAGGCGGATTTAAAGCTAAAGTATTTATCAACTAGTTTACCTTCGGGACTTTGGAACATTCGATTACCACGAAACAGTGGTTTATGTTTTCCTTGTCTAGGGAAAATTGGTGCTACTCTGTTTGTTATAAAACTTAATTAAATGATGAAAATTTCAGTTATCAAAAACAAATCCGATATAAAAATTATATCTATAACATGCAAAGAACACGTTTTAGATTTAATTCTTATTAAATATCGCCCGTCTTGTTGGTAGAAACACGGCTTTAGTATTCCTCTGCTAACTGAAGATACCGATAGCAGTATAGTGTAATTATGGAGTCATATTTTACACGATACTGGTAGTTAAAAATGCATTAACAAAGACCGGTCCTGGATAAGAAAGAGTTTATTGTGATAGTAAAATAAATAATGCTACTTCTTTTTCTTTTTTCTTATAAGAGTAAAAATAATAAGCCATTCTAAGTAGTTAGTGTTTTTTTCTTTTGTCCTAATAGCATAAATAGAATAGCCATTATACATACAATTTAATGAAATAATTTTCATTCTTCGGCATAATAATTTACAGCAAACACCTATATCGAAGTTTTCTCCCGTGTACTGTCAAACTGTGGAATGAACTGCCTGTCGAGGTTTTCTCAAAAAGGGTGTTTTGACAGGGTAGGCAAAGCGCATGTGATGCCCCTGGTATTACATGCGTTCATATACTACGGTAACTACTTTCCATCAGGCAAGCCGTATTCTTGCTTGTCACTTTAGTGGTATTAAAAAATACCGTAATATTATAGATATTAACTATTATATGACTATTGTACATTTCTTCAAGAGAATAGACAATTTTATTGTTTCACTAGCGACCCGCCCCGGCTTCGCACGGGTGCAATGCTGATACTAAATGTACTACAGAAGGTCTTTGCGCTTTGTCCTATCCAGTCCTTCCCCAGTTATAGGCACACGCCGCCGGCTCCGCGGCCGGTACCGCCACAGCCGTTATGTCCCTGCATTTTAAATGTGTAATATCTTCTAAACTATTCATTTAAATTACATGCTGTGAAGGGCCATATTGATCTATATTAAATGCGCAATGTATTTAAGGTACTTAATTGGATAAGGATTAATTCTGTATTGCTTAAAATCGCTTCGTAAATAAGGCATTATTTCTTGTAAAAAGCAAAGGATAAAATAACGGTTATTGTGTGTTACCACTAAGAGATAGACATATACCATCGCGAACTTTTTTGTAGACCATTTTAAGGTGAACAATACTGTACTACATTATTTTGATCTATCTCGTTGGGTTCAGCCAGCGTTTGCAATGAAAGAGCAAAAAAATGTGTTTATTTACGACATCACATTAGAAACCTCTAAATTATCAGTGTTTTTCTACTATGTTATGCATATATTATACATATAAACTTTCCAGTTGAATCACTCTATCTATTAAAAAAAACCGCATCATAATCCGTTGCGTAGTTTCAAAGATTTAAGCATACAAAGGGACATAGGGACAGAGAAAGCGACTTTGTTTTATACTATGTAGTGATGATTAAAAAAACAATAATATTACAAAAAGTCCTAAAATATTTTATTATTATTTCGTAAAGATAAATATTTTTTGCAATTATTATAATGTTAACCCTAAAATGCAGAGAAAATATTTTTCCTAATGAACTCTGTAGAACGAGAAAAGCTATAATTAATTATACGCACAAAAACAATAAAAATTGAATACATTGTTGTCGTCAAATTCGTCAAAATCCATCGAAACATGTCGCAGTAAAACTTCAAAATATGCCACTTTACGATTTCCGTGCAAACCGTGAACGAATCACGTTAAATCTATCTATAAAAGCCTAGTTAAACCACCGTTTAGACGTTTTATCGTTAACCGCGGTGGTCGGACACTTAACATTGTTTTTAATGTCTCATATTATAGCCAATTAAAGTACGAACGGCCATAGTAGAAATAAGCACGTAGTGTTTTAAGTTTTATGTAACTGAAGTTTAATTACGGTAACCTCAACGTTAGTGTAATTAAACTGGAGTTTCATCATTATGATAATGGATGGACAGTGAAGCGTTTTTCAGTAAAAGAAGTGTTTAATGTTTTGTTTTAGTTAAGAATAAAGAACTGTTTTGTTTGTGTAAGTAGTTAAGTTTAAATAGGGAACAATATAGGTCGTAAATGTAGATAAAAATGAAATTTTCTGTAATTTAATCCAAAGTTATTATGTATCTCGCTGGGATACGGACCTCCCTCAATCAAAAGGGTTTAGAGCATACTCCACCACGCAGCTCAACTGCTGTTTGGTGGAGGCCAGTGTTTTTAAGCCGCCTAACGGCCACTGACTTGGATTGACGACTGTCATCTAATGGCAACAGCCAGGTCCGATGACTTAACGTGCCCTCCGAAAGCACTGAGGAGCTCGAGATAAATAAACCCATCCATGGACTGGCTACTGTCGGCGTTCGATTAGACTGACACGCATAGCAATCCGTCGCCATCGAGCTATCAATGTCTGTGTTTACATGCAAAACATTTATTAAAATTTACCTACGCAATATCTAAACAAAACCCGTACCTACGCGTAACGACCGTTGTCTGTCCATGGAGGGGTTAATCTCGAGTTCCTCCGTGGGTCGGAGGACACGTTGACCTGCCGGTCCCGTCCGTTGTCATTAGATGACAGTCGTTATGCCAAGTCTATGGGGTGTAAGTGGTCCATCAACATCTTTGAACGAAAGCCAACTTCACCTGCACGCGGTGCACCCTGCTGACTGACAAACGAAGCTCTGGCGAAAAGAGAGGTAGGGAGCGTAATTGTAAGCTACCCGACTGGGGAATGTACCCCCACCTCAAGAATACCGCAGCCAAATAACCGTTCCCTTGAGGGCTGTTGTGTTCCTGCGAGTGAGTGAGGTCACTAGAAGGAAGGAGATGCTGCGATGGCAGCGGGGGTGGCGGCGCGCGAGTGATATTTTATGTTGCGAGCGTTAATATGGCTACGGTAACCGCTTCACATCAGGCGGGCCATATGCTTGTCTGCCACCCGACGTAGTACCGGTATCACAGCAGTGAGATGAATAAGGGTTGACGACGAATGATACATTATCCAAAAATAAACTAATTAGTGTAATTACATGACATTTTACAATGTAACAGTGTTATTTCTGACAATTGCCAGCGTGCGTGTTATTGTTAGCATGCTAATGTTGGTATGTTACAGTTAATTATAATAACCGTGTACATGAGATTAGTGACTGAATAGGGCTGCCACCACGGAGGTTTTTACTTACCTTAGATTTTTTTAACTATTTGGTAATTTAGGTATTTTAGGTACTTTAGTTTTTAGTTTAATTATATGTATTGTTTATAGCTTAAGTTTATTTGAATAAAGTTTATATACGTAATAAATTATAGTATAATTATTTGGTAACTAATTATTATTTTAAATAGGTATTTTAACTATTATTTAAATATTATTAATATGCAGTTTTAACAAAATATTGCCGCGATATCAAAGAATCCTTACTAATGGGAAAGTGAATTTGTTTGATCTACTTTCACGTTTTAACTAATTAAACCGACTGCCATGAAATTTTGCGTAAGTCATATTGGAATTCAGAATAAATAAAAAAGTATATTTATTTATGTAACTATGTATTACGTTTTTCAAAAATTTTAAGTTTTTTAGCAGGTAAATTAATTAATAAGGAGGCACGTCCTTAAACTATATTAATTAAATAACTATCGAATACATCACGCTACTGAAGTCTCTCGGTATTTGGTAGTTATTAATAATAAATAAATAAAAAATGTTTTTGGGCAAATTATATAGAGACTCTAAAATCCCAAACTGAGCAAAGCTTGTACTAGATGACTGATAAATGTCCTTAAATTCATTTTTTTTTTATAAATACATTCATAGACAAACATACATGTTCATATTCACAAATGTTTGTCTTGTGCGGAGATCGACCCGCGAGCTCGGAGTTAAAGTAGCCATTCTCCCCCCGCCTCTATTCCCGACCGATTTTTTTAATCAATCTCAGCTCGTCTTCAAATATTTTTTGTTTAATATATGTATGTGCTTACAAAAAAAAGTGTATTTAAATAAATAAATATCAGTTATCTAGTACCCATAATACAAGCTTAGTTTGGGACTAGATGGCGTTGTGTAAATTGTCCAGAATATTTATTTATTATTTTATATATTTTTCGTTATTCGCAGCCCTAATGACCACCGTAATGTCGGACAGTTAGGAGAATAATACTCTAAGAACACTTTGTTACACTAAATTGTTCGTTATTTATACTGTCGGTTGTTAGTGTTAGCCGGTCCGCCGTGATCTTAGTGACACTTGCTTAGTAATGGGCTTAGTGTTAGTGCTTGTAGTTAGGTACCTACTAATTACCAGAGTTATCTTACCCTGGCATGCTAACATAGTCACAATAAGAAGTGTAAATGGCTCACCACGATCTTTAGAGCCAAAGCGTATCTCAACTGCACGTGGTGCACTCTGCCGTTTAGTGTAAGAGGTTCTTGTGAAAGAGAGGTAGGGTATAGCTTGTTTTTAAGCTGCTTGACTGGGAAAATACCTCCACACAGAATGTTGTAGCTAAATAACAATTCCCTTGAGGGTTGTTCCTGCGTGTAAGTAAGGAACCAGCAAGAACGGAGTTGCTGTATCTAATATATAAGTAGTTACAAAAAAAAATGTGTAGTGTTTTGAAGCCGCCTAAAGGCCACTGACTTGGCTTAACCACTGTCATATAATGACAACAACCGGGACAGACGGTTTAACGTGCCCTCCGAAGCACGGAGGAGCTCGAAATAAATAACCCCATCCACGGACAGGCTACGGTCGACTTTGCTTAGTGTGTTCGATTAGACTGATTGATTTTTATTCCTATTAAATTTTAAATATGTACATAGCTTTAACTTAAAAGTAACGAGTTTGTTGGTTTGTAAGTTGGGGTGTAAGTGGTTCATCAACATCTTTAAACCTAAGCCAACTTCACCTGCACGCGGTACACCCTGCTGACTGACAAACGAAGCTCTGGCGAAAAGAGAGTTAGGGAGCGTAATTGTAAGCTGGCCCGACTGGGGAATGTACCTCCACCTCACAGAATACCGCAGCCAAATAACAATTCCTTTGAGGGTTGTTGTGTTCCTGCGAGTGAGTGAGGTTACCAGAAAGGAAGGAGATTGGCTGCGGCGCGTGAGCGATATTAAATGTTGCGATCGTTAATATGGTTACGGTAACCGCTTCACATCAGGTGGGCCGTGCTTGTTTGCCACCTGATGTAGTATAAAAAAAAAAACTAAATGTCGCTTGGATCTATTCCGCATAACCGGGTCGAATTACACATTTTCTGAAAATTCCGTTGCGATTTTTACATAGCTAACATAACGACGTCGAATTTCGGCCACTTAATTTCGGCATAGTGTGATTAGACTCCCTCACAACAGTGGCAAATCCAATGTCAATTGCTATCAATAAATTAATACAGTTTCGATTATAAATTAATACATATAAGTAAATGTTATAAGTTATATTATAAGTAATTATAACGGACACGAAAACTAGTTTATTCTCATTTTAACACTGCCAACGCTATTTCTGTATTCATAATTAGTTACTAATGAACTGATATTGATTATTATAATCGTATTAGAGACTAGATCTTCTCACTCGACTAGTTTCAGATACCTGATAATAAGTTATTCTTTATATATCTTGGATACTAAAGGTGAGATCACACCAGACTACGCAATGCGGCGCGGCAGTATGTATTTCTATTGACGAGCTCGGTGGCGTAGCGGTTAATGACGCGGCTTCGACACCAACGCTCGTGAGCTCGATTCCCACATAGGACAAACATTTGTGTGAATGAACATGTCTGTTTGTCTTAGTCTGGGTGTTTTCTATGTATCATAAGTATGTGTTTACAAAAAAAAATGTATTTACGTATGTTTATAAGTTGTCTAGTACCCATAACACAAGCTTCGCTTAATTTGGGGCTAGATGGCGCTGTGTAATTTGTCTGACAATATTTATTTATTTATTTATTTATTGTTCTTACCTTTACTTGACTGCCGAAAAAGGGAGGATACGAACGAAAAGGGACATAGGGAACCGGGAAAGAAAAAACACGAGTGTGCTTTAGACTACACGACTGAAGTAAAAAACTTCTTTAGCTCTGCTAACTTATATCTGCCTCTCAACTTCCGT
Source organism: Hypsopygia costalis (assembly GCA_937001555.2). Classification (NCBI taxonomy): domain Eukaryota; kingdom Metazoa; phylum Arthropoda; class Insecta; order Lepidoptera; family Pyralidae; genus Hypsopygia; species Hypsopygia costalis. Next base: position 12,892,990 of record OW443344.2, read on the forward strand.
TCGCCGTTACCGTAACGCTCTCGTCACGCATTCACCAGCTTACTCCCCAAGTCAAACGTGCATTAAGAAGTTTTACTTCAAAAACATTTTTATCTGTTTCGTCAGTATATTCTAGCGCAGTGAGGTCTTTAGTTCCATTAAATAAGTTCTTGTTATTTGGTCAATTTTTTTACGCAAACAGTGCCGTGGCATTCGTTGTCCTGCCTGCCGCGTAATGTGGAATATATAAAAGACGTAAACAATACAGCTGAAAAATCTGCCGTCAAAATGATTCAACCATTGGTCGTATGACGTTATTCAATGAAAGAGCTACACCAATATTGTACTAATGTCGTACAACTGAATGGCATTTTTTACCATACAATAAACAATATTTGGTCGCGTCTCGTACTGCGCCGTTGTTGATTGTATTGCATTACCGCCTAGTGCAGTCTCACCTTTAACCTAGTAAATGTCTGACAGCAAAACAAGCACCACTGCTATTTAAAAATCATAGTTCTCAACCAATTATAAAAATGACAATCATGAACTACTATAATTATCACAATCAGACAAATAAGAATTAATGGCACTTATGCGACATTTTATAATACAAGAAAAAATGTATGCAAAAAAGTAAAAACGGCAGCTTATGGCAATTTTTGCGTAAATTTATTGCCTTTTTACTAATAGCTTTTTTAACTTTTATAATTTAAATTTAAATTAGTTCATAATCTATTTGGGTGTCGGATATATAGCGGTGATGTTTACCATCACCGTTAGTACATCACCTAGATTTCGTTCGCTTCGTCCGTTCAATCACAAAAACAACAAAAAGTTGTGGAATCTACACATACTTACATGATAACAAACATTTTATAGGTTTGGAATATTTTTTCGTTTTTTTTGATACAACTAAGATGGCGAACAAGCATACGTCCCGACTGATGGTAAACAGTCATCACAGCCTATGAACGCTCACTATACCAGAGGCATCACTCACGCGGTTTTCGATCCTGTAAAAACCTCTTCACTTCATAAAGAACCCGTCAGAGAGAAGTGGCAGTAGGCTGACCACATCTGCAGGGTCACTGATTGCAGATGGGGAAGGAAGGTCCTAGAGTGGAGACCTCCCCCCCCCCCCCCCCCAACACTTCAACAATTTGGTCGGCTTGTAAACATTAACACGTACATTAGATCCGTGCGAAACCGAAGCGAGTTGTTAGCTCACAATAAAATTAGATATAGAATACAGATAACAATAGAGGTTAAGGCGGTGTCAGTCCAACCGTGTCAATATTTACTGATGTACAGACATTATTATCATAATAATAATTATAGTGTGTTGATATCTTAATAATCATTGTCGCGGATGTTTTGCAGTTACTAAGGAATACATTGTTTTGAATAGAATATATTCATATCAATATTAGGTCGAATTTGGAATTTGGAGTCATTTGACGATTAGGTATAGCTTAAAGGATTTAATTTATTTTAAGTATTCCTAGACACATTATACAGCGCCACCTAGTCTCAAACTAAGCAAAGCTTGTACTATGGGTACTAGACAGCTGATAAATGATAAATATACTTAAATATATATTTTTTGTAAATACATAGGTACATATAATACATAGAAAACACCCAGACTAAGACAAACACACATGTTCATGCATATTTGTCTTGTGCGGAAATCAAACCCGCGACCTGGGAGTCAAAGTCAAAGTCAAAATCCTAGCCATAAGACCACCGGGATCGTCCCAAAACCAATCTCAAAAAAATCGTGCAATTTTTTTGTTATTAATAAAGCACTTCTACTGCTCTACGTATTTTTTTTCACCGTTTAGATTCGCCGTAAGGCATTATCAACGTAAACTGATGGTGTTTGCGATTCTATAAAACATTTTGATACCGTGCAATCAATGACAATACTTTTCAAAATTAAAAATATTAAAAGGGTATTCTGTATATCTTTTTTTTTTGCAATTGCTGATAAAAATAATGTTGTTCAAAGTTTTGATCACTACTTGTTCTACTTAGCTACATAGTAGTTATATCATACTTTATGATATAACTGCTAAAGTGCGATATTTGCAATCAAAAAATCCAATGGAAATCGCCTTCAGCTTAGCTGGTATGATAGAACTCGTCACTCTTCCTTACGGGTTCAAAGTATTTGCCCATTTTTGACCTGATAACGTCTTATAAATCGATGAACTCCGGCTGCACGCACGAAAAAGCATGAGTCATTGTCACGTTCCGCCTGAGTCGAGCTTGCAAGCGAGAGCGCGGCAAGCGATAGAGAGGCACGATCGGCCTATGCTTCTTATGACGTTATCACGTAAAATTATCGGCCGTAAACCGACTTTACAGACAACCGATTTTTTTATAAGGCATTATACGCAATAGCATTGCGCGTTAGGCATAACATTGGAATATATTAAGACAAATGTTAGCCATTGTCCTCGAGGCGGTGCGGTAATTAAACGCCGGTAATCGCCACAGCTTCAGATTAAGACGTGCTCGCGTAATGTACTACTATCCATCTCCTTTATGACTGTAGTGAATCCGACTTAAGATGTGTGGTCCAATTGCAGAGTTAAAAGCGGAAAGAATGAATTTGTAAGACGGTAATCGTCATCAACCCATAATCATCCCTCTGTTGAGATACGGGTCTCCTCCAATCGAAGGGGGTTTGAGCATACGCCACCACGCTACTCAATTGCGGATTGGCGGAGATCAGTGTTTTCAACCCACCCAAAGACATGGCTTAAGGACTGTCATCTAATAATGTGCTTTCCAAAACACGGAAGAGCTCGATATAAATAAACCCATCCATAGACAGGTTACGGTCGACGTTGTTTAACTTACGTGTTCGATTAGACGCAACGGTACAATCGTGCTCCTCACATGTGAAATTATTAACGCAATCTAGTTTCGAGCAATTTCTAAAAGGAAACAATTTTGCCATCATTATATACATATATTTTTTGATAAAATGTAACTTTTTTGCGATTTGATCGTACAACAACAATATACACGAAAAATGTTTGTCTTTGTACACTATTTGTTCAATATGTAGATTACGTCAATCCTGTAATACCTTATACAACAAATTTATCTAATGGTAATTCTTTAGTTAATGTATACAAATACACTACAAGTATCCTTTGGAATATTTTGACAATCTCTATATACTCGTATATGCATAGGTAGCAGATTTTGCACTTACTAATGAGGAAGCATGTTGTAAAATTTCAAGAAAGAATGATAGTTATTAGATAGATTATTAACCACTACGGATTTATATATATATACGAACATTTCACATGAAAGGATATATAGAAACAAAAAGATAAGTTTTCTGATGCAGTTCTGAGCAGCATTTGACTTCGTATGTCTACGTCAGCTATTATTGACCCAATATTCGAAGAGCTTGAATTTGGGCAGAGTTCTCTCAATAACTACAAGATCATCACTAGTTGCTATTTTAATGTTGAAATTGTTGTGCAATGCTCCCGACATCGTTCTAAATTATCTTAGATTCGCATCTTTCTCGTCAGATAATTAGAACCTAGTTTACGTACATATCAAATTTCCAAATAATATTATCGCCATAATATCATACATTAGACCACACGAACCATAACAAAACGTTAACAATGGACTAAGGCGTAATTTGTACGGTGATATATATATTTCGAAAGCACAATATAAGTGCTCCAAATTATAAAAAGACCGGCAACATTAGTTAATATGAATATCTCATTTATGATGGTAGAGTGATAGCTTCACCCGGGGCGAAACATTTCAACTTACCACTAATTTAAAATATTAATCTTAGTTAAAACATTGAATAAATTGACTTTGTGTGTGAACATCATTTTGTTAATATTTTTTGTGCTACGTCGAATTATAAATGTATAATAGGTCGGGGAAAAAGTCTTTTCGCATTATAGTATGTATGAACTTGTAATAAAATCTCTTTGGTTATACCATTTGTATCTAGCAGGTTTTGATATCTTTAAAAAGTTTAAATTTTAATAAAGATAATTCCAAATTCAAATTAGGTAAATGTGTGATTTTCATTTGTTTTTTTTACTGTCAAGATGAGTGAATCTAATGAAGAAATTCGATACTTTTTAAAATTTTACTACAAAAAAGGTAAAAATTCAACGCAAGCTGCGAAAAAAATTTGTGACGTTTATGGACCTAGTGCAGTGTCTGTGAGAGTAGCACAAATTTGGTTTATGCGTTTTCAATCAGGAAATTTTGATGTGAAAGATGCACGTCGCTCTGGTCGCCCTGTTACGGATAAAATTGATGCCATTTTTGAAAAAATGGAGCAAGATCGGCATATCAGTAGTTATGACGTAGCTGAAGAATTAGGAATTGACCACAAAACAGTTTTGGCGCATTTGAAAAAAGCTGGGTACACTAAAAAGCTCGATATTTGGGTGCCTCACGATCTCACTGAAAGAAACCTAATGAACCGTGTACTCATTTGCGGTTCTTTACTAAGACGTAATGAAAGCGAACCGTTTTTGAAGAAGCTTATAACTGGTGATGAAAAGTGGATCACGTACGACAAGAACGTGCGAAAAAGGTCGTGGTCAAAGGCCGGTCAGGCTTCACAGACTCTGGCAAAACCCGGGTTAACCCGCAACAAGGTGATGCTGTGTGTATGGTGGGATTGGAAGGGCATTATTCATTATGAGCTGTTACCGCCAGGCAGGACTATCGATTCTGAACTCTACTGTGAACAACTGATGAGATTAAAGCAAAAAGTTGAGAGAAAGCGGCCGGAATTAATTAACAGAAGGGGTGTGATTTTTCATCATGATAACGCTAGACCTCACACATCTTCAGCCACTCAGCAAAAATTAAGAGAGTTTGACTGGGAGGTGTTAATGCATCCGCCGTATAGTCCTGACCTTGCACCTTCTGATTTCCACCTGTTTTGGTCTCTTCAGAATTCTTTAGGCAATGTCAGGTTAACATCACGAGAAGACTGCCAAAACCACTTGTCGTGGTTTTTTAAACAGAAGTCCCAAAATTTCTATAGTAATGGGATCATGTCTGTACCTACAAGATGGCAAAAAGTTATCGAACAAAATGGCACCTACATACTTTAGTTAAATGTAAATAAACTTTATTAAAAAATGTTTTGAATTTTCATATAAAATACGAAAAGACTTTTTCCCCAACCTAATAATTGGCATTCGAACCGCCTTTTTTGTATTTAAGTATATATTTAAAGTTTTACGCAAAAGTGTCAAAAAGAGCATCTATATCAATTTTACGTAAAATTTTCTGGGTTATATTTTAGATAGATAGATAGACAGAATATGCTTATGCTATTATTTGCACAATAGAAATTAAAAGTAATACTCTCTACTGAGGCATATGCCAGGCATTTACGATAAGTGCCCAATAAGTACAGCTCGCTCCCAGTGGATGTCAAAATGTTACAACTCTTTCTGGATTTAAGTCACGCGTGAGGTAGCACTTGATTAACACTCCTGATAGTTTGTGTTAGTAATGTTTTTCGTATTTATTTATACATATTATATCCTGGATGGTATTGTATACAGTATGTCTTTTAAAGATTGTGATATTTACATGTCTATATCTATTTTGAAATTTTAAACCACTTCTGTTTACGTACAAATTATTTTTCAAAGTATCTTTTTATTATTATTTTTATTTTTTCTTCCTACAATGAGTGTACCTATATTAATATATCGCCAAGTTTTAAAATTCCTATATATGAAAGTATAGTATAGAAAGTATAGTATAGGTTTGCTATGGTTGACTGGAAGTAATCCCTAATGGGATTAGTCCGCCATTGTACGATAGTCTCTTCTTTTTTAATTTTTGTAATTGTGTATTTATGTTTTTTATTGTACAATAAAGGTTTTACTATACTGTACTAAATATATACAAATGCGCAATAAATGCCTAGTCTGTAACAGAGAATTTATATGTACTTTTTGTGCATTTATTGTAAATGCCTTGCATTTTGCCCATCTCTACCTATGAGTCTCTCTCTTACTTCAATTTCCTGCGATACAGGGTTCAACAGATCAACACAATATATTATTGATAATTTTACTATTTCGCATACCGAGTGCAGCCGAGTGCTAGGTCCAAGGTAAACGCAATAACAACAAAATAACACAATGACACATGTCATCTTTAGACAATCGACAAGGACCACAGACAATAAGCCTTTGTGTGGCACAATAACTCTTTATTGTCTATGACAAAGTGGTATTCTGCAAAGATTTACCCCACACATGGAAACACATACAGTTGTATTGTATAAAATGGATTGTTTAAAGATCGTTTATGCTTATTGAATGTTAAGTATTGTATGTTTGAATTGTTTCATTGCGTCATACCTACTTGGTTTAGATAGATAGATGGAATATGCTTTATTTGCACTACACAAACTATTTTTGTTAACACAAGCTGGTTTAAGCAAGTTTGTTCTGGGTGTTTTCTATAATATATTATAAGTATGTATTTACAAAAAAAAAACCGAGTGTGCTTCTTTAGTTCTATTAACTTATATCTCCCTCTCAACTTCCGTTCGCCGTTTCCGTAACGCTCTCGTTCTCGTTCTCGTCACGCATTCACCAGCTTACTCTCCAAGTTAAGTGTGCGTAAAGAAGTTTCACTTCAAAAATGTATTTAAGTACATATATTGATCAGTTGTCTAGTACCCATAGTACAAGCTTTGCGCTTATTTTGGATCTAGACGGCGCTGTGTGAATTGTTCAGAAATATTTATTGATTTATTTGAGTCACTTTACCCCATATAAATCTAAGACGTTTTTTCCTATAGATGCGTTATATCTGCTTTCGCTGCTTTGTGTAACAAGAAAGCAGGGTAATTGCCCGGCAATCACTCAGTCCCTCGTTATTTACCATCTCTTCCAGTGTGTTCACGTTCTTTTCCTTTCTTTGCGTACTGCACTGCCCTAGAAATGCGTAGGTATTGAGTAAGCACTTTGTAGTAAATTTTTACTGCCGTGATTTTTACGACCTATTATACAAAGTCAACAGATATAAACGCAGGATAAAAGACGTAGGTACCTATTTAATTATATAAAGAGATTTAACATAATAATATATATTGTTCAAAGTATTTGCATATATGTTAAGGCAAAATATATTCTTTTTTTCTTCTTTGCATTGTAAAAAAAAACTTATACCCAACCCCGATTGACACTTTTAACCAAATCATCAATCAATCGAATTGGTTCATAAGCCGTAAATTACCCATGAAACGATTATTTCTTAATTATTGAATTAATCATTGGTGAAAGGTCAATCATTTAATTACAAATGGTCATCGTTATGTCCATGTCATAAGGTTTATTATCGCGGGAATGTTATCGTTCAACTCTTTCATGGTTGAATGCGAATCATTAGTTAGCGTCAATAATTACAATAGAGTGGAGATAATTAGCGTAACATAATGTTATAAGGCTTTTCAGTTCTACATGTAGGTGTGACAGTAATCTGTCGAAGATGATCTGAAAAAAAGGGTCCAATAGTTATAGATTTTTTTATTACCTACTACCACAGTATAAGTAATACTACTACATCGGGTGGCAGAAAAGCATATGGCACTCCTGATGTATAGCGACTTTAAGTGCAAAAGTGCTGCAAAAGTGGCGTCTCTTTTGACAAAGATTCGTATCGCCGCGTAGAAGATAAATTAAAACAGAAAACCCTGTTTCTCTGTAATATCGACCATTTGCTCGGTTACCAAGATAATACATTATTTTTTAATTCTCTGATAGAATTTAATCGCGCACAGAGACATGATGTTTGTAAAATAAAGGAGCAAGAACTATATAAATTATGTAAGGAGTGAAAAATTATAATAAAATAGTCGCAAATACGACCGCAGCAGATAGAGCAGAGACGACCAAAGCAGCCATGGTAGTCGCATGCATCTACTAACGGTTGCGGTTGGGTGCCGGCCGGCACACCGGTTTACATGAACTAATTGGTGGCGGAAGTTCGCAAAGTAGTTTAGATCAAATTGCTAGTAAGAAATAATCGACGAACTCGGTGGCGTAGCGGTCAATGACGCGGCTTCGACACCAACGCTCGTGGATTCGATTGCCACATAGGACAAACATTTGTGTACATGAACATGTCTGTTTGTCTTAGGCTGAATGTTTCCTATGTAAGTATGTATTTAAAAAAAATGTATTTAAGTACATTTATCAGTTGTCTAGTACCCATAACACAAGCTTTTCGCTTAATTTGTAACTAGATGGCGCTATGAAAGTTGTCCAGAAATATTTATTTATTATTATTTATAAATCATTTTATTCTTTATTTATTTATTATTAGTTATAGTCTACATCAAAATTTTTTTCACCGGCACAAAACAACCGTGTCGTCACGACACAACAAGATAACACAATAGGAACAATTATTTCGGTTGTGTCAGAGGCTATCGACAGGGAGTTCGAGACCCAGGCATAATTAAAGTAACTTGCATTCATAACAATAACACGAGCTGATCTGTATTTTATTAATTAGGGCCAAAGAATTCTAACTAGGTAATCTATATACTGATAAACTGTAATGATAGTGGTAATTTTGGGTTTGTGAAGGGTAATCTAAGTTGTAAGTGCTTATACAAGTCTAAGATCCTCCGTACACTTAGTTATGCAATAAAGAGTTTTGACTTTGACCTTGACTAAGGGGCCATCCATAAATTACGTCACACGTTAAGGGGCAGAGAGGGGGTCATAGTGTGACAAGGGGGTGGGAGGGGTCCTAAATTTCGTGACGTCACATTTCAAAATCTATTATAATCTAAGTGATGACACGAACTTTGAACTACCTATTAACGAAAAACTCAGAAACATTTGTAACTCTAGATGTATATTTGCAAAATATGTGACGTCACACTAGGGAGGGGGGGAGTCTCACAAATGTGACCAGCTGTGACAAGGACGGGGGGAGGGGTCAAAAAATCATGAAATTCGTGTGACGTAATTTATGGATGGCCCCTAATCTCTGGAGAGGACCCAAGAGTTCCAAGGAATCAGCGTCAACCCTTATTCATTCCACTGCTGGGATACGGGTCTCCTTTCAATCGAAGGAGTCTAAACCTCTACTCCACCATACTGCTCAACTGCGGATTGGCGAAGGCCAGTGTTTTCAAGCCGCCTAAAGGCCACTGACTTGGCTTAACCACTGTCATGTATAATAGCAACAGCCGGGACCGACGGCTTAACGTGCCCTACTATAGGTAGATAGCTTGCGATCAAGATGCAATGACGAGCTCGGTTGTTAACTTTGACTCCGAGGTCGCGGGTGATGATGATTATGATATATGGTGACAGATGAGATATGATGATGACATTTACAAAAAAAATGTATTTAAGTATATATATATATCAGTTATTTAGTACCCATAGAACCTACAAGCTTTGCTTAGTTTGGGACCTAGATGGCCGTGTGTAATTTGTCCAGTACTTGTTCTGCTCCATCCTCATTATTAAATGAATAATGGTGTGATAATGTGGCTGGAGATGTTTTTTTATGTATTGGCAGTTTTAGTTTTTGTCAAATCATGTCTTGTTAAAAACAAATGGAGGCCGGATTACCTACATACTTTTACGATACATTACTTGCAAAAGACTACGTCAAATCAAAATACTCTATCATTTGTTTTCCCGTAGATAATGCTGCAAAAGCATGACAGAGATAATTTTCCGCATTGAGGATTTGGAGGGGTTCAGATTAATTCGATACTGAGTTAATATTATTCTTGGCGCAGTTACAATCACAGATACTAGCTGCTGTTCTGCCTTGAAATGTGACAAATGTGGCTATATCTATCAACAAATTGGCTAATACAAACTATTGCATGACGAATTGCAATGACATTCTTCTAACTTCCTTATCGAATACAGAGGTCTTTCAAAATCCCCTTTATGTTGCTACACTGAAGTCTGTATTTACTAGGCCGGATTCTAGCCCACGGGGCCGAAATCAAGGTTGAGTGGAGCGAGTAGATTCGCTAAGTGATTTCAATGGAAAATGTGTTTGATGATCATTCCTCAATTCAAAATTTAGATCGATCATATCGATCTTTTTTTTTTTCATTTTTGTTAATATTTTTTGTACCTGCTACGTCGCATGACAAATGTACAAGACGCCATTTTCAAGTTTTACGCAAAAATGTCAAAAAGGGCATTTATATCAATTTTACGTAAAATTTTCCGTGTAACATTTTAAATGACATTGTCATTTTAAGTGCCTTTATTGCGCGTTACCAATTCTCCTTTAATGACACTTTATACAGAACTAACTTGAGCTCGCGGCTTCGTAAGCGCTTATTTTGGTATTCCAGGAGAATTATCAAAAAATATTTTTTTAGCAAATGCGTACATCGTAATAGTTACCGGTTTGACAAATTTCAACCCAATCCTTCCAGTGGTTTGAGCTGTGCGTTGAAATCAGGTTCGTATCTTGTGTTATGAATTTAGGTACCTGTATAATAATGCAGTAAGTATGTATGAAATCCGTTCAACCGTTTATATCTACGTAAAATGGAACCATACCTAGGTCCATACATAAGAATTAACTAATAAACTTAATAAAGCTCTCAGTAAGTAATACATACGTTATAAGCAAGTATTACTGACAGTTTTGTTAAGTTTATTAGTTAATTCTTCGTAATGTAATTTGTAAAATTAAATTTTCAAAATATATTGTCGATAGTTTCCCGCCATCGTTATTTGAAATTGGAATGCAATGCTAAGCGCAGTGTTGTGATTGGTTCATACAATATTCAGGGCAGCCAATCGCAGCGCGGCTGTGTCGCCAGTGCATCAAAAATTCCATCTGAATATAGCAGTGTGGCGAGCACTAAAAATGATAATGCCCTAACGTAGCCCAGCCATACAATTTCAAATGAAGAATTCATGCAGCATTCGAGTTTACATTTGGGCATGTATTTTTATTGATCACACAGAATTGGACAGATACACGTTTTTATTTATTGAGATAATATTGGATGCTCGCCGTCGGTTTTAGTTGCAAAATTCAATGTGTTCTTTTATACTAAAATGGCAACATTTATAATAATATAATAGAGAAGTAATCACTGACTGAATTGAATGATGGATTTAGATCCATCTAAGCAGTAAGTATGTTTTACTAGTTAGTATTGTGAATGCAAAAAATTCAATCAACAGTGAGGTAAGACAATTTGGCTCACTTTTCGGATGTTCATTTTTGGCGCTTAGTGGCATATTTATAGGAATACTAGCTGACGTCGTTCTGTCTTCTTAACAATGAATATTTAATTGGAGTCTGTCAAATGACTGACAATTCTGTTAAACGCCATAAAGTTACATTGGAAATGTTAACATGGTCGTTAAATTTTGTAATTTTCCGTGCAACATTCTTATTTTTTTCCTTCTTAAGAACGTTTTACTGGCAATAACAAAGACAAGGAGAAAAAAATGAGTGAAATCGGTTCAGCCGTTCACGCGTGATGCTATGACCTAAGGAAATAAGGATTCATTTAGAAATAGGGATTCATATATATATATATATATATATATATATATATATATATATATATATATATATATATATATATATATATATATATATATATATATATATATATATGTGTGTGTGTGTGTGTGTGTGTGTAGATAACTGTTCAATATAATATTAGTTATTACAGGCTGACAGGTATTTATATTTGTCCCAGCAATAATCTTCGCATTATCATTCCAAAGGAAGGTATTCTCTGACCTTAACCCGATTTAATATGCCATCAATGAGTCCCCAGACTACTCTTCGCTCAATACCGCTACAAACACCTTCAATAAAAACGCTGCCATGACAGACGGCGGACTCTTAAATAATAATGAGCATATTGTCCGAAAGAACTGTATGGATACGCCACATGACACGAACGATGAAAAAAAAATTCCCGAACAAAAGTACATAATATATTGGAAATTTATGTTGTTGGCAATTTGTGCAACATTATCAACAATTTGTTATTAATAAAGCACTTGTACTGTTCTACTTAATTAAATTTATTTTTTTCCGACCGATTTCGTTAAGGAATTATCGTGGTAAACAGATGATGTTTGCGTTTCTACCAATTTATTAATAACAAATCTATGTATACTATATGTTGTATACATCTATAGATACAGATTTGCATTTTAATAAACATATAATTTGACTCATCCAATGAACTACATGAAAGTACATCGCGCTATTTAAAGAGACACCATAGGCTTAAAGCAAGGCAAGTCAATTATTTTTGAATATGGACCAAAACTTTGATGTCTTGTCAGCTCTTAGGGCACCTTAAATTAATTCTAGTTTAAAATCACTTGAAAAGTCGAAAAGAACGATCGCGTTAACACGCGATCGTTTTTTTTAATTTTCAATTTTTTAATTTTTCAAATTTGCCCACCAACAGCACTGGTTGACCGACTGTCAAGTCGGTCGACCAGTGCTGTTGGTGGGCAAATTTGAATGCATCCAGTGGCCTGCGTGCTCGGGGGCCCTACCGCCGAAGCTGAAGCCGATTACCACCGGGATTTTTGATACCAATAATTTGGTCTTAGTAAAGTTATTGACAAACATCTTCAGCTTAGTCGGTAGAGGTCTAGGGTTTCTATCAGCTGAGCTAAACATAATTACCAACAATGTAAGCAGTCATTTCATTTCCGCATTCAAAAAATCCGATGGTAATCGGCTTCAGCTTAGGCGGTAGGGCCCCGGATTTGAGCAGCCTTGGCTTGAACCCAAAATAAATAAATTTAAGGATTTATCTAACACGTTATAGCAATTCTATGTGGATACTTACATATATATACTTATATATACAGACAGATAGGCATATACGCAAACAGCCATCTCAGTTATATCATGGGTAAACAGTAACATAAATAGGAAGCTTTTGTCATTTTACGAATATAACGTATAACGACAGTGACAACGCCGTTTCCGAGGTTTCTCCAATGACTGATACAAAAGGCGACAACGAAAATTAGGTATCCATTAATATACTGTTGGTATTAAACCTCTTGAATATTGATTTAATGTTTTGATAAAACTGTATCGACCAATAAAATACCTATTCACATCCGCCGTTCATAGCTGATTTCGATGATATGAAATACATAGTTTTTACTAACATTCCATCATAAATATCTATTTTTATTAAAAAAATGGCTATAAAGTTCGCGTATTACAATAAATTAATCACTAATTAGGTGAGTGATAAGGAAATAATAAGTTAATATCTTTTATTTATTAATAAAATAAATCGTCTAAAGTGGAAATTGTAAACCAGTTACATAAAATTACAATTATTTTATCGACATTAGGTTTTTTTAAGAGAATCATGATCATCTGGGCACTGGAAACCATATACCACCTATGCGTGCAACGAGAAACCAAACTTTAAGATAATTGCAATGCTTTTAGCTAGCACAAAGTATGCTTAGGTAATAAATAAATAAAAATTTAAAAAAAGTTGTATAGGTAAATAAATTAGTTTTAATTTCACAATTTGTGTAGAATTTTCATACCGAATTTACCGAATTTTCATAATGAAAAATAACTTTTTTATTTTGGCTATCATAACTCCAGTTCAATGTATTACGCCGTTCTCGTTCTAATATACGGATCAAACATAAATTCTGAGAACGTCCACATACAGCTAACGTAGCTGTCAAGAGGGGAGAACAAGACGAATAACCCTGCAGTTACCGTTGTCTCGAGTTAAGGGATTTTTTATTGTTGCGTAGAAATTGTGCCGGCGTGTGGCAACCCTATCCATCCCAAGTCGTGCATACTTTATGTCTATAGACCTTATAAGAATGGACTGTGCATATACTTGAATATATTTTATACTTACAGTGTATGTGCACTGCTGCAGATTATAATACATTGTTATGTTTAAATAGATATTTTAATACATTTGGGTACATATTAGGTTGGGGAAAAAGTCTTTTCGTATTTTATATGAAAATTCAAAACATTTTTTAATAAAGTTTATTTACATTTAACTAAAGTATGTAGGTGCCATTATGTTCGATAACTTTTTGTCATCTTGTAGGTAGAGACATGATCCCATTACTATAGAAATTTTGGGACTTCTGTTCAATAAACCGCGACAAGTGGTTTTGGCAGTCTTCTCGTGATGTTAACCTGACATTACCTAAAGAATTCTTAAGAAACCGAAACAGGTGGAAATCAGAAGGTGCAAGGTCAGTACTATACGGCGGATGCATTAACACCTCCCAGTCAAACTCTCTTAATTTTTGCTCAGTGGCTAAAGATGTGTGAGGTCTGGCGTTATCATGATGAAAAATCACACTCCTTCTATTAATTAATTCCGGCCGCTTTCTCTCAACTTTTTGCTTTAATCTCATCAGTTGTTCATAGTAGAGTTCAGAATCGATAGTCCTGCCTGGCGGTAACAGCTCATAATGAATATCTTCCCTTCCAATCCCACCATACACACAGCATCACCTTGTTGCGGGTTAACCCGGGTTTCGCCAGAGTCTGTGAAGCCTGGCCGGCTTTTGACCACGACCTTTTTATGCGCCAAAACTGTTATGTGGTCAATTCCTAGTTCTTCAGCTACGTCGTAACTACTGATATGCCGATCTTGCTCCACTTTTTCAGAAATGGCATCCATTTTATTCGTAACAGGGCGACCAGAGCGACGTGCATCTTTGGCATCAAAATTTCCGGATTGAAAACGCTTAAACCAAATTTGTGCTACTCTCACAGACACTGCACTAAGTCCATAAACGTCACAAATTTTTTTCGCAGCTTGCGTTGAATTTTTACCTTTTTTGTAGTAAAATTTTAAAATGTATCGAATATCTTCATTAGATTCACTCATCTTGACAGTAAAAAAAACAAATGAAAATCACACATTTACCTAATTTGAATTTGGAATTATCTTTTTTTAAAATTTAAACTTTTTAAAGATATCAAAACCTGCTAGATACAAATGGTATAACCAAAGAGATTTTAATACAAGTTCATACATACTATAATGCGAAAAGACTTTTTCCCCTACCTATTACATATTATCATAAAAGAGAAGACATAATAGTCCAAATCACAAAACTTTAAATTGGATACGTAGAATAATGTGAATGACGAGCTTGATGGTCGAATGGTTAGCAATGGTCACTTTAACTCCGAAGTCGCGTGTTCGATCTCTGCACAAGACAAATATTTGCGTGCATGAACATGTCTGTTTGTCTTGGTCTGGGTGTTTTCATCAGTTATCTAGTACCCATAGTACAAGCTTTGCTTAGTTTGGGACTACAAGTGTAATTTGTCCAGGAAAATTTATTTATTTATATAATGTAGATAAAAAGTCGAAAATACACAATAGTAAATGGTAGAGAATACACAGATTGAAGTGGTTAAAGACTATGTCTACCTCGGACATTCCATACAGCTTGGCCGGGGTAACTTCAACAAAGAGATCGATAGACGCATTCGATTGGGCTGGGCAGCTTTTGGAAAACTTCGGCACATCTTCACCGCAAAGATACCCCAATGTTTGAAGACTAAAGTCTTCAACCAGTGCGTCCTCCCTGCAATGACCTATGGTGCAGAGACTTGGACACTGACCGTCGGACTGGTCCACAGGCTAAAGGTCGCGCAGCGAGCGATGGAGAGGGCTATGCTCGGGGTTTCTCTGAGGGATCGAATCCGGAACGAAGAAATTCGACGGAGAACTAAAGTTGTCGACATAGCCGTTCGAGTTTGCAAGCTGAAGTGGCAATGGGCGGGTCACATCTGCCGAGTAAGTGATGGCAGATGGGGGAGGAAGGTATTAGAGTGGAGGCCGCGCGTAGGACGACGAAGCGTTGGACGCCCTCCTTCTAGATGGTCCGATGACCTTAAGAAAACGGCTGGAAGCGGCTGGATGCGGAAGGCGGAGGATCGTATTTGGTGGAAAGCATTGGGGAAGGCTTATATCCAGCAGTGGATAGATACAGGCTGATGATGATGATGATGATGAGATAAAAAGTCCCCCGTATATGTAAAAACTAAGGAAAATGAATATATTAAAACTGCATTTAATAGTTACAAGTTCGACTTAATTGTCCCTCATATCATCATGCAGTTTCGCCAGAGCCTCTTTCGATAGTCGGCAGGGTGCACGTACAGGTGAGGTTGGCTTTAGCTCTAAAGATCGTGGTTAGTAACTTACACCCCATATGCGTTTCCTCATAATTTCTATTTTTCTAAAAGAATTGGTTGTGTACGATAATTATACGTGATAACATAATAAGAAAACATCGGCCCATAGAGTGGAAGAGGGATAGATGCGTCACAAACCCAACGCTTAGGCCGATCGTGGCTCTCTATCGCTTGTTCCGCGCTCTCGCTTGCACGCTCGGCTCAGGCGGAACGTGACAATGAATCATGCTTTTTCTTGCTTGCATGCGTAGACGTTATCGCGTCAAAAAATCCTTGAGGGAAAATCACATGTCACAGTATAATGTAGTCTATGTACTTCATGTCTATGTTTTTGTCTGTATGATGTGTTTTTATACCGTGATCAACGTCAATTGTTTGTGTGGTGAAACTTTACAGCACAGCGAGTGAGCGTTGAATTGAATTATATTACCAACTATGTATTTAAATTCGTCGTATGATGGTACTGTGTTAAACACACAAACACTCTTTAAACTTGTTTTTTTTTTTATATGAGCCCCTCTCATATAAAAAAAAAAAACAAGTTTAAAGAGTGTTTGCAAGCGAGCATGTGGTTCACCTGATGGAAAGCAATCACCACCGCTCATAGAAATCAGCAACACCGATCCGTTGCCAGCCTTTTAAGGGAAATATTGACTCTGTTCTTGAAGGCCTCCATGTCGTATTTATTTGGGTATACCGCTGGAGGAAGTTGATTCCACAACTTCACAGTTCGTGGTAGAAAATGTCTTAGAAAGCGTACTGTAGTAGATCGCCAAATATCGAGATGATGAGGATGGAATGGATGGAATGTTTGCAACCATTTCAGTAATTTTATACTGTTACTGACTAATTCTAGAATAAAAAATGATAATTCCGAGCGTTATAGTATTTGACACGGCTTTTTAATTAACTTCAAGGAAAGGTTTGGTATCAACCCATAACCATCCCACTGTGGGGATACGGGTCTCTCCATATTCGAAGGGGTTTAGAGCATACTCCACCACGCTGCTCAACTCCGGGTTGGCGGAGGCCAGTGTTTTCAAGCCGCCTAAAGGCCACTGCCTTGACTTAACGACTGTCTAATGACAACAACCGGAATCGACTGCTTAACGTATCCTCCAAAGCACGGAGGAGCTCCAGATAAATCCATCCATGGACAGTCTGCGGTCGACGTTGCTTAACTTGCGTGTTCGATTAGATTGGTACTCGAAACCACGCCGACCCGAAGCGACTGGGATGTACTGGGATGTAATTATAAAAAAAATTGAAACAGTACAAATTACGTTGCAAGTCCCTAAAAAGTATTAATTTAAATCCCTCAAAGGTATTTCGTAATAACAGGTTCTTTTGCTATAGCTTCAGTAATAGCAACATTGATAGCTAATTATCTGACAATTAATCGCTCATCAGTAAAAAAAATATAATACCTATTTAAGTATCGGACCTCAAAGCAACTTCCGCAAATAATACGGACTCAATTATTTTGTAATTTATTCCCTTCTTTAAAGAATAATCAAAGAGACGTGAATTTTGATCGAAATCGGAGAGGGCGGAAAAATCAAAGAAATGAAGAATGAAGAAAGATTGATTTTTAGCGTTCAGTAGTGCGAAGTAAGAAAACCATTTAAGAAAATAATGTAACTACTAAGATTTATAACGTAACTAGCTGACCCGGCGAACGTATTCCTGTCTTCTTAACAATAAACATTGAAATCGAATTGGTTTCGCGTATTCTGTCAAATGATTGACAGTTTTGTCAAATGCCATAAAGTTAAATTAGAAATATTAATATATAGGTAATTTGATCTACACTACTTTGCGTGCTTCCGCCACCAATTAGTTCATGCAAACTACTGCCGGCCGGCATTGCATGAACTAATTGGTGGCGGAAGCACGCAAAGTAGTGTAGATCAAATTACCTGTAAATTTGACTTCCGCAAAATAACACCTGAATCAATTAACTATATTAATATATCGTTCAGTTTTCTTAAATTTTCTAATTTTCCGCGAAACTTTTTTTTTTTTTTTTTTTATACTACGTCGGGTGGCAGACAAGCATACGGCCCACCTGATGTGAAGCGGTTACCGTAACCGTATTAACGCTCGCAACATAATATATCACTTGCGCGCCGCCACCCCCGCTGCCAACGCAGCATCTTCTTTTCTGGTGACCTCACTCACTCGCAGGAACACAACAACCCTCAAGGGAATTGTTATTTGGCTGCGGTATTCTGTGAGGTGGAGGTACATTCCCCAGTCGGGTAGCTTACAATGACGCTCCCTACCTCTCTTTTCGCCAGAGCTTCGTTTGTCAGTCAGCAGGGTGCACCACGTGCAGGTGAAGTTGGCTTTGGTTCATAGATGTTGATAAACCGCTTACACCCCAATACTTTCTGATATTTTCCTTTCCTAAGAACCTTCTCCTGTCAATAACAAATATACTTATAATGAAATAGCGAAATCGATGCCGCCATTCACGCGTGATACCGTGACCAAGGGAAATAGAAGATTTTATTATCCACAAAGAAATAAAAAACAGCAGTAATAAAAGTGGAAATTATCAAGTTAACAGGTTCACAGTCTTCGGGACTGTTGCAAGTTGCGATCTTCTTTGTATACGTCCCCATAGTAATAATGACACCTAACACTCATGAAGTTTTGTATTAAGTTACGTCATTCTCTTCAACTATTTTATGATACTTTATGTGTCACAGTGATTGAAATAATAATCTACATCACTGGCCATGAAGCACATATGCCTCATGGACGTACCAGTGAAGTCACCCATGAGGCACATGTGCCTCATTGGACTGCGAACCTGTTAATAATAAGATATTATGTAGAATGAATTCCCTGCCGAGATTTTTACATTACAATAAAGTTCGTCAAGAAAAGAGATAAGGGGTTTTTAGGTATAGTATTTAGTCGAACGCATTGGTGAAGACCTAATTAGCAGTACAGGCTGATGATGATGGTGATCATAATGATAGATTATTTGACATAAGTTTGTCTGATATCAAGTTCTTTTCTAACAATATAAAAATTATATATGTATCTACTTTAAGAATAAAATTGTAACTTAATAGGTCTGTGTCCAATTCGAAGCAGTTTCTATAAATTTTCTCTTAATAAACTCTCTAAATAAACTGTTAGTATTGCGGACCCCTCTGCCACCATATCGAAGTCACGCTTGGCGATTTTTTTTTACAATCACGCAGCGTCAGGTGGGCGCGACGCCGACGCGGAACGATTTTTCAAGTTTTCAAAGTTGTAGAAGTTACAGCGTGTTAATTTTCTTATTTGATAGCTATCATGGTCTATTTACCTTATATTTTCATAAATTTGTGAAGTTCGAAGATAACTTTACATTAATTTTATTTAAATAAAAAAAAATATAGAAAGTTTCGGAGATAAAAGTGAGAGAGGAGAACGAAACGGATTTTTTTCAAATATAAATAATAATTAATTAATATTCCTGGACAAATTATACACTGTCAACTAGTCCCAAACTAAGCAAAGCTTGTACTATGGGTATAGTACAAGCTTTTCTTAGTTTAAGTTTTAGCAAGCAAAGCTTGTACTATGAGTATAGAACAAAGCTTTGCTTAGTTTGGCTTGCGCTATGTAATTTATCCAGGAATATTTGTTTGTTTATCTGAAAACAACTCACAGAGTACCACAGCGAAATGACAATTCTCTTGAAGGTTTCTGTGTGAGTGAGGTCACCAGGAAGTAAGGAGTTGCTGCGTTGGCAACGCGCAAGTGATATGATATTTCATGTTGCGAGCGTTATATATGCCTACGGTACTCGATTCACATCAGGCGGCCAATATGCTTGTGCGCCACCCGACGTGATATAAAAAAAACATTATTTAATTTTATTGTGTTAAAAAAATATATGCTGGTATAAAAGTTCGACACATCCTGTATAAACCCGTGTCACTCCCTTGTATCCATTTTAATGACGTCACCCCTGTTTTAGACGTAACCCTTGAAGAATTATTTTGTGTAACAATTGTTTTAAATCTAGGGTTGATATTCGAAGAGCGTAATGCACCCGTTGTGCAAGTCAGGGGCCTCATATCTTCTACTACTACTATTAATATTAATAAGATTACTACTGCTAATACTACTACTACTACTACGATTACTACTGTTAATACTACTACTACGATTACTACTGCTAATAATACTACTATACTACTACTACGAATACTACTACTACTTTGTAGGCTCAGCGACCCAAAATGTGTCTTAGCCTCTGAAATGCGAGCTCGCCACTACTTTTTGTCCTGTACGATCTCCCGTCACCCGATTTTTTATATGAAAGGGGGGAAACGAGCATGTGGGTCGCCTGATGTAAAGCAATCACCACCGCTCATGGAGATCAGCAACACCAAGGTGTCGCCGATCCGTTGCTAGCCTATACTCCTTCCTTTCTTTCTTTCTAGTGACCTCACTCCCTCGCAGGAACACAACATCCCTCAAGGGAATTGTTATTTGGCTGCGGTATTCCGTGAGGTGGAGGTATTTCCCCAATCGGGCAGCTTAAAAAATACGCTATGCCCTACCTCTCTTTTCGCTAGAACCTCGGATCGGAATCGGCTTCCCCGGAAGCCAAGCTTCAGCTTCGGCGGTTATTTTTGGATGCGAAATTGAAAGTACTGCTTAGATTGTTGGTGATTATATTTAGATCACCTGGTAGAAACCCTAGAGATGTATCTACTAAGCTGAAGATATTTGTAAATAACTTTATGTTAAGACCAATTCATGGAATTCATAACATCCGGTGGTTATCGGCTTCAGATTCGGCGGTAGGGCCCCTGGTTTGGATGCAGTACTACGTAATCGCTCTTATGGGGTTTTTACAAGGTAGGCTATGAAAACTACATAATTATCATCATTAAGGTATTCGTTCGTTTGCCGCCATAGTTGTATAAAAAATGTAATTAAAAAAACTTATTACACTACTCGATTCATTTCAAACAAAAGAAAAACAAACATTGCCAGTGACATTTTTCGACAAGTGATGCACTAGTGTGTTCCCAATCGGAATAATCGAATCGATTCTATCGATATAGAGTGGGAGTTGATTGCACTATTAGTTCTCCCTAGTTTGTCGCCCCTCGTAACATACTTAATGGTAATTTTATTGTTTTAGGGTGCTTCTGTGGAAACAACTACTTTTTAATTGATTTGATTTGGATAGTCTATTTGGCTGATAAGTTTTTGATCTATGGGGCTAATGTTACTTACGCTACGTGTATGTTTGATATGCTATTTTAATATGTTGGTAAGTGATTTTTGGCCTCCCCAACCCGTCTGGCCAGCGTGGGGAATGTAGGCCAAATCCTCCTTCCGTCTAGGACGGACGAGAGAGGGCCGTGCGCCTGTAGTGGAGACTAAAATGGACCTGATGATGATGATGAAGTGATTTTTGAAGTAAAACTTCTTTACGCACGCTTGACTTCGGGAGTAAGCTGATGAATGCGTGACGAGAGCGTTACGGAAACGGAGAACAGAAGTTGAGATGGAGATGTTGAGATGAAGTTAGTAGAGTTGAAGAAGTTTTACTTCAGTCGTGTGGTCTAAAGCGCACTCATTTTTTTAAAATGATTATTCTATTATCATAGTACGTATTATAAGTATCTCATACATATGTCACTCAATGATGTTATATATTTTTATAGATATGACTCTATGCGTCAACAATGAACACCGGAAAAGTGAGGGAATTGTCTCACCTCGCAATAGTTCCCACTAGCAAGGCGACGAAACCTGACGTATGTGATAATTCATTGAAATATGAAAAAAAAAATGCCGTCTTCTGTAATAAGAAAATTTATGTTGATAAAGTAAATAAACAATTTATGTTGACAAAGTAAATAGAGTCCAAGGGATCACGCGGAAGAAATGAAATGAAAATTATTTATGGGTAGACATGTCTTTTATAAAACATATTCTTATTCTTTGTCACTTTTTTATCTACTAGCAATTGGAAAGTTTAGCAAGAAGAAGACCTTTAGCAAGAAGAAATGCTGTAAACTGTTAAGAACCTTGCCAATAAGGATGTTTTCTTTCGAGGTTCCAAAAAGACCATCAAATAATTTCCAATTGTTTGAACAATAATCAAAATGTAAACTTTGTATCTATCTTTCTCGCAATACGTACAAGTACAAAAACTGAATAGAAGATAAAGTATAAGAGACAAGTGACAATCCCAGTGGGCAGGAAAATACTACACGCCTGATGACTGACAGGCGTCGAGATCGACGTAACATCGGCTCACATGGAGCTCTGAATCTTTTATTATAACTTTTATCTTTCACCAGAAGACATATGATATGAGACACTATGAGACTTTCAAGAGAGAAGAGAAATAGAGAGATTCAATATGTGACTGATGACTTTCGGTAATTTTTTAATATTTTAAGGTTTTTTATCTAAAAAAATATATCTGTGAGATGTTTATGGTAGTACCGATAGAGTATAAACAAAGAAGATGGAAAAAATGGAGCAAGTACTGTTACAATCTCTGAAGTAAAATTGCAGCTAGAATTTCACTCACTTCTCTTTTTCTATTTCATAATAAATAATGTTGCATCTGCTATGGTATTGTTCACACTGACATAAATGCATTTCAATCCTTTGCGTGCCGTACGTGCATTGTAGTCCATGAACACGCTTAACAGTCTTGCTTTGGACACTGTCAACATCGTGGACTCGTGAAGTTCATGAATTTCAATGATACAGTTTGACCAGGAGCTTTAATAAAGTGCCGCTTTTTTGCGTTGACAGCAACGTGCACACGCATTCCATCACGCGAGTTTATAGAATTCTCCCCGTTTGGTTACTGTCAACATCATGGACTCCGGAAGTTCATCAATTTCAATGATACAGTTTGACCAGGAGCTTTGATAAAGTGCCGCTTTTTTTTGCGTTGGCAGCAACGTGCACACGCATTCCATCAGGCGAGTTTATAGAATTCTCCCCGATTTTATAATTAAAAAAATGTCGTTTTGTCAACCAACCTTTATATCAAGTTATCAGAACTTGCATTGTGTCGGTTTTTATTGAAGTTATTTCTTATACGACTGTTGAATGTGAGATACTTAGAAATGTTATTTCTGCGGAAATGTTTTGACATTTTGCCACTCAATCGGTTTGGGTAAAAAATAGGTTACATAAATACTGCAACATTGTACTACGCATGTGTTGAAAAAGGTGTGTCAGATCTGATTTCTGATAATATCGAGAAATAAAACGTTTTCAAGTGATGTCTTGTGATAAATAAATAAATTAAAATCTATATACATAACATAATACATGAAGTATTGTGTATATAGATTTTAATGGGTAGTAATAAACCAAGCATCTAAAATTGTAAACTGGGCGACTATTATACTGACTTGGCGACTAAAGTTGATATAACCACGTACCAAACCTAACCTAACCTAGTATTTCTGTGGCTCATTTTTTATTTTTTGTGAATCATGTTATTATTTTCCGATTTTTTTATTTATTTATCTTAACTAAATATTTGCTTGGTTCTCTCTATACTTCTACTAATATTTTTTAAAGATCTGAGTTGTTTTCATCAAAATTAACTGATAGTTAGTACAAAGTTCCTTCAACGAGGCCATTGGACTCCTACTCTTTTTTATTTACGGTTAACTGACAGACAAAGGATAATAATACCTATAACATTTGTAAATAATTTCAATAAGTATTACACATTTCAATTAAATTATCATGAACGATCCGTTCTCATCTTATCACTCGGATACGAGTCTTCTAGTTATCTATAATCGAATAGTTGTAGAAGGTTTTTTTTAATAGCTCTAGGGTCAAAAACACGTACGACCCGCCTGATAACAAGCAGTCATCAGATTGGTAGAACTCAGTGTATTTATACCGCTCCAGGGGTACTAATATGCAATAATGACTGTCATTTAAGAACAACAGCCGGGACCGATTCAGACGTCAACTTTTTCTTTGTCCTCTTTTTGAGTTTATACGTCGCACATTCATTCGCCGTACGTATAGTAACATGAACAATATTCTGACGTGTGACAGTTAAGCAGCAATAACGTTAATAAGACCTCATTATGTTATGGGCGCAGTACTTATTCAGCCCTTTCCTTATGTGAGAAAGTGACCTGAAGTTTTTTCTGTACAATAACAGGTAACAGGTATTCGCTCCAATTTAAATCGTGCAAGAACATTGGCGATGGTTAAATTATAGGCTGTTAAAGGTTATATGGTTATGGACTGTACATATTTGGCGTGAGAATATATATATATTTTTTATACTACTACAAGTATACGGCCCGCTTGATGTGAAGCCATATTAACGCTCGCAGAATGAAATAAAAAAAAATATCGCTCGCGCGCCGCCACCACCATTGCCAACGCAGCATTTCCTTCCTTTCTGGTGACCCCACTCACTCGCAGGAACACAACAACCCTCAAGGGAATTGTTATTTGGCTGCGGTATTCTGTGCGTACAATTACGCTCCCCACCTCTCTTAAAATATTCATCATCAACGTCAAACTTTATTTTCATTAATGAGATGGCTGACCCTTTTCCTTTAGACGGTCTTGGATCTATCAGACTGCTACCCTGAGAGTATGGGGGCATTTTATTTTTATAATACATCGGGTGGCAGACAAACATACGTCCTGCCTTGTCTAAAACTCCGCTGCCAACGCAGCATTTCTGCCCACTCCATGCACAAATTCGTTACCCTAAGGTTGCCTTGAAAAGATTGCGCTCAGCAATAAGGCCGTAAGGGCAATCGGGCAGTTTAGATTTATGTTCACCCTACCTCTCTTTCGCCAGAACTTCGTTATTTAGTCAGCAGGGTGCACTACTTGCACGTGAGGTTGGCTTTAGCTCAAAGGTGGCAAGCCCCTTACACACCCCAAAACTACGAGGCCACCTAACGAAAATGAATGAAAGTCCAGATATGTTACTGGCACACCCCTGCCACTCCATACAAATGTCGCGTCGTTTACTACTATATAAACACTAGCGTCTGTATAGAGCGTGAATGAGCGTGTTTGCATGCGACTCCATACAAACTGTTCCAGATTCGTCTAAAGGTGCATTTAAACCAAACGAACAAAGAGCTAGAGCTAGAACAAGAGCATTCTTTCTTGATCTTTTAGTGTAAATGAAAGCTCATTTCCAGCGTTTACACCAATTTATATTCAACGAGCAAGAATGAGAACTAAAAATTAAAATTCTAGCACAAAGATTTAGATCAGCCGAACGAATGCTCATTGCTCATTCGTGTCAATTCTGTGGTTGGTAGTGCTTCGCTATGTCCGACTCTGACGACGATATCATTGCAAGTGCTGCGTTTATTATTTTGTCTCAAACACTCAAAAAGAAAAGAAGGAAGAGACGTTTTTGGGTGACAAATTTAATGCAACGAAGGATATTGGATATTGTAGGTGATAAAGTAGGATCCCACAAACATTTGGAATTTTGGTAGGCTTCTATCATTAATAGACATTTTTCTTGAGACGAATCCATAATTAAATACGAGTAGTATTCAAATCACTAGAACACAAGAACACTTTGAGGAGACCGCTCCGGGCAGCGAGCAGGTCCGAACACGCAAGAACGCCCTAAGCAAGTGTTCGCACGCTCTAGTGCCGTTTAAATCAAGTTAAATCGTTTAAATTCTTAGAATATTCCATAGAATTTTTGTGAACGTAGACAGAACAACGAAAGAATGCTCTACGTCTGTTTACTTTAAAAGAATTTAATAGAGTAGGGATAGAATGAGCATTCGCTCGTCTGATGTAAATCGGCCTTAAGAGGGGAGGAGAGGTCGAGACTAGAGAGCGGTAGGTTGAAGCCATACTGTACACGTAGTACTATTCTTATACTGTGCTAACAGTCTAAACCCCTTAAAATTTAATAGAGTTCCATATGACAACAGAGTGTCAACCATAATCCATAAGTTAGATAGTGATGATCATTCGACTTAGTACTTTCAACTAAACTAACCTCGTTCTACATAGGCAATACCACAGGGTAAGTAATAGTCCTAGAGCAATACCCAGTGTTACAGAGTAGTTGCGAAAGGCTGTGTGAGCTGTGTCATAACATCTTGAAAGAGGCGCAAGCCGCAACATTAATAATTCAGTTCCGTCCTCGGATGCATTTGTTTGTGGTGTAGTAACCCCTACCGTAAGTACTAGAAACTAAGTTCATAACTATGTCTTCATTTCTCTCCCAATTAAAATTTGGATTCAAATACAACACAAAGTCGGTCTTATTGCAAAACAATTACGTAAGCAAGCTTTTTACGATCATTATCATCATCATCATCAGCCTGTATCTACCCACTGCTTTCCACCATATGCGATCCTCTGCTTTCGGCATCCAACTGCTACCAGCCACTTTTTTGAGGCCGTCGTCGGTACATTTTGAGAGGAGGCGCCCTACGCTTCGTCGCCCCATACGTGGCTTCCACTCTAGGACTTTCCTCCCTTATCTATCATCGCTGATTCGGCAAATGTGGCCAGCCCACTACCAGTTCAACTCGCTGACTGTGAGGACTATTTCGACCACTTTGGTTCTCCGTCGAATTTCTTCGTTCCTGATTCGATCTCTTAGAGAAACTCCAAGCATTGCTCTATCCATTGCTCGCTGTGCGAGTTTTAGTCTGTGAATCAGCCCAACGGTCAGCGTCCAAGTCACTGCACCGTAGGTCATAGCGGGGAGAACGCACTCATTGAACACTTTGATCTTCAAGCATTGGGGTATATCTGCTTTCTACGGTAGGTACTTGCAATTGGAAAATCGGGGGCACTGCCACTGCATATCGTCGTCATCCCTTGTTCATCCCACTGCTGGAATACGGGGCTCCCTTCAAACGTAGGGGTTTAGAGTATACTCCACTATGCCGCAGTTGCAGTTGTTGCCGCAGTTGACTGCGGGTTGACGGAGACTGAATGTTTTCAAGCCGCCCAAAGTCTTGGCTTAGTGACTGCTAACTAATGAAGCCGGGACTGACTGCTTAATGTGTTCTCCGGAGCACGAAGCTCGAGATAAATAAAACCATCTATGGACAGGCTACGGACGACGTTGCCTAACTTGCATGTTCGATTACACTGACACGCGCAACGACGCCAGAATAAAGAGTTATTATGTTCAGTCGGGATGCAGAACGCACTCCGCCTACCGCATCTAGCCTTCCACCATATGAAATCCTCTGCTTTGCGCATCCATCAACCAGGGAGGCGCCCGACGCTTCGTCGCCCCTTACAAGATCTCCACTCTAGAATTTTCCTCTCCCATCTGCCATCACTGACTCGGCAGATGTGCACGGCCCACTGACTCTGAGACTATGTCGAAAACTTTGGTTCTCCGTCGAATTACTTCGTTCCGGATTCGGTCCACATAGCTATGCTCGCCATTCCTCTAGAAAAATGCCGAGCATAGCTCTCTCCATCGCTCGCTTCGATGTAGAACATAATCCGTAAGTTTACCGACTCACATTTCATGATCGAGTTTCAATAGTAATGGTTGTGTAAACTCAGGCTGAAGTTCCGTCATGTACAATCTTTGTTTGTTGATATGATACTCTGAGGAAGCGGCGTTGTTATGAATTATTCAGCGGTTTCAGCCGCTACTGCCTTGTAATTCCCTTGTAGCGTCCTAGGTACCATCTACATCTTTCTAGCTGATATAATTCGTCACAATTATTAAGGACTAGTTTCCACTCGCTGCATCGCCCGTGTTAATGTCGGTTATCGTGCAATCTTTCTTCGTAGACTGGTAAAGAATGCATTTAGCGTTAAGACCGCCTATTGTACCAAACTATTGTGGTCAATAAAGTTTTAAATAAATAGAATAAACCACGGAGAACCAAAGTGGTCTACATAGGTCTCAGAGTCAGCGAGTTAAATTGGCAGTGGGCTGGCCACATCTGCCGAGTCAGCGATGGTAGATGGGGAGGGAAAATCCTAGGTCACGTATGGGGCGACGAAGCGTAGGGCGCCCCGTCTCTAGATGGACCGACGACCTCAAAAAAGTGGCTAGTAGCGGTTGGATGCGGAAAGCGGAGGATCGCATATGGTGAAAGCATTGGGAAAGGCCTATATCCGGCAGTGAGTAGATACAGGCTGATAATGATGATGATGATGAAAATAAACCAGCCCGCGAACTCGGAGTCAAAGTAGCCTTGCTCGCAATTCGACAATATTCTTGTCTTATCGACTATGTTAATTCTTCTCTAAAATAAGTGCTTTTTCTTTTTTGTCTCCAGTGAGCGAAGAGGAGTCCTCGACGCGGCAGCCCTTCAAGCCCTGGCGGGAGAAAGCGTGTTGGAGAAAGAAAGACAGCTCTCCGAGATGATCCTGCAGCTACAAATGGTGAGGGAACAACTATTGTCGCAGCAGGAACAGGCTAAGGTGAGTCTACTGATTTATCTCTAGTTTACCATTATTATTTTTTAAACGCCATCGAGCATAATTTAGTAGAGGCAAAACTCAGTCAACGTTTTTCATTACAAGCTTTTATTTAGTTTCACCTGCCCCGGTGTGTGAATATTAACCATTATATTGCAAAGAAGTTTTTACTTAGTTCCCAGTGTCCCTAATATTAAGCAGAAATTAGATACACTCATTTGGTTTTCATGACAATGCACGACTACCTAAATGCCGCCATTTTAATCCAATATCGCGGCTGAAAATGACTATTTATAATTTCCACATGATTTGCTTGAAGAGCAAATTAGAGTTGAGTAGAGACTTTTTGACAACTACTTAATATCTTAATATCGTAAAACAAAGCATTGCTTACTATTGAAGATATTGTATAAGCATGTTTTTTTTTATACTACGTCGGGTGCGGCATTAAGCATACGACCCGCCTGATGTGAAGCGGTTACTGTAGCCATATAAACGTTCGCAACAAGAACATAAGATTGATTTTTTTTAGTTTCTTCTTGTTATTTATGTAAGTAGGTACCTATTGAAAATCTAGTTTAAAATCAACAAAAGTGACTAATCAAAGTCTAGAGGCGAAGCTGTTTTGCAAGCCTTTTATCCCTCGGCGTCCTGCTTTGCATGCTAGGTCACGGACTGAAAAGGACTGAGGAATGACGCCTTGCTCCCCATTTGGACTTTAAGCAATTGGTATGTCCTTGTTTATTGTCCAATGAACTCGAGTGGCGCTTGGGAAAACGACTTACAACTTGTGAATTGTATTGTTAATGTATGTGTACACATTTATAATTGTCTGTTTCTGTTTAACGTATTTACTTAAAGTTTGTAGTAGGGTGTGTTACAGTGCGAAATCGGTGTCCGCGTGATTTTGTTTTTAATTGAGTTTGGAAATTTGGCTATACTAGCGACGTTAAAATGTATCTGCGTGTAAAAAAAAACATTGCTTATTATTTTGAAGATATTGTATAAGCATGTTTTTTTTATACTACGTCGGGTGCGGTATTAAGCATACGACCCGCCTGATGTGAAGCTGTTACTGTAGCCATATAAACGCTCGCAACAAGAACATAAGCCATATAAACCTCTTTGGCTAGTCAGCAGAAGAAGAAGAAGGTGTTGAACCACTTACACTCCCATACATGGTATTTTCTAAGCGTTATATTCGGCGTTATTTCGGAATTAAAATAATTAGTTCTGTTTTGTCGTAATAGTCTCTCTAAACTAATTTGACTTAGTAAAGTTAATAGAAAAGCGTTTTTATGTTCATTTATTGTAGTTATATTTGATACGCGGTTCCATGATTGATGTAGGTTAAACGTCACATAAATATAATGAATAAAATATTGTTAATAAAATTTATGGGCAATGGTAAATAAGTAAGGCAATAAAATTTGATATACATAATATAAATAACTTTCGCTCATTTTCTTAGCTTTTTTGCACTCGTATAATCCATAAAAATATTTCATGGCACCTGTTTTGTTTTCTATCAATATAGTTAAATAATATTCTGTAAATATCATCATATTACATGCAATTATAATATTTAATTTTGTCACGAGATATTTTACGCATACCCAAATGAACGTATCCCTAACAGGAACAGCCTTTCAAGAGGTTTAAGAGTAAATTCCTTCAAACTGGCATGCCTCCCTCGCCCAATGGGCTTGTTTTGTTACCCCTCCTGTAAATTAGGTTTGTCCCTGATTCTTTCAGAAGTACCCGATAGCCTACAAAAGGTTTATTGTCCTTTTGCTTTTAAATTTGATTTTCTTCGTTGTAGTTTATGTTCTTTACTTTTTAAAAAGATTAAACTTCAACTTCTGTAATTTACTAGAAGGAGATACCAGCCGCGAAAATAATTTTGTGTAGGGATTGCCATTGATAAATTCGGTTTTTATTTATTTTTTTATGCCAAAGCGGGGGCCACACATGTGTCGCCATAAAACTATACGAACACTTTTTTATGGGTAAAGTGATATAGGATACGTTGCTCTTTCCACTTGTTACACTCATAAGTAATGGTAATTGTGAGAAAATAATTTAAGTTTAGTAATAGTCGGAAAAAGTTTTTTTTTATATTACTTCGAGTGGAAACTAGTATACGGCCCGCCTGATGTGAAGAGGTTACCGTAGTCATATTAACACTCAAAACAAGAAATATCGATTGAGGGTAACAGCTTCACATCAGGTATGCCGTATTCTTATCTGTCACCCGACGTAGTATACAAAATACAAAATGTAGACCGCGTGCTGCACCCCCGCTACCAACGCAGAAACTCCGTCATTCCTGATGGAGGACTCGCTCACTCGCAGGAACACAAAAACACTAAAGGAAATTGTTATTTGCCTGCGATATTCTTTGAGGTGGAGGTATGCAAGTACGGGATTTTCAACTCTCTCTTTTCGCCAGAGCCTCGTTTGTCTGTGCATGCACTACCTGCAGGTGAATTTGGTTTTGGCTCAAAGACGTTGATGAACCAGTTACGTACTTTGAAGAAATTTTCATACAAAATATAGGTTGGTCAGATAGTGTGCAGTACTTTTGGAACAAACTGTAGATATGAGATACCTAATCTCTACATTTCAAGAATTAGCCTATCTTTGTATACTTCTCTAGATTTGTTTAAATCTTTTCATGTGAAGAATCGTTCAGTTTTCAGAGCACAGGCGCCGCAGCCCAACAAAGACACACTCTCATACTAATGAATCAGCGATAAAAACTCGAACAACACTCGATCACATGCCCTACGCGTAGGGTTGCCAATCATACAATTACTAACTTAATATATTTTTTTATACTACCACGGGTGGACAGACAAGTATACGGCCCACCTGATGTGGTTACCGTAGCCATATTAACGCTTGCAACTTAAAATATCGCTCGCGCGCCGCCACCCCCGCTGCCAACGCAGCATCTCCTTCCTTTCTGGTGACCTCACTCACTCGCAGGAACGCAACAACCCTCAAACGAATTGTTATTTGGCTAATAATACTGTTTACAGTTAAATAAGTACAATCGAATCGAATCGTGTCCCACTTTACTGATAATCCATTTGTAACCATCAAAGTACACACCGAGGACGATTTTCTTAATAAGTAGGTACAATGGATTAAATTGAATCGTGACCGACTTTGATCATTCATTTAAAAACGTTAATGTAGTAAAGCTTTATTATACTGGTGAGTATAGCGCACTGTGTTTTTAATATGAACTACGGGTTTGTGATTTAGATAATTTTCACCTTTGGTATTATTGCAGTAGATATTTTTCAAATGAAATTTCAAAACATTTTTATTAATTTGAATTTTCTGTCACTCCACATACCTAGCGAAAACACGGATACAGAATGTGGAAGTTCATTGTGCAAAGATATAAGTAGCTTTAGTAGTTTTCGAGTTATTGTCATTTATGTTACTTATTGTCATTAATAAATATCACAATACAACTCTAAAAGCGTTGCTGTTGATTTGATTTTGATGAATCTTGGTTGATAATCAGATACATATTTTAAATTATGGTTTTTCAAGAGACAATCACGTCTTGAGGCGGTTCAAACAGATCTTGAAAAAGTTTTTATAGAGTCAGCAATGCACCAGTGATAATACTGGTATTGCAAAGATCCATAGATTACTGTAAGTGCATATCTTCAGATAAGTCATTATGATTGTTTTTGATATAAAGAATAAATATAACTAAAATTCATAATTTCCTTAATTGCTATTATAATTATGATGGCCAATGATCAAGTGTATCAAGCGGACGTCTAGTGTAAGTACGTATGTATGTAACAAACATATTGCATATGAAAGTTTTGGAAGAGTGGCGACCTTGTGATTTTAGATCATTATTAGCCAAAAACGTATTATATGCTTCGATGATAATTTAATTAGTTTTTTAATGATAAGCCTAATGCGACAACCCTACAATTGTTGACGGTACAGATTGAAGAGGCCGTCTATAGATGCGCTGCAAATGGGAGCGGCTAATGGCGACCCGCGTTCGCATTCGCGTTTTTTTCAAATACAGAACGTCCCTTTGTTGACTCCGTTCCGGATCCATTCCGAATAGGCGTTCGATACTGGCTGGTTTGTTTTCTTTTTTAACGGGTTTGTTTATTTTTTTTTTTCAGCCAGACAGTTTTGTTCAGATATGCTCTGTTCGATATTTAAATTGTTGAATACAGTATGTTTATTTTTCAGTTTTATATGATATCAGAATTTGCACACACATAAAAATAAAGTCCTTAATTTTAAAAAATGGATCGCATGACTGACAGACTAAATTATGAATTTTGCTAGGTGGTAGTGAAAACGGTAGCGCATAACCGTGTTTTTTAACTACGTGGCATGGGTGACAAACAAGGATACGACCCGCCTGATATGAACCAATTACGATAGCCAACAAACGCTTGCAACATTAAATAATAGTATCGCTCGCGTGCTGCTAACTCCGATAGCAGCAGCAACTCTTTCCTGGTAACCTCACTCACTCGCAGGAACACAACAACATAATAACTCTAGGCTTCTAGGTGTAGGAATTATTATTTGACTGCAGTCTTCTGAGAGATGCAGCTTCCCTTATATATAATGCCAAAGTGTGATCAGCCTGACGCAACATCTAGGTAATAAATAAACTAAATAGTTTTTTTTTATTTGATATCTAAGTAACTAGGCAGTTGCATAATTTTTGAAATGTCAATAACAACTTGGATATATAATTGGGTATCTTTGTAAAATAGTAAAATACGTCATGTTACCTAAATCAGTGTGAATGTCAACCCTAGCGCAGGCATAGCTGCGTCTTACAGCTTGAGTTAGGAAAGTTACTTGGAGAACTAAAACTAAGAGAGAAATGTTACGTAGGTACCTAGATTTTTTTTATTTGAGAGGGGGCAAACGAGCATGTGAGTCACCTGATGGAAAGCAATCACCATCGCCCATGGAGATCAGCATTACCAAGAGTACGCCAGTCCGTTGCCAGCCTATACTTTCCTTTCTTTCTTTCTGTGACCTCACTCACTCGCAGAAACACAACAATCCTCAAGGGAATTGTTATTTGGCTGCGATATTCTTTGAGGTGGACGTACTTCCCCAGTCAGCAGCTTAAAAATACCCTATGTCCTACCTCTCTTTTCGCCAGAGCCCCGTTTGTCAGTCAGCAGGGTGCACCACATGCAGGTGAGGTTGGCTTTGGTTCAAAGACGTTGATGAACCACTTACACCCTACAATTGCTGTAACATGAAAAAAAGCGAAAATTCCAATAACCTCTCTTAAAATTCCACCTCATAAAAAATCAACGAGTCCATTCACCCGGGCTAAACACCCAAACATTAATATTAAAGCCCTATCGCGACACAATGTCCCCTCACAGACAGACGGAAATATGAAAATGGAACGACGAAACGGAAAAACGCATCACTCGTCCGCACCCATCGGCGGACTGACAAAAAATGAACAAACGCGCGCTTAATTCGCAAAGAGCCCGTTTGATGTCGCTAATTGACAATCAGTTGGGGACGCGTCTCATTGGCCTGCCGTGTCGTTCCATTTTTAAAAATTAAAGACAAATAAATTATACAGTTAATATCTTAGTCTGTGTAGATATTCGTTATTTTTTTTTAATCGAACGCTATGTACGTAAATAATTTACATTTTTTGACTGTTTGTTCGTCAAAATATTTAATAAAATTGACGAGTTCGGTGGTCGAATAGCTATGGCTAGATAATTTGACTCCGAAGTCCCTAGTTCGATCCCCGTACAGGACAAACATTTGTGTGCATGAACATGTCTGTTTGTCTTGGTCTGGGTGTTTTCTATAAGTATTATAATTATGTATTTGCAAAAAAAAAAGTGTATAAGTATATTTGGGAATAGATGTAGCTGTCAAAATTATCTAGAAATATTTATTATTATTAAAATATAATAAATACCCATATACAATACAATTCAATAACGCTTTATTGCACCAAATAATATACAGACACAAAATAAAACAAAAGATAATATACAATAGGCGGTTGTCCGTGACCTTATTTGCACTAAAATTATTTCAATACCTGTTACCTATGTCTTTATTTGTCTTTGAAAATTAAATGCAGTACTCTGTTCTTATTTAATATCAGAAATCAGTAAGAACAATAATTAAGTAGTCTAATTATTGTATGCTAAAGTTTTTATCAATGAAAGAACTACAGTTCATATAAATGTATATTTTATTAAATTAATAACAACAGTGAAGAAACGACTAAAATATCATAGCGTCTTATAAATTGCTTCTTCCATTATCTCTTCTAATCTAGGAATTAAATTTGTATTTCCCAGAAAATGCTTACAATTTAAAGCCACGCAGGTGAATCCGCGGCATTTATACATATTATAGCAGTGTTTTTAGTTCTATCTCCTTCCTTAATTTAAGAAACAAAGAATTAGTATTTATTAGCATTAAACTTAACACTTAATACAGAGTAGGTACCTACTGCCTACAAAAATGGAGTGTGACTGTGTCATGGACACGGCCGTGTTGTACGTGAATACCTTATATGCACTAAAATTATCTCAAAATGACAGCGCTTCCCCCTCCCCCGCACGCGATATTCAATAGTCATTATTATTTAGCGTAATAAATTCTTTGATCCTTCATCTATCCTGTGGTGTGATTGAATTTTGGATGTAGAGCATACATTCGAAACTACAACGCCAAACTGTAGGATTCCCCCGATTTTGTTATCATTAGATTTTTTGGATTGCCCCCGTATGGTAGCAAATAATAATATAAAGACGTATTCATGGCAAACTCACACAAATAAAGGTATCTAAAAAAACAACACTTGATGCCAAAGAGATCACCACTAAATGAAATACTGTCACACATAAATTAGTAAATACCACACCGCTGGTAATATTCGGTGATGGCCACTTGGTTAACACCATGGCTTAACGAAGTTAGACATAGATAGACGTCAACATAATGTTTATGACAGTCCACAAGTATATTTTAACTAAACAAACATAAAAATCCCGCCTTAATTGAAACAACCTTTAAAAATCAGTTAACTTCCGCGCCACAAACGTTTTTAAAAAGTGTCATATTTCGCTACTGAAATTGCGTGTCAACAAGTAGTGACATTAAAAAACCTCTTTTATAAAAATATATAAAATCTGTCCCCTGGCACAAGAGCAAGGTGTCAGAGCAATTAGTTTGTGAATGAGCTAGACCGGTGGGCATGATGCGTTTCATGTTCAAAAACTTGATAAAATATTAACATGTTGATGTTTTAAGTCGGGGTTTGGTATGTGGTGGAAACGCATTTTAATATATTTGAATATTTATTTTTATTTATCATATAGCTTAACGGCTCTGGAATCAATGTCCTATAGAGCCCGGCTTAGTATTATTTCTTTACCTTATTCCCGGATTCAGGGACATGCCGAAAAATATCAGTCAGTCGATACCGAATTTTCTCGTTCCTCGGTTACGTGTATCTCTCTACATGGTTTTATTATAATAACTTATAATAAAACCATGTAATAGTGAATTTTTATCATAGTCAATACTCATAGTGTTTTTTTTTTTGTTTTGCACGACTTCTTGGAATGACTCGACAGCCTTTTTAATTAAAGATTTTACAAATTTTATACACTCAAATGATTACTTGCATCAAAATACATTAACTCTATTATGAATCAATACCATAATACATTAAATTATGAAAATTTGTTTAAAAGGACAACCGCGCTCACAAAATTCGCGCCTAAAATTCTTTAGTTTTTGAATATGAAGTTGAGAAAAGAGGCAAGTTGTTAAACGGTTTTCGACATGTTCTATTAATAGATAAACAGTGAAACACATTGAATAAGTATGCTAGTGTAGTGTCTAAGTAGAGACTACTAAAGAAGCATAATAATTAAGTAGGTACCTACACTAGAATGAGAAATAGTACCTACCTACTTACCTACCTACAACTAATAGTGATAATTTTAATTGTCGGAGGGTTTAAAATAGAGATATTGTCCGCGGTTTTCCCAGGGGTTTACAGTATGGGGTTCTTTGAGAAAAGCGTAAAAAAGAATTATACATTTTTCCAATGATGCATCTGGTGTCGATAGACTGCGATGACTGATGGCGGGTCGTACGCTTATTTGTCACCTTAATCAGTGGTATAAAAAAGATGAATACTTGAGCGTAACGATTATGAAGGTATGCCAGTTTATCAGATACGACAGTCAGCTCGGGGACGCTGATAATATACGAGTATATTTTTTTAAAACCATGGTTAAACATTGATATGAACTGATTTCAATGAGTTTTTCGCGAAATTGAATTTATTTGAAGATTCAGGAAGCGCGTATGGAATTCTTGGTTATGACGAGCTCGGTGGCGTAGCGGTCAATGACGCGGCTTCGACACCAACGCTCGTGGGTTCGATTCCCACATAGGACAAACATTTGTGTGCATGAACATGTCTGTTTGTCTTAGTCTGGGTGTTTTCTATGTATCATAAGTATGTATTTACAAAAAAAAATGTATTTACGTATGTTTATCAGTTGTCTAGTACCCATAACACAAGCTTCGCTTACTTTGGGGCTAGATGGCGCTGTGTAAATTGTCCAAAATATTTATTTATTTATTATTTATCTTGGTGAAGAAGTGTAGCTTGCTGTGTGAAGGAATCAGAGATACCTAATACCAGGATGGTAAAGGGGGTGGAAAGCTGACAGACTGAAATTGAAATTTGCGTTTTAAGTATTCCGGAGAGAGAGAAAGAGGACTAGTTAGAATAGTGTGAATTACGCAGAGTAATCTTTCCGTTGTTGAATAGGTATCACTCATATGTAGCTAATTTCACTTCCTACCTTTTCCAAGTAGCTTCATGACTAAAGCACCAAAATCAATCATAAAATTTATTTTAAAATAGCTAAAATTATAATGTCCTCATATTTTAACTAAAGTTTGTCGCTGTGTTTTTTTCTAATTCATTAATTTAAAAAACCGTATCGATTTCTTGCGCTTCCAATTGATTATAATGTCATTTGATAAACTTATATTATTATCAATCGATAGTCTTTAGTAGTTCCCGCCCACGAGAACCATCGAACTCGTGTATTTAATAAATTATAAGGTTACCAAAATATTAGCAAAATTTATGTTCCACAGTTCATTGGTCAAGCTAGTTGGTTTTATATTTTTTTTAATAGAAACTTATATAGTTTTACCGCCATTACAGACAGGAGAATTTGCATATTTTAACACACTGAAATTTATATAAAAATTAGTGATCGTAAAACTCCCACGGATGCTTTCCTCCAATCCGCATCACACTAATATCATACCGTCTATTTATAAATACCCACAAGATATTGTCTATTGTTTCCCAATGATAAAGTCCCAATAAATTTATTGGCTACATCACCACACAGAAATTTCGACCTTATTCTACCTATTTTACACTGCATTTTTGCTAAAATTGAACCGACTCTACCACCAGGGCAGTACGATTTCAGTTGGTAGGGATAACAATCGTCTATTGTGACGCCTATCTCTTTTGCGCATCGACCGCCGGCTCCTTTGTTAGGTAGAGACAGCTGTATATGTTTGCTCTATTCTGGCACAATGATCGGTGGAAATAGGCACGCCTTTGTGGCCGAGATTTTCTTCTATTCGTCCATTACAGTTTCATTCTAGTATGTAATTTCATTTACTGCGCATGTCTGTGGTGGTTTTTGTTTTGTGTCGATATATTAGAGGGTTTATGCAGAATGGAGTGTCAGTAAGAGTTCAATAGTGTAGCTGAACGAGCTGTTGGTTTTAATATCATTAAATGAACAATGAATGAAGGATGGAGATGAAATATTTTCTATTTAGAGACGTTGCATAGTCTGTCAATCGAATCCTACTGATTATAACTGAATCATAGGGACATAGTAAGAACATTACAATTTAAACAAATATCGCAGATTACATATATCTGAAAAAAATACTCGTCTAGCTTTTTGTACAGATAACGAATTTTAATTAAACTGAACGAAAAAATTGGACTTCACTCGAGTAACCTATTAGGTACAGTGACGTCGTAGTTTGGTATTTAGTACATTTTTAATACAAAATTGCTGTTTTGACAGCTGATAAAAGTAACTAATTTGACTATAATGTCATCTACTTGCAGTTGAGCAGCGCGGTGGAGTATGCTCTCAACCCCTTAGGTTGAGAGGTGGCCCGTATCCCAGCAGTGGGTTGATTAAGGGTGGAAAACCACGACGACTTATTTACTTAGAGATGGAAATTTAACTACTGTAGCTTACTAAAAAATTAAGTATTACTAAAAAAGTAAATAACGGGTTAAAATCAAAAATATTCACCACAGAATAACAAGTTTTTAACCCGTTTTTAATTAATCGAAAAACATTCAAAGCCTAGATATAGGATATAACATAGGTTGATGACTTACTATTATGTAATCCGATAATCGTAAACGGGTCGTTTAGATTTTCATATCGACTATTTCTATTCCCCCAACCGGTTCTTCGGTTTATAACCGGTAAGCAGGTTGCGATATCTAAGGCAAGCCTTTCTTACATTTATGAGTCCTTAGAAAGAATTAATAGGGCTGGCATTAAAAAATATCGATAAATTGTTGCATCAGAAAGTTATTCCATTTTTAAGATAAATATTTTTCCTTTCGATCGTCGTTGAATCGGAATTGTTTTTTAACAGGAAATAATTTAAATTTAATAATTATTAAGTGTATAAATTTTATTATAAGCATATGCAACCTATCAATATTTATTTTGTCGATCGAATCATTTATGGAATCAGCTGTGGTGTTTAATTATGAATTTATTTATTACTTACGCATAGAGTTTTGTATTTGCTGAATTTCTGATGCCGTTGGTCGAGGTATAGAGTCGAGAATGCAATTTAAATATACAATATAATTATGTAAATTATACACTCTTATGACTAGATTGTACCATGTAGTGTGTTTGTATTACTGATGTGGCAAACAAATATAATTCACCTTATTATAAACAGCCTATTGACGCTAGCAAAATGCATAACCGATCTTGTAACAATTATCTCTAAATAAACTCAACAATCAAGTATATTTTTTTTTAATTGTTAACTATATTCCAAATTTCTTCTTATTCCTGAGCTGTATTATTTACAGATCAGAGAAATAATGAAGAATTTTTGGATTAAGATACCAATAACAGACAATTTTGAGGAGGGCACAGTCCAGCAAGCCCCTCTCTATAGGTACCTATGGGCTAAAAATAAAGTTTAAAATTACTTACGCTTGATTTGATTTTAATTGCGGTTTAGCCGGGGTTAATTCTTACAAAAAGCTACGTAGTTACGTAGTTTACTAACTAGTTCATAACATTGATTAAAAATAAACTCAAAATTATGATTAAATATATTCAATATTTTGTAATATAAAGTTGATATATTTTGTTATGATATATTTTGTATCATAACAAAATACCTATATCAACTAATAATAAATAACATATGATATATTTTGTAACATAAAGTTGCTTTCATTACTAATTCGATGAGACACATATAAGTTGAATAATTATCGATGATTCATAATCCGAAATCAAATATTTAGTAATAACCGTTCCACCTGAAACCCATTAAAATTCTAGTTAAGATAACCAGTCATGCTTTTAATTTGTGCACATGTTAGCGGTAAAATAGTTAAATTGTGTAGTGATGTATGGTCTACGGTATTGGAACAAATAATGGCCGCACGCCAATCACAGCCCGTGTTGACTGATAGTGCTGTCAGTTAGCTAATCGAGAAGTCGGTTACTCGATTTCTAGTGGGATTTTGAATTTCGATTTGTTGAAACCGTCAGGTGTTTATTGTTTTCAATACGTAATAGTGTTGACCTATTTTGATTATCGATGATATTTTTTTATTGTGTCCATGAATGTTTAATGTTATATCTTTAAGTGTTATTTTTGTATACTAAATGGATCAGTAATTGCAAAAAGAGCACATGAAAAAAAAGAATACCTACACTGTGAAATGTAGATATTTTATTACAGTTTTATTTTTTGTTGTATGTTTTGTTTTTTAATGGCATAAATAGTATATTGTAGTATATTGATACCTATTTTGAAAACGGCTATCAGGACGAAAATTTGTATGTAGGTACTTTGATAACATTTCGATGCTTGAATTTATCTATTTTGTGTCATTCTGGAAAAATACAAGGTGTATTGTAAAAAAAAAAATAAGACGCCAATAGAAGTTCGGTCGCTCTGGTACCTATTTGCTAACGCTTTTAAAAGCGTAGTAGATTTGTTACCTAAACTTTAAACAAAATATATTTAACTTACATGTTAATAGGAAATGATTTCCAATTGCCTAAATACATAGTAGTGTACATAC
Source organism: Hypsopygia costalis (assembly GCA_937001555.2). NCBI lineage: Eukaryota > Metazoa > Arthropoda > Insecta > Lepidoptera > Pyralidae > Hypsopygia > Hypsopygia costalis. Next base: position 12,934,103 of record OW443344.2, read on the forward strand.
CCTTACTACTATTACTTATATTATGTACTACAGGTATTTAAAAAAACCGTCAGTAAAAACAACACGCGTCAGCAATATTTAAATCAGAAACAAATCTACGCTTTTCAAGTAACATGTTGTCAATGAAAAAACATGTTTGTTACAATATTACAAAATAAAAGATCCGTTCAGTCATTGTTTAATATCTTAAACAACATGTCACGTGTCAATTGTCGTCAATAAATGACAAACACGTCCAAAGCTGATGCATAAGCAAATATACAACACTATCTCTGTAACAGTTAGTTGTATTACAAGTCTGAATAATCTTCTTCCATTTGCCAGAGCACGACTTCACCTTTGTCGATCCGGTAGCGACGTCCCCTTAATGGTTGCATTAATCTGTAGCTTGCAATCAACCGCACTTTATTCTATGCACTTAACTTTTATATCGCCGTCTCTGTGTTGTCTATGAGCGTCTTAAGTTGCAATGATTATGACCATCTCGAGATTGTTGAATACTTTATACACGTTATTTTTTTTTATACCAGTCGTCAGACAAACAAATATAATGGTATTTTTAATGATATTCGGTTGTCATAGGCTATCTTCAACATCATTATCAGCCTGTATTCTACCCACCACTAGATATAAAATGCTTTCCACCATTTCCGATTTTCTGTTTTCCCAGCCACTTCCAGCCGGTTTTTCATCGGTCATTGATCCATCTAAAGAGGGAACATCCTACGTTTCTCAACCCTATACGCGGTCTCCGCTCTATGACTCTCTTCCCCCATCTACTATCACTGACTCGGCAGAAGTGGCCGGCCCACTGCTACTTCAGATTGCTAACTATAAAAGCTATATCAATATCTTTGGTTTTCCGTCGAATTTCTTCGTTCTGGATTTCTGTGCTTACTTTTAGAATCTCAACTTTGTTTTCAATCTTCGGTTGTTTTAAAATTTTAGTTGCTTTATTTTAGGCCAGCCTTAATTTAGGCCAGGTACTCTCTACCCATAGTACCCTGAATAAGAAGGTATCAAGTTTAGTGAAACTGTCAACGTTTACTCTTGTCTCTCTAAGAAATAATATAAAAATATTTCGTATGTCTAATTAATTTATGTCTAGCAATTAGTATATAATAGAAGTTTATATAAAACTTCTTTAAATTTTACATAATTCATCTATCTTTTCTTTTAGATACTTACTTATATTTCCATAAAAAGTATTAGGTACCTAATACTTTTTAGGTACCTAATACTTTTTATGTACGTACCTAGCCACTTTAAAATTTTGAAGAAAAGACCTTAATGAAAAGCAATACAAAGCTAAGAAAATACTATATACAACGGCAATACAAATAGCCTTTGCGATATCAAAAGAAAATACGCTATCTCCAAAAATACCGTGAAGCTGCAAAAATAAAGGGACCCTTTCACTCCGAGGGCCGCAACAAAAACCCAACTGAAAAGTAAATTAACCTTTCTGAAGAACGAAACTCATTTACCGATACAAGAAAACCAATAGAGTTGGCCGAATCGGAAAATGGATGAAAAGACGGTACGGAATCAACACTGAAACTGAGCTTAGGGCTGACGTACACATCACTTTAGCTTTGTTGCGACTTGTCGCAACACAACAAGGACAACCAAGCATTTAAGCTGTTTTATTATGCACTGTATGGATAACATGGACATTTTTAGACCAAAGCTTGAATGGTTGAATTTATTCTGTGTTGGCGACTGAAACTCAACTGAAGGAAGGCCCTCTTAGAAGCAATAAAGTTGTCCAGCAGTTTCACATAATGATCATATAGAGAATAGAAAATAAAATCCTGTTTTTACAGTCTTTGCTTCTATTACCCGTCTGGTTCTTATCAATTTAATTATTATTTTTCTATCTCCTGTGCAGATGTTTAGGATGAAAAAAGCAACTACATAGCGACTAAACGGATGTCGATCGCTCGTGTGAGCGAAGCCTTAGTCTCATTGAAGCATGAGTACACAAATGCTTTTCTTAAGGCATTCACGGTTTTCTATGGAGGCAATAAAGGTTCCCACGGACACAATACGCGAAGGCAAGGAGAGTGATGAAAAGTTGGAATGTGGGCCGCGCTTCAGGAACTAGTGATGCGGAAGTTTTTTGAGATTTGTCGATAGACGCGTGTACTGCTGGAAAGATAAACTGTGGGTGAAATACCTAAGCTATGTATAATTTCATAAAGAAAAAAATATTCTTTCTGTCGATAACGTAGGTACCTGCTTAATTTTGATAAATAAAAAGGAGATAATCAAGAAGAAAGTAATTTTTTTTTTTTTTTATGTGAGAGGGGGGCAAACGAGCATGTGGGTCACCTGGTGAAAAGCAATCACCACCGCCCATGGAGACCAGCGACACCAAGGGGTCGCCGATCCGTTGCCAGCCTTTAAATCAAAATGGTTTCTGATATTATAATACTACTAAATACGTCCACGGTTTCGGTCATGTAATTTATACCGTATGCGCCATATTGCTTAAGTAGTGATAACCTGTCTTTATAAAGCAGCAATGTGAAGTTCAAAGAATAAAAAAGTAAAAATAAATATTCTTGGACAAATCACACACTGCCATCTAGTCCCAAACTAAGCAAACCTTGTGCTATAGGTACTAGATAACTGATCTATTAATAAAATTCATTTTTTTTGTGGTGGTCTTACAAACAAACAAATCGATAATGGTGATGATAAAGACAAATAAAATAGTACATCAAAAATCTCTTAAAATTAAGGATAAATTTTTATTGTAAAAAGTAATCATAAATTCCTTTGTAGGTACATTATTGAGAAATTGAGTATAAAAATCGTTTTTGTACAGTTCACGGTAATTATGATTCCATAGCGCTAAAATTGCAGAAACTGATGGATACACATATTTATTACATTTTGACATTTTATTTATGTACTACTAATTTTCACATAGTATGTAATGTATACATTATAATAAGTAATAAATGTACTTAGGATTATCTTCGATAACCCTTATTCAACCCACTGCTGTTCAGTGGGTTGACGGAGGCCAGTGTTTTCAAGTCGCCTAAATGCCACCGACTTGGTTTAACGACTGTCATCGATAACAGGTGGGACCGAGCCCAAGATAAATAAACTCATCCATGGACAGGCTACGGTTGACGTTGCTTTACTTTCTCGTTCGATTAGACTGAGACGCGCAACGACGCCATCAATCCTCGAATTGTTATACTAATTGTAAATTTATCGATAAAAAACCTACATCCCTAAAGTGCGGTTATTCCCGTCACTTTCAAATTATTTTTGCGGGCTTTCTTCGCTACAGTCTGCATTGAATGCGGAACAGAATAGCGTCGGATTTTAAGGAATTACCGCTTTGTCCGGGAGTAAATGAGAGAACCGCTTAGTTTTTCCTTTTCTAGCAACTTGCGGTTAATTTATTTAATAAGTTGTTGCTGAATAGACCTCGTGGGCTGCGAGTGGAGGGATGAATCGGATTTTCCATTTTCTTTTATTTTTCCGTACACAAAAGTGTTCAGTATTTTGTTTTTGTAAGGCAAGTAGGATTTCTTTAGACTACTACGCTTTTGTTCACGACAGTTCTTTTCATATTACGAAGAGTTGTTTTTCCTTAAAATCATTTTTATAATAACAGCTGATACATTTTTTTCCTTCTTATATCTTTATATACTGTATTAGTAGCATTATGTTTACTTGTTCTCAGTTATAAGACATCAACACCAGGGGCCCTACCGCCTAAGCTGAAGCCGATTCCGTTCGATTATTTTGATTCCAAAAATAGGTCAAAGTTAATGAGAAACATTTTCAGCTTAGTTGATAGAGCTATGGGGTTTCTATCAGCTAAGCTAAATAAAATTACCATCTATGTAAGGTGAAGTTGGATTTTTGCAATCAAAAAATCCAGTGGTAATCGGCTTCAGCTTCTTCGGTAGACCTCCAGGTACCGCCGAAGTTGAAGTCGATTCCCACTGATGTTTTTGATAGCCAAAAGAAACAGTACTATGTATTACTAGTAGATTTTTTTTTTTTTTATATATTAGCTCAGCATATTGGCTCCGCTTTGCCTGATGGAAAGCGAAAAGAGGAGCCCCAATCGCATCGGCAACGGACAAGAGACCTTGATGTCTTGTCAGAATGGTTTTCCATACTCGTTTTAGTTACAAATTATTCATTTCAATTTTAGCTGATGGTCTTTAGTGGCGACTCAGCTTTACTTACTCCAGAAAAGATCCAAGCAATATTATTCAGTATCTTTAAAAGGCTGACTGATCTATCAACCTACCTAGATACCTAGACGGATAGGGCGCAAAGCTATGGGTACTAGACACCTGATAAATGTACTTAAATACATTTTTTTTGTAAAGCATACCAATAATACATAGAAAATACCCAGAACAAGACAAACAGACATGTTCATGCACACAAATGTTTGTCTTATGCGGGAATCGAACCCGCGACCTTGGAGTCATTGTAGCCATTGCTAGCCATTCGACCACCGAGCTCGTCAACCGTTAACTAGTTAACCTATCATCGTCAGGTCATTTTAGACTTCACTACAGGAGCACGACCCTCTCTCGTCCGTCCCAGACAGAAGGAGGATTTCGTCTACACTCCCCACGCTGGCCAGACGGGTTGGAGAGGCCTGATCGATGTTTTATAATGTATTTCCCTTAGTCGCCTTGTACGACATCCACGGGAAGAGACGGAGTGATTCTATTCTAGTCTGCCGGAAATCACACGGCCAAGTTTATTTCGACACGGTTTATTTCGACCAACTTATAGGTTAAAGTTGGTCGAAATAAACCGTATATTTAATTGCATGTAGTGATTACTCTTCAGCCTGTCAGTTTTGTTCTCCTTCCATAAAAATACATACAGAAACAACATTTTTGTATGTATTGTTGGAATACGAGTATAAACAACAATAATTGTTAGCATTGTTGCGTGTTACACGACTTTGGTGCGTTCGCGCAATTGCCTTCTTTAATGTGTTCGCCGTTACAATTAAGACCGCGTTCACACTTGTGTGGATTCTGAAGTATATTGGGGTGTAAGTGATTTATCGACATCTTTGAACCAAAGCCAACTTCACCTGCACGTGGTGCTGCTGACTGCTGACTGACAAACGAAGCTCTGGCGAAAAGAGAGGTAGGGAGCGTAATTGTAAGCTACCCGACTGGGGAATGACCTCCACCTCACAGAATACCGCAGCCAAATAAGAATTCCCTTGAGGGTTGTTGTGTTCCTACGTGTGAGTGAGGTCACCAGAAAAGAAGGAGAATCTGCGTTTTTTTTTTTTACATATTTGTTGACTTTGATTCAATAGCTAATATTTAGTAAGTATACTTAATAGTCTAAATATTTAAAATGATCACCTACATGAATGTAAATTTATTTTATTTTCAAAACTGTACTTAAGTCAATTCTATAGGTATGTAGATACCAAAGTAGAGATTGTTTTATATTAAGTGGGAATATGATGATTTTACGGAATAAAAAGTAGCGTATGTCCAGAACTCTTAAACTATTCCCATAAAAAATCATGCCAGTCCATTGATTTATTTTGACCTGATAGAAGGACAAAGAAAAAAACCAACATACTTTCGCGTTTATAATATTAGTGTTAAATATAATACTTCATTTTAAAATTGTGACCTCCCACATACAGTCTCAACACTCAAATAATTTTGGGTTGCTTGATTTTTAGCTGGACCCATTCAGAATTCTTCTACTCACTAGTACTAGGCGGCTCCAGCTATGTTATTGTTATACTATAAGTGAAATTACTTTATTTTCCTGAAAAAAGATTATCACACAAAAAAAATATAATACGATCCTTTAGTTAGATACTAAGTATATTTATTTAGCTATAGAATACCTGTAACTAATACTTAGGTAATTAATTTAAAATTTCTGAGTGACGAAGTATAAAACAGTCAATAGTCAGGTAAAAACATTTACACATCTGCTACGTGTAAACACAGCCTTTACTCTCGAAAAAGACAATATGGCAGTGTGCGTTCGAAATTCGAATTCATCAAAATAATGCGCGGAACGTGATCTCGTGCGAAGTTCGAGGATGAACGTTTATCTCGCGATGCGTTTTAACGTTTGACACGAGTGCGCGGGAGTTGCGTTTTGTTCTTTTAAAAAAATCCTTTTATTAATTGCAGGTCATTGTTGTCGGTGGCCGATGCGTTTACGTTGCACTGTGAGAACGCATCTTTACTACGCTTCTTTACTTAAAACTGGATTACTGTCATGCATTTGTCTTGTACACCTGTCGTGCATTGTTATTATTTTTAGTATTATTTTGTTTAAAACAATGGTATAATAATTATTGTTTTGGTTATGAATATTAATTGAATGTACCTACTTTATGATGAGAATCTAGTAATAGATATACCTACTAGTATGGTGATTATTACCTAAAATATTAAAATATTGTATACCTACATTTCAATGACCGTTGCGCTCTATCCAAATAGTTCTGTGTAAAAAATATTGATTAAATCTTAAAATTTGTATAACAATCTTAGACAAAGAAATAATTATACAGAAGTAAGTAGGTACATTATATACTAAAAAATAAACAAATACCTACCTATTTTGTATGTCAAATGACTGACTGTTTAGTCAAACGACATAAAGTTACAATAGGAAAGTTAATATGGTCGATTAGTTTTCTTAAATAATTACCTAATTTTCCGCGCAACTTTAAGGTAAATATAATTTTTTTCTTTCAATAAATACAACATAAAAAAATATCAAAAATGGTTCAGCCGTTCACGCGTGATGCCGTGACCAAGGGAAATAGGTATATATATATTCTAATCGCAATATATATACTTATACATAAATTGCGATTAGAAAGAAGAAAGAAAGAAGTATAGGCTGGCAAAGGATCGGCTACTCCTTGGTGTTATTGATCTCCATGGGCGGTGGTGATTGCTTTCCATCAGATGACCCACATGCTCTGCTCGTCCCCCCTCCCCCTCATATAAAACAAAAATATTAAAAATAATAAACAATTTTTATGAGCACGTTAAGGACAACAATTCGCACAAAAATATAACGCCAATGCAAATAATTCCGTCGTCGAATTGTTTTCACGTGGAGCCGTAATAAATCCGTTTTATTGTACAGCTTGAGTTGCGTTGATTTATCTCACGGCTGTTACTTAATCGGCAAGATTAATAAGATTAAAAATCTCGACAAAATTTACCGTGTGAGGACTGACGTCGGTGCCTTTTTGTTTGCCTTTCTTAAAGCCGAAGGAGCGCGTAAAATGCGCTTACGATTACGACATTAATTTGTCGCAGACTTCGATTTTCGTATATATCCATAGATGCATTGTTGTTATGTCAAATGGGTTGTACCTGGTACACGCGGCGCTGATGCATCATTGATGAAAATTCGCGCGTGTGTGTCCACATTCAAAAAATATCAATAGTAAACATCGTTATCGCCCGTAGAATTCGTTCTTGCCAAACCTGCGAGCCAACCCGCAGTTGAGCAGCATGCTGGAGTATGCTCTAAACTCCTGCGATTGAGAGAAGACCCGTATCCCAGCAGTGGGATTAATAAGGGTTGACGACGAGACCTGCGAGTGGGCAACACTAAAAAAGGCCCTTAGGTTCATGCATGTTGCTACATTAGAAAATATTTTTACCATATTCATAATAGGAATGTCGTTTGGTCAGCAGTGGACAGCGATAGACTGAAAGGGGTTTTTGAATCTGGATACGTGCATATTGGAAATCTCTTCAATATATGTTACTTAGATGATACTAATTCATTTGAAGAATTACAAATATAATATCAATAAAATATGATTGCGGGGCCATTCCAAACTAAACCGTGTTATACAAGATGTTTCAATAATAAATAAATGTATTTGTAAGTAGTAAATTATTCGCATATGACATGTCATATGGTCGAACAAACGACCGAGGTTTCTTGGAATTTTCATTTTACTGCCACAATATTGTTGTAAATTATTGTAACTACATTACACCTATATTTAAGTCGGTCAATTGTTTTTTTCGAAAACCGGACAAATAAACTTGTCGTGGTCAGATACAAAAGAAAAATAAAGTGAAATTATATTTATACCGTAATTCATAAAAGACAAGCGGAAAATATAAGATTATTATTATATTATGGTACGCTACTGAATACTTGTTTTCTTTTAAAATACGTATTGAAATATTTTATGTCGGAAATAATGTACTGCTGTATACATTAAAATTGTTTTTATTTAACTTTATAAGCATTAATATCGCATTTGGCTTCTTTGTTTAGACTTTTTAAATATCTTCATTGATTACGAAATCATCATAAAAACGTCATTAATACATTTTAAATAACAAACCAGATTTAAAAGTCACTTAAACATCGGTCAGTATATTTCCTAAATTGTGCGTAAATGTCTCAAAAACCATTAACTGTGAGTGTGTAATATATTCAAGCGTCCTAATGATTAACGTTAAGTGCAGACAGGCGATGCCAAATTTAAATGCGGAACAAAATTTTTCGCTTGCATTTCTAATCCCGCGGGCCGTTTATCACTTGGACCGCATTCTCGTAATTTGGCGGGTCGACCATAGATCCGTCGTCAGTGGTCGTCAACATTTTCACCGCGATCACTGCGTCGATTTATATAATAGACGTCAGGGGTGGCAATCACTAACTGGCCATTATACAAACGCTATTTTGTACCAGATCGTTAAGGTGCAAACTGTATTTTGGTGATTTGTGCTAATTTGATGGTGCAATTAGCGTGGTATATTCGTCGACACGCTCGATTGTGAGTAATTTTAATTGTGATTATGTTTAGTAAAAAACGCCATCATTGTTACAACGATAGGTACTTGGACAATGTTCGTCAATTTTTGACACTACGTACCTATAGATTGGTGTGAGTTTGCAACTCAAATCCTATATTATGTTTTTATGACTGTCATCTGTATAACTGTACCCTTCATTCTGCAAAAGAAACGAGTGTGTACTCTGTCGCTACATATTGTAATTTACTATTACTTCAAAACATTCTCGTATAATATGTCTTTAAGTCGACATAGCTCTGAGAGTCAGCAAGCTGAACTGGCAGCTGATAGATCCAGGGAGGAAAGTCCTAGAGTGGAGACCACGTATGAGCCGAGGAAGCCGACGACCCCAAAAAAGTGGCTGGTAACAGTTGGATGCCGAAAGCGGAGGATCGCAATAGTGGAAAACATTGAGAAAGGTTTATATCCACCAATAGGTAGATACAGGCTGATAATGATGATGATGAAGAAATATCTTTAGCGGATATATTCCAAATAATCATAACCACTTATGTCCAAATATTACCTTTAAAGATCCCTAAAATAACCATAACGTCGCCTTAACTTGCGTAACTACAAAACGCTATCTATCTATCCACGCATCGTTTATTGCTGCCCAAATTTCAGTCGAATAGATTCTAATTCCGCTATCCAGACAGATTTACGGTGGAACTTCGCTATTGTGACTAAACATTTTATTATGTTCCGCTTCTCATCTGTTACTCTTTATAATAGCCGGGTTATTTTCGGTTGCTTCAATAGTAAGTGCAGTATTGTGGGGAACAATTTTATGTTCAGTACTGGAATCTCCACTGTCGATTGTTATTTTATGACTTCCTATGTCTTTTCGCTTGTGTAAAGTAGAATTGTCGTCATCGGAATATAGTTCCAGTGAGTTTACTTTGAAGGGATTATCATTTTATTTCAATAATTTCCATTGTGTTTACATTTACTTACTGTATTTTCGTTGACAGAAGGTTAGTAGGTACAAAATTAGAATGTCTGTGTTAAAAATAACACTAATTTAACTGATGATTTCATTCATTGTTTAATTTCTAGTTATGTTCCGTTTCTCATCTGTTACTCTTTATAATAGCCGGGTTATTTCCGGTTGCCTGAATAGTAAGTATTGTGGGGAACAATTTTATGTTCAGTACTGGAATCTCCACTGTCGATTGTTCTTTTTTCATTTACTTCGAATGTATTTTCATTTTACTAAGGACTAGCTGACCTGACAGACGTTGCCCTGTATTCTTTACATTGAATATTAAATTCGAATTGGTTTCGCGCAATCTGTCAAACGACTGACATAAAGTTACATTAGAAAAGTTAATATAGTCATTTAGTTTTCTTAAATTTTCCGCGCAATTGCCTTATTTTTTCTTTCATAAGAACCTTCTCCTGACAATAACAAATACAACATAAAAGGAAATAGCGAAATCGGTCCAGCCGTTCACGGGTGATGACGTGACCAAGGGAATAGGGATTCGTTTATATATATATATTAATATATATATATATATATATAGATATATATGTGTGTATATATATATATATATATATTCGTAGACAGAAGGTTAGTACAAAATTAGTATGTTTGTGCTAAAAATAACACCAATTGAGCTGATGATTTCGTTCATTACTTGACTTCTTGATCTCTACATAAATTTAAAATTCCTTTACCTATATACAAAAAGAAGGTGATACAGACCAGATTTATAAACTGAGTTTCACTTATTCTGCCTGGTTTGAGTGTGGGAACTAAACGAAATTATCACTATTATTAAAATTCATACAGTTAAAATCTCCAATATACATATCATTATTATTAATTACAATTTAGAATTTATTCTCATATATCTACGGAAATACTTATATGAACATACTACACTAAAACCTTAACTCTTAGTCTGTTTTATCATATGAGAGGGGGGAAAACGAGCAGGTGGGTCACCTGATGGAAAGCAATCACCATCGCCCATGGAGATCAGCAACACTAAGGGGTCGCCGATCCTAGTTGTAACTTTAGCGTAAAACAAAATTGATTGTGTGATTTAATAGTTATTTGTTATACGAGAGTGCAAAGTTGCTTTTTACCCGCGTGCTCAATTTTAATGATCGAGCAAGCGAAGGATTCTAAAATTTAAAAAAACGAGTGATTCAAACAATCTATCGTGTAAAGAAAATTGCGCGCGCAAAGCAAATTAAATAAAAGTACACCAAGGAGGTACCAAGTCAGAGGTTTTAACAAATTAAAAAAAGTTGTATGATAAATTCGACACCATGGAGGTAGAAGTAAATAAGTTTTATAATGGTTTGAATTCACAAACTTAGTGCACACGATGTTCTAAATTCAAATTTACTTTATCCTCTAGCGGATAAAAAAGACTTTTGAACTCAGATATCGAATAGCAAAAATACTCTTTCCGAGGGGGGGGGAAAATATTTGTCTGTTAGTCTTTAATTTGTAATTAACGCTAAATACTTCTACAAAGACTGATTGATTGATATTTCTACAAAACATGAAAGAAAAGTTGGTCTGTTGTATTTTTATCTAATGTTGCTGTTGTTTTAATTAAAAGATTTTCTTGTACAAACGTTTTCATTGGCGCCGCCATTAGACGCTATTTTTTTACTAGCTCCATGTTCAAATTCTCTTTTGATTCAGTTTACAAGGAAAATAGGATTTAGTTTAACGAGTGTGTCCTCATTCGATTCCGAGTAAGACTTATTCTTTTGATAAATGTTCAAATATCTTCTTTATGGTACATACATACGTATGTTAGAAGCAGAATCAGATTGAAATGAAATGGCATTTGCCTAATTTCATCGTAGGTACTTCTGAACTCTACTGACTGAGACGTTGTAATATTTTATGGAAAATAGAAAAGAATTTCATGAAGCTACTGTAATTATTGCAGTTTAAAGTACTTCTGGGTTAGTAATGTTATCGAAATAATTAAGTCATCAACTGAGACTCTGGCGATATATATCATATATATATATTATAGATCTGGTGACCTCAATTTTAAAAACAAAACAGCTCCTTTTTTCCTGATTTTCAAAACATGTTGGCTTATTCCTTTTTATTCTTATTGTCACCAGATCTTCCAAAAGTGTGATCTGTAAGCGACGAAGTAGTAACGATATATGTACTCTATATACAGACATAGACAAGAATACTGTTTCCATAGTTCCCCAAATTATTACTGCATAGGACGTGTCAAGAGAATCCCCAATTGTCTATTACAGCTCAAATCTACGTCGTTCTAAGTTAATCCAGCCTTTGTCGAGAATCCAATCCTACCATCTTCTATATCCGGTCGGTTGCTTTGAGATATTTATCTTTTGTTTATTTAGATTTGAATTGTAAAACTGGCTAGTCAACTCAGTGATAAACGAACTTAGTCTTCAAACAAATGCCGAGATGAAGTTATCTAGATTAAACCCTCGTCGCACGCGCAGGTTTTGTTGTCAGCTGTGAAGATGGCGAGGTTTAAACTTGCGCGTTTGTAATTATAATTCCTTTTTTACTAAAGGCGTTTAAGCATTATTGTGTATTTAATTCGTATTCTAAAAATAATAGCAATAGACATATCTATCATATATTAAACGGGACGGGATCCCACCACACATTCCCACCACTGTGTCTCCTATGTAGCCAGGATTAACAGCGGCGACCGCCAAAAAAGGCAATGAACAGTGAAGTCCATTGCAGTCCTGGGGTAAAACTACGTAACGAATTTAATCAGAAGAAGGAGTAAGAAGGTTTTGAAATTTGACTTCCCCTCTTAGCAATGTGAGATACAGCAATATGGCAAATATTGCATTAAATAGATGAGCTAAAAAGATGGCTAGTAGATATATAAATTTTAGTATATCTATTATGTACTGAAAACTATATATTTTTTGTCAAACTGCTATGATTTGTTTTAAGTAACTATGTAATAATTACCTAGTTGCACAAGTTTGTTTAGTTTCTCCCGCCCAATTACTTTTTCTGTTATTATTTCTAGGTTAGCGCGAAGAGATCTCTTGTAGAGATAAACGCACCTATGTATACGTCCAATAATTATTATGTATTTTTTTTTATATGAGAGGGGGAGCAAACGAGCATGTGGGTCACCTGATGGAAAGCAATCACCATTGTTTATGTTATGTGCAATAATAATATATCTTTTTTTAATACGTAGGTTTCACTATTACTTACCAGATATGATCTTTTTGTGTACAATGACGTACGTCATTGGTATATATTACCTTTTATTATTTCAATGTAAGAAGGGGCTGATGAGGCAGACGTAAATACTTTGCCTGCCTTTTTAGAGAATCGTAGAGGCCTCTGGAGTCTAAAACATTCCTAGGAGAATTAATTTCCGAAAACTTCATCGTACGATGCAGTTTTTTTATATCAATAGGGTGAAAAACAAGCATACGACCACCTGAACAGTTATCGTAGACTATGGGCTCCTGTAACACCAGAGGCATCACTAACGCCTTGCCGACCCTACAAAAGCACCTAAATTCTATGCTAGACCAGATTTTATGGCGGTATACTAAATCAGTTATTCATCTTTACAACTCTATGCATCATTTAGATCCACAAAGCGTTTCAAAACAATATATCAATTGAAGTTTTTACATCTCTATCTATCCTCAACGATATATTTGTATTTATGTTCATCTTGACCTATCTCGCAAACCAGAATATTATAAATGGATACTAAAACCTGTCAGACATTGTCAAAACTGTCACCGGGGTGAAACAGAAGTCCTGTACGTATCACTTCATCTAACGAGAGATCAAAGAGATTATGACCATTATATCCAATATTGTTACGTTTTAGAATGTTCCACCTACGCGCGAAATGCCTAGAAACTTCGTTAAGTCTATATTATTATGTAAATGTTGATTTCTGTGTGTTTGTTACTCAATTCTTGAGATCGCAATGGATTCAATTGGATTATGCGTGGGTTTAATTGTGTACAAACTGCGAGTGAATATGACAAATGAAGTAACTTTTACGACATTATGCGAAGATTCTTTGACGAGCTCGGTGGCGTAGCGGTCAATGACGCGGCTTCGACACCAACGCTCGTGGGTTCGATTCCCACATAGCACAAACATTTGTGTACATGAACATGTCTGTTTGTCTTAGTCTGGGTGTTTTCTATGTATCATAAGTATGTATTTAAAAAAAAATGTATTTACGTATGTTTATCAGTTGTCTAGTACCCATAATACAAGCTTCGCTTACTTTGGGGCTAGATGGCGCTGTGTAATTTTGTCTGACAATATATACAATATATTCTTATGTCAATGTCGAGTTATACTTATAAGCAAAAATATCTATCTGAGGAGCTCGATGGCATCGTTGAGCGTGTCAGTCTAATCAATCGCTCAAGTTAAGCAACGCCGACTGTAGCCTGTCTATGGATGGGTTTATTTATTACGAGCTCCTCCGTGCTTCGTAGGGCACGTTAAGCAGTCGCTCCCGGCTGTTCTCATTAGATGACAGTTGTTAAGCCAAGTCAGTGGCTGTTGGGCGGCTTGAAAACAGTGGTATGTTCTAATCCCGTTCGATTGAGGGGAGACCCGTATTCCAACAGTGGGAAGATTATGGGTTGATGCCGATCTATCTACTCCACAGACCTAGGATTTCGGTATCTGTGGTTTACACAGCTTGCATATAAATAGAGCCTTTAGAAATGTGGTGTTGGAGAAAAAATAAAAAAGAAATGAAGAGAAAATCAACTGTTTTTTTGAAGTAAAACTTCTTTATGCACGCTTGACTTGAGGAGTAAGCTGGTGAATGCGTGACGAGAGCGTTACGGAAACGGAGAACGGAAGTTGAGAGGGAGATAAAAGTTATTAGAGCTAAAGATGCTTTACTTCAGTTGTGTGGTCTAGCACACTCACACTCACACTCGTTTTCTTTACTAAAACCTACTTCAGGCATCAGCATCTTACTTAAAATGGCTTATCATTAGTGCAAACCAAATAATTAGTAGTTTAGTTGAAGACACATGGCAGTGTACCCGCCAAGAAGAAACAGCCGAGCGACACTGTTTTTTTGCCGCTTTTATAGTTGGTACGGAACCCTTCGTGCGCGAGTCCGACTCGCATTTGACCGGTTTTTTTACTCACAGCCCATTACGAAAATCGAGGTTTTTATCTTTATCCTGTAAAAGTTTCAAATATGACTTGTTTTAATTGGGAAAAACTGGAAAACATGATATATTTGTATCCTTCGACAGGCGGTAGATACTAGGCATAGTCATAGAAAGGTCGGTAGTCAATCTAATGACAATATAAACAGATTCGTGCAGACTCGTGAACGAGAAATACAATGTAAACGTGGAGTCGAGGTGATTCTTTGATCTCGCCGCGGGGGATAGGGTTGGCAGTAGTTTTTCATGGATAAGATTATTTTAATTCATTTAATTACATTACACACATTTATTCGCACGTCATACTCGACACTTTTTTTCTGCTTTCATTTTACACTTTGGTACCGCCCTTTAAAGTATATTTTAAGTAAGTAATTCAGTGCAACCTATTATGATTGTGTACTTTGTTATGATGAATAATAAGGCCTTTCATTGGGGTACTAAAAATAAATTTTGTTCGACGGAGCTATGCATTTTGGGACCGAATCTAGAACGAGAAAATTCGGAAAAGTAAAGCTGTGGACATGGCTCTTAAATGTCAATAAACCGGCTATATCTGCAGTGATGGCAGATGAGAAAGGAAAGTCATGAAGTCGAAGCAAAAAGTTGCCAAATTGAAATGTGAAAGATAACACACCTGGGACTTAGTCGATTTTCTCGTCGCACTTACATACCTACCAGCCGTAACAGTCCATCATCGTACAATGATTTCAAACTTGACAGATTTTTCTTCCTATTAATAATTATTTGTTAACCTTTTCTGATAGTTCTGGTAAATAGTAATTTTGTTTATTACTTCTCCAACAAAATAAAAGATATCAAAATACAGTGCAGTCCAATTAGTAATATAATATATATATATATATATATATATATATATATATATATATATATATATATATATATATATATATATATATATATATATATATATATATATATATATATATATATAACATTGTCTCGTTGTTGTATCTAACCTGATTGCATGAGAAGCTGGTGCCTGAAGTAGATTTTAGGAACTGTGTTACAAAATCACAAGGTTCTCACCTCTCGAAGCTAAATTAAATTATTAATTACTATTAGTTACAGCAATCCAGATATGGCTAGTAATTAAATATTTAAAGAGGCAACCCTAATCCACAGAGTAGCCCATAGAACAGAGTTTACATTGGCATCATTCAAATGTATGAAGTCGCTATTTACGTTTGACCAGAGCACTCATTACGGATTGTTATTGGAATAATAAAGAGAGGAGAGTTACTCGCATCCGTCTATCCGAGATCGTAACACGTTTCCCGGTACACCATCTCGTTGCGAAACGCCTATCGCTTTATTCTCCAATTCCGCGAACTGGCACTTCTGTTGTTTACTAATCTATGTTTATACGTAATCCCGTGTGAAGTCCATGACATTGTTTGGATAATGAAAGTGTTATTTTCCAAATGTTTATTTCTTTTCATTAATGTTAACATTGATTATGTTTATAGTAACGTCGCTTAATTGCGGTTTTATGATTACATTATAATTTTATTTTCGCCAAAGTCTATGAAATTCCTTACTGAACTGTGAATACCATTACTGCGGAGGGGTAATTCTCGTAATTAAAATGTAGTCAAAATTATTTTCGTAAAAAAAATATTGACAGATGTTAAATAATGGTACCTATTCTCGTATCACAATATGAAACTTCAAACTCTAATTTAAGTGGAATTACGTCGAAAGTTGACCGAAAAATAAACAAACTAAAAATTTTATTTAGCCAATAAAGAGTTGATAATAATTATTGAATAAAATCAAGTAAATAATTTTTAGACAATCCGCTATTCACTCTCGATTCGGTCAACTTTCGGTCTACGAACTTAGAAAAATTACGAGACGATTCTCGTTTCATTCAGATGTTATGCTAAGACAAGCCCATGGTAGGGCTTGTTAAGAAACACATACGTGTTAAGAAACACAGGTGATTGCAATATTCTTAAAGCTGCCATACATTACCCAACATGTTAGCCGTGTTGGTCAATTAAAATATCTGCCAGCATGATTGACAACACATCCATACACAGATATAATGTTAGGCAACGTGACCGACACGGGTAACATGTTGACTAATGTATGGCCGCTTATTATGCAAAAAAATAACCCATACCCATATTGATACACACTCACTAAAAAGAGAGAATAATTGGTGTAATTAATATGAAAGCAGAGTAAAAGTAAAGGAAAGGAAGTAATTCTACAATGCTTTTAATAAAACTTAAGTTATAAATTGACGATTGTCCTAATTAAACAGATAGTGTTAGTGTACACTTACCTACTGTGAAATAAATACACTCATTAATTAATTTCAGTGGAAAATTCTATGCTTCTCACAATGCCCAGCTTAAACCATTATCATGTTGTTAATTTTTTCTGTCATAAAATAAAATGTATAATCCCAACTCACCTGCAAGAACTTTTCAGTCAAGAATTATGTAACATACCTAATATAAAAAAACTAAAATATTTAATTTGAAAATATTATTATAGTTTTTAGTCATCATAAAAAATAATTATGGCATTAATCTCATGTTAATGTTTATTAACATGTATTTTATTTAAATATTTTTTAAGTTTTCACGCCTGCGTAAAGATTTCTCTGCGACGCACAAAAATAAGTAATAAAATTTTATTGTGTTAGCTGCGAACATAGTTTCCGATGTCACCCAAATAGGCGTCCACACAAATCTGTCTACAGGGTGAAGCGTTATTGCGCTCGCGTCGTTTCGCGTGTCGACAAGCGAACAAGCGATAAACTGTCGAAAGCGAACGAAGGGTGAACATTAGCATGTCCCCGCTTGGCCTCTGGTGACACCTACTCGTAAATCACGTTCGGTATTAAAATAAAACTTTTTTTGAAATAGTTTAACAGAGAACTTAGTAGAAATATATTCGTGGAAAATTATTTCTTTTTTAATTTAAATCAGCGCGTTCTCCCGTCATGTCATGATCTACGGTACATAAACTTGGATTTTGATAATTGAGATGGTCCTTAAACTGAAAGTCGTGCAGCAAAGCTATGTTCGGGATTTCTCTAAGGTAGTTGACATAGCACTTTGCGCCTGCAAGCTGAAATGGCTGAAAGAGATGGCAACATCTGGCTAGACAGTGATGGCAAAACTATCGGATCAATTAGTTTACTAAGGGAATTGGGAATAGTATATAGCTACAGTGGACAAAGTCCACTGTTGAACCATTTATGGGCTTTTATTTTAATCCAGTGACCAAAGGCCCTACCACCTTTGCCCGGTTTTATCCACCAATAATATTTGAAGATGTATTATCTACAAAGCTCTTGGTAAAACTCATCAACACTACTAATTGTTCAAATAATAATAATACTATACCTATTTATCATTGTTAATTAAGTAAACGAATCCAAACGGTAGCGGGGACGAAAATGTAATTAAAAATATCTTTTAATAATTCTACTTTATGAGAATAAACTCACACACAAGCCATAACAACATTGGTGGTCTTCTTTTCATTACGCGACTTATACCGGTGTTTCGAGAAAAACCCCGTAAAGGGCAGCGTCTACAAAGTGCCTTAAATTTTTTAATTGCGAACCGACTTATGATTATTATTCGTCTTTGTGCATTCAGAGGGCAACATGTGTAAAGGCTTTGCTGAGTAATGCGCGAGTACTGTTATGTCGCAAGTCATAAGCGATTTGCGGTAATTTCATTCGTTATTTTACAATAGCATGAAGGGCGTGAAGACAGTTTTACATGGTCGGCATTGCGAGTGCAATGCCTCTGGAGTGACACGAATTAATTGGCTGTGGTGCTTTCCATCAAATTGTTTGCTATCTTAATAGTAAGCAAAAAACCTCGCTATACCTAAATGATGATAAAATATGTCATTCAGAATGTATAGAGATATTTTTATTGTAAAAGTTAAAATGTTTGGTTTATTAAAGTGTATTGTGCAAAAGTTTTATAAAACTTACTTTAAATAAGTATATTTAAACTAAAATTTTTAGAATCATTTTGTATATTTTTTTTATTAAAATGCTTTTAATATCTTATAAGCATAATACCTACGTAGATCCTATGCTGATATTATAAATGTGAATGTTTGTGAGGTTTTCACGGGCAAAGGGCTGAATGGATTTGGATAAAATGGATGGAATATTTATAGAATATGTTCTGGATTAACGCACAGCCGTAGAAGCTAGTTAAAATACATGGATAATTGTTTATTTTCTAAGTACTCGAAAAGCGCTGCCCTCACGGGCGAGTGTGTCGCTGTGATAATTATGCCGTAAAATATCGGGATATCTTATATATACTTATGGTCGCATACTTATTGTGATAACTGCTAAGTAATACCTTACTTCTAAGTTACATATAAATAAATGATTAATACAAATTATAAGCAGTACAGTCGCTTCCGCTGCCGCTTCTACCACGAGCTTCACAGTTAGAATTTAATAGAGTTGCTCCTTAAGCGACACCCTGTATGTGGACCTAACAAGTCTCTTTTGAGGCTGTACAATATTATGAATATTATGCTCATTAGCGGGCGTTTATTTACTTTGCGGACATGGAACTTTATATGGAACTATGATTTTTTACTTGCCACTTTCTATTCACACTTTTTCTCTAATATACTTTGCAGTCTGTGTAATTTCGAGTTACGTACGAGTTAAAACTATGAATGTTTCTGCTGGCACTTTCAGTATAAAGCATAGGAGAAGATAAAATGAACTATTATTAATTATGATAAATATTTTATGGCAAGCTTCTTAATAATATTTTTTTTCTTTGCAGGTAAGAATCGCGTGTTTTGATTCAGTGAGTACAAACATCAAATTAAAATTATACCTATATAAATACTTATACTAAATATATCTAGACTTCATAGCTCCATCAACGAACCAAAAAAAAAGACTCTGTTTGGAAGACACAACGATACCTGCTCTATTCACCATCAGAGCATCATCATCAGCCTCTATCTATTTATATAGGCCTTCCCTAATGCCTTCCACTATATATGATCCTCCGCTTTCAGCATTCAGCCTCTTCCGGCCGTTCCTTTGAGGTCATCGGTCTATCTAGAAGGGGGCGCCTAACGCTTCGGCGCCCCATACGAGGTCTCCAGTCTAGGACTTTCCTATCCCATCTGCCATCGCTGACTTGGCAGATGTGGTCAGCCCACCGACACTTCAACCTGCTGACTTGAGACAACTTTGGTTCTACGTCGAATTTCTTCGTTCCGGATTCGGTCCCTTAAAGATATGTCGAGCATAGCTCTCTCCAACGTTCGCTTTGCGACTTTGAATTTATGGACCAACCCAGCGGTCAGAGTCCAGGTTTCTGCACCGTAGGTCATAGCGTGGAGGACACTGGTTGAAGTCTTTGCGCCGTGAGGATGTGCGGAAGTTTCCCGAATGCTACCTAGCCCAGTCTAATACGTCTATCGATCTCTTTGTTACTGCTAAGGGAAGATTTTTCCAATATATTGTTAATTTAAAAACACCTAAAAATATGGTGTAAACTTATAAATGCAACAAAATAAGTGTGATAGGATAGTGTATATTATGGCGCGCGATCTGAAACTGACTGCAGCTTCAGTAATCCCCCACATAGTGAGGTGACATCCAACATCGATTCCTCTACCACCTTTCATCACTGCAAGTCGACGATATTTCTTATCAAAAGTACTTACACGTGGCATTCCTGGACGATCCTCAAATCGACCTCACCTCTTCTTTGAGTCGAATCTGAAACAGTTTGTTCGACGGCGCACACTCACACACTTCATTTGTTTATGTAATAGTTAACGACGCAGCATCTTTTTTTTTTTTTTATACTACGTCGGGTGGCAGACAAGCATACGGCCCGCCTGATGTGAAGCGGTTACCGCAGCCATATTAACGCTCGCAACATAAAATATCGCTCGCGCGCCGGCCGCCACCCCCGCTGCCAGCATCTCCTTCCTTCCTGGTGACCTCACTCACTCGCAGGAACACAACAACCCTCAAGAGAATTGTTATTTGGCTGCGGTATTCTGTGAGGTGGAGGTACATTCCCCAGTCGGGTAGCTTACAATTACGCTCCCTAACTCTCTTTTCGCCAGAGCTTCGTTTGTCAGTCAGCAGGGTGCACCGCGTGCAGGTGAAGTTGGCTTTGGTTCAAAGATGTTGATGAACCACTTACACCCCAGAATTACGGCATTTGTATGGAGTGGCCAGAGTGCGATGGCGGTGGCGAATTCTTCTATTCTGCAGTTTCACAGTAAAGATCAATGTTTTGACGTGGATACGTCTTTAAAATTGCTTCCACAGGGAGGCAATTAAAAAAAAAACGAATGATAACAGAATCGGGGGATACAGTTTGATGTTGCAGCTACATTATCTATCATCTCCATCCAAATTTCAATCACACCCCTGGATAGATGAAGGATCAAAGAATTTATTAGGTACGCTAAGTAAGGACTATTGAACATTGCGTGCAGGCAAATATTACAGGAGACTAATATTATATAATTTCCGGAGGGGGAAGCGCTGCCATTTTGAGATAATTTTAGTTCATATAACGTATTCACGTACAACACACGCCTGTGTCCACGACACAGCTACACCCCATTTTTTATCTGGAAACTAGTTTGTTCTAATCAACATCTCAGATAAGTACCTACGTTAGGAAATCAGTTGTATAGTTCTAGAGATCTAAGTTAAAGAGAGGCAAAAGCAGTTTTTTTATAATTTTTAAAGAATAAAATCCTTTCGGGATAACAAATTCAAATCACGTGACTACATCAGTTGGTAAAGAATTCCTTGTTTTTTTTTTGTACTATGGTACCTCTAATACAGAGATCAAAACTAGTTAATAAGTATGATACTTTGAGAACTGTCTCTTAAATAACTACAGTGACCACTTCATAAGATAAAATCGGGACAAATGCCCGTTGTCAATCCCAGTTGTAATTAACACTCGGTTCCCACAAATAGAAACTTGAGATCACACCACATTTTACATTTAATAGTTCAGTTTAATTACACTGTACTCAAGACTTATCCATTATGATAAAAAGTAATGACCCCTATTTCGAAGGATACAAGGTTCTGATCTGTTGATCTTATTTATTAGTAATTAGATGATAGATTACCGTACTTTATCTATTGTAATAAGGCTTTCTTAGTATATTTCTCTGTCATAGTACTATGATTATCATAGTTAAATATTATTAATAAATTTTAATTATTCTTGAAACTACTAAGTACTAGTAGTACTCGAAGTAATTCGAAATACATTTAACGATATATTTATTATAGTAAAGGTGAATTCTATGGATAACACAAAAAATACTATATTTGTACACACATTTAAAGCTTTTGTTTTATAAGGAACACTTCGATATTATTTTGCATAATGTTCTATTTTGCCAACGCAGTCAATATAAAAAACAAATATTTATTCAATAAAAGCTGTTTTACAATTACATATTCTTAAAATATAATTTTATAATTTTCAAATCAACCGGGCTATTCTCATATCATGAACTATTCACATATAAATTGAAGAGTTTATATTCACAAGTAACAGAATAATAATGTGTACATGGTGTGAAATCAATAGATTTCTAATAAAAAAAGGGTTTATAATTTCATGACCCCGGTTTCAAATGTACATTATCATATTAATAACAAACATACAGCTCGTATAGCGACCTGTAAGCTATTCATTGACGAATTTATTTAACAATAAAAAGAGACCTACTGGCGCGACATAACTATTACTAACGAGAAAAGACTATAAAAAATATTCAATGAATTTTCAATCTTAGGTTGTAAAACATACAGTACTTAATTATAGTTAATGTTAAGATTTTGTTTGAAGTGTTCAATAAAATATTCAAATGGAAACAGTTAATAAAAAATAAAAAATGGTAATTGCTAGTTCACACCACTGTGACGGCCAGTCCCACGCTTTAACAGCATTGACAACCACTATCAGCCCACTTCATAAACGGTGCTATATATACTGTAATGCTATAAAATGAAAATCTATCCGGTAAGACCAGAGACAAGGAGTCAATAATTGAATCTTTGAAAACAGAGACAAAAATAGTAGGTATTAAAAATATTAATGTGAAATTTATGTTGTTCGAAACTATAAACAGCATAGTAAATAATATAATATCGACTAGATACAATATTGTAACTCAGAATTTGATATTTTTTTAATAAAAATGATAACGTTTAAAATGTAATATTGCCAAAATACTAAGTTCAATATTATTCTTGGCGTCGATGTGGTAGATTTTTAATTTGTTTTTAAATTTTTAATGCATACCTACTCTTGTTCACATCGGATATCTTGAATACAAGGAATATTACTCATGTGTTAACACAACCCGCTGCTAACACAGTGTCTAATGATGTATTTGTTATTTAACCTACCGACCAAATAACCGATTTTCACTGAATGTAGCTATATACTTACAATTTTCAATAAACAAAAGCTATCAATTTTAAATTGATGAATCTATTTGGGAAATGCGATGCCTCAGACAGACGCAAACATGTTTTAAAAGTTATCTATAATCCCTTTCCTTTTATTAGAATGCTTAACCAAAGCACAGGTTAAAAATGATCGTGGCGGCAAACCTGCTGTCCAAGCAAGATCGATCTTCTGTAACGAATCATAAGTAGGTGGAAAATCCGTAATTACTAAAATATTATGGTGACTTTATTTATTTATAATGTGACATATTATCAATACAATATTTAACGTATTAAAATGATTTATACATTTACATTGCCTATGTTAATGTTTAAAGCTGTAAGTTTAAATTAAATGACAGATGCTATCAACACTACTTATAAGAATGTAATAAATTTTAAGAAAATCTTTCGGCGCCTGTATACTCGGATTACGTCCCTTTTACTCATTATTATCTAGAAAGGAACAGATATAAAGTCGTGATATCTGTCGCTACTATTACAATGAATGTGAAATTCTTTTAAAGATATTTATAATTTAAAAGATTAATTCGGTTATTAATTAAGGTGTACACACATTCTTTAAAAAAGTATGGATGTGTTAAGATTTTTGTAGTGAGATTAAATGTTTTGATAGATTTATGATATTCTTCATAATTTATTATCTACGTACCAAGTTGGTACTTATCTTATATGAATCGATAGATATTGGTTATATATGTATGTAATTATAATTAAGTAAGCATTTAATTATAATTTAAGGTGTTTTGCTGCAAGCTAATGGTCATAGCTTAGTGAAAACTGTGCAAATTAATACAGATTTTCCGCTATAACCTGATAGGCGCACCCGCACAATACTCTGTATAATTGAACAACATAATTTTATTTATTGTTGCTCATGTTTACAACAGTATAAAAGCAACTCAATACATTTTACAATTGCAAAACAAAATATATTTTGTAAGGGCACGCTATCTTGTCTACTTACGTTGAAACAAATGTTTGCTTTGCATAATCTGTGTAAACTATTCAAGACGATCTTTCAGTCTGTCCGTCGGTCTCTAACAATACACAGACAGAATGGACAAAACACGGATATTTCTATATATGACAATAGTTTGTAAGCGCATGCCTTGTTCTGGGCTGTTGCTTTTAGGTATTGTCAAAGCCCATTAGCTTTGAAGTCACGTAGTTTGTTGTTGTTGTTTTTTATATAGACAGCCGGGTGCTAAACATATACAGCCCGCCTGATGAAAAGCAGTTATAATCCAGATTCTTTTTACGTCTGGATACCTCACTCACACGCATGAACACAACAATCGTATCGTGCAAATCAGTGTAATAATATTTTAAATAAAAATTTAACGTAACTACTTATTATTTTATAGTTAATTTCGGCCAACTTGCCAGAATATATACCTATTAAAAAAAATGGGAAGTTTCGCCTTTCCCGCCTAGGTGGGATTCGAACCCACGACCTCTCGATTACACCTCTTTCCGCAGACACAACACCGTATAAACACAGTATTTCACATAACACATTTTATATGACAGGAGGGGGGCGGGGGGTAAACGAGCATGTGAGTCACCTGATGGAAATCAATCACCACTGCCCAGGGAGATCAGCAACACCAAGGGGTCGCCGATCCGTTGCCAGCCTATACTCCTTCCTTTCTTTCTTTCTGGTGCCCTCACTTGCTCGCATCAAACGGAACATAACAAACTCTCAAGGGAATTGTAATTTGGCTACGATATTCTGTGAGGTGAAGGTACTTCCCCAGTCGGGCAGCTTAAAAATACTCTATACCCTACTTATCTTTTCACCAGAGCCTCGTTTGTCAATCAGCAGGTTCATCAGCTCATCACCAGCAGGATCAGAGGTTAGGTTTGGTTCAAAGATGTTGATGAACTACTTACACCGCAAATATTTAATTAACACATTATAATTGACTCTTCTTTTTCTCAAGTCACTATCAATCTCATTTTCTAAATATGGTTAGATTTAACTCACCTTTTTCCTGAACCCTGCAGTCGCAACACCGTATAAACACTGTTTCACATAAAATATAACACAATTTTTCACATAACGTAACGGTATTACACATTATAAGCTATTTATCGAAACCAACCAGTTTGGCCATCAATATTAGCTATTAAAAAGCACTCAGAAGCATTTCTCATGGTAACAAACGTGTCTAGATAGTGATCGTGCTTACATAGAAATTAACGTGACCTAACATGTTCCCATATTAATTAGGCAGTTAAATTTATTAATTACATTGCTGTTATTTATTAACTTAAATATCCGTTATATTGACAGGCTTGTATATCATTTAATCGAGCCGAAACTGATTAAAAAAAATGGGGTGTGGCTGTGTCATATTCTGGGGTGTAAGTGGTTCATCGACATCTTTGAACCAAAGCCAACTTCACCTGCACGCGGTGCACCCTGCTGACTGACAAACGAAGCTCTGGCGAAAAGAGAGGTAGGGAGCGTAATTGTAAGCTGGGGAATACCTCCACCTCACAGAATACCGCAGCCAAATAACGGTTCCCTTAAGGACTGTTGTGTTCCTGCGAGTGAATGAGGTCCCCAGAAAGGAAGGAGATGCTGCGATGGCAGCGGGGGTGGCGGCGCGCGAGCGAGCGCGTTTTCCTCCACCGCACGCGATGTACCATAGTCCTTACTTAGCGTAATAAATTCTTTGATCCTTCATCTATCAGTGGTGTGATTGAATTCTGGTCGGAGATGATAGATTTGTAGCTGCAACACCAAATTGTATACCCCGATTTTGGTTTCATTAGTTTTTTTCTAATTACCTCCCTATGGAAGCAATTTTAAAGACATATTCACGTTAAAAACTGAAATTTATTCAACAAGTTCTATGTATTATTGGCGAGCTCGGTGGTCGAATGGTTAGCAATGGCCACTTTGACGCCGAGGTCGCGGGTTCGATTCCCGCACAAGACAAACATTTGTGTGCATGAACATGTCTGTTTGTCTTGGTCTGGGTATTTTCTATGTAGGTATTATAAGTATGTATTTACAAAAAAAATATGTATTTAAGTACATTTATCAGTTGTCTAGTACCCATAACACAAGCTTTGAGCTTAATTTGGGACTAGATGGCGCTGTGTAAATTGTCCAGAAATATTTATTTATTTATTTATTTATTATAAATAGGTGTGATAGGTAGCTGTGGTAGCTTTGTTATTGAATGTTTAGGTGGTTTGTAATAATAATATATCTAATAATAATCATTTATTTCAAACAATTACAATGTAAGCACAACAAGTTCATATTTTAAATCATCATCATCAGGTCATTTGAGTCTCCACTGCAGGAGCACGACCCTCTCTCGACTGTCCCAGACAGAAGGAGGATTTGGCCTACACTCCTCACGCTGGCCAAACGGGTTGAGGAGGCCTGCTCGATGTTTGATAATGTATTTCCCTTAGTCGCCTTGTACGACATCCACGGGAAGAGATGGAGTGATTCTATTCTAGTCTGTCGGAAACCACACGGCTAGTATATAATATGTGTGCACATATTTTAAATACCTTAAACTAAAAATATATATTTGTATAATCTATAATTAAATACGCATGATGGGTTCTGTCGGCACTGTCGGCAGCGTATTCCGCGCAGTGCCCTGTAACCGACTACGAAAGGGTCGGAAAATAATACCTGAAGGCTAGAATTCCTCCTTTGTGAAGGTCGATAGATGTTCTGTTGGATCCTTCACCACAAAGGAATTGAAGTTCACTCGGATGACATCCGAGTGAAGACTGTACTCTACAATCTCTTCGTCCTTTGTAGTGTAATGCTGGCGGGACACATACAGCAACGTCGTCGGCACGTTTGTGTGTGGTAGCATCACATACATTTAAATATCAATGAAATAAATTTATGTGGGTAGCATAGAGACTGAATAGTGTAAAATGTCTATTATCTGCTATTTGAAGAAACGACGCGACGCTACGCGTTTACTGCTTACCATCAGGCGGGTCGTATGCTTGTTTGTTACTAGAGTAGGATAAAAAAAAAACTAGTTTGGTGGCAAATCTTTCCTCCTTCACATATAAGTAAATAGGTTACGATTACGAGCACAGTCTATCTACATCTAAATGGAAAAATAATTAAACTAAAACAAATTCGTTATTACTATCGTGTGCATGCATATCCTGCCTAAATGACGCATTGTGCAAACCCATTGCCGCCGCCGTGAGAATTTCGCAAATATTTGCAAGTCTTTTTGTTCTTTTAAAATACATTTAATGATTCCGCCGACGCGACCCACGACAATACACCTCGACCGGCGACAAAGGAGTGAGCCGAGCGGGCCATAGATAGACTAGCGCGGGTTTTGTGTCGAGCATAGACAAAAGCTCTTTCATTGGCGGAACAATGACGGGTTGTCTTTGCCTCATTTATCATACAGGCACGTTACTTTCATCCAATAATTACAACGTACGAGAGGATTTATATTCATAAAGGCTTTGAATATACCCATTGTGGGAATTAATTACAACAACTACTATATTTTTCCAGCTTTCATCGTACAATATAATATTTGTTATCATTTATCTTGATATGTTATTGTGTTAACTGTTAACATTCTTTCCCAACATAAATTCTTTGCTCACCATTTATCATTAAAAAGAAAAAGCATTATTTATGAACAGTATCAAGTTACATATGACTGGCTAGCGATAAGTGACATAATAAGGCGGTGCGCGGGGCATAGCGATACATTTAAAATTTTAGAAAAAGAAAAATGATTTAAATATCGTCCAGTGTAATGGGACCTTTTCAAGGTGTCGTTTACAACATCCTCGCATTCTTGTACGCTGGTTAATCGAGGTATATCTCTTACAAATTACGAGCTAGCATTTAGTCCCCACATTAGTGAGATAATAATTCCCGGAATCACGTTACGTATCAGGCGAGGAGACAAAACTCGAAACTGTTAATTAGGTTCCCCGTCACTGATATAAAATACGTTTTGTTATTACGCTTGCTTCCCTACTTTTGGAATGTTACGTTTTAAATGCTAGATTAATGCAATGAAACGGGTTAGTTGGCCTTTGATTTTTATCATTAAATCGTGGAATTTAAATAACTACCCTATTTATTCGGCGCTTTTCTTCTAAAATAAAATACTGCATTACCGCTGGATCACATTAATTATAAATGTAAATAGTATATTTTACGTCTTTCTAGATTCTACGACGTCATCTTTATACAATAAGCTTCTTTAAACTGATATGATCTAAGACTGTTTCTAAAGGAGCTAGTGTGTCACCTGATCAAAATATAGAGTCAGTTCTTGAAGTCTGCCTTATTTATTATAATTCTTAACATATGTTAAACATACTCATCGATATGGAGCAAGTATCATATTTCGACACGATTGATATCATCAGTAGATACAAACAGTCCATTTGTTTATCAAACGGGTCGAGTAAAATCAATATCTGATTACTACAGTCCTTGTCACCTACACTGATGGGACTCTTTGAAACTGTCAATAAAGATCGTAGTAAAAAAACAGCAGGAAAAGTTCCTAACCTACATTAAAAATTTAAATACAAATTAGAATTTTAAAAAAGGAACGGCGCGTCCCACAATTGAGAAACAAAAGGGCGCGCAGCACACGCTCTGTTGGGTGCACGGGCGGCAACCGAGAAAGCAAAGGCAAAGGTTTTGCAGCCAGTCGGAAGCTGTTTGCAGCGCTCGATGCAGTTTCAAGCGGTTGAAGCGCTCAGAGGGATGCTGTATTGCCGTTGTTCGAAAAGTGCACTTGCTCGCTAATTGTTTGCGGAAAGGGTTCGTCGAGTATTGTTCCAATGAGTTTTTATGGTCGGCAGATAAATAATTTTATTTTTGTAGGTAGCTTATTGCACAAAAATGTTCATGTATAAAAATGAGTTTAGATATTGTATATTAATGTTACGATAAAGTAATTAAATTTTAAAGTAGGTAGAAATGTAAGTCATACATTCATAAAAGAAATGTTATGAAAAAGACCACTGTGTGCTCTTGCGGGCCTTTAGACACGTTAAAACTGTTACTGAATTTTTTTTAACTAAGAACACGGGCCAATTATATAAAAGGACGAATCCTTTTTAATCCTCTTTTAATCCTACCAACATTTAATTCATACATATGTCCTTTTGAGTAGTTGTACATTATATGGTTTTGGCTTATCCAACATTGTAAAATGTTGAGCGTTTCGTTAGTTTAAAAAATATTCCGCTGACGCTACACAACTCTCTTGCGCATTTCACAGCGGCAATTTTTCTCTAATTAAAATTATTTCGATTGTCGTGCGGTATCGTGCCGCTTTCGTTTGTTGTGGCCCGCGACGCGTGCCGTTTGAAGCGCCCTTGTGCTTTTTAGTGCCCGTGTTTACCCCTATTCGTTTCCGAACTTCGTGCGAATATAATAGGTTAAAGTCATGTTTTTATTTTTATGAGCACGTTAGGGTTAGTATTGCAAAAGTGAATTATGTTTTATATATTTTTTTTAGATTAAACAAATCTATGACAATAAATATTGCCTTTTTCATTCGCATGTTTAAACTTTTTGATGTCATGAACAATCTGGGCTGCTTTGTATACTCGAAATTACCATTAGATTTTCTCGCTCTAGCTGTTTATGATAAGATATTATCCGCACTAAAACATTATATTGGCACATACGATCAACTATTTTGTCAATTTATAGACGAGACAAAAAAAAGGACGAATCAGGAAGTAACTAAGAGGCCAAATTAAATTATCCGTAGGGATTTTGATTGAACTAATATTAGAATAGCCGATTTTAATTAATATACATGTAATTTCTAATTTTAATTCAGCTTGAACGGTACCTACACAAAAGTCAACGTAAATCAAGTAAATAAAAATCCTTACGGTTTTTGTAAGTTTAACGATTAATAATAGCTTAAATAATTTAAAAGCATTAGATTAGTAACTTATACAGGATTTTTCTGGAATATCTTGCAAATATTCTTGAAAATTTATGAACAAAAACCACCACCAAGCATTTCGCTTTCACCGCTTATCTCTGTAAAGTTTCTTCCAACACATTAGCCATCGAAAATTTTACGCATATTGTACGTGTGCGGCGACCACGCGTTCGCGCCAAAAAAAATCAGAGATAACCATAGACTAATCGTGTGACGATGACGTTGCGCGCTGCTAATGACGCAAAAATCCCGCTATCTACGACCACGATGACGCAGAGAGACAAAAATGCTTGTTAAAAAAAAAATAGGGGGCTTGTAAAGCACCCTTTGTGGGCAATCGTGGGTGATTGGACGCCGCTTGTTTGATTTTTCTCACGTGGGGTTGATGGTAGTTTAATTGGGATTGATGAATGTCAAATTTACAATTTGGTTTTGTTAGGGAGTACTGCTATTGTGAAATTGTTTACTAGTGAAGTGCAATGCATAATTAAAAGGAAAAGTATTGAGATACAGTTATACAAATAATTTATTGTTAGCGTAGAGGTTTTATCAATGTTATTTATTTAAAATATATTATATAAGTATAGGTACATACATACACTCTCATGTAAAAATTCAAAGCCAATACTTATAAAAAGTTTTGGGGTGTAAGTGTAGTAAGGTAAGGGGTGTAATTCGTTCATCAATATCTATGAAACAAAAGCCAAAGAATATAGCCAACCTCACCTGCACGTGGTCCACCCTGTTGACTGACTGAACTCTGGCAAAAGAGAAGTAGGGTATACCTAGCGTATTTTGTTAACTGCGCGTCTGGAGAAGTACCTCCACCACACACAATACCGCATCCAAATAACAATTCCCTTGAGCGTATTTGTTTGTTTTTCGAGTGAGTGTGGTCACCAGGAAGAAAGGAGTTGCTGCAATGGTAACGGGGGTGACAATTTCATCAGTAGTAGCCACTTCACTCGACGTAGTATAATGAAGGTTAACTTAATAGGTATTTCAGCCAGTGCGCTTTTATGACATTGTTAACGTTTAGTGGGAAACATTACTTTACGCTTCTTACTTTAATGCCATCGACCTTAAACAGCCATTAATGTTAGCTTTAATACCTGCCGCCACCGTTATGCTATAAATAAATAATATTTGGCACAAGTCTATGCGGCGGCTTTTGTTGCAGACGCTACTTACTTACTACATAGAAAAAATGCAAGACCACAAATAATGTCGATGACTTGACAGATATATTTTGATCTTAGCTGTGTGCTACATGGGTGCCCCAAACTTTGATGATAAGTAAATCAAGAAATAAAGGAAGGAGTATATGCTGACAACGGATGAATGACGCCTTGCTGGTCTCCATGGGTGGTGGTGATTGCTTTCCATCAGGTGACACACATGCTTGTTTGCCCCGTCTTACATAAAATTAAAAAAAAATCAATGGACTCAAATCGGTATAATGTTTCACTTATTTTCAAAATATCAATAATGTGTAAGTGGCATCACTATATTTAGAGCTAAAGCCAACCTCAACTGCACATGGTGCACCCTACCGACTAGCGAAAGAGGCTTTGGCAAAACAGGAGTAGGGTGTAACGTATTTGGAATCTGCTACGGAAGTACTGGGGTACTTCCGTAGCAGATTCCAAATACGTTGTCAATTTGGTTGAGGTATTCTGTGAGGTGGGCCTCACAGAATACCTCAACCAAATAACAATTTCCTTGAAGGTTATTGTGTTCCTGCAAGTGTTTCTGCGAACGGTCTTGTTAGTGAAACAAGCAAACAACCACATTTACATTTATAATGTTAGTATGTATAACACAGCATATATACGAATACAAATTTGGATCTATGAAATATTGACTTTTGTTTCTGTGTAGATACAGATTTTATAAAATGTATTAAGAAAATCCCGAACTTTCTACGTCAGAGTAGACTCTCCGTTGTTCTAAGAATTATTCTTACGGAATTAAAAACTAAGATACTTTTAAACTTTCGCGTTGCATGATTTATGAATTTAAAAACAGTAAAAACAGGAATTAACGCGATCATGCGTACTTAAAGGTATTTACATACCTCTGTTATTGCCTGACGTGACGGAGGTAGAGGCACATCACTGAGACAGTCAGCTTGTGACCAAAGAGAATGTAACCACACTACGTTTTAAGAGACGAATGTGCCTTACAATAGCGAAAATTCTAATATGTATGAAATGGAAGCGAAAACAATCAGATTTGTACCAAATTCGCTTCCGATTCATAGAATCGTTTTTTACCTTGAGTTGCGCCAGGCTGCTTGTGACCACGGCCCGTGCAACCTGGGACCCTACCGCTAAAGCTGAAGCCGATTACCATAGCATTTTTCGATTGCAAATATCAAACTGCAGCATAGAGTAGTGGTAATTGTGTTTGTCTTAGCTTGTAGAAACTCTGGAGCTCTACCGAGAAAGCTGAAGATGTTAAAATGATATGAAATGTCTTTATTTAATGTAACACGGTGGATCGAAATCGGTTATAAGTCATATTCAAACACATACAGAACAAGCGTGTCACACCAATACTTGGCATGCAGATGTCATAAACAATTATTAATTTATTACTACTATATAATTATGTCAGCTAACTAATAAAAATAAAAATGTTTGGCAATAACTAAAACGTAAGACCTATTTTTCGAATCAAAATATTCAATGTTTGTATGTTTGTATGTATATCAAAATATTCGGTGTTAGATGTAGTAATCGGCTTCAGCTCCGGCGGTTCGGCCCCAGGTTGAAACGTCAGGCGTATGTAAATACCGTTATGCATAATTTCGTTAATTCCTGTTGTTATTTTTATAAGAACTCAAATATTTTTACAAATATATCGTATAAAAGTGATATACATGACACCCAAATAACACTACACTGTCCCTTAATAACAACCTTTACCACAAAGAACCTTAAGCCGCTCATGAAATAATCCAACCGCAGTTTCATAATCGCCATATCTTTTGTCCCTATCCAACCATTGTGTTTCAACGGACATTAAAGCAGGATCGAGATATTCAGTGTTTATTAGGAAGGGGGTTAACAAAATCGGAGGCATCATCAACTGTATTAGCCGATCCTATTAAATAGGCACCCCTAAGCAGGGGCAAAAGCTAACAGAAGGAGCTTCTTTGTTTAACCAGATAAAATCTCTTTGACAATTTGTGCTTATTCAAATAAGGCATCCCCTGATACATAATGGCTTAATATTGTGATTTATAATACTAATGGTTGGTTCCGAGTTCAGGTACTTTTGTTAATTAGTTTTGGTGTTTATGATTTATTATCAAATGATCTTTCGGGAAAGTAATATAAGTAGGTAATTAATTTATTATTTATACCCGCGGAATACCAACATTAATATCTATATATATATTATTTCATCATCATCATCATCAGATCCATTTTAGTCTCCACTACAGGAGCACGACCCTCTCTCGTTCGTCCTAGACGGAAGGAGGATTTGGCCTACACTCCCCACGCTGGCCAAACGGGTTGGGGAGGATATATATTCTTTACATCTCTCATATTCGGTAAGTAGGTCCTTATTACCCCCAAATGGGGCTTGTAGGTGACCAATTAGCGCTCTAGGGTAATAATGTAGCTATAAAAGCCCTAGGGCGGTAAGTAATTAAAAAAAAAAATACTTTTCTCTTTCAAAAAGTTCTCGTACATCTAACCATCATACTGGCAATAGACATCATGCATTCAGCCCAATGACAAAAGAGGTCGCTTCGCTATTCAGCCTCGTCTTCGTATGAGTATAATAGTCATCAATTTTAAATATCGAACGGCGAAGCTCAATTTACTTCTAGAAAAAAATAATAAAAAAAGAGATGAAAAAAGGCGGGAATAGAAACTTTTACTTTTAATATTGTTTGTTTTCGGGATTTTTTTATAATTACGTGCTAATTAGGAAAAAAAAATGAGTTCTGCAAGTGATGAAGATATAAGCTGCACTCCCGATTCAATGAAAATGGAAGCTGAAGCAGCAATTAACAATATTTTAAAGTTCTAAAGAGAGATATTTGAAAACTTACGACTAGTTTATGAAGTGGCGAAAAGAAAAACAAGTAAAGTCTTTTATTCTTGTAATCCCGGTTTTTTTCTACTTACCTCACAATCGAGATGTAAAGCAGAGTAGTTAGCTCGGGTGTAAGCATCAATTGCACCCTCGAACTATAGGCGCCCTCGCTGCGCTCGTGCGCCTAAATATCTCGGGCTGCAATTGATGCCTTACAGCCCTCGGCTACTAATCTACTATTATTGCACATCAATTATTATAACATATATATTTACAAGAGATCTCTTCCAGCCGACCTTATAGGCAGTAAGAGAAATAGTCACTTGACGGATA
Organism: Hypsopygia costalis; assembly: GCA_937001555.2. Taxonomy (NCBI): domain Eukaryota; kingdom Metazoa; phylum Arthropoda; class Insecta; order Lepidoptera; family Pyralidae; genus Hypsopygia; species Hypsopygia costalis. Next base: position 12,968,959 of record OW443344.2, read on the forward strand.
AATACCATATGTGCCTAAGTAGGTACTTAATAAAAAAGAAAGAGAGAAGAAGAAAAAAAACATTACAATCAAATGATATTTTGACTGTTTAAATAAATTTACCGAGATAATCTGCTTAACAAACAGATTAAGTATTTATTTTAATCTTTATTCTGTATACTAGTTTAATTGAATTTGAAAATGGAAATATGAGGAAGGTCTAAACTTATACATGGTAATGTCCAACATATCTTTACAAATAATAATGATCAGAAATACATGTTATTATCATAAGGTACATACCTAAACATATACATTAGGTATGTTGATTTGAAAAACACGTAGAGCATGTTTAAATTTAATAGAAAACCGAGTCAAGCAAAGTCGTATGCTGTCTACCAGTAGATAGGTTTAATTAGGTATCTAGAGTTCTTCCTGCTTTCGAGACTATGTTGCTGTAAGTTGTCTATCGATGTAAGTTCTTTAAATAAAATCTACAGTACGACATTTTATAAGATATGTATGTACCTACCTAATTAATACATCTTCAGGGATACCTTAAATCTACGCGATTGTCTAGATAAGCATCTTCGTCGGTATAAAAAAATTGAATACCTACCTGGGGGACTACTGACGAAGCTGAAGCCGATTCTATCGAATATTTCGATTCGAAAAATAGGTCTTACGTTTTAGTTATGGATAAACATCTTTAGCTTATACGGGGGTCTATTAGCTAAGCTAAACATCTAAGCTGAACTTAGATTTTCGCAATCAAAAAATCCGATGGTAATGGGCTTGAGCTTCGGCGTTAGGGCCCCTGGTATGAACAAATATAAATTGTGCCCAATGTTTTTCCTTTCCTAAATTTCAATGAAAATATTGAACACACATAAGCATTTCATTTATTTTCCATTATACAAAATAACCGCTCAATAATCAGTTCCTACCAGAGCAAATAGAACTTCTCCGTTCCTTTTCGCCGGTTTAGATGAAAAACACCGACAAACGAGACGTTTAAAATTAACAAAACAGATTACATTTGCTGTTCTGAAAGCGTTTGGGGCGGACGTTGTTTGCCGCCGATTCTTTCCATTTGCGTAACGACGGGAGTGGAAAACTGACAGTATAAAGAACCTTTTTTGAAATGGCGGGACGATTGTCGCGCCAATTCGAAAATCGAACTTTGTCTATTGGTATTTGCATAGCGGCAAGAAAATACTTCTCAACGTGTTTATTTAAATTTGTAGTCATTATATCCAGTGCCAATATTAACACAACATTAATTACTATCCGATGAATTAATTCGTTTCTGATTTATAAACAATAATTTTATAGGTGACATTTATTTTTTAATGCCTAAAGATAACATTGAAAATATTCTCATCTAACTTTAATTTAAATGCATTAAAATTTACATAGGTAGGCATTATAATTACGCGTGTTAGGTAAATCCTTTATCTACTACATAAATTATGTCATATTGATAATGTGTGAGACATGTAAAAGATATATAAAATATTAATGTATTCACACGTAAAAATATAATATGATAATTTAAATTCTAAATATACAGTAAATCACATCGGTTTCGAATCAAAGCGCTTGTCAAATTACCCCCCTTACATCTCCCTCCGTGTTTGTGAGTTCGAATTCCATCTTTAAAATTGTAACTGATTGTCTGTTTGCATTACTCTGCTTGTTTTGAATTTAAAGACTCAAAGACGCTCATTTAACTAAGGTCTCTGAAGTCTCTCCGTTCATTCCTCATTCGCCTGAAGTTGAATATGAACAGAGAGGGGGCCGAGATCAAAATAAAATGGTGACTTTATTAGCGTTCGGTACATAATCGTTCACGAATCAAAGGCGTTCCAACTTCGAATTCTGACGCTCTGATTGTACCGATAAGCAGCTTTCGCAAATTAAGCATGTTTATTTGTTTTCCGTCAACTTTGTGTTATTTCGTTACATACGATTTTATAAATAGAACTTGGAATTGATTTTGATGAATTTTGATTGAACGCGACATAATTTTCATTTGCGACGTATTTGTAAATGATTTGTATAGACATCAATGAAAATTTTCATGCGTTTGGTTCAAATATTAGGCTTTACTTAAAGATGAGTAGTCTATACATGGATGAAAAGGTATTCATAATTGTTGTGCAAGTCATTTACCTAATCAGACATAATATATAGGTATATATAATATATACATATGTTGTATAACATATATTTGATTCTGCTGTGGAGACATTGTACTTAAAGGTGCTTAGCTATATAAAGCGATTGGTTCCAGCTCCAGAAAAAATAAAGTAAGAAATACAGTTTCCTACGTATTTATACGTACTGGCCACATGTAAACAGGTAATCAGGTTCTTTATGTAAGCACTCTACCATGGAATCCACAGATTTCAGAAAGCCAGAATCAAAGATTAAGCCGCCAGTGGCGCTACTGAAAAATAAAATATAAATATTCCTGGACAAATTACACACTGCCATCTAGTCCCAATCTAAAGCTTGTACTAGATATAACTGATATAATATTTTTTTTTGTTTGTATTTGTTAATACATAGATATAATACAAAGAAAACACCCAGACGAAGGCAAACAAACACATTCATGCACACAAATATTTATCTTGTGCGAAACTTAATTCAACATTTTAGTATTTTACATATTACTATGAATGCAGCTTTTTGCAAATTCGACATTTCACAAATTCAACTTTTTGCAAATTTGACAGTTTAAGAATTCGACATTGCGCATATGTGATAGCGCATTAAATCTACTAATATTAAAAGTTACTAATATGCAACTTTACTAATAGAAAGGTTACATATTATAATAACAATTTTCACTTTTCAGTCGAGCTAAGTTGTAGATTAACATTTATGAACATGTTACTGCCTTACGTATACATACATTTATTAAAAACATTCATTAAAAATCTGCTGAAATAAATCCAAAATAAGTACCTACCTACTTACAATATTAATTAGAAATCTTATAAAAACAAATTATGTTGCGTACATCTTCTTAAAATTTCTCTACATTCAAAGGTACACAGGGGGATCATTTTAAAAAGGGCCCCATACAATTTGCTGACCACTTGCATAAATTATTGTAGACTTACAATCTATCAAAGAGACGGCGCTTTTGTTGAAGGGATCAGCGAAATTAATTTGGATATTTTTTCAAGACCGTTAAGATATGTTTCCATTGGTTAATAAATACATTAAAACTAGTGTCTCCTCTGAATATTTCTGTGAAAGGTCTTTACATGTAAATGTAACGTCTTCGTTGCTGAAAAAGGGATTGGTGACTTGTAATACAAATATCCACTTAGCTCAGGCACCAGTTCTCTCCATTATTTAATTCTACCAGTTTAATTTTAATAATGTAAAACTTGTTTTGGAAAGAAAAATAAATTATTTTGTATTGTATGGCAGACACGTCAATTCATTAAATCAAAATCCAATTCATTTTATAATAAATATCGAAATAATGTAATCTCTTAATCTATTAATGTAAGTATTACCCAGTGATATTTAACAGCTATTGATAGGTAATAAAAGGAGTATTAAGCCATTCACGCCTACAAATTCTTTTAATTTTTATGTTTAAATACTAGTACAACTAGTATATGAAACTTGTAACTTCTTAATTTAATATTTTTCATGTCTAAAAGTCCAACAAAAACACCGTCTTATGTACCCGCTCATTCTATTAAAATTGCATAGTATCATGTGTCTGCTTTTTTGAAAGGTTTACGGGTAGATATTGTCTGATTTTTGTAAAATATATTAGCAGATATAGTTGTTCCATTTTTGATTCTACAGAAAACTGTGCGATGCGAGTAATATCCTCTTTTTATTTTATTTTATTTATTTAATCTTCATGCACATACAAAGAATGTACAAAGGCGGACTTAATGCTATACAAGCATTCTCTACCAGTCAACCTTCGGGTGATGCAGAGATAAGACATGGTAGGTGCACAAGGCGAATAGTAAAATATAAATTAATGACGTTTCAAAAATAAAACAGTTAGGAAAGCATTATAGATGAATAGTACTTCACAACATAAATATATAGAGACCGGAATACATAATAGATGAAATACATAACATACATATGAATACTTAATCATATACATAAATATACACATACATACATACATTTATATATATATATATATATATATATATATATACATACAAAATATATATCCGTTTAGAAACATACTATGTCTGCAGATGCTTTGATGTTTTAAAGAAATAGGTACGTGTCATAGATTTAAATGAGTTCCGAGTTAAAGCCTTCCTGATTTCAACAGGTAGCGTATTCCAAAGACGGATGGACTGGATCTGAAAAGATTGGTCTACAAAACCAGAGTGATGAGGAGGGCAAAACAGGAGTAGATTGTCTTCAGAGCGGAGGTTCTTAGAGTGAAGAGAACAGAGGGGTTGGAATTTGGTTTTCAGATAAAGCGGAGAGGCATTGTCATAATGTAAAACAGGCTCTTTTTGTTTCAAATTTGGTTTCCGATCGTAGCTGATGGAAATCTACCTTAACGACCGTCTATTCTTTATTGACATTTTCTTTTGATCTTGCGGATGGTAATAATGATGCGTTTGTCTTTGAAATTTTATCTGATCGTGACGGTTTTCGATTATCTATTTTTGGGTTTTTATTTTTCTAATTTGTTCTGTAAGGAGTTTCCTTTGATTCTTAAAATTTCCATTAACGATGTAGTTATATAACGATTGATGAACAATGACTGCTTACCATCAGGCAAGTCCTTCTTGTTTGTTCACGGGTATTCATGTTAGTGGATATAGGAGAAATTTGTCATTTGTCTTTACCTATGATTACCTATTTAAATTTATTTAGACGATTTTGATGATTTTGTTTGTGAACCGATTACAACTAAATTAACACATGATACGGGACGCTTGCCACAATACATCGGAGAAAACCGCATTAATATCGGCTGAACCGTTCCTGAAATTAACGTGCACAAACGCAACAAACAAATATACAAAAATTCATTTTTTTTTTGACGTGACAACGTCTTATAAATTGGTTAGCCGGGTGACACTTCAAGAAACTGGGTCACGTTATGCGCTTACAATGAGAGCGAGTGAAAGGCGCGTGCCTTTCACTCGCTCTCATTGTAGGCGTGTCGTGGACGCGTGTCCCTTCTAAGAGCGAGAGAGACAGACATAAAAAGTGAAAGGCATGCGTCCCTTCCACTCGAAAACATTTTACCACTCAAAGTCGTTGTCACGTAAAACTTTCGCCCGTATACCGACTTTACAGGCAACCAATTTTTTATTAATATATATTCTAATGTTTAATGATAACCGGCTTGTTTGCTGTTTATATGTAATTTCTTTAAATATAGCTCTTGAAATTCGACAAACAAAAGAAAAGCCTATATGAAATTTTAGGCGGTTTAGTTTTTTTCCTTTATTTCACAATTCACATTCCCTAACATTACAATTCTACAAACAGTAGATAATGCCGATACTCCGATCATCCCCAAAATGGTCAGCGAGATGTCGACTCAATGACCAAACACAAATGACCAACCCCCGCCCTTCGCAACACAAAGCTACTCACAATTTACATAAAGAGGTAAATCCATTACACAAACAAGTTATTTTAGAAACTAATTTATTTTTGTTTACGTTTTTCGACGAGCACGCTGGTCGAATGGTTAGCAATGGTCACCTTGACTCCGAGGTTGCAGGTTCGATCCTCGCACAAGACAAATATTTGTGTGCATGAACATATCTGTTTGTTTTGGTCCGGGTATTTTCTGTGTGTTATATGTATGTATTTACAAACAGTGCTGCACGTGCGGCAGCTTACAAATACGCCTACCTCTCTTTCGCTAGTCGGCGTGTAAGCTGCCCAACTGGGGAGTTACACCTCCACCTCACAGAATACCGCAGTCAAATAACAATTCCCTTAAGGGTTGTTGTGTTCCTGCAAGTGAGTGAGGTTACCAAAAATGAAAGATTTCCTGCGTTGGTATCGAGAGTGGCCTCATATGAAGCCATATTAACGCTCGCAAAATGTATCGATATTACATTTTGCGAGCGTTAATATGGCTTCACATGAGGCGGGCTGTAGGTCTGCCAACTGACGTAGTATAAAAAAAATCATTTTCTGAAGGAAAACCTCACAAAGCATTAGCATAAATACAAAATTACGCCAAAATCATATACGCAGTTTTTGCTCTACAGCGATAGATATAAGCTACGGTAACCGCTTCGCCCATGCATTATATCTATGTACTAGGTACTAAAAGATTAAAATGCTTTAATAAATGACTATGCAAATACATTTTCCCCTTCATAGAAACTTTCGCATATCCAAAGTATTGACGATGTACAATGAGCGAATGCAAAAGCTAGGCCTAAAGGTGTTTCATAATCAAAATTCACTCTTAAATATAAACTTTAAAACGATACTCATTGAGTTGAAAATGCCTAATCAAACAACGCTGGTTACATCAAAGGCGGCAACTCAGGATGTGAGATTGAAATTCCCGATCTGACTAGTAATAAACTGAGTCCAGCTAAAAGAGATATCAAAAGAACTAATAAAGAAAACGAAGATGTTGTTATTAAAATCGCTGTGGACGGAAGAAAGGGTATTTTTTAAAATGACAACCGCCATTTTGCTCCGATATCTTGTCTCTTTAACACGCCGACAAATCTTGCAGTTTATTGAGTTTTAAATTGGGATAAGACGTAAAATAATGATTGTCCGTTTTGCGTAAAACATTGGGGGGATTGTTTTATCAGATATTTCAACGAGTAAGCAGTATTTACGTGCTAAAAATGGATTTTGAATAAGGGAGTTTATTTTACCTAGGTCAATTCAGATGTGAATTCTTTTGAAGGTCGAACAACTGTTTTTCTGCAATTTATGTAGGCAAATGTATTTTAGCATTCTTGGATTTAAACTGCAATATTATAGGGACTTTTGTTTAAATTTATCAAGCTCGGTAGTCGAATGGTTAGCAATGGCCACTTTGACTCCGAGCTTGCGGGTTCGATCCCCGCACAAGACAAGCTTTGCTTAGTTTGGGACTATATGGCAGTGTGTAATTTGTCCAGGAATATTTATTTATTATTATTTATTGTGGACAATTTAAAAGGCAAATAAAATGGAAAAAATACTATAATAAATTAATAAACTGGTTTTACAATGTTTCATCTACTGGGCTTACGTGACAACAAAAAATTTAAAAACATACGTCAAATCAAAAAGAAATATAGAAAAACAAATATGTACAAAAGGTTTGTGCACAACCAGCCAGTCGCCAACAGTCTGTTTTACTTCATTTAGATACTAAGTTGTGCTAATCACTACAGAAAGTAAGATTTTGTATGAACGTCCGAATTTGATACATCCACACAGAAATTAGCCGTTTATTTTTAGAGAGCTTTACTATGCGCCACATATGTAGCGAACTTAATTGACATTCAACTTACTGAATGAACGATTCACTGTATGGTACCTCTAACTAAAGTCATCTTTTGGCGTGAACTTGATCAGCACGGTTGTGTTTCTAAACAATTTTTCATAGTATAATATATTATAATGATATTGATTCATAGTAGTGATAGTGTATTATGGTGCAAGTAATCATTTGAATGCATACAATTTGTAGGATCTTTGATTAAAACTGTTTGAATCGGGGCTGTCGAGACATGCAAGAAATTGTGCAAAACAATATAATAATTACACTACCGTTTTACTTGTTGATTTATTTCAAGTAATGGAGGAACAAGAATATTCCTGACGATATATTTCGCCATGTCCCTGAAGCCGGAAGTAATAAGATAAAGAAATAATACAAAGGCGGACTCTCAAGGATGGTACTACCTGTGTACCATGTCATACAAACTTTCGGTGTTAAAATCTATGAAGGAAGGTATTCTAACACACTCGATATCAGCTACCAGATCCTTCTCACTCTATAATTATTTTATCATATTTATATATGTTGTCATATTTCATTAAGAAATTGATATCACCGATATGAATTCAATTTCCAATGAAAGATGAAATGTTTGTCAGCACACTAATTATAAAACTTCTAAACCAGATGTTTATATCATCTTATCTTATTACTGTATTATCTCCTCCGGAGCACAGATTACGTAAGTTGCACCTGGCTAAGAATTTGTGGTTAATTATACGCCCACAAGTTCTACCAACACAACAAAACTCACCAAAATAGCTATCAAAATAGGAAAATTCCTCTCACTTCATCGACTTATACAAATTCATCTATAATTGTAGAGTTTTCTAGTTCCGTCTGTTTGTTGAATAGACAAAAGCTTACTGTTTAAATAGAAAAGAAGTATTTAGATCGGTCCGTTCAATTTAACATTGACCAGCATGCTATGTTTGTTTTTTTATTAAGTGCCTGGATACACGTTCATTTATTGTATCCCGTGCCGTCAGTACACCACAAAGACAAATGTTTATGTTAAAGGCAAGTGGCTCTCAGTACATATAAACTTTTATTCATGAACTATTCTTAGTTTTTTTAGTATTTTCGTCTTGGATTCGGTCGGTTTGTATGGAAATAAATATTTATGTTTGACCGTTATTGTTGAGTGCGTGAGGTTAATATCTTTGAAAATAGTGGCACATGGCGTTGTATGGTGCTGATTGAGTTATCAATTTGTAAAGATTAGGAAGAGGTTATAGGATATTATTTAGTTTTGTAATCAATTGTTGTGTGATGGATCATATTGAAATTGACAGCTCAAAATAGTAGAGACGTAGAGCGAGATGATTAAACCGTACCATATTCTTTTTATTATTGTTAACATGTATGCAATTACATAATGGTGCTACAGGGTGCATGTAAAACCACCCGGCGGTGCCAAGTCAACTAAGTAGCCTTTTGATGACTTCAAAACACTTTCCACCGCCAACCCGCTTTAGAAGCGTTAACGAATTCAGTATGAACTATTGTAAAGGAAACTCGAATTCCAGCCGTGAAATGACATAAAAAAACATAGCATCAATTAAATTTTTATACGTTTACGCATCAAATGATTCCGTGATATGTTTCAGACGTCATAGTCACAATGTGACGTCTATTTAGATGCGTCTAGCTATAAATTTAGACCACTAAATGTGTCTGCTAATATCCCGGCCTCTTTAATTGAACATTTGTCACAGATTTTCTAGAATAGAACACAGGCGCACTACAACCAGTCATTTTGAACATAATCGGTGAAACTTGAAGTTTGCTTTCTACGGAATTAATAATGTTTTTTCACGACTTCTTCCCATAGTTTCACTTCAACTTGCATTGATGTTTAGTTTTTTTACAGTCCTCGTAGTATATACATACTGGGCTCTGGAAGAGTGTTTATCGACTACGTCCATCACGGGTCCGGGCGTAGGACGCTACTTCATGGTGCAATACGTCAAAATTGACGTATTGCACTATGAAGTAGCGTCCTATGTCTCCCTATGGAGCATTCAAATTCAAATAATTTAATTTGCTGAAAACATAGATATAGAATATAGGTTTTGGTTTGAATAAAAAGATCCATTATGCTTTTTTCAACCATTTAAGTGGTATGCAAAATGTCGAAATTAATTGCAAATTAAGGATATTTCTTGTTATTTTATGTCAAATTTATATATATTTTAATATCAAATTTATATTTAATTTATGTCAAATTGTAGAACTTCATTAAAGGAGTAGACATATTAGTCAATTAGCCAATTATGCAATTTATTTTTGTTCTGCCATGCGATATAACCTTGTTTATTAAAAAAAAAATATACACGTAACCTAGCAAATTTTCAATTTTTTTTTTCGTTTTAATTTAAAAATACCTTGAAAATTTTATATACCTTGGTACTAAATGGAACTGAATATTGATGGTATATCTTGATATACCATCAATATTCAGTTCCATTTACTATCAACTCTTGTAATTTTCATTACAATATGATTGATTTAAATCAATCGCGTCAATTCACACTGATCGTGAGTACCATGCCTTATGTTTATTGTTTACTGAAAAAAATAGCTGTGACGATAGACAGATTTTCTCCGAAGTCTTTTGATCTGAAGAGAATGGATATTATATTTTGAGAACTAACGTATTTCACGTATTTATTTATTACACTATATAATTATATTATCTTACCCCCTATTTATTTATTTATTTAAGTATTTTTTTTTAAGTAGGTACTTATGCCTGCGTGGAACCATATTTTTTATTTTTATTACCCGTAGCACGTTCCTGGAGTAGTTGTACTTTGACAGGTCGAATGAATATTTTGTTTATTTTATAAAAATATTTGAAATTTTGAATTTTCTCCTTTAGAGTTTTTATGATATGAAAAGAGCAGTATATATATGTTTTATGGGATGTCAATGGCTTTTGTTCAGAGCCAAAGCCAACCTCGACGCACGTAGAGCACCCTACCGGCTAGCAAAAGGGGCTCTAGCATAAGAGAGGTACGATACAGCATATTTTGTAAGCTGCCCGACTGGGGGAGTATCTCTACCTCACAGAATACCGCAGCCATAAAGAATTGACGTTCTGCTGAAATCGATATGTCAACTGTTACGTTATCAAACTAGGACTAGAAAGTTGAGTTTAGTTCCCCAGTTATCATAAAAACACTCAATAAAAGTAACTTTGAAATACTTATCCAAAAAAAAAACTTGAAGCCAGTTCCAACCGGTTTGAGCTAGATATAATTGGAGTAGACTCGAGCTAACCAGTTGGATGGGGGTAACGAGCGAATCCGGGAAAAGGCGAGTAACAAGCCATGAAGATGCAGTAACGAGGATGCAACGGAGCAAGCGCACTCGAGGGCATCTCCGCCTTTGTGTGTTGGTAGACGTTGGACAAACGCTTGGCCAAGCAAGTCAGTTACAATTTTGTTAGTCCCAAATGTTTGGTCAAATGTCTTTGTCAGATAATTTACTTTCAATTCAGGGTTTGAAGACAAAGAAAATCTTGCTTTATTGGGGGTAGCGGGATTACAAAAGTTAAAAGAAGAATCCTGGAAAGAAAAAAACTACTCTAAATCATACGTGAAAAATAACACATTAATAAAATTAAAACATCATCATGCACAGAAATATTTGTCTTATGCGAGAATCGAACCCGCGACCTACGAGTCAAAGTGGCCATTGCGAACCACTCTCGCAATCAGATGTCACTTTACTACATTTTGAGAAATTCCGTTTGTTTCAGATACTAGGTACCTAATTAGTTAGAACTTTATAACAAAAAAATATGAACTATATTCATTATATGACCACAATAGTTCTAAGAAACACTATGTTTTCCTATTTCCCCGTCTCGGGAGATTAGGTCGGGCGTCCATTAGCGACAAAAGACAGGTGTGGCGAGTGTGCGCTAAGCTTTATTAATCTTTTATTTCCATCGTGAGGCTTCCCACTTACTGGCAGGTCTATTGATGTACAAGATGTTAGGGAGGCTTTATTTTTGTAGGGATTCTGTACCGAGTAATAATATTATTATTGTAACGTATTTTTAACTTCCAAAGCAATGAGTATATGTTTCAATATTTTTTTATCATAAAAAGTATACGACCTGCCTGATGGTAAGCGGTGATGCACCCTATGGACGTTTGTAATAGTTTGTAACTTGTTTTGAAAAATCCCATGCTCCTGGGAAAATCTTGAAAATCTAAAAAAACAACATGATAGTGCGTAAGAGAAGATCTCTCTAAATGCAAATAGTATATTATAAGTATCAAGTAAATTTTACACTATGGGTATAGTACAAACTTTGCTTAGTTTGGAGCTAGATGGCGCTGTGTGATTTGGCCAAGAGTAAAGAAGGTAGTGAGTATGATTGGGTAGATCATTTCGATTCTAATGAATGTGTAACTGCTCATATAATATTTTTTGGTTGATTAAATATTTAATATACCATATAACAGTACACGGGGTGTTATATACCATATGACAGTACTCAATATAATATATAATAGTACTCGGGTTTGTCCTTCTAATTAACAAAATGAACAAAATAACAGAATCGACTGTTATTTTAAGAGTTGTTTAAAATGAGTTAAATTATTGAATTGAATGCGGGAAAAATAATGACGGTACTCGCAAACTCTATCGCTCACAAAAGGTCATCTTTGAAGTGCGAAAGAATGCTGGAGATATGCCGTGTGAAATATCTCGTGTGCGCTTTTTTAGACATCTGTCCGTTTATATAATTTATGGTTGGACTTTTATAATCGCGAATTAATTAATTAAATTATTAATTAAATAATCCATTGTCCAAAGATTTTATCGAGATTACTATAAATAAAGTCACAGCAATACTTAGCTGTATAATGAAAACGCAAAGATCATTTTTTTTTCTTTTACAAAAACAAGAAAACAACATTTATCAAGGAAAGCTTGATCTGTTTAAAGATGAACGCACATTTATGCGAGCCGAATGCGCGGAAAGAAACGACTTTTAGAATTCTTCATATGAAATCTTATGACACCTCGCGCACGTCTTATCCGAACCGAATTGTTCGAATCCAGTGGGTATACCCACCGGATTCGAACAATATATCGATATACTTATAATTAATCGAATAGAAATTTTATTTGTACTTATTGGAAATTTATCATGAATTCTCGCGACGTCCATTGATATATATAAAAAATATACTTTAGGTTACATGTCAAGCGGATCAAGAAATTGGTATCAAGAATAATGGAATCGAAGAAAAGAAACCTGCAGAAAAGAAAAATATATCATACCCATATTTTCAGTATTGACATAACAGTTATTCACAGGATTTATTAGGTATTTATGTATTAGATATCTGCACGTGATACCAAAAATAACTCTAAGTACTCTTCTAAATAAATATTTTTTCATATTATGACTTAATCAAAATAGAGAACAAAATTAGCTCAGGGAATATCCAACATAATCCAACACAATTATTTCCACTGGCTAACGGAAAACAAAAATAAACAAGTAGGCAGGGAAATAAAAGAAACGTGAAGTGGGACGAGGCGGAATAAGCAAGATGTGAGGTGGGACAGGCCAGGGGGGCTAGTAGGACGGGTTGGGTGGTAGCGTCCCTTAGGATTCGTCCTTTGTTTATATTTTGTACTTTGATACTTGAAGTTTTTGAATTTGTGCGGTGGGTCGAAAATGCTTTAATAATATTGTTTTTTGTATTTTTATTTCTATGTGTTTATGAGATCTATGAGCTCACAATAAGTTACCTATATTTATTGTTATGCTCTAATAGCCATTGCCATGGGCTCTTTTTTCTTTACTAAATCGGGAGCAGTTGTGAAGCGGATACGATAGCCTATAGAAGAAGTAATTCTCATTGATGACATCCCTCATTTGCGCGAAACAACAGTCCTAAAAAATGTTGTTGGTGATCTTTTGTGAGAGAGAGCGGCAGAATGTGTCTATACTGTATGTACTTAGTACTATTACTTATACTGTGATAAAGGAGAGTTTATCTCTGGTAAAGTAATCTCTTCGAACCAGGGGTCCTACCGCCGAAGTTGAAGCCGATTACCATATTAATATTTTTTAATGTGAATATCCAAGTACTGTTTAGATTGTTGATAATTATGTTTAGCTTAGCTGATTAAAACCCTTAGGGTAAAACCAGCTTAGGTGCCCCACTTTTTTAAATTACATACTATATATCTCTTTGTTCAAAAAGCAAGATTCTTTATTTGTAAAACGCGTAGATACTTTGGTTTATTGTCTTCAAATTTATGAAGGGAATAACCATTGGCCACTTTGACTCCGATGTCGCGGGTTCGATCCCCGCACAAGACAAATATTTGTGTGCATGAACATGTCTGTTTGTCTTGGTCTGGGTATTTTCTATGTATTATATGTATGTATTTACAGATAAAAATGTATCTAAGTATATTATCATTTATCTAGCACCCATAGTACAAGCTTTGTTAGTTTGGGACTAGATGGCCGTGTGTAATTTGTCCTGGAATATTTATTTGATATTTTCAGAGTATTGGCGATTTTTGCGGACCTCTATATTTTGGGCCAACTATCCCATATAGGTATAATTGCCTAATCCATGTAAATTACATTTAGGATAGATGCGCTGTCGAGAAAGAGGACATTTATCCCGCAAAAACTTTGATCGCACCTAGCCGACCCATGCAATCCCACAGAGACATGCAACACGGTGAACTTTGTTGTAGTTGCAGAGTCTCTCGATAGATAAATAAAATAACATGTGTTTCAATCGCAAGACTAGAGTAATTGCAATCAAGGCAACTATACCCCCGGGGTTATAGTTACTATACCCCCGACTATCTTGGGTTTTACCCTACCTAGAGATCCACTCACTAAGCCGAAAATGTTTGTTAATAACTTTAACCTATAACACAGTATAAGTAATAGTACTACGTACAGTATGGCCTCTCCCTGCCGCTCTCTCGTGTCGACCTCACCTCCCCTCTGAGACAAATCTGGAACAGTTTGTGTGGCGCCGCACGCACACACGGTCATTTGCGCTCTGCACAGACGTCATTGTTTATGTAGTAGTAAATGACGCGACATTTGTATGGAGTGAATCAATGTGAGGAAATCAATTTTTTTATGGGAATTGGCTTCAGAATAGGCGGTACAGTCCCTGTTCCATAGGTAGAAATTAATACTCATTGGGCGAGAATTTTCGAAAAATTTCACATTGTAGATCTTAAGAGTCATATTACATTTTGACTGTGATTTTTGCGTAAAATGGCCAATTTTGGCGTTCTCGATCTCAGAAACAAAAATACATTAACAATGTTGACTTATTGAATAGTACAGAATAGCTATTCGCATAGTACATAGCGGCCTCGCTTTTTGTAAATTTTGCTTAACTTTTTAAATAAACCCAAAATTGCAGAGAAAGATTTTCATAAAATGCGCGCATTCACTATTTTGAGCTCCTGGATTGTACTACTGTTCCAAACAAATGAAATAAAAAAAATAAAATGTTATTTGTTATATAGTCGTATAGTACATAGCGGCCTCGGAATTTTGAAATATAATTGATTTAATATAGAAAAAACACATTCTTTTAAGCAAAAAAAACTTTATGCTTTATGTAAACTGTTAATTTCTCGAATAAACGATAATATTATTGAGCAAAATTTATACGAGAATAATTGTTACTTCATGAAGAATAACCTTTGTAGCATGAATTTATTATCTTATTTCAATAAAAACTATAAATATACCTTCATATATATATATAACTTCAAAATTACTACAAAAAACGATGCACCGGCGGCCTTCGCGGGTTTAGTACTGCGCGAGAGCTCGTCAGCGTGCAAATGTAATAGGGCTCTTAACATTTCGGCGTAAAATTATAGATTTTTTATATAATTAATGCGTAAACATAACATAATTATATCGATGTAACTGTCCAAGTTACCCAAACAACTTAACAAAAGCAGTTATTTCCGGCAACGAATGGTTATTATTTCCCCAAACTATTTCTAATTTGTACCAGCCATAGACAAACGTGTTTCGTATTAGGTCCTTTCTTATGTCCCATGTCGCCGGATGTCTAAAAATTGCTTTTGTTATTAGTTTCCACATAAAAAGACTTAAAGGCGCCGCCCCTGTGATGTGGTGAGGGCTTAATAAATGATTTATTTACAATTTTTCTTTGAACGCCTCGTAGGGAAGAGATTATTTGAAACAAATTTAATGATTTGTCTTTGCCTCTGCTTAATAGAACTCGCGCAGGAGATGCTCGTGTTGAATTATGCAATTTGTTTTGCTAATGATAGTACTATTTTTGCACAGTTATAATTTTAAAGCGTAAAAGGCTTTCGTCAGTAAAAAATATCGGGTCTTTCTCTCTCTTCCGCTTGTTCGAGAATAGAAGAGTAGTTCTGCTTAAACACTAGACCGCATTCTAGCCCACGAGGCCAAAATCGTGGCTGAGTAGAGCCAGTAGATTCGCTGAGTGTATGATTTCCATTATTTTAATGGAAAATGTATTTGATGATCACTCCTCAAGGATATGATCGACCTCAATTTTTTTTCGACACAAACCTCAAGCATGTCGAGGTCTTTAATTGTGATAAGGATCATCAAAATCGGTTCAGTGGTTTTGGAGCTAATTCATTTCCAAGAATGACTCTTCGGCGTATACTCGTATACGCATTCCGCTCGCTACGCTCGATCCACTCAATCATCCTTAAGATAAATATTATAGAAAAATAATGGAAATAATTACTTCATCATCATCATCATTATCAGGTCATTTTAGTCTCCACTACAGGAGCACGACCCTCTCTCGTCCGTCCCAGACAGAAGGAGGATTTGGCCTACACTCCCCACGCTGGCCAGACGAGTTGGGGAGGCCTGATCGATGTTTTATAATGCATTTCCCTTAGTCGCTTTGTACGACATCAACGGGAAGAGACTGAGTGATTCTGTTCTAGTCTGCCGGAAACCACACGGCCAATATTTACTTACGAGATCTTATTTATAAAAATATGTTGGGTCTGAAAACTCTGTTTTAATAATACTTTCAACTTTTATTATTTAACTTAAATAAGATATAGGTACAATAAAAATGTAACAACAAAATAATAAAGTGTAAAACACATGTCATTTCGGTATGTTGGCACCCCTGTGGTTACCGAATTAGCGCTGTGATTTCTATCAACCGCCGCTCGGCACGTGCCGGCCCCAAATACACTCATTTTTTTTTTGCTAATGATAGTTAGGTACTTGTAATCTCCGAGATTGGTATTTTTAATTATTATTTATTTATTTATTTTTGGAATGACGTTCATTTCTTATAATAAACTTTTTCTGTGACTATTATTAAGCTTAACTAGACGTGGTCTCTCTTAGAGGTAAGCTCACACGTTATGTTTTGATAAAACTGTCGTTGCTAACCCTTACTCATCCCACTGCTGGGATACGGGTCTCTTCTTCCTTCAATCGGGGGGGGGGGGGGGGGGGGGGCACCATGCTGCACAATTGCGGGTTGGTTTGGTGGTCGGGAAACTGTATTATGTAATTATTTTTTGAAATAACAATAATAATAATTAGCCTACTATCCAGATCAAGACAAATAGACTTGTTCATGCACAAATATTTGTCATGTGCGAGGTTCTAACCCGCGACCTCGGCGTCAAAGTGGCCATTGCTAACCATTCGACCACCGAGTTCGTCACTCGTTATTTGCGGCAGACGGTGCCTCGCCACTCACCTAGATTGACTCCCGAAAATTATTATTATTGTACTTAGATACCTATTATTTGTAAGTGAAAAATATTCTTTCATATGTCTTTCAGTCTATACCGATCCTGGGGTACCTATGTACCCCAGAAACTCCAGATAACCTACACAATGCCTTAACAGTCATCCCATCTCGTTTAATCATAACAAACACTGGAAAACATGGCAGATTGCGAACTGCATAATCACTGCACCGCTGATGGCAGATACGATCGGTGCAGTGCAGTATTGCAACTCACGGCACAGCACAATAAGTGGATAAAAACTTCGATAACGGACCCCTGTGGAGCGACCTCGCATAATATATGAATCGCGTAGTAGAGACACCACTGGGAGCTTGTGTTGCATATTCTACAAGTATGGGGCCCACCTGGTATGAAGCGGTAACCGTAGCCTTATTAACGCTCGCAACAGAAAAATCGCACGCGCGCTGCCACCCCCGCTAGCAACTCAGCAACTCCTTCCTTTCTGGGGATATAACTCACTCGCAGGAAGATAACAACGCTCAATGTTTACAAGGTAATTGTTATTTAGCTGCGGTATTCTGTGAGGTGGAAGTACTTCCTCAGTCGGGCAACGTACAAATACGCTGTAACCTACCTCTCTTTTAACAGAGCCTCTTTGGCTAGTCGGCAGGGTGTACCACGTGCAGGTGCAGTTGACTCTAAAGATCGTAGTGAGCCCCTTACATCCCAAAATATATTGTAAAATCGTACTCGATTGTCACTCGACTTACTCTTAAACAAACAAAATTTACTCTTAAACAATATATTGTGAACAGCACAGTACACTTATCCAACGACAAGTCGCTCGATCAGTTTGACAGTATAATTAGCCGTCAAAATGTTTATAATAACCATTATAACATGCAAAAATATATACTTTTTTTTAGGAAACAATAAACAAGAGACTATCTTTTAAATACAAGTTTTAAACTGGCATCTCTTAGATGGTATCTTTGTTTGGTATTTTTATATTTGTAGCAAAGGAGCCGGTAAAAAAATACATGATTAAATTATTTTAAAAAAGAAGATTAGTGGGGTATAAGTTGCGTACCATGATCTTTAGAGTCAAAGCCAATCTCGCCTGCACGTGATGAACCCTGCAAACTAGCAAATGAGGCTCTCTGGAAAACGAGAGGACAGTACACTCCACCTCACAGAATATATACCACAGCCAAATAACCAAAGAAAGGTTGGCATAGGTTGGATCGTAGTGAGCTACTTACACCCGCATTATCTTCCTATCGTTATAAATGTCTTATTTTTGTTGCAAAGGAGTGTAATGGAAAAATATTTTTGTAGAATTTAAATAATAAATAAATAACAAAATAAATATTTCTGGACAATTCACACATCGCATCTAAGCAAAGCTTGTACTATGGGTACTAGATAACTGTTATTATACTTAAATACATACATATACTACAGATAAAACACCTAGACCAAGACATATAGACGTTCATGCACACAAATAGTCGTATTTGTCTTGTAAAATATTTCATTTATTTCTCCAGTGTGCTTACCGAGTAATTTTAATAAAATAGTTTTCGATTTAATCTTTGCATTTTATGCTATTTTTACCGCAATGCCGGGCATAGAAGAAAAAGATATTCAATAATTCTTTTGCACCTGTCTTTACAGTTAAATTGGATGGAATTTCAAGTTACCGCGTGCATTTACTTTGGCAGGAAAATGATATCTGCTTGACTTTAATAAGCTTTGTTTCCTGGAAGGCAAATAATGGCTAATTTTTCAATCAGAAGCCTGTCAATACCTGAGGTATATTTTTGAGAGCGAATGAGAGTAATGGTAATAATTATCTGGTGGAAGGTACCGAGCGAGTTGTCCATTAAACAGGACTGTTGCTCAGACGATAGTCCTTTTAAATATGATAGTACTCGACATTACGATGCACTGTAATATGGATGAAATCACAAATAACAGAATAAATAGACAAATAAATATTCCTGGATAAATTACACACCTCTAACTAAGCAAAACTTGTGTTGAGTGCTTAGTGCAAGTTTTTTGTTCGCGTTCAATCATGTCAACGTAAACAAACCGACCAAATAGGAAATAACTCTCATGTTGTGAATTTATAAGACGCGTGTTACATATGACAATTATGTGGCTTACTTGCTCACATTTTTACGTGAGTGAGCAACCTGGCTAATTTGGATAATTATGTAACACGCGTCTGGTAAATTCACAATATGGAACTTGTTCTCAATTTGGTCGGCTTGTAAACGTTAACACGTTGGAATGTGACCAAAAACACTCTGTAGTTACTAGATAACTGATAATTAATATACTTAAACATATATTTTTTGTCAATCCATACCTACATAATATACTCGTACATAGAAAATACCCAGATCAAGACGGGAACATGTCTGTCTGTCATGCACACAAATGTTTGTCATGTGCGAGGATCGAACCCATCACCTCCGAGTCAAAGTACGTTCAACCACCAAGCTCGTCTACTACGTACCCTATGTATTACGTACCTAATATCGTAATAACTGTATGTGTTTCGACATCCAGACCGGACATTTTCCTTTTCTCCAGAGCTACAAAACGTATAGTACTTGTAGAGCTTACCGTACCGTGGGAAACTAACATACCCAAAGACCACGCGATAAAACAAACCAAATATTATGACCTCCTAAACGAATTAACAAAAAGCGGCTATGTAGTTAATCTATACGCTGTAGAAGTAGGAGCGAGAGGTATAGCAGCAAAATCTCTCTATATCCTGCTGAAAGACCTTGGCTTGTCCAGAAGTGCAGTAAGTTCTATACCAGAACGAGTATCTAAAGCTGCATTAGCAGGTTCATACCAGATTTGGCTGGGCAGGGAGGGAAAAACAAGTAGTGAAGGTGAGTGTTGATGTACGTCGGAAAGGGGCCCCTTAAACCTACACCCGTGTCACAAGTCTCGGGATCTGCTTGGGTTTCTCTCTCTGCCACACGATGGACCCGGCACCCGCACGGTGAATCCATGGAAGCTAAGAAGTTCGTCTCCTTAATACCAATACCAAGACAACGGGTGGCAAATACATGTGGTGGTGATCCCTCTTCTATACCACCTACAGCCTAGCTAAGATGGCAAATCTGGCTTTAACTCACTAAAGTTTTAGCCACGAAAGTACTCTGACCAGAAGGTAGGGAGTTGATTTTCGAAACATGTTCACATGTTTATGAACTCGACTGTACAATGGTTCTTACAATATATATAGAAATTATACATTAGCACTTCATCAGTTCTTCGCTTTATTTAAATGGTCAAACATAAAACCTAGGTCGTCAACACAAACTAATCTGCCGATCGATCTCACGGGCAGTCCGGACAAAAACGAGTTATGTTATTGCAACTCAGCGATGTAATAATTAATTCAAAGCATTATTGTGCAATCTGTTGTCGATATTAAAACGCATTTAAACCTTGCTACAAGAGGGAGTAGAGTCGATGCTGTGTTATTTTTTTAAGCATTTTGCCAACCATTGATTGTTTGTGATATCTTTATTTTCGTTTTTTTTTCCTTATTTTTGTAAAATAAATATTACGCAAAACGTTAACCTTCCTCGCCACCTCATTACAGTGTACTTGCAAACCTTAACAATTATATTAGATAGACTGTAATGTTATGTATGTCATTATCATGGAAAGTTTTCTAAACTACATACACAGTTGTTGTGGTTTGTTGTTTGTGGGTTTTACAATAAATAAATAAAAAATAAACGTGTATTACTCTAGTGATACTGACGTGGAAACATAAGATTGCTAGAATTTTTCCAAACCACCTAACCTAAAGCCTAAAGTCAAAAATGGTGACCCTTAAAACCATGGTATAAATAATTTTATATTATTTCCAAAATACATATTTGTTTTGTGTTAAAACACTAGTAAACATTTTGATTACTTTTATTTAAAAAATAATTTCAAATGTATCATTTATTCATTCTAAAAGACTAATCATCATGCATTAAAAATGACAAATAAATAAAAATATTTTTATCGATATAGACTCGACGGTCTCTCTGTCCAGGGCTGTACATTAGCGATTCATTCTGATATGTCATCGTTGCAGCGTCGGTAATGCCCTTTGTGGAAGCCCTGTCGCGACGCTCTCAATCGATTGTAATCCGTTTTTGTACTGCATTATTCAAATTATCAACACTTTTATCTGTGCGTGCTATTTTTTTCTGTGTACACAATGAGTGAATATTATCCAATAATTTATAATAACATCTTTTTAATTAAGCCGAGTTATATACATCATCATCATCATCATCAGGTCCATTTTAGTCTCAGGAGCACGCCCTCTCTCGTCCGTCCTAGACGTAAGGA
This sequence comes from Hypsopygia costalis, assembly GCA_937001555.2. Classification (NCBI taxonomy): domain Eukaryota; kingdom Metazoa; phylum Arthropoda; class Insecta; order Lepidoptera; family Pyralidae; genus Hypsopygia; species Hypsopygia costalis. Next base: position 12,990,593 of record OW443344.2, read on the forward strand.
GGATTTGGCCTACACTCCCCACGCTGGCCAAACGAGTTAGGGAGGCCTGATCGATATTTGATAATGTATTTCCCTTAGTCGCTTTGTACGACATCTACGGGACGGAAACGGAGTGATTCTATTCTAGTCTGCCAAAAACCACCCGGCCAAAAAAAAAAAAAGGGTCCAACAGCATTCTCTCGTATTTTCTATTAGACCAAACAATGATATGTTAAAACAATTATGTACTACATATAGTTAATTATTACTTATGTTAAGTAATATAAATAAATAAATATTCTTGGACAAATTTACACACGGCTATCTAGTCCCAAACTAAGCAAAGCTTGTACTGTGGATTTAATACTTGAAAAATTTTTTTTGGTCAAATACATAGAATATATAGAAAACACCCAGACCAAGACAAACAGACATGTTCATGCACACAAATATTTGTCTTGTGCGGGGATCTAACCCACGACCTCGGAGTCAAAGTGGCCATTGCAAACCGACACCGACAGCTAAAATTGCATTCGACCATAGAGCTCGTCATATAATTAACTTTATGTAATAATTCATGTAATATGTAGGTAACTTTATGTAGTTGTGCAGGAGTTGAACTGTTGAAGGTAGGTAAGTAACAGATTTATGTACCTACAACATACAATTACCAACACTGTTGGGCATTGAAGTAAATTGATTAGTACATATCTCCTTTGTTCATTGATATATTTTATAAGCATGTACATATCTATACTAATATTATGAAGCTGAAGAGTTTGTTTGGTTGATCGCACTATTCTCAGGAACTACTCATTCGAATTGAAAAATTATTTTAGTGTTAGATAGCCTATTTTTCGAGGAAGGCTTATAGGCTATATAACATCACGCTACCGCCAATAGGATCGGAGTACCAATAAAAAATGTTGCAAAAATGCGAAAAAAATATTTCTCTTGAGAGCTTCCGTTGCGTGTGCTGCATAAACGGTTCAAGTTACGTAACAATTATATCCGACGGAATTATTCATCTTAAAAAGTTCTAAAAGAAAGTCCGTGATAGCATATGTCTATCTTTTAAAATTAGCTCACTATAACCTTTCAAATGGTAAGCTTAAGCTACGCTGTCAATGCTCTGTCTCAGACAGACGAAGTTGCGCGAGCCAGCTAGTCCTTAACATATGCAAAGAGCAAAACATAATAAGGTATTAAATATAAGTAGCAATGAAGAGTAAACAAAAGTAATACTGCACCAAACGCCCTCGTCTCGTAAACATACGAATTACATGTTTTACTGCAATCGACTTGTCGCCGATCACACTCAAAACATAAAAAAACACCTTACCTTAATGTCTCGGATATTGGACATTTGCTGGATTTTACATGGTATCCTTTTAAGTTTTGTAATGAAACAGAATAACAAAGTCAGATGATGGGTCAGTCGCTACTGACGTTTGTTTTTTGAGCCCCCTCCCAAACAGAAGTCCCAAAAAGAAGTATGTGTATGTGTCCTTGCTTTTATATATTGTAATAGGGAGAATCGATTTTGATTTAGTTTTTAAGGTTAATTCATCTTGTTCTTATCTATGATTTAAGATAATCTAGCCAGCCATTTAAATCTTTTCATGTTTGTAAAGGGATGTGAATAACTTTTAAGAATCTAATTGAATATTTTGGTTCGAAAAATAAGTATTACGTTAAAGTTATTGATAAACATCTCCAGCTTAGTATGTAGAGCTCCATCGTTTCTACCCGCTAAGCTAAAAACAAGTATCATAAATGTAAGTTAAAGTTACATTTTTGCATTTAATTTCAAAAAATCTGATGAGAATTGGCTTCAGCTTCGGCGGTGGCCCTGATCTGATGCTGTAGACTCACTCATATTCTTCACTTACTTAGCTAAGGTATCGTGTTTACGTTTACTGTAATGGTCTTAATGAATAGGTTATATATTACATTGCGAGTAGTTACATGATCAGATTCTGATGATATAACAGAAAATAATTTTAATCTCGTTCTATGTTTACTCCTAGGAACAGATCAACTGTCTAAGGAATTGTTATTTAGCTAAGGTTTTCGATTAGGATATAGGTAGATACATCCTCAGTTGAAATGCTCCCCAACAATACTATGCTAATCAGAGTATCAGCGGATATATCTCTTGCATGTGAGATTGGCTCTGGCTCTAAACAGCTACCTACTTACACCTCATATATAAGACATGAGAAATAGACGACATTATTCTCAATCCAGCAAAGCTGTAAATTTTATTGTAAAATTAATAAGCATTTAACCATATTCTTGATCTCACAGCAATAATTTCTAAAGATTTCAAATATTTCGCCTACGAGTCTTACAATATTACAAATATCTGTTTATTACATAATAAATCGAAAATTATTATAACCCCAAACCTATGACTAGAATAATCTATCTAGAAATGAGAACATGTCGACTTGTGACAGTAAATATTATGATTTCACCAAAGATCTTGCATCTCTTACGTCAATGTGACGTCTGTTTCATTACGCAGCTTATGCTATATTTTCCCACTAATCTTTTCTTAATTTACTTCGATCTTAACTCCACCAGGCAAGAGTTAAAATCGTCTGTTAACCTCACTTCATACTATTTTGATATCGGCGCCGGCTGTATAAATTATGTCATGGTATGTCCGGTCACCGATTCGGATCTCTTTGTCTATATTCCATGGACATATTGTTTTTGATGGTCGCTCTAAGCCATATCATGTCTGTATCTTAACATTTAAGATTATGATCTTCAGCTATATTGACAATGGCTTAATAAAGATTTGTAGACTCGTCTGTTTTAAATTCTAATCTTTGTCTTCGTTTTAATTTCGAAATCATTGTACCGAGTGGAGTTCTGGTTAGACCAAGCGCCAAGGATGAAATGACAGGTGAGGTATGTTTGCCCTGGTTATTTATACCGTCCAATATATTTATTGATCGGGCATCGGCGCGTGCGCTCCGCAACATGACGTCGCCAAATCACATCCAACTGTTTCTATTGGCAAAGCTTCCATTGTCGCGACTTTAATCACTATCGCTCCGTCATTCCTGTACCCTGTACCGTAGGCTATTTCCATGTAGCGACCCGACCCACCTGCGACACACTGACAATAAATCGTTACATACCAGCTGGTCTCCTCTATCAAAAATCACATTTTTATATCATCTCTAACATTAATAATGCTATCAAAACGCGGTCGAAATGCCAAAACGACGGTCGGCTGTAAAATATAAGCGCCAATTGCTAGGACATCTCCGCAGAGCTATTAAATAAAAGTCTTTTTACATTAGATAAATCGCGTACGTTATTCGGGAACATCTGTCCCTTGCCGATTACGCCCATACATTATGCTCAGTTTGTTGTTTTTAATAAAAAGTTTAATCCGTTCGGTTATGACGGCAATTTGTCAGGCCGATGGAAAAACTTGGTCGTTTAGCGCGGTGGCGGCCCGACTCGTCGCATGGGGTACCTATAACAGCCTCGCCTTATTTCATTCGACGATTATGTCATGCTTATTTATGTTTTCGCTTTTGTCTTCCATTAGCGCTTTTTCTTTTTCATCTTCACCGCTGGTGATTCACTTAAATGTTTCACTGTCAGCCGCGCATTCGTGCACTAAAGAGATTTTAAAAGCGATCTCTTTTCATATTTGCAGCAAAATGCTCTCGTTCGTCCGGAAACTTGTCTCATTGAGTTGTTACAGTTTCATCACCTTATAACGTCTTACTCGAGACAACCATTAACAATTCAATGAGATCTTAATGAAGAGCTGATAAAATGTATATAGTGGTATTCGTCATGAGTCTTAAGCAATTAATCGAAATCTTTTTTGGGGAGTTTGCTTTATGTGTGTGGAGATTTAGTGAGTGTCCACACTGGGTTGATTTGTGAGCATATTTTAGTTGATTTCTTTGTCATAGTGTGCAACATATTGCGATGTGCAAATTTCGCATGGATGGAATGACTCCTCGTTAAGAGCGATTGCCGAAAGCTGCAATTTAAAAACCGACATTTACCGCAATGCTCTTTTGTTTTGGAAATCTCGACTTATTATCTCTTTACACCTATATTTATATTATGGTCGAAAATTGCTGACCCTTTTTCTTGAAGCGTCATAATTATCTCTGGCAAGTGAATATACTTAAGTAAATCTTTAGGTTTACAATGTTAAAACAAGAATAAACAAAAAAAAAATCTTCTTTTGAAAGAAGCTTTTATAAAGTTTACGAAATAAGAAGTTTATTTACTGTGTTTCGTTCATCAAGTACTTTCATATCATATCCATTTCATAAGTCGATTGTGGCAACATATTTATATTACATTAAAAATGGCGGTATTTATATAATCGTGCATTGTCATGGAAACCTAAAGAGAGTGCCTAATGTCAGCTCAATCGAACATTGTAATGTGGATCAAATGTAACTTATTAGATTTGATTACAGAACTATATAAAACCATTGTTGTATACGAGATTTATTTCATAGCGTGTCCAACGTATTTCATTAAGTTTAATTATTGTTTAATTTTAATAGTTTCATTAAATTAACTTATAAATATTTTATGAATTCACTCGCGATAATATTCTTTCAAAGAAAAACCACTTTTTCGTTGTAGGTTCTTCTTTTAAAATATTTCGTAACTAAAAGTTATTGTTTTTTGTTACAGAACTTAGGAAATGTGACGGCAGAATTAGAGCTCCAAAGACTACAGCAGGAGCATCTTCGGCGGCAGGAATTAGTGCGACGAGGGCAGCATGGCTTATACCATGGGCCTCCATTAGCGCTGCTTCTTGAACAAATGAGACCACAACCACCTCCTGGACCGCCAAATGTAAGCATAATTTGTTATTATTATTATTTTATACTACATCGGTTGGTAGACAAGCATACGGCCCACCTGATATGAAGCTGTTACCGTAGCCATGTTAAAGCTCGCAACATGAAATATCGCTCGCGCGCTGCTATTCCTTCTCCTCCTTTCTGCTAACTCCTTCTTTTCTCAATTCTTTGCTCTCACTCACTCGCAGAAACACAACAACCCTCAAGGAATTGTTATTTGCCTACGGTCTTCTTTGAAGTGGAGGTCCTTCCTCAGTTTACAAATACGCTATACCCTACTTCTCTTTTGCCAGAACTTCTTTCGCTAGTCGACAAGGTGCACCGCGTACAGATGAGGTTGATATTGGATCTAAAGATTGAGGACAGCCGCTTACAGCATATCATTTATATTATCGTTAGTTTATTATTTTAAAGCACAAGTTTTCGTGGTAAATCATCCATAGTCACAAAAAATATGACACTTGGAGTTAGATGATCAGCAATAACCTTATGAAGACCAGCTGTTTTGTCAAGGGTGAAATGAAGAAGAGGGTCTTCTTGTATTTTTTATGCTACTGTTGTCTGTCTGTCCTTTTTCTTGTAGAATTATAATAATAATAATCTAGTGAGTGGCAGCCACCGCCTGCCGCAAATAACTAGCAATAAAAGCAGTTATGGCAGGCGTCCGTCCCTCTTCTGTAATAGCCCGGTATTAAGTACACCCAGATCTCATCTCCATAGCCCATTTATTTTCCATCACACTTTGCAATAATCTCAACGCCTGCCGAGACCTGTTCATGGATATGTCGTGCCATTGACATATCCTGGAGCGGGTCACGGCGGGAGTACAACATTACATCAAACTTCTCTTAAGGGGCCTCTACGCGTTGGATCCATATCCCCGCGCACGCCTATCAAATGACCGGGCTTGACCCGTGATGAAAGAGAGATACATATAATAATAATGAATCATTTTATTAAATCTCTCTCACAAACAAATTCCTAAGAACTATTAAATAGGTACACTTTGATTTTAGGCTGGAGTGTGTGAGAGACTGGTGCCTGATCTAGGTATAACCTGTGTTACAGGTCACCAGGTTCTCATCCGTGGACAGATAGTAGTAGCAGCCTATGACATTGCATTATAATGTTGGTGGAACCACCAGAGTAACAACCTATTCACAATAAATGTTTCATAACAATAGAATTATTGACTTGTAATTAAAGTACCTGTTAAAATTAGTATTTCTTATATTAAGCTGAAGACATTTTAAAGTTTAAGCAACGTGATACTCACCAATAATCTCGTCTCTGCCTATTTTCCCAAAATCCAGACCGCCGTACGCATTATCAGCATAAATTTGAATTGAGTATATCTTTTTTCGCCCAAGGTTTCCAGCTTCTTTCAATGTCTTCAGTAGTAAATTCTAACGTAAAACTTCCATTATAAAATTATTAAAATAAACTTGTATAAAATATTTTATTCTAAATCATTTGTTTCTAAAGAAACAGCTGGAGAATCTTTTTCTGTTCTAAATATAATAAATGTTATGTATTTTTATTATGAAAATAACTCGCCTGCATTTTATATGTTTTGTTTTCATACATCATATCTTATTAAACTAAAACAGAGCTCTACCATTCGTCCTTGTCATTTATATAGAAAAGTACAATCAAAAAGCGAGACAGAAGGTGTTACAGACAAATTGATTTGGCAAGCATGCAATCATTTGACCGGTGTATTTATTGTGATATTTTAATATTAGGTAACACCCTGTCATAAATAATTTACATTGTTGATTGCGAATGAATCAAGCTACAATAGTAGTGATCCACGATGTAAAATTCTACTCACATTTACATGTGTGTGTGTAAAGTGTAATTACTAGCAATTATGCTAATTACAACCGCTCCACCAACCCGCAGTTGCGCCGCCGCCAACCAGCAGTTGAGAACCGTGGTGGAGTATACTCTAAACCCCTTCGTTTGAGGGGCTACCTGTATCCCAGCAATGGGATGAATAAGAGTTGACAAAGAAGGAGAATGCTAGTGTCGAAGTAATATAGAGCCCAACCTATTTGAATCATTCCAAACTAAGATAATTTACTTATCCGAGTTTTGTATGACTATAATAGATTTAGCGTATGCTCGATAGCGTATGAAAGATGTATTATACATATTTAGATATCGCAGAAACACAACTTTTCCTAAGAATTTTCTTATTTGCCTTCTATTCGCCGTGAGGTGGTGTTTCCTGGTCGGTCTTGTTATGCCTTAAATATATTCAGTTAGCTTTCTCTTGCTAAATTACTGAAATCTTTATACCCATCTCTAATGACTATAAATTAATCAAATCGTAATAAATAAACTTACATAACAACGCGTACGCAGCGACAATGTACATCGCTTCTAAATACCCATCGAGCCTTCAAAAATGAAAGTTGTTCAACTAATTACTTAAACCGGTGTTATATAAAATTATAATTAGATGCTCAGATACTTCCATCATCCAGTTTTTGACTATAAACGTTATATTTGATGGAGATGACGGTTTTAATTGTGGCAATTTCCTCTCTCTCGAAATCTGTTATGTCATTAGAAAGATGGCCTCCGTTGATTGTTGTAATGTATTGGTCAATCTGATGTTTTAGCTCAATAGTGTTAGATATTTAAAATCAGTGGTACACAGCACATCTGCTGTTCAATGTTCTGTGCAAGCTCAACAGCTTTTCACTTGACTAGTCATCTCTTTAGGCTTTTAATGCCTTATTTGCCATTGCTGTCTCTCACATTGCTAAGAGGGGAAGACAATTACAAAAGTTTCTTACTCCTACTAATTTCTTCTAATTAAATTCGTTGTTAGTTCCAAGGCAGCTTTACCCCCGTGACTGCAATGGGCTTCACTGTTCATTGCCTTTTTTGGTGGTCGCCGCTGTTAATCCTGGCTACACAGGAGACACAGTGGTGGGAAAGTGTGGTGGGCCCCCGTCCCTATTAAAAAATATTGCTAAATGTTTGGAAACTACTTACAATTAGTAAATATCTAAACTTTAGCTCGATTTTTGTCGTTTTTGAGTTAGGTTCTTCCGTCTCTTTGACGTGTTTAAAGTCTTTAAGATGAGCTGTTGTATCTTAATTTGATACTTGTAGCTGAATCCCAATATCGAACAACTTGGTATAAATTTAATTATATCCATGTCATTTTCATAACTGGCCATCTCCCACAATACGACTTTTAAGAAATTTTATACCATGAACGTTGAAATTGTGAAATCAATTACCCTCAGCGGTACCCCCAAACAAATACGACATGGGAGCCTTCAAGAACAGTCTTTCGTTCGTGGCATAAAATATCTTAGGAAAAGTACTGTAGTAGTTCGCCAATTATGAAGATGATATGGATTGAATTTTAATTTATGGCGAGTTGTACAATAGTGGAACTCAGCGGTAGGTATCAAATCAAACAGCTCATCCGAGCACTCCCCGTGATATAATTTGTAAATGCTCTAAACAATTGCTTCATTTGCTTTAGGGAAAATCTTTATTTTACTTAGTTTTCATTCGTTTCCATTAAAAAATAAAGACAACTTTAATTTTAATTTTAAATTATTTAAACATAAATCTTTTCTCCAGGTGGTTCCAACGTCCCAGTGGCCAGCGACCGCTCAGCTAGCACAGCTGACAGCCAGCGCCCGTTCCTCCCCACCTCAAGACCCTGATGCACCGCTAAATCTCAGCAAACAACGGTCACCATCCCCTGCGCAGCCCTCTATCATGCTGCCCCGATTTGTGCCATACCCCCCAATGGATGAAAGTCCCCAATACAGCATGACTAAGGAAGATGACTTCAGTGCTGCGTGTAATAGTGAGTATGATTTTATTTTTGTATCATTTCTGATGGCAGGCAAGTATATCTAAGTAAGTAGGTATATGTAAGCAACCAGGCGCGGATCTATTATGCTATAGGAGCAATAACAAAGCACGCTGCTACTTTGGCACACCAATCTGTGTTGGTGTGCCAAAATATGCATTAATATAAATATAAATATAAAAAAAATATTGTGCATAAATATAAAAAAAAAAAATTTTTTTTGTATTTTTTTGATGATGATGTGAAACGGTAACTGTTTCACATCAGGCGGAGCTATCACGTTCGCAATATGAAATATCGTTTGCGCAGTGCTACCTCCGCTGTCGGCGCAGTAATTCCTTCCAACCTGGTGACTTCACTCACTCGCAGAAATACAACAACCCTCAATGGAATTGTTATTTGGAGGTACATTCCCAGACGGGCAGCTTAAAATTATGCTTTGCCCTACCTCTCTTTCGCCAGAGCCTCGTTAGTACACCAGCAAGGTGCACTACGGGCAGGTCAGATTGGCTTTGAACCAAAGATGATCAAGTGATGATCCATTTACACCCCAAATTGTGATTTAAAAATGTATTTCTTAAAAATAAACATATTTTTGCCTACGTGAACAGCTGTGCATAAATACCTCACTAGTTAACTAAAAATTTTATTCAACCAACTAATGGTTCGTAACATCTCGATAGCTAAAATGACGGGCGGGTATATTAACTATTTAAATAATAAAGATTCAGGTGATACGGTCGACCCAGTTGGCAGAGAGGGCTGGCGATAATTCGCTTTTTTATTATTTTACTGGAAAAATATACAAAAGTTATATTTATTTAGAATTTATTAACTCTAAAGGTTACAGTTTTATTTATGATTCCTCGACAAGGTTACATATTTTGTTATACATAATATGGAAGAATGTGTCGATGTGAAATTTTTAAAATCACTCCAATACATACGAGTACCAGGGCTACCGCCTAAGCTGAAGCCGATTCCCATTGAATATTTTAAAAAACTGACTAAACGAAAACTTTTTGTCAATAACTAAAACTTAAGACCTATTTTTCGAATCAAAATATTCAATGGTAATCGACTTCAGTTTCGGCTGTAGGGCCCTTGCACTATAACGAATTGGTCTATATCATCATCATCATCAGGTCATTTTAGTCTCCACTACAGGAGCACAACCCTCTCTCGTCCATCCCAGACAGAAGGAGGATTTGGCCTACACTCCCCACGCTGGACAGACGGGTTGGGGAGGGTTGGTCTATATCGTCTTACCTTAATAATTACAAAACTATAAGTCATAGAAACATGAATCGTATGTCATTATTTAGCGTATATAGACAGCTCGCTGCTAAGACCTTAAGTTTACATCGGGGCCGGGCGGGGCGGCGGGGGAGAGGCATTAAGTAGAATAACGGAAACCGGCGCTATCACCTGTTTTGTATTCAGTATGTGATAGCGCGGTGATCGCTTATATCGACGTTTCACGTTAACCAACGACCGTGTGCGCCGATACAGCCTCACCCGATTTCAGTGCTAGGTAGTATCAGCCTGCGTTATAAGTCATCAAGTCCTTCTACAGCAATATGAACTAAGGGATCTTCGAAATCGAGAAAAGAAATTCGCATTTACATACATATTAATAGATCAAAAATTTCAGATTTGACCCCAAAATAAAAAATATTTATATTGATAGTGCAAACAGTCTCATTTGGCCTTTATTATTATTATCTAGTTAGATTATATATACTCCTACTTTGTTACTTATTTTGTTACTATATCAATATACCTATACAATAAAATATCGTACGAATTCCGAAGTGTCCAAGTGTATTTATTCCACGAAGTCCACGCGGGTATTCCGAAGTCCACGCGGGTATTCCGAAGTCCACGTGAGTATTCCGAAGTCCACGCTAGAAGCAGCTAGTATTGCTGCAGTATTCACTTATAAAGAATATCATATATTACCTATCATATAGATCAATATAAAAGATCTCCGCTAATACAGGAAAACGCCGACAAAATCTTCAAAACAATGACTAAACGTATCGCAATAATAAATTCAAGTGACTCACACATCCCAATGATTAACAATAAGAAATGCGCGGCCCCTGACATATCTCATTTATTTAGTTACTGCCTATGATTCAAATGATATGACGTCAGTAGACGTCATTTAGACGTACGAGATCCAAAAATATGGAGCGGCTGTCTTTATAGATCATTCACTTGCCGAATACTAGAGACAGCCCTGGTAGTTAAAATATATTAAGGACATTTTAGCACTTTTCACGTTTGGGGTGTAAGTGGTTCATCAACATCTTTGAACCAAAGCCAACTTCACCTGCACGCGGTGCACCCTGCTGACTGACAAACGAAGCTCTGGCGAAAAGAGAGGTAGGGAGCGTAATTGTAAGCTACCCGACTGGGGAATGTACCTCTACCTCACAGAATACCGCAGCCAAATAACGGTTCCCTTGAGGGCTGTTGTGTTCCTGTGAGTGATTGAGGTCACCAGAAAGGAAGGAGATGCTGCGATGGCAGCGGGGGTGGCGGCGCGCGAGCGATATTTTATGTTGCGAGCGTTAATATGGCTACGGTAATCGCTTCACATCAGGCGGGCCGTATGCTTGTCTGCCGCCCGAAGTAGTATAAAAAAAAAAAAAAAAAAAAAACTTAGACACGTCATTTTTTGTTATATATAACGAAAGTTTTAAAGTAAATCAATTAATAAAAAAAAATTAATGATGAGCCAACACCCGATTAAATCAACGTTTCTCTCTTTATTTGCATGTACCGGATACTCAAAAACTATCTAATTAATACTAATCTTTCGCAACATATGAACTTTAAATTCGCTTATTTAATAAAAAAAAAAACATCACATTACTATTAGTTATTATGGTATTTAATAACCTGATCTTCTAATGCAATAACAACATTTCATAACGGTGCTTATTAATATAATAACATGTTACATTTTAATTATAACGTATCAAATTAATATCACAGAATCTGCGTGTTACGAAATTCTAAACGAAAATAAACAAGGAATCGAGTTGGATAAATAGTTAGTTTCAACTAGAAATGCGAAAATGAAGAAATGCCGCGTATCGCCGCCAAACATTTTGATGTTTCGCATTTAATTGCTAAATATAATTAATTCATCTGATACACCGTCAAACATACTCCAGTAAATTTTGAACTCAATGTAGGTCAGTGCGTTTGATTTGGCGTGTGTTATGCTTATTTATCCAACTGCTGTGAAGCCAAAAAGGTGTATTAATATTAGGTTAAAATAGTAAACAATTGTTTACAAACTAATACTTTATTGTCCTTTTAAAATAACAATTCAGTCATGAATTGTTCTTTTAAAAGGATAATTCATTACTGAATTGTTAAAGGAACAATTAATTACTGAATTGTTCTTTCATGTCCTTTTAAACAAAGAAGAATTTAGTAATGAATTGTTCATTTAACAATTCAGTATTAATTGTCATTTTAAGAATTCAGTAATGATTTGTTCTTTCAGATAATTCTTGACTGAATTGTTTTTTTAAAGTTCAAAAAGTTTTAAAAGGTCATGAATTGTTCTGTTTGATAACCAAGCTCCTTGTCCGACAAATATAGCTTGTTTGTTATGTACAAACAAAACTAAAATATATCAGATATGGGCCGCCTTATTTATATGTATTTTACAAGCGTAATGATATAAGTATATCAAGATATATATTTCTTACAACGCAAGTTTCTCTAAAAAATATATACCACTATCATCATTCTTACAAAATTTTGCTTCGATTCTTTTTAATGATTTCTTTGAGTATGGCAAGATGCACGAACCGCGCAAAGCCAAAAAATAAAACCGGCCAAGTGCGAGTCGGACTCGCGCACTAAGGGTTCCGTACCACTATCTATAAAAACGGTAAAAAAATCACGTTTGTTGTTTTATTTTTATTTAATTATTTATTTTTAAAGTGAATACATAATTAAATATTAGGTATGTGAGCATTTCAAGTGTCTACCTATTGTCGTTATTAATTGCGAGCAAAAATGAGCAAAAAAAAACACGTTTGTTGAATAGGAGGACGGACGGACGGACGGACAGGGAGCCTTAGTAATAGGGTTCCTTTTTACCCTTTGGGTACGGAACCCTAAAAAAGAAAATGGAGCTTAGTTCTTCTTTACACATAAAGTCTCGTCCTCACTAAGTAAAGTTGCATTCTATCATAGTTTCGGCATATGTTATTAACCTCGATTGATCCAAGTTGCTGAAAAATATTTAAGTAACGATGTATCCGATACAAGTCGCTATACGTGTATCGTAACTTGTGCCCTGGCGCGGATGAGCCTTTAGTGCCAATGTTGATTTAATTAATCTATATTCCTAGCTACGGCAATAGGCAAGAAAGTCCACACGGACGAAGTGCGACTGCTAATAGGTATATAAAAAAAGACTGACTGGCTAACAGATTATCCCCACATGTAAGGGATATGCAAAAATCCCAACATTATATTCTGAGATATACGTATACTAGCATGCCACTTGATCCTAAGTGATCAATCATTAATTAATCACTCACCGTTTATGAATATTTGCAATACCTGTGGCAATCCGATTCGTGACGACCTTGCAAGGCTCTTGCCTTTCTACATTTTCAGATAAACTAATTAAGTATATAATTTAATAATGTGTCATTTTTTCAAGATTAATTTTGATGATAAAATCATGGTAAGATCACGAGGTATGTCGTAACCGTCATATATAGCTACCTATATTTCCAAGTCAAAATTTGTAATTTTCCAACAAACGAATACAGCTGATGACGTAGGCAAGTTCAAATCACTTGAACACATCTATTTTTTTACGTGATAACGTCATAAGAAAACGCCGGCCGATGGACTGGAAGAGAGATAGATGCGTCTAAAGCGCCCTCGCTTGCACGCTCGGCGCAAGCGGAACGTGACAGTGAGTCATGTTTTTTTTTTTGCGTGTAGCCGGCGTTCATCGATCTTAAAGACGTTACACGTCAAAAAAAAGAAATAAATATAAATTTACGGCCAGTTCGTAACAGTGCATAGGTACCTGGTGTTTTCTACTAAATAAAATAATATATAAATAAAAAATAAAAAAGCTTAATACTTGTAGTGGTATTGTTAAAAGTGTACACTGAAATAAGATGGAAGGAGACGTTATTCCATAAACGTAAAATAATTTAAATATTTATGATTTTTCTTCTTTCTTTTTAGCAATGCTAATTAATGCTTCTAAACCCTACCCTTACTGATTGTGACTTCTAAAGATAATAGCCCGATATTACATTATTTGTTTGAAACCATAATGTCAAAATATAATAAATGTAGTAAAAAACAATTAGGAAATAATAATTGAAACGAAAATTGGCTCCAACCACTACCATACTCTATAAACAATAAAACAAATAGTACTTTAAATATTTGGCGCTCACCCAAACCAAAATGGTTACAAAATCAAGTGTCATTTCGTTTCCTTTAAAACAAGAGAATTGCATGAAATGCGAAATAGATGGCGCTCACGACATAAACTTCCGCTCAGTTCGTCGTCCCGCCCTTAACGTACAGTTGTGATCAAAGGTGTTTTGTTAATAATACTATTGAGAATATTTTATTATTAACACACTGTTCAGGTACTTGTAATTATCTTTTTAATTTAATTATGTATTTGTTAGTCTTACTTTAAATTAAAAATGTGAATATTTAATATAATTATAATAATGAAAGCCCTACTTTACCTGAAACACAGGTTCAACCTAGTTCAGGTATTTCTTAGATTGTTATCTTATGAATATTTTTAACTTGTTGTTTTAGTATAGCTTAAGTTTATCTGAATAAAGATTAGTATTGTCTAGAATACTAATCTATATACAAAAATCTTAAATAAATTAGCTCATAATTAGTTGCGATTCAAAATTTTATGACAAACACAAAACTAAATAAATGGCTATCAAAAATTGCACTATTAGTGTAAGCAACAATTCAATCACATTGGGTAGACATTTTAAATATAAAGAATTAAGGTTACAAAGTATGCTTTTGTGAATACATGATTAAATAAAAAATCCATATATTACCGCTTCTTATAATTTTAATAACGTTAATTTGTATATGTTTCAGTATTTTAAAAACTAATAAACCAAATTAAAATACTCAATATGCTTAAATCACATAACACATAAATTGTCACGAATGTTTTCAGAAACTATTCCAAGCAATAATGTATCATATCTTAACCTCTGCATATATAATTTATACACTAAAGAAAAGTTAACTGCATTAAATTAATTAATTCGAATCATCAATTAAACCAAAATGCTATTCATATGTGTGGCATACATAATTTTGTCAGCAATAATACATACTTGTCTAGGTACTTTGAAGAAACCAGTCGTTTTTATGATTCGGTTTCAAGTAACTGACTATGAACCGTTACGTTAATATAATTTTATGCTAATGTCTCACTATAGTTGGTATCGGGTGCCACAAATGTTTAATGCATAAAAAATAGTAGTAACACTTGATTGCGGCGAGTCTTTTTTCTGTGAGAAAGCCCGATATCGATACTTAATTTGAACGTGCGTTACTTATTAAGTCAATAAAAATGAGATGTCGATTGCCGTAGCGGCGGAAAATTATGTACATTGTTGTTTATTAAAGTTTAGTACGATATAAACGACAATGATAGTTTGAATGGGAAAGTTTGTGAGGATAGGATGTACGAGTACGTACGGATCTTTTTCAGTCAAAACAGTTGAACTTATTAGGACGAAATTAGGTATATCTAGGTATAATATATGATCTGGATTGACACATATGATACTTTTTATCCTGAAATTGGACTACAGTGCTCAGATAATATGGCTATGTGTGGTTCTATCCGAATAGAAACGGATGATTTCTATGCACTGCTAAGGAAATAATAGGTTTTGTTGATGTACTCTGTATTTTCGATTATAAAAAGTAGCAGCTTCATTTGCTTACAATTATTATTTGATGTGAAAAAGTCGTTAGAAAAATATCAACGTCATGTGTCTGAGTACAATACAAAACTGATTGTAGGAAAACGAAATGACCGTTCAGTGTAGCTTTTTTTATAGCTAATTACATAAAATTTCACATTTAAACTTATAAGTTAACTATTACATAAAAAATATATATATAAATAGTCTCGAACGAACAATAAAATAAGATGGAACGCATATAAAAATTTGAACAAACATTTGCATAGCGATTTGTGCTCGGCCGTACACATCTCTTATTCGGTGACGGTGTATCGCGCGCGAATCAACCGCGCCGTAGGATGTTATAAATTATCTAACAGCGTGTCAAATTAATTCGTGGAATGCACAAGCTTTGAGCGGTGGATGTTTCCGTACGGGCGGGCATATTAATTGTCCGGACACTTGGTACAAAATCCGTCAGGGAAAATGTTAAGCGGATGCGTCCAATGTTTGACCCAAATATTTGAGCATTGGCGCTGGCGGGGCGGGGGTGCGTTTATGATCATAAAACGACAGTTGCGTAATCGTTTCGCCTTTTGATTGGTGTAAACGCACGCTTTAATGTCATTCTGAGCTATTTGCATCGAGCTAATAAAATTTGATTTAGATTCGGGTGGGTTATTAGCAACTTTAATAAGTAGCCGTTATAACCGAAGTGTAGGTTGTTATGCGATTGTCGTAAATGTTTTTAAATTATGTGTTAGCTACTGTATACAACTATACAATGTTGCTATTTCGTAACTGTAATACTTAAACTGGATAAAAATGTTTACAAAATAGGTAGTTTAAGTATTTTTATTTTTTTATTAAAAGTATATCATTTGATAGTGCTCCTAAAGCGCTTTTAGAACCTAATCATTTATTTATTGTCTTATGCATATGTAGTAGGAATAATCGAGTGAGATCAATTATCGTTTCCACCCTATCTGTAATATAAAAAACGTAACCTTTTATGGGTAATTCATACGCTTGCCGACGAGTTCAACAACAGAGGGGTAATTCTCGTAATTAAAATGTAGTCAAAATTCAGTTCCGATCCAGTCTCGATCTCACAAATGTCAAATTAAATAGGAGAATACCAAATTTGGTAACAGATTACCAAATTTGACATTTGTGAGAGTAAGACTCACTCACTCACAATCGCGATCTTGTGATCGCGATTGTGAGTGAGTGAGTCTTACTCTCATATTGTTATGAAACTTGAAAGTGTAATTTAAGTGGGATTATATCGAAATATAACCGAAATTTACCAAACTAAGAATGTTATTTTGCTAACAATTAGAGTTGACAATAGCTATAAATGAATGAAATCCAGTATAGGTATAATTTTTAGTCAATTCAATCTCAATTCGATCAACTTTTGTTCTGCGATCGTAAAATAATTACGGGAATTGGTCAACTGAATATGTAAGTAAGTAGTTGTTAGAGCAGAGGTTCCCAATTTTTTTTTGCCACGGAACCCTAATTGATTATACTTTTCCTAGCGGAACCGTAGCAGTCATTAATATTATATATGTTCCAACTAGTCATTTTTTCGACGAATGTTTTGTTTATGTTTGGATGGATCGTGGATCCCTTGTGGCCCTTGCACGGAACCTCAAAGTTCCGCGGTCCACCTTTCGGGAAACCTTGTGTTAGAGCATGGACGTTTCTATTCCAGAATTTTGTATTCTAACCCTAGCGGTTTGGACTACTGTTGTGTCCAAGAAATCATAGTAAATTTATCAATAAATCACGTTAAAAAAAACATCAACAACAGGTGACAACTAAAAATTACGACAGCTGTTAAACCACATTCGGACATTCCAGATTTTTTATGTATGCCTTAATTATAATATATTCTAATGAATTCATCACCATAAAAATGCCTTTTGCCGCAGTCTTCAAATATACTAATCCCATCCAAACACCTACCGAATATCACGTTTAGATTTTTTATGTGATTGTACATACTTCCGCGTATAGTGATGGGCCGGTAATATTCCATCGAGAATATGAGAACAATAAAAAATACTTATTTAGATTTGATTTTTGTTGTTGTAAAAATAGATACGGCCGTCCTTTCTTTCTTCTTATCTTTATATACTTAGATCCTTATCCTTAGTACTTAGGTAAATAACCTAAGTACTAAGTATAATGAAAAGTAGATACGAATAATAGATACTTATTTAAATAATGGAAATAGCGTTTTCGAAAATGGTTTGAAATGTAAATAACTCCCCAGGATCTTTAGAGCCAAAGCCAACCTCACCTGCACGTGGTGCACACTGCCGATTAGCGAAAGAGAAGTGGGGCACAGCGTATTTGTAATTTGGTTCCGGTCTTCTGTGAGGTGGAGGTACTTCCCCAGTCGGGCAGCTTAAAAAATACGCTATACCCTACCTCTCGCCAGAGCCTCGTTTGTCAGGTGCACCACGTGCAGGTGAGGTTGGCATTGTTTCAAACGTGATGAACCACATAAGCCCTAAACATAAACCTTATTTTCTAATATCTACACTAAATTCGTTCAACCCATCCCGTTTCTATGTTTGACTTAATAGTACTAAAGCAGCATTATTTCTTAATCTCTGTTTAACGATTTTTTTATGGTCGTATTCTCTCGAGGGGATAATTTATAGCATAACTTAGCTTCCGATATAGTTCTCGCCATAGAAAATTACGGTTGAACCATTTCACGCTGGTTAATTTTATTATGTGGAATTACCTAAATTCGGAATTTATAATTTTATAGTTTTTACTTATCTGAGGAACGTACCTACATAACAAATATTTTATTTTAATGGCCATAAAATATAATTGGACATGGGTACGTAATAGTTTCAAATTTAATCAAAATAGTTATTCTATAGCAAATTTTATTAGTTAGCAACCGTTTGCTTAGATGAGCTCCGTGGTCGAGTGGTTAGCAATGTCCACTTTGACCCCGGTCCCCGCGCTACTATTTCAGATTCAGCATTTGGATTTTCTAGCAATTATAGGTTTTACGCTCACGTAAGGGTCCTATTCAAATAATAACTCTTAAAGTAGATAAATTTTAATAATTTTAAGCAAAATTTTTCATACTTTATTTTTTATTTTTCTTTTGTCTCAGTATTTGAAATTTTTCATATCGGTAGGACTTCCAGATCCATAGAAATATTTTATTTTTGCCTGCGCTACCAAGAATAAAAATTTAAAATTAAAATTGCGGCCTTTTCAAGAGGAGGGAAGTCAGGCCCCCACAAGGGGAAGAGGGGTTTATTTGATAAAATTCGATGAATTTTAAGCCCTCAAAATTATCGCTGGTCTAAATCCAGGTACACTGTTTATATTAACTTAATAAACAGTTGATTCCTTATGTATTTATCGAATAATATTTTTTTTACTCCAGTGGTGCAAGTTTTGTTATAGGTACAGCCTTAACAATATTAGACTATTAGCAAATATGTTAGCTACTCGACAATAGATGGCACGACATGTCACTTTTACTTACCTACATAATTCTGTGAAAATCCCTTTTAATTTTATAAACACCGAGTAAAGCTCGGCCGTGCAACAAGGTACTTATATATATATATTTTTTTATACGAAGCCAATTGCAATATCCGCACACTCAGCGGTGTAAAATGCCGCTGAGTGTGCGCAGATCGGCTTACTTCGTACATAGCGCACACCCCTGTCGAGGACAAGGATTTTATACATGTTAAAATTTTATTTATTTTACATCCACATATAATTTTGGTTCAAAATACATAAATAAATGAGGTACTTATAATTGCGTCAGTAATCTTGTTGACATGATGGGCCCGTTAATTAAGACACTCACTATATCTATGTGACTAATGGTCATGTAGACGGCAAAGCTCTTTCTATCCTAGCTATCTATAACTACTCTATGCATATAAATAAAATTGACGGACGGTTTGTTTCTCCGGGATAATTTTCGGAATGGCTAATACGATGCGAGTAAATCAAAATTACAATCATACATAATAATATGCAATGTATCTACCCTATTTAAGTGCAAATAAAGAATTACTTACTTACACTTTGTATAAGTATACTTCTGGGATACTTTTAACGACCAATTATTTAAACAAAACGAAAGACGTTTCGAAACGATCCAACATAAAAAAATCCATGTTACTTAATGGGCTATGGTCTATGTCTGGTAGAAATCGCATTACGACAAGGCCGCCTTTAGTACTCTAATTCTGTATATATTGTTATTTTTCATCGTAACTCAATCACATAATAAAAATTTATATTAATTTTCCAGCTTCCTCATGGGGACAATCACCTTCAGAAGAAGCAGAAAAGGCCAAGTTAGTTCGCCAGCCAAAGAGGGATGAAACGGGCAAACCACATATCAAGAGACCCATGAATGCCTTCATGGTTTGGGCTAAGGATGAACGCCGGAAAATCCTCAAGGCATGTCCCGACATGCACAACTCGAACATATCCAAGATACTCGGCGCGAGGTGGAAGGCCATGTCCAATGCTGAGAAGCAACCGTATTATGAGGAGCAGTCAAGACTGTCTAAGTTACATATGGAAAAGCATCCTGATTATAGGTAAGATTATTTATTCCTAGGTGGAATACTCGGCATCGCTCAGGGGTTGTATTTGAGCCAAGGCTTGTATTAAAAATTATATTGGCCAGTTAGTTATCTGTTTACCTCACATAATTTTTTTTAATTACGGTTTCGCCCGTGTGGTCATTTTTTTTAAATAAAAAATAGAATAACATGTTTTTACGGTGTAACCTGTGTGTCTCCATACCGTAAATTACTCCCGTAAAAATATCATATCACTGGTTCCTTTTGTATGTGAAAGAAGAACCAAGAAACAGATAACTACTTACCATGTGTAGAGGGGTTTTTGAACCACCTGCACGTTGTGCACCCTGCTGACTGACAAACCAGGTTCTGGCGAAAAGAGGTATAGGGTATTAGCGTATTTTTTAAGCTGACCGACTGGGGAGGTACATCCACCGCACAGAATACTGCAGCCAAATAATAGTTCCCTTGAGGGTTGTTGTGTTCCTACGAGTGAGTGAGGTCACCAAATAAAGAATGAAAGAAACGAAGGAGTATAGACTGGTAACGGATTGGCGACCTCTTGGTGTTGCTGATCTTCATGGGCGGTGGTAATTGCTCAGGTGACCCACATGAGAGGGCTCTCATATAAAAAAAAACTATTTAAAAATAGAAAAAATAAAATGACATGACAAATTAATCAATTTCTCATTACCTATTTCCAGGTACCGACCAAGACCGAAAAGAACTTGCATTGTCGACGGGAAGAAGATGCGGATATCAGAATACAAGAACTTAATGCGCAGTCGCCGTCAGGAAATGAGGCAGCTATGGTGCAGAGACGGCGGCAGTGAGCTGGGCTTCCTTCCTTCTCTGTCATCCCCGGGGCCATCAAACTCATCCCCTCCCCCCAACGGGGGTAACTACATGAACCCAGCGTTTTCACCTCCGCTGTCGCCGAGAGAGGATGACTGAGGGTCGGCGCGCGGCTGGCCGTATCCGCACGCCGCGCCTATGACACATTTGCCTCCCTCACATCATCCTTGGTAAAGAGTATTCTTGTCTACGGCGAATTCGTCTATCGTCAATACGAAATCGATTGATTTTCGCCAGGGGCGGACTAAGGCCTAGGCAACCTAGGCTCGTGACTAGGGCCCGTAATTTTTGGGGCCCGAAAATTAGGTTCTTAATTTTTATTTTTGAAATGAAAACTTCTTTAGTAAGCCGGGAAATATAATGTTGCCTAGAGCCCGCTTTAGCCTTAGTCAGCCACTGATTTTCGCACTACCCTAGGTGCACAGACTGTATAACCAATACCATGTCTACACCATACTTTATCAATGTATATTTATTCTTAATATATACCTACTAGCGATCGTCATCTAACTAGTAACTTATTACGCCAGTGTCTCTATTTTATCTCTCGTTTATTATACAAATAATGTTATGAGATTATTCCATTAGTGAATTAAGAAATAGAGATGGGCACTTAGCTTACGAGCACTTTTCAAAATGTACTTAAATTTTAATGAAGTCGGTGGAAAAATGCCATGATGTTAATACTAAGCAAGCTATGCGCGATCTTCTGCAGTTTATTTATGACATGAATTTACTATAATTCATTTATAGTTTCAGTCATATATCAGGGGCTCTACCGCCGAAGCTGAAGCCTAGGCTAGCTGAGGTCTTAGATTAAAGTTTATGACAAACATCTCCAGATTAGTCAAAAGAGCTCTAAGTTCCTTTCAGCTGAGCTAAACATAATTACCGATAATCTAAGCAGTAGTGTCATTTTCGCATTTAAAAAATCCGATGGTAACTGGCTTCAGTTTCGACAGTAGGGCCCCTGACATAGGGCCCTGGTTTTGGACGTTGCGTTTGGAAGCAAAAGTTGTAATATCTCTACAACTGTATATATTTGTTACATTTTTCTTCTTGAATTCTTGTATTTATTTTGATATTCCCATAGTATTCGGAATTTGTAAAATTTATAATTTTCCCAAGTGCATATCCGTTTGTTTACATCTAAAAGTAGGTATGATTTTTGGCGCTAAAGTTACCTATTGCAATTAGGATATAATTATCGAAAATTAAAGCATTATCTATGACAGTATAGCCTGCTATATTAAAATTTATTATGTGCAAAATATAATCGAAAGTATTCTGTATTCATTTGAAATTACATGTAACAACTTTATCAGTGTTGTGTATTAACATTTAGGTAACAATGATTGAGATTTGCCATTTTATGAGTGGATCAGAAGTACGTACAGCTTGCAGGGGCCCTACTGCCGATTACCATTGGATTTTGATTGCGAATATAAAACTTAAGCTTAGATTATTACTTAATTGTGTTAAGCTTAGTTGGTAGAGACTTAGAGCTCAACCGCCTAAGCTGAAAATGTTTGTCTTTAACTTTACCTTAAGGTCTATTTTTGGAATCAAAATTTTCGATCGGCTGTGGGTCCCTGGTTCATCATTTTAATTGTCATCATTATCACCTCGGAACTAACTTTTGTTAAAATATGGGAATCTAATAAAATCGGTCACCACCTCGACCTTGTTGGCTCGAAAGTGGATTTTCCTTATATTCATTGTTAGCTAAATGTAATTTTGCATACGTAAATATAAGACTTTTTAGTAGAGATGACTTCTCAGACACAGCATAGTAATACAACCAGTACTTTAACATCATACTAGCGCCCAAATCGGCGCACGCACACAGTCAAGTTTTGGTGCACCGCGCACTAAATATTCCTTAGAGGTCGTGTAAAAGACGCTTGGCTGTGTGCGTGCGCCGATTTGGGCGCTAGTATGAAGTTAAACTACTGGTTGTATTACTATGCTGTGTTTCAGATTTTAAGTTATTCCTGTCAGCTACTTCTTAACCGGTATATACTCGTACGATATTTATAAGGCATAATAAATAACACTCTAGAAAAAAAAATCGTTAAAGTTATTAATAGTACCTACCTACTCTAATTAAGCACTCGCTTCTTTTATTTTTTCTTATAGCATTGTAACGCCAAGGCGAATTTAGATATTTCGAAATAAAGGAAGGTAGGAGGCTGGCAACGGATCGGCGACCCCTTGGTGTTGATGATCTCCATGGGCAGTGGTGTATGCTTTCGATGCATGATCTACATGCTCGTTTACCCCCCTCTCACATAAAAAATACATATTCTTCAATTAAAATGAACTAATCATAATCATGACCGTCATCATCATCATAATCATGAAGATCATGAAAGCTCTCTCGCCATTGACTAGATGTAACAAAAATTTCGTTAATGTGTTACACTTTGCACGTCGACATATTAGTTTAATACGAAATGTAGGAAATTACACTCCGAACATTATACGCGTTACAGTGCAATTTGATAACGCAAATGCGATATAAAGTCATACCGTTTAAGAAGTAGTAGTCACAAGACAGTTTGTAATAACCCAATAACGAGTTCATGCCAAACTCACAGCGAATAAAAAGGCAAAGTAGAAAACAAAGTTGTACATAGTATCTCGATTTTAATTCATTATTTAAAAGTAGAACTCTATGTAACCGGTTTCAACCGGTTTTGTAAATATATAAGATTCCCTTTGTAGATACATATTTAATTGGTTAATGGTTAGATAAGATACACGGATTAGATTATTTAGAACTAGTTGTAAGTGCAAGTACTATGAATCTGACTATTGAGTGGCCATGTATAAATAAATGTTAATATTAGTAATAATGTAAACGCTGTAGAACTATAAACGACTAAAATATATATTAAACCAAAAAATTGAAGCGAAAAGCTTGAAAATTTTACTTGTATGTGTTTTGAACACACTGTTTGTATCCAGTGAGATCTGTTAATGCATAATATAATAAAATAATACATATAAATACTCATAGATTAGATATTGATCCATAGGTCTGTTTTAATGGAATCTGACATGCCATCAATATAAATAATTAATTAAAAAAATGTTACAACACAATACTTTTTTATATTTAATTTGATATGGTCAGTATAGATGAAGGCGAAAAATTACAGTATTTTTCACTAATTTTAGCATTTAAAATTTTCAGAGTTGAATTGAATGTAGAAAAAACCGGTTATTTGGCTGTAGTAAAATTCAAACTTTGCATTAATTATTAGTAATCATTTGCTATGAAGTAACCGATTATTTCAATCGAAATCAGTTACTTGATAGTAGGGAACCGGTTTTCTAATAATAAACAATATTAGTAATATTTTCTGCTTAGTCTACACTGACCCTTAAAGACTATCTCTCTCTGGGTCTGATTTTTTGCAAATGGGTTAGATTTTTATCATAATGTTTTGTTATTTTAGGGCAGATTTTTCCAAGATGTTTTTGTCTTAAGTGTAAACACGACTTTTTGTCGATTTAGTTTTCTGTATCTACTGAATAATCTGCCTTACTAATTTTATATCTACATGACCCCTTATTGGGCATCCCTGGGGTTCAAATCAATTTTTCATTAGAAGACTATGTCGTAGCAAGTACTTCCTAATTTGTCAGTGTACAATGTTATGGTATCCGTATATAATTGAATAATTAGCAATGAAAAAACTTTAATGATGATAATATTTTCTTTCATGAAATTACACAGTTTATACTATTTTTTTTTTAAATATTCTAATCTAATAATAAAGACATCAGCTTTTTTATATTCCTACACTCATAGGCATAATTCTTATTAACTACGAACTTTGGTTTGTTGATTATTGCAAAAATTTTCAATGTTATTTTAAAAACTATTTTAGAAATATGCCCATAAAATTATTTTTGAATATATTTTGGAAATATATATTTTTGCAATAACTAATGAACTTCCTGTCGAGGTTTTATTTGAAGACTTCTACTTTCATTAGGCGGGCCGCTTGCCTGCCATCTCAGAAAAAAAAAACAAAAGACGAAAATAACATTTGAACAAAACCTCAAAAAAAAATGCCGCACTGCCATTTTATATACCTACAAGTTAGGAAGTACAGTACAGTCAAGAATAGAAAATAGGTTATCTCAATATATTATAATAATGTTCATGATCGCTAACCTATTTGACTTATTCCGTTTATCCACCCTAAGGTGGATACTCCGAAATGCGTATCCATCTATTCGCCCTGATAAGTAACATATTAGGTATGTGATTTCCGATTATGACTCCGTTTAGTGTGGATAGATGGAAACACGCTTTTGAATATCCACTTTAGAGCGGGTGTTTTAAGGCGGATAAAAGAAATATTCACCTATTTTCACTGTTGACCGTCTTCTGTTTAATTAACTTGTAGCGATGGTCAATTTGATAAAAGTCAATTTTTTACATGTCTTTTGTTGATTTGATTTCAGAGACAGTTGCCCACCGACAAGTTGTGGGATTATCTAAATATACAAAATATTCGCTTTATCAAATCGTGCAATTTATAGTAGATTTGTAGACATAAGCTAGTAGCCCGTACAAGCATAATATCTGTAACAAAATAGTATAGATGACTTGTATAGATACTTTGTGTAAAATCAGAACGGTTGTTCGTTAATTGCCATTTTTTTTTAATTATTTTTGTTATTTATTTTTCTAATTATAAATCTGTTTTTTGTTTTAATTTCATCTTTTTAAGCGTATGCCAGTAATGTAGAGGTATTGTAAAATGCGTAAATATGTGTACGTGACTCTTAATGTTTGTCTATTAAGTAGTGTGTATTTCTTAATAAATGTGTAAGAATTTAGACAGTGACGTTAAATTATTTATTTTTATGTTGAATTCCTGTAAATATGCGATATTTTGGTGTAAAAGTTAGTAATTGTGGTTATTTAATTATGGATACTTAATTCTGCGTCTCTTTTTAAATATGACTACTTAGATCTCCATCCTATTTTTTTATTTATTTAAGGCGGTTTCAATTTGATGATTGTAATACCTATGTAAAAGTAGTACATTTTTCATAATGCTTGTCTACTATCAAAGTACCTAATGACAAAAAATATATGCATCACTTATTGAATGTACTTAGAAAAGTTGTTATTTTTTTATTTTTTATTTATGAAGTGATTTTTATTAAATCTTTCGCCCATTGTACCAGTACGACTTAGCATTCGAAAATATTCAAATGTAAGTAGATAGTTTAGGTTTTAATACCTAGTGTAAACCAGGACACATTATTTAAAATTGTGCCAAAACCCAAAAGTATATTAAAAAATAAACATTAAAAATATTATGAGTTTGTTTCATTTTTTCATAGAAATATAAATATGCATCTGTACCTATACACTAATTTTCGTGACACGAGGTAGACAGTAGACACTTGCGCTACTTACATGGCTACTTGACAATGGTATAAAATTGCAAAAAAATACTTATCCGTATCGTAAAGTACACAAATCTAGAACGATCTGCGATCTTGCATATCTTACGTCCGCTTGACTATAAATAGTCTATCAAATTGGTGGTAAAGTCCATTTAAAACAAATACCATTGGAGATTGTAGCAGTAAAAAATACTGTAACTTTTGTTACATAAACGCAGTATTTAACATAGCTGTCTTACAAATTTCTTGAGTGATGAGTCCAAAATTGTGATTTTCTAATTAACATATTTCGATAAGTATTTTTTTCATCTATGGTTAAATTATTGTGGCGTAGGTACTTGCATAAGAAATCGACAAAACAACGTCAAGTAGCCTATTGCGCTCTGAAGTGATGGCCGCACGCGGGTATCGCGCTCCGCTTTTTTACCCGAAGATGTCGCCCGAAACAATAGTACCGTTAGTAGCGATACTGAATCAACACTGTGCGCTAGTAACGTTACCGACGTGCGTTCCTAATGCCACTATGACAAAGTAGCGACGCCGTCGAGTGTTGACGAAACGCGCAACTATATCCCTGCAAATAGTAGACGTGTGCTTGATCCTAAAGCCTGGCGAACACGGGTAGAGTAAAACCGGTCGAGCAGGTGTATACATTGCGTAGCTTCCAGCAAGCTATGAATAGTAACAATGAAATCAGTAATCAACGCAACGCTAGTCTCCCGATTTTACTCTACCCTTAGGATGTAAGTGGTTCATCAACATATTTGAACCACAGCCTGCACATGGTGCACTCTGCTGACTGACAAACGAGGTTCTGGTGAAAAGATAGGTAGAATAGACCATAGTTTTAAGCTGCCCTACTGGGGAAGTACCGCTACCTCACAGAACACTGCAGCCAAATAACAATTCCCTTGAGGGTTTTTGTATTCCTGCGAGAGAGTGAGTTCACCAGAAAGAAAGGATTGACGACCCCTTGGTGTTGCTGATCTCCATGGGCGTGGTGATTACTTTCCATCAGGGGAGCCACATGTTCGTTTGCTCTCCTCTCTTAAAAAACCCGTGTCCAAGAGACTAGGTCGTCTTACTTACTACCCTGGCTCAACGACCCGAAGTGAATCTTGGCCGCCACAACGAGAGAGTGCCACAGTCCTCTATCCTGTGCGATGTTTTGCCAGGCAGCTTCAAGCTCCTGGGCTACCGCCGAAGCTGAAGCCGATTACCACTGTATTTTTGATCGCGAAAATAGACCTTAGGTTTAAGTTAATGACAAACATCTTCAGCTTGATCGGTAGAGCTCTATGGTTTCTACTAGCTAAGCTAAACACAATTACTGCCAATGTAAGCTGCCCCCTTACCACCAACTCTTATTGCGATTCAATAACTGAATAGAATGCTTATTATACCAATGAATAAGCGACTCTATTCCGTTAGAAATAAAATTTTTGGCGGTACACCATAAATGAAAAACTGGTTTTTCATTTCATTTATGGTGTTTATATTCCGTTAGAAATAGAGTCGCTTATTCATTGGTATGAATAAGGTGGTAAGTAAGTATGGTAAGTATTTCGTTAGAAATAGAGTCGCTTATTCATTGGTATGAATAAGGTGGTAAGGTGGCTGCAGTTTTATTTTCGCAATTAAAAAATCGGATGGTAATTGGGTATTTGACTAACATTTTTTTCTGTTTGATATGTAGGGACGTCTCCATAATATAACCATAGGTGAAAGAATTACTTCGATAGCACAAAAATCTCTCGAGATATGGTAATTTGAAAATCACAATTTTTAGACTGCCCCAAAACGCTCCATACAAAAGACTACTGAATTATGACGTCACAGATCTGTATTTTGTATGCATCAAATCAGAAATTTGTACGACAGCTATGTTAAATATTACGTTTATGTGATTAGTATCATAATAAAAGTTATAGCATTTTTTATTGCTTCTCCAATGGAAATATTATTTTTTAATAATTTCATACTTTTAAAATGGACTTTCCCGCCAAACTTTGATCGACGCTAAAAAAAGTCTGACTGAAGATATTAGAATGAAAGTTTGCAGATCTTTATAGTTTTGTGTATTTTACGATATTGTTAATTTATTTGTACAATTTTTAAACATTGGAAACAACCCAATCGGCTTGAGCTTCGGCGGTAGGGCCCCAGGAGACGGTTGTGGAAGCAGACCTCCAGGAGCTAGGTCTAGACCAGTGTTCCGCAACCTTTTTGTATTTAAGGTACATCTAGGAAAACTAAAATTTCTGGCGGTACACCATATATGAAAAGCCAGTTTTTATTTGAGAAAGTTTTTTTTCCGTCCGTCTATTTAGCTTTATAACCTTATTTCCGAGGCACACCAACTAATGACCACGGTACACCAGTGTGCCGCGGTACACACTTTACTGGTCTAGTAGACAGTCAAGGAATTATTTAGTTCAGAATGACAGATACATTTACGAGTATAGCTACTAAGCAATGTATCTTTTGCAGTAGCCTAGTAGCATAGTGTTTACTCCAAGATCAGCCTCATAGTCCATTTTCTAACGCACTTAGCAATAGTCCCAACGCCTACTAAGATCTGCTCATGGGTATATTGTTCCATTGATATATCCTGGAGAGGGTCACAGCGGGTGTACAACTTCTCGAAAGTTGAAATACTAAACGGATGTCAATCCGTTTAGTATTTCTGTGATGATTTTTTTTTGGAGATAGTTTAAGGCCTGGAGAGTGATATACTCTTTACCCGGAAAAACATATTCCTACGGGAAAAAATGAAGTTTATAATCATTTGTCTTTCTTTCACGTCGAACGGAACCTAATTGCGAACATGGTTGTTTTTAAACAACCAAGCAAACAAATGTTTTTTAGAGGCAAAGCCAGGCTCAGCTGAACGTGGCTGAAACATTGGCACTATTTTGTACAACCTACAGATAATATTATTTCCGAACAGAGTGCAGAAAAGTTGTAGAGTGCGAGAGCATGGCGACGCATCGCCATGCCAACGGTTAGATGTTTCACATCTAAAATAATATTTTTGTTTAAAAAATAAACTTACTTATTTTTTTATTCAATAGAAAATTTTGTAATAACTTTCTTAATTTAAGTGTTTTTTTTTTCACTACGAGTATATTAAGGTCAAATTTTAGAAAGACTAGTTTGCGCTTTTTTATAGACGCAGAAAATAAAATTTTGCGTTTGAATCCTGTTTTTTTTTCGATGTAATATCTTTAAGTCTGTTTTTTATACCACTAATATGGCAAACAAGCATACGGCCCGCATGATGGAAAGCAGTTATCGTAGCCTATGAACGCCTGTAACACCAGGGGCATCTTGTGCACGTTTCCGACCCTGTAAAAACGTGTTCACGCCCTTTTTGAAGAACCCCATACTGTGTAGTCTCATGAGAAAACCTGGACAGGCAGTTCGTTCCACAACTTGACAGTACGCGGCTTGACAGTAAAACTTCTCTGGAACCGCATATTACGTGACCACTTAAGCTCCAATGTGTGAGGATGAATTCCCTGTCAATGGTGAGGCAAAATATTTATTTCCCAAATTCATAAAAAAAAAACATTTTTTGCCAAACTTATCAATATAGTTTAATAAGTCGTATAACATATAGCACATATATTTAAATACATTAGTATCAGAATATACACATTATTGATATGGTTACATAATTATTGAATTTACAAAAATATTTTATTATATTTACAATTTCATATACATTTTAAGCAATAAATTAAGTACGTAGCTTTTGGTATAATCATTATAAATATTTCTTTTAAGATAGTAACAGTAGCAACTGCGATAGTTGTAGTCTTATATGCGAGTTCTATCACGCCTTGAGGGGGTATCACTCATTCCCTTCAATCCTAACCTCATTTGCAAAACTAGAATTAAAAAAAAATGAAAAGTTATTTTATTAGTTAATCTCTACCTATGAAAGAGAAAGTATGTATGTTCGGTATAGACTCCGAAACAGCTGGACCGATTTCAAAGAAAATTTCATACAATCTTTAGATTGACCCAGCGGATAAGCATAATTATTTAGAGGTTATGAGGATTATGAGAGGTTTGGCAGCGATTACAGCATTTTTTTATTATTAAGCCCGGAGAAGCGGGCTGGGTATGCTAGAAAAAAAAAAAAAAAGAAAAGCGTAATTATTATCTGCCCGAATGGTAATCTCTGGAACTACTAATTCTTTTACCAATATAAAGCCACGTTACTTGTGAGTGTCATAGGCTATATACATATTAAACCGAAAAATGAAAAGACTTTTCTTGTAAACGCTAGCGAAGCCGCGGGCGAAAGTTAATAATTATATATATATTGATTTACAAAAAAAAATCGTTGAGTATGGTGTTTCGTGAGATTTCTGAAAATAATACGACACGATATTGTATATAAAAATAAATGAAGAGTGCTCTCTGTTACTAACTAGAAAGAGAAAGCAATATTTTAGACATAGACTTATAAAAGAATAGAGACGTCAAATAGACCATGAAGCGTCTTTTAGAATTCGTACTCTTCACATTGGTCAACAGTTTGAGACTAATTGTACAGTAAACAAATATATTTCGACGTGAAAACGTCTTTAAAATTGAGATTTGGTATATAAACAATACATGGAATAATGTACCATTGTCATGTCTAGATAGGAGCTCCCAAATAGTTGTGCAATTTGGGAGGCAATCCAAAAAAACGAATGATAATAAAATCGGGGGATACAGTTTGATGTTGCAGCTTCACATCTATAATCTCTGTCGGTGAGGATAGGTTGACTACCCTCAACATTATTATAAAATATATACATGAACTTTGTTCTTAATAAAGCAGTCTGCATCCAACCCAGTAGTTTGATTGACACGCCTCTTGACAATCTCCATCCAAAATTCAATCACACTCTGGGTAGATGAAGAATCAAATATTTTTTTACGCTAAGTAAGGAATATGGAACATCGCGTGCGGGGGTGGGGGAAGCGCTGCCATTTTGAGATAATTTTAGTGCATATAACATATTCACGTACAATACACGGCCGTGTCCATGACACATCCACAACCCATTTTTAATCGTTTTGAAATTAATTTAATATCCATTGATAAAAATTGCATAATAGGTATTAAAATTAGAATCAAAGAAATTACTGTTGGATTCCATGATATATTGTGGGAGATCGGCGCCTAAATTAAAATGTAGGCCTGTATTTCAGGACAGATAAGTAACACTGTCCGAGAATTAGAAGAAAAATTTCTTAGCAAATAATTTATATGAGATTTGGTATGTATACAATACAATGACTTGGAATAATGTACCATTCTCAGGTCTAGACGTGAGCTCCCAAATAGGTAGCAATTTTGAATCGATTCAGAGACGAAATCTGAGGATTGTAGACGATTCCAAAATCGTAGGGTTGCCATCTCTAAATGCTAGCAACCAGGACAAGATGCGTGAAAACTCCGGATTTTGAATCTTAAAACCAGGACATGTCATAAGTGTTTTTTAGTACTAGTACCACTTTTTATTTTATTATGAAACGGTTATTTGCAGCATGTAGCGGGTGGTGATTTAAAACTATTAACCCTGGACTACAAAAGAAAGCCCGCCCAGACGCTCCCCGAATGCCCTCCAAATTAGGACCAATCCGGGGAAACCTGGACGGACGGCAACCCCACAAAATCTCTTCAGACTTTGTCTCTGAACCGTCCGTGAGCATGCGCTCGCCGACAGTTTAGAGCCAATAAGTCTGAAGCACAGCTTGCGTCTCTTTGCGTACTCTCTACCGTCTATATAATGGGTGCAACTCGGTTTACTTATTTCTTTTACTGAATATACAATTAGAAATAAATGTAATTGCAGCAAGTTTTATTCCAATGCCCCCCCCCCCCCCCCCCCCCCCTGCAAAGACGCTATAGTTAAAATATGGAACATTTCAAACTTAAACCAGGGGCCTTACCGCCGAAGCTGAAACCGATTGCCATCGGATTGTTTTAATGCGAAAATGAAACTACTGCTTATATTGTTGCTCATTATGTTTAGCTCAGCTAGTAGAAACCCTAGAGATGTTTGACAATAACTTAAATCTAAGACCAATTTTTCGAATCAAAATATTTAATGGCAATCAGCTTCAGCTTCGGCGGTTAGGGCCCATGTTTTCACTGGATTCATTTAGATGTTCTATTTTTTTATAAGTCTATGTTCTTATGGTTAATATTTTGTGCGCTAGGATTAAATTCTATTACTTAGAGTATATTTCATAATAAGAAACTAATGCTAACATAGTCTGAGGTTCATTTTTGTTCATAATATTATTACGTCATTTCATATTCATACGTTTAATGTATACCTTTTTTACACATTGCTGAGACAGTCAGCCTGTGACCACGGCCGGTACCAATTCTCGTAATTATTTTACCATTGCAGAACATTGACCGAATCGAGATTGAATTGTGAATTGACTAAAAATTATATACTTTATTTCATTAAACAATTATTATGTTACTATTTATATTCTTATTGTCAGCAAAATAACATTCCTGGTGTGTTTAATTTTCGGTCATATTTCGATATAATCCCACTTAAATTAGACTTCGAAGTTTCATATTGTGATACGAGAATACCAAATGTGACATTGGTGAAATCGAGATTGGATCGAACTGAATTTTGACTACATTTTATTTACGAGAATTATCCCTCTGATCGAAACGTCAGGCAATAATAAAGGTATGTAAATACCCTAATGCATGATCGCATTAATTCCTGTTATTTTCATAAATCATGCGACGCGTAAGTTTAAGTTACAATACAGTGGCCAATCAGGGTTTAGGCAAAACGATTTACATAAACGAACCGGATTGGTATTTTCTATTAACTGTCTTTCAATGGGGATTCTCGTTTTTGTGCTCACAAGCTGGCGACACTGTCGAGTGAGGTTCTGAAGTACAGCTTTCGAAGTTTGTTAAATACGGCAATGTAAACAAAGTTTACATTTAGATCTATACACCTTAACAATCATACTCATCTAATTTTACATTCATATGTTTTTAGATTTTAGATATAAATGAGCTAAGTAATCGGAGCCGCAAATTATCCTATTTTGTTTTTGTAAGCAAACTACTGTTTAAAAAAAGATATTGTCCACAGACAATAATTTTTCGTGAAAACCTCATAAGAAACATAGGCCGATCGTGCTTCTCTATCGCTTGTTCCGCGCTTTCGCTTGCACGCTCGGCTCAGGCGGAACGTGACAATGAGTCATGTTTTTTCGTGCAGCCGGCGTTCATCGATTTATAAAAAGTTATCAAGTCAAAAAATCGTACAAATCCGTTTATATTGTTTTGCGAAAACTTGAATTAATAATTCGTATCTCGGGTTACTTATCCCCTTTGACGACTGTGCTTGCAATGTGCATAAATAGAGTTTTGAATCATTAGCATAAAGTTTTTTTTTTTAATTCACTTCTTCCATTATTTAAGAATGCTCGAGCCAATGTGAGTTTTAAAGATAAACTTTATGTCAATGATTCAAAACTCTATTTTAAAAGCAACCAAAATTGTTTTCCTCTCCGAGCAGAGGTACTACCGCCTAAGCTGAAGTCCATTCCCAACGAGTTTTTTAATTTCGAAAATCGGACTTCTGTTTTAATTTGTGATAACCATCTTTAGTTTAATCACCGATTAAACTGGGATGGGATAGTGCGCCTCAGTCCCTACCAGCTAAGCTTAATACTATTTGCACTAATTTGATGTGAAGTTAGATTTTCGCAATCAAAATATCCGATCGTAATCGGCTTCAGCTTAGGCGGTAGGGCCTCTGGTCCGAACGGACCCTTAGTGAGGTGTAAGCGAGACGATATTATGATAGCTGAATATCTCGTCGCCTAATAGGCTCTTGTATCTACAATTTTTGGTAAACGTCATGGCATCTCTTTCACGCGTTCACATCTTCTCTCTCACTCTTTGGTAGAAACGAAACAATGTCACCATATTTGTTAATCATAAAAATCACATGGATACTATTTAGTACCTATACTTGAATGACAAGATGCCACCTTTCACAATGCTTTGGTAGAAACGAGACCAGATATCGCCGGCTTAATTATCAGAAAACGTAACTCCTGGAAGAACTTTACGGAAGCAAGTAAAACCTATAGGGTAACTACTACTGCGGCGCAACTACTCAAAGTGGATCTTGACCTCCGACACCAGATGACCCCACTGCCTTTCTATCCTGGCTGCTAAGCTCTCCCTAATTGCTAACGCCGAGATTCCGCAGCTCCTTCAACACCTTGTCATTCCAGCGATATAGTGAAAAGCGCCTCCCTGTCCACACTATCATACGCTTTGTTGAAATCCACGAAAGAGACAGTGGATGTTTTGCGCGTATCTCTATATTTTCTCCATCATTTTTTTCAAGAGAAACACCTGGTCAGTTATTCTGCGACTCCGTCGGAGCCCACATTGCAAGTCACTTGTTATCTTCTCAGCAAGAGGTTCCTATCGTATTTTAACAATTGGAAAAACTATAGGTTTCTGTGAGGAATCGAATCCTGAACGAAGAAATTCGACGGAGAACCAAAGTTGTCGACATAGCCTTCAGGGTTTGAAAGCTGAAGTGGCAATGGGCCGGTCATATCTGCCGAGTAAGTGATAGCAGATATCAGGGAGAAAGGCGTTAAAGTGCACGAAGCGTTGGACGCCATCCTTCTAGATGACCTTAATAAAGCGGCTGGATGCGGAAGGCGGAGGATCGTATTTGGTGGAAAGCATTAGGGAAGACCTATATCCAGCAGTAGGTAGACACATGCTGATAATGATGATGATAGGTGGTTTCATAATTAACTCCAAATAAATTAGCGGTATTTTTGTAGAAGATTTAAAGTAATCCAATAAGCTGCAAAATACTCCAACTGGATTACTAGAGGATTCAAAGTCTTATTTCAATATTTTGTGGAGTTTTTCCTAATTAGGCCGACATTTTTTTTTTTTTTGTCAATTTTTGTAGGAGATATAAAGTAATCCAATTGATAAGTTCAAAATACTTCAACTAGAGGATTGAAAGTATTATTTCAATATTTTGTGGAGTTACGCATTCTGATAATTTGGCCGACGATAATATTTTTTTTTACAATGAAATGGCCATTAGTAAATAAGTTAAACTTTGGGGCAAGACGGGCATAATTTTATTTTATTAAGATCTAAACACGCGCCATGAAATGTGTGGCCACACTTAAAAACCCAAAGACCGCCATCATGTATCAAAACTTCATTTTCTAATGGCAACCCACATAGTATGCAATCTGTTTCATTATTATTTATTTCAGGTAAATGTTTTATTATATCTTTCAGTGGCAGATTCTTTATATTATACCATTTTTTTGAAGTTTCGTTGACGTCACTTTCAGTTTCGTGTCCGTCTTTCAATGGAGAAAGACCCCAATGGATGGAGTTTGCAGCAACTGTTATGGGCAAAGCTGTATTTTTTATACATCCATTAGGCGTGTTTCGAAGAAGACTGTAGATCTGAAAAGTTAAAGATAACATCTGTATGTGTGTATATATCATGAGGAGCTCGATGCGTTATTACGCGTATCGATCTAATGGAATACGTAAGTTAAGCAACATCGACCGTAGCCTGTCAAATTACACACGGTCATCTAGTCCCAAACTAAGCCAGGCTTGTACTGTGGATACTAGATAATTGATATAATACTTAAATATATTTTTTTATATATTTAATATAAAAAAATATATTTAAGTATTATATCAATTATCTAGTTAATCTAGTAATTGATATAATACTTAAATATATTTTTTTATATATTTAATATAAAAAAATATATTTAAGTATTATATCAATTATCTAGTCTAACGAATCCAACCAAAAAGTCAATTATCTAGATTAACCTAATGGTTAGGTTGGCTTTTGGTTCTTGGATCGTAGAGAGCCTCCATGATCTTTACATTATATGTCGCATGCTAGCGTGTCAGTGGCTCACTACTGTCTTTGAGTCAAAGCCAATCTCATCTACACGTGGTGCACCCTCCTGAATGACTAAAGATGCTCTGTCAAAAGAGAGGTAGGGCAAGCGTAATTGTAAGCTGCACAACTGGAGTAGTATCGGCACCTGACAGAATACCACAGAATACCAAATACCAATTCCCTTGAGGGTTGTTGTGTTCCTGCGAGTCAGTGCCGAAGTCACCAGGAAGAAAGGAGTTACTGCGTTGGCAACGGGGGTGAGGCGGCGCGCGAGTGATATTTGTAACTAATATTTCATGTTGCGATTTGCCAGTGTTTACATGGCTACGGTAGCCGCTTTATATCAGGCAGATCGTGTGCTTGTCTGCCACCCGACGTAGTATAAAAAATAGCGTATATTAGGTAAGTTCACAGATCATACAAAATAAATGAAAATTATTTACCTCAACTTTAGAATCCTCAAACTCATAACAACTATACAATGTATCGGTCAATTGATTTGTTATAGTAACGTCGTATATCTCATACATGGACACCACGAGGCTTGTGTGATAGAACTTCATAGTCACTTCCCCTGTGTCTATTAACTTAGCATGTTTCTCCATTATTCTCAACGCATTTCTTCCACCAACCGACTTGATCATTAGAGCTCCGATATCATCCCAACTCAACATATCCTTCACGGACACATGATGAAATTTCTTATTGCAATTCAAACACATGTTAGCGTGCAACGTTGCATACAATTGTAACGCTCTATCCCAAGATTCCAACGTGAATTGAGGTAGGAATGAATGCAGTAAACCCTCATCTAACATTTGCAATAATATCCTCAAGACGTTCAACAGATCCTCATTCCTACGTAGATACAAAATCTTTCTCCATAAATAAGGCATGCGTTTACATATTTCATAACACTGGTTCCTTGACTGACTCGACCATTGCTTTTCAATAAACTCATCGATCAATTCAGAAAATACTGGCATTTGATTCGTTCTGGTATACGGAAGAGGGAATCCGCACTCGCAGCCAATATTTGACAGTTTCTGCGTTTTCATATTCACTGATATACAAGAATCAACGAAATATTTGTATAAAACTTCATCATTAATAATAGAGTTTAACAGAACATCTTTCTGCATAGAACTGCTTAAGTACGTCAAAAATAAATTATTCGGTACAAATTTAGATTCTTCTATCGCACCTACGGAGACACAATATTGTTCCAATACCAACATAAGCTTGTAGATTCCACTAATATCACAGTTGTAGTTCTCTATGATTGAAACTAAATTCGATTGCTCGGTTTCCTTACCAACTAGGCTTAATCTATAGTACTGATATAAAGATCTGCACACTTTGTCCGTTTCTAAACTATTATTGTCTACTTCTATGGCCTTTTGACTAGATACTTTGTAGATAATATCCTCATTGAACACTGGTGTGTTATCTATAGACGAGCTTACTTCAGTTACCATTCTTTTCGGAACACTCAACTCTTGAAGAGATTGTGGCTCGTGAAAATGTTTCATTTTACCTTCAAAACCTTCCCATTTTTCTTTCAAAATCTTTTTACTAGAATTCAATTTATCAGATACTGTTACACTTAGATCTTTTAACGCTTGAATCGCTTCAGGAGATAACGTGCCAAATTTATTATCATCAATATTCTTTGGACTAGCAACATCATCTTCTAATAATGACGAATGAGCTCTAAACGTGTTATCAACAATATATATTCCAGATTCCATTTGCGTAGCTTCATTCGATTTCAAGGTATCAAACTTTTCCATTACTTTCTCAATACCTCTCAATAGTTCACTATTTTGTAACTTATCTTTCATACCACTTAATATATGCAACTTAGGAGACAAGTTATTAAAAATTAAGTAATCACTGAACAAGGCACATAACTCAGCGCAGAGCACGTATTTCTCATCTAGATAACATTTCAATAGAAATTTGTCTATTTTCATATATTTTAAGGTTATTAGAGAGCCATTATTCAACCACACATATACTGTGTCATGGTATAATTTGCAGTCAACTATATCCCTGAATGAATACCAAACAGTGTCATCAAGGTCTTGAAGATTAAGGAAATATAAAGCATCTTTTCTGAAGGAAAATATGGCACCGTTAATGCTAAATATTCTGGGAAAATTTACTGATTGTCCATCGCTTACATTAGAATCTTCTTGTAACTGTATATTATCATTATTATAAGTATCCAGACCTACTAACTTCATTGGATGTTTAGCTAATACCTGTTTGAATTGATGTGTTCTTTTCACTGTTCCGTCTACAGAAGCCTCCCATAATCTCGATGATGGTCTGGCGCAGTAAATTAGCGTATCGTCCAACTCTTTACTGACAGCAAAACCAGCTTCCTCGTCTACAATGTTATATCTTCTGACTTCAGTAAAATCTTGTACAGTTTGCGTTGAGTTATTTTCAGGTTGTTTTTCTTTGTTAAAGAAACAAGCACCATATTCACCGTCTCTTAGTTTTTGCCCTATTTGTCGATATTGTTCCTGAGATGTGTCACAGATGTAGCAACGTGTGAGCGTTGAGACCAGAAGCATACAATCTTTGTTGTCCAGCTGGCATATTCGAGAGTCTAAACTCATTATTGTTTGAGCTGAGCTCTGGAACATGGTTTTTGCCTGAAATATACAAAAAGGTTTTTTAAGCCATGAGTACAAAATAAGACATCTATTTTCAATAGGTAATTAAAAGACATAGAAAGTTAAAATTTTAAAGAGTATGAAAACTGCATTCGATTTCATGCAATACTTATTAAGTTTTTTTATTTTATACCACT
Organism: Hypsopygia costalis; assembly: GCA_937001555.2. NCBI lineage: Eukaryota > Metazoa > Arthropoda > Insecta > Lepidoptera > Pyralidae > Hypsopygia > Hypsopygia costalis. The sequence continues at coordinate 13,029,960 of OW443344.2, forward strand.
AAAGCGGCAAACAAGCTTACGGCGCGCCTGACAGAAACAGTTTCCGTACCCTATGAACGCCTGTAACACCAGGAGTATCAAAAGCTCGTTGCCGACCCTGCAAAAACCTCTTCACGCCCTTTTAAAGAACCCTATGCTGTAGTCTCCTGAGAAAACCTCGACAGGTAGTTCATTACACAGCTTGACGCAGGAGAAAACTTCTCTGGAACCGCACAGTACGCGACCACTTAGGCTCCAATGTGTGAGGATGAATTCCCTGCCGATGGCGAGCGGTGAGTTACGGTTTTAGCTTCTATTGTACCTACAAAGACGTGATATTTTTTTTATTTTGTTTCACCACAGTGTCTAGTTCTTTCTACTGCTCGTACTATGTTCTACTATAATTATTTTTCTTATCGTGCTCACAATTACCAAGGAACCAACTTATGAGAGCCCGTCTGTCACTTCCTTTAAAAAAAGACTGAAAGAACACTATTACGATAGCAATATTTCTTCATATATATATGTATCTACTTTGGTATTCCTTATTTTACAAACCATTCCACAGCACAGGTTAGCTGGAAGAGATCTCTTAAAGAGATAGGCTCGCCTTTGCATAACTATATTATGTATACTACCTGTACTGTATAATTTATATCCAATAAAAAATTAAAAAATGTCTTTAATCAAATCCCTGCAAGTTAAATCTGACCTACTTCTCAGTGTTCAATTGAGCTAAATTTGGTATACTCATTTAGTTCTCGTGACAATACACAATAATCCGTTTTACAATTTCCACAATAATCCGTGTGATATGTGTATCAAAATGACGAGCAAGAAAACTTTCTAGTACTTTTATCTCAATAACAATCTTGGACCAACTCAGCACTACTCAGCAGTAGGTATTTCTAAGCCAAAACCACATGAGAAACGGAACAGAGAAAAAGCTTTATTCAACCGCGGTGTTTAGGTACACTACTACAAGCATGCGTGGCCTTGTGTGCGTGTCCACTGGCCGCTCGTCGCGTACACGCCGTGATTGAAAAAAACTGGTTCAAACTGACTCCGCCAGTGGACAAGCTCAGGGCCTGCGTGTTGCACGTATTCGCTCCAAGTTGTTTACGAGTTGGCATGAGAATAAAAGTATTGAACAAATGTTAAAAATAAAAAAGTACCGTGTGTATGAACAATAATAGAAAAAGTAAAAATATTTCATATTTTAACTATACCAAGGATTGAACTAGGTAAGTAGATATTTGATTAATTTATTTATTACAATTCGCAGACGATTTATATCTATCGGCCTGCTAATGTATCAAGTATTTAATAAGCTGTAATTCAATATAATCTAATTCTTCATGTTAAATTAATTGCAATTTCAATGTAGTGAATATTAATTTTATCGATTTTATACACTTTTGGTTTGTTAATGTAACAAGTACCTAAGTGATCTGGTACTCTGTGATGTAAGAGTAAGAAGTCACGATAGCCTAGGAGTGGAAAGGAACACCCAGTAGGCGAAAGAGGGGCTACAAGTAAAATTTTTAAATCAATTTGCTATCATTATTTTATTGATATTTATGTAAAAACATTTTTGAATGTTCATGCTATGTTTTTTTATTATAAATATTACACAACCTGAAGTCAAAGAACTGTCGTTGACATACCAGTAAAGGATTTTTATGCTACGTTTGTCGGGTGGCAAACAAGCACATGACCCACCTGATGTGAAGCAGTTACCGTAGCCTATTACACGCTTGCAACACAGTAAATGCCACTCGCGCGTTACCAGCCCGGCTGTTATTGGTGCTAATCCTTCTTTTTGATGACCTGACGCAGGAACACAATAACACTCTAGAGAGATGTGTGTGTACTTCCCAGTCAGGCTATTGATGTGCCCTACCTTTCTTTCGCTGGAACTTATTGGCAGGGAGGTTGCCACGTGCAGGTGAAATTGGCTTTATACCCCAAAAATACACCCCGCAAAGGTGTTAACCCTATGAGAATAGGCACAAATTTTGCAGATCTTAGACAGCTTTCTCTCTCTCTTGTATTTCTTTACTCATGTGGCAAAACCACAACCGATTTTGATGAAACTTGTCACAATTAAATACCTCCTAATACATCGATCATGTCCTTGCGGAATGATCAACAAAACCATTTTCCATTGAAATTAATGGAAAACATAGACTCAGCGAATCTACTCTCAACCTCGATTTCGGCCCCGTGGGCTACAATCCGGCCTAGTTTATTTACTTACAATAAATCCCTGCAACTGTAAGACAGATATCTTTCCGATGTCATCACCAGAGAACAGCATGTTGTGTCTTCCCCAGACCATCGCCGTGACCTCATTGCCCAGGTGTTCTTTAGACGTCAGTGCCGAGTGGCCTCCGCTAAGAGACTGACTACATTGGGTGACTGTGACAATGCCTCGTCCGTTTGCAAATCCAATATGCTTCTCATCTGTTGATATCTCCAACCTTGTGATTGTACCATCCTGAAAATGAGTAAAAAATTGGTTGTCTGTTAAGTCTGTTTACGGCAGATAATTTTACGTAATAACAACATAAGAAAACAATGGCGGATAGAGTGGAAGAGAGATAGATGCGACACAAGCCGAACGCTTAGGCTGATCGTGCCTCTCTATCGCCTGTTCTCTATAGCGCTCTCGCTGGCACGCTCGGCTGAGGCGGAACGTGACAATGAGTCATGCTTTTTCGTGCGTGCAGCCGGCGTCCATAGATTTATAAGACGTTGTTACGTCAAAATAAGTTTTCAAGTAAAATAATTGCGATGTTTTCCCATTCATTTCATTCATGCGATATTTAATACAAAATATTATTCTAATCTCGCCATTGTAGTGGGCAAACCAGCTAAGGCCCGCCCATTATCGGCATCGGCTAGGAAAGGGATCCTTCGGCATCCCTACATGCAAGCGCACGCTGTCGGAAACTAAGCCTTGGCATGCTGCAACGTCCTTAGGCATGACGAGGTGTCCTTAAGTCAAATGATCCAAATGGCGGATGCCTCCCTCAAGTGTTGCCTCGGCGCCGGCGGCGCGGCGGGCGGCGGCGTACCGAAGGATGCCGAAGTATCCCGAAGCATCCTCAAGGTTGCCGATGCAGCAGCCTCAAGCTATATATCATGGAAATTTCTACTTTATTGCCATGAAGTTAATGTATAATGCTATTTAGCACCTGAAATCCTCAGCCGTGCGGATGCCGAAATCCGCATAATAAAAGCATAAATAAGCCGCATAAATAATAAATAAATATTTCTGGACAATTTACACAGCACCATCTATTCCCAAATTAAACGTAAAGCTTGTGTTATGGGTACTAGACAACTGATAAATGTACTTAAATATATTTTTTTTTATTTATACATACACATAGATAACACCCAGACCAAGACAGAAACAAAACACAAACACAACAGACATGTTCATTTTTAGGGTTCCGTACCTCAACAGGAAAAACGGAACCCTTATAAGATCACTTTGTTGTCTGTCTGTCAAGAATTTCTATGTCGAGGAATGCGTGGAGGCATCAAGCTGAAATTTGTACTGTATACTCAGGTCTACGGTCCCATGAAGTTGTAAAAAAATCAAACTGCTAAGTTTACGTAGAAAAAAGTTACGGCCGTTTATTCAGCAAAAAACGCATATTTCGACACACTCGAGGGAATCAAAACCTATTGGGTACTTCCCGTTGACCTAGAACTATGAAATTTGGCAAGTAACATCGTTATAGACTACAAGTACAGGAATAAATCTCAAAACTATACATTTGTAAATAGATCTTAAAAAATAGGGGGTCTATATTTTTTATAGGGTGTCGAAATTTCAAATTGAAACTACTAGTTCAAATGGGGTATCATATGAAAGGGCTTGATGTACACATTGCAAAATATATTTTATTTATTTTTTTCGATGCATTATTTCTTATTAATAATGAAAAATATCAAATTTAATAATGATACTACGTACCTATGGAACCCTCGGTGGGCGAGTCCGACTCGCACTTGTCCGGTTTTTTTTTTTTGTATTCACTATCGTGCGATCAGCCCTTACCAGATCTGTTTTAGGCGTTAAGTGACAGGAGAGAACTGTTCCTCCAGTGAGGAAACTGTCTCATATTATGTTACAAACTTAGTGAATAGTGAAAATAAAAAGACATGTTCATGTACACAAATGTTTGTCTTGTGCGGGAATCGAACCCGCAACCTCGGAGTCAAACCACCAACAAAGTCGACCACCGAGCTCGTCATGCATGCAGCCGTGCATGGCGGCAGACTAAGAGTAAATACAATCACAGGCACGGGCGCAGACTAGCTATCTATTTATATGCTTGTGCCTTTTGAATGTCTTGATTGAATGTTAGCAACAATGTTAACGAAACATTAAATGCTACGTTTCCAACCTGTTGATATATTTATTACAATTAAAAAAAAATTTTTTTTACCTTATTCGGAATGAGCTGTACAAATTCACATGGGTTCCTGTTGAAGACATAGATACCACCACTTGTCGCACCAAACACTATTAATGTCTTGGAAACATCGAAACATGTATACTGAAAATAAATTTGCCACATTTCGATAAGTTGCTCATCATTTTGTAAAAATTATAGGTATAGGGCTGTATGTGAGAAACTGCTTGCAAAAATGGCCCGATAAATTAATCAAATGATTGCAGAGAAAAGACAGATTTTTTATTTTATTTTATTATTTAAGAAGTTTTAATTTTTTCAAAATAGTTTTATTTCAACTAAAACACCTTTTATGATTAGTCACCACACTCATAGCACAACAACAAATTGTCTTACTAATTATTAGTCTAGTACTTATGCTCTACGAACAACTATACCAAGAGCCCCCACATTATGAAAACTTTTTGAAATATTGCCAAAATCAAATAGATACATAATAAAAGACGAAAGAGAAGAAATCATCAGATGACTAACCCTTATACGTTGACCACTTTTAATTGGGTATTTTATGTTCTCTGTGATGTCAGGAAGCTCTTGTAAAATATAAGGTGGGACCTTAGACCAAGACATTTTTATAAACAGCACATTGCGAGATATAAATTACAAATAAACACAAATCAGTATGACCTAATGTCATGGTATGAATGAAGAAAGAAAAGAAAAGAAATAAATACATAAATAGGGTTGTTGAAAAAGTATCGATATATCGATATTTTTATTGCGATACATCGAAATTTTTAGGCGATACGAATTAAAATTACATTAAAAAACCAAATTAACAGTGTTAGGACTACTTGGAAGAAAGTAGTGCCAACTTGTAACTGGTTGGGAATATTTAAGAGCAGGGGTGTGACTCGTTGGGAATAAGTAAAAAAAAAGTTGTCCCATCGAGTAACAGTGTGACTCGTTGGGAATTTTTTTCTCAACCAGTCACAGTTGAGGGTGTGACTCTTTGGGAACAAACGTATATTTTGATCCGATATATCGATATTTCCATACAAAATTTCCAATATCGAAAATTGTATCAAAAACGTTATTTTTTCCAAAACCGTAAAGGAATGAACGGAAAAAGGGGTCAGTGGGTAGCTTTCGGGGCATGCATTAGCATTTGTGAATTTTGTGATCCTATCTCAAGTTGTGTAAATGTGTAGTTAAGATCGGCATTTTTTTTAAGCCACTCAAGTGTTGGTTTCCAACTTTTGAATAGATACGAGACATTTCACCCCAGTTCTTTCGAATCTAGCACTTACTTCACACTTGCGACTTCCTCTGTACCGAGGCTCAGAGAGAGTGGCTTCTACCGTTAATTTGGCAGTTCCTTTTTTTTATGTTTTAATAGTGATTTGCAATCGGTCTCGTCACGACCATAAGCAAATGTGGTGTTATATTATTTCATTTGCAAGACATATCCCTCCATTAAGAGATCAGTCTATTTATTTGAAGGCCAGCCTATTCTGGGCAGCCCAGTTCCATAAAATTATGCCTCTTTAGTCTCCTTTTATAGGTGGGCATAGTGGATGGCTTGCCAGTTCATTTGGATGTTCTTTCAGGCGTGATTCGTATCTACTGGCAAATAATTTTATTTCTTGAGCTACTGTACTAATTTGATGGATATTATGTACTTCATCATTTCGTATATACCACGGTGCATTGGTTATGTTTTTTATGATTGCGTTTTGCATTCTTTGTATTATGTTGACATTAGATTTACAGGCTACACCCCACAATTGGATGCCATATGTCCAGATTGGCTTAAGTATGCTTTCGTATATTAGCAGCTTGTTGTCCACCGACAGCTTTGAATTTCTGCCAAGAAGCCAGTAGAGATGACTATATTTAGTTTTGAGGTGTTGTCGTTTAGTTTCCAAGTGCTTTCGCCATGTGAGCCTTCTATCCAAGTGCATACCTAGGTATTTTACTGTGTTGGCTTGGGGCAGATATTCACCTTCCAGTTTTACAGGAGGACAATCGTCCTTTCTGAGTGTAAATGTGACTTGCACCGACTTAGTAGCACTAGATTTTATTCTCCATTTCTTTAACCAATTGTTGATTCCATCGAGGCTTTTCTGTAATATGTCAGAAGCTGTTTTCGGATTATTGTTCACTGCCAGTATAGCCGTGTCATCTGCATAGGTCGCTGTTGTCACATTATGCATTTGAGGTAGGTCAGATGTAAATATATTATACAACACTGGTCCAAGAACAGATCCCTGAGGTACTCCTGCAGATATATTGTAGAAGGCCGATGCGCAATCGCCCTCCATAACCCGAAAGGTTCTCTCCGTCAAGTATGAGTTTAGAACTCCATAGAATGGGTGTGGAAGATGTGTCTTAATCTTACATAGTAAGCCCTTAAGCCATTCTCTGTCGAATGGCTGTTACGTCTAGAAAGACAGAAGAGCAATATTGTTTCTTTTCTAGAGCGCCTCTGATGGAATCGCAAACTCTATGGATCTGTTCCACAGTACCATGATTTTTTCTGAAGCCGAATTGATGATCTGGGGGCTTACCACCATCTCTTAATGCGACTCATTTGAAGACCTTTTCCGAACAGAATCGTTTATTCATACCACCACATGATAAAAACGACTGTGTTTCAGACTCTTTTTTTGACAGCGAATCAGCTGAAGGTGAAGTAGGTGAAGCGCAATCTCGATATCATTCATTCGATTTGTATGAGATTTCGTACCACCATCTCAAATAACAAGCTGAACCGCCACCCATTCCTGTCATATTGAGTGATTCAAAAAAAGTTCCATTATTTTAGCTTAAACTGAATAGAAGTTTTGTTGATAATATAAACTAATTTTTAACGTGAGTTACTTGTGATGTGCTGAAACTTGGTTGATGAAATTTTATTACTAAATAGTTATGATGTTAAAAACATACTGAACAAATTAAATTAACACTTGATATATCGTACGAATGGACCAAATTTAAGTTTTTAGAGAACGACTACAGCCAGTCGAATATTAACTAAATTAAGGCGAAAGCGCCAGCGCCAGTCTGTGAGTGAAGCCGGTCTGAGAAGATAGCTGTCCAAACAAGTGATGCAGTGACTTTGTGACGAGGAAAAGACCGATGAAGCGTCAGACAAGGCGATCTACTGATCTGTCTGTGTAGACAACGGTAGGTAGAGCATACTATGGCTCAACAAACTAACCTACTCAAGGACGCCCCAGTGGCCCGCGCCCTTCGTACTCTTAACAGTATACATGAACAGTCTGACATATTCATGTGTGCTCTGAGTGAATTCACTAGGGTGGCACTCGCAATTATTTGTTATCAGGGCATATACTTAATTTGATTAATTAACATAATTAAATTTAATTTTATTCTATTGTCTAATTTAATTGATATTAAAAAAAAATCTGCTCCTATAAAATTTGATACCTATTATTATTAATAATTAATGAATTATAAAATTGTAGTAATGTAATTGTAATGAATGAATGAATGATAATAATAATGATATTGTAAAATGTGGGTGTCTGAATATTATGCTATAATTGTATTGTCACTTTGTTTACATGAATGTTTGTTATGTAATTTTTGCCTGCACTATCGCATTGGGTTGTTAACCTGTTAAGATAGATGTAAGTGGATAAATAAATAAATAAATAAAACAAACTGTATCATCGGCTATAGCTCAAAATTACATACCAGACGGTCATTCTTTTATAAGGAGAAGGAAGTCTGTGGTGTTTCCTATTTAGGAAACACCACAGAGATTTCTCTACAAGATAAATCCGTCATTAGAACAGAGTAAATTATGATTAGATAAGACTTATTTTTTAATCATGCAAGAACTTTTTAGGTGACTTCATATCCGACATCAATTCCACGTACCCAAATACTCCCAAAGTTTGACTTTTAACATGCATGTTGCATGTAACAGTTAAAATACAGTCAATAGTTTCATTGTACTACTAATATTACTAATATGAAAGTGAGGATGTTGGATGTCATTCTTCATTCAGTCATATTTCATGGTTGGATATTGTTATATAGAATTTGGCAAACAAACACATATTCATCTAGCTTTCATCATATTATGATAAATACTTGGCTACTTATTCTTTTTTTTTTTAATACTACGTCGGGTGGCAGACAAGCATACGGCCTGCCTCATGTGAAGCAGTTACCGTAGCCATATTAACGCTCACAACATAAAATATCGGTCGCGCGCCGCCACCCCCGCTGCCAACGCATCATCTCCCTCCTTGCTGGTGACCTCACTCACTCGAGGAAATTGTTATTTGGCTGCGGTATTCTGTAAGGTGGAGGTACATACCCCAGTCGGGTAGCTTACAATTACGCTCCGTACCTCTCTTTTCGCCAGTGCTGCGTTTGTCAGTCAGCAGGGTGCACCGCATGCAGGTGAAGTTGGCTTTGGTTCAAAGATTTTGATGGAACCACTTACATCCCAAATTATTACACTTATTCATCCCATGTAATAATTTGAAGACAGATACCAAATAGAATATGAAGTTAATAAGTAGAATAAGAAGAAGTCAAGTAGAGGTTAGGGTTTAAAAAATACTCGTATGTATGAGATCATATTATTTAATATTTACAACATATGTTTAAATTAATATATTTAACATTTAAAAGGTTCTACAAGAAATTGAACATGACCGGAGTGATTGGATATAGATGTTACTCATGTAGCCATAATCCGACCTTCGCAACAAGATAAATAGTATTACTGTAGAACACTGTAGTATTACTGTAGAACACTGTCATTCCCTGAATGATAATTTTTAACCAATATAATATAATCCTTTACTAAACAATAAATAATACATCCCGTTGCATCAAAATTAATCTATACAATCTACGAGTATATCCTTATATAATAATCTTGTTTCACAATGTTCGTTTGAGATAAAAACTTTTGAACCAATCAAACCAAATGATGAAATTTGGCTCATTGTGTGTGGTACAACTTAAAAGATAGAAAAAATTGTATCCCCATTATTGGCCTCAGTATCCCAGAAAATCATCATTATAGTTTAGACAGGCCTGTGTCACTCCGCCATTCGGCCGAGTTATTTACATACACGCCCGACGCCCCCGAGAGCAATAATTAGTCGAGTGTCACGCGCGCTCTCTTACGCACGCGGTATGCGATGACCACCACGCCTACTAAATATCTCGGTATTTATGGTCGGTTATTTTGTTTAGCGCTTAAAATACATACCTACATCTATTTTACAAATACTTTCCGTGTTAAAGATACATCCGAGTTATTATTGGGACAATGTGAATAGTAAACCTGATCTGTAAGTACGTACAGTCATGATTCCTGTTAAAACTTACTCTAAAATTATACATTTTATCAGTGTCAACATTACGTAACATTATTGTTACTAAGTACCTACCTATGTACTTAATAATCACAGAGTATGATATAGTAATATAAGTAATTACAGCAGAGTAATAAACATACACATACGTAAACCTACTACATTTTTTGGTAGTTTAAGTATATGTATTTTATTGATCATTAATAAACAAGCGTATGTATTTATACCTATCTACGCGAGCGCTTCATGTTCTACACGTGGTTCAACCCTATGAGCGATACGCAGCCCGGTTACGTCAACGGCGAGACAAACCATTTTGCAAAAGCAGCGGCGGTCGCTCGTAACGCGTTACATATAGGGGTTACTTTCGATTGCCCCTGCCGCTGAAAGACTTAGGTACGAATACAGCTGCAGAATTATTTTGGACCGTATTAGCGCGTATCGAAGGTTGATATTTTATTAATTTTTATTCCAATCGTGTCGTAAGTGGATTTTCTGTTAGAGTATATTATTCTGTGGTTTAGATCGAACCACCACATTCTAAGTAGCAATCACTGGCAGCTAGTCTAGTATATATTAAGGAAAGATTATTAAATCCAGCATGTACTAAACATTATTCTATTACATAATATCCTTACGTTATAATAATATTCCGTAGTTATAATTATTATCAAAATGTTTCAGGTGATACTAAGGAAATACATCATAACATCTAATGTCAATGCTTTATCGGACACTCGAGAGGTCCTTTGTACTCCGAAAGTGGCTACCTCAATTGTGAAAGCTTATGTGATCCTGCATAATATTTGCAAACATAGAAATATTTCTAATTTCAAGCAACATATTTAAAATATCTACTATACAATAATATTTTAAATATGTTAGGTTCCGCAGAAAGTTCTGCTATCTATCCGTTGATGTAAATGGGGACAAAATTGATCTACAACTTTAAACAATAGACTGCAATATAGCTTATCTAACTCATTTTGCTTTATATTATGCGTATTAATACACATAGTATAATAGTATAGTGATATTGACCACTTACCTTGCAATCTTTAGTGGCAAAAGAATTTAGCGATTCTACCACTGTCTCCCATATTCGTCGTGATAATTGTTGTGCTTGGGAAGCTTTATTTTGCCCGATTCGGATTTAAAATCTCCCAAAGTCCCTCAAACTGGCTATAATTAACTCTGCGACGAGATCCAGAACTAAAACTATCGCTTCGTACGTAAATTTACATCAAGCAAAGTTGTGCAATGTGGACAAAATCTAGTAAACCACATATCTATACAAATTATTAGGTTGTTGTAAGTACGGATTGTTTGGTGTAATATTGTTATTTTAATTATTTATTATTTTGTTTTTTAACAAAACTTAGCTCTAGAGACCTTGACATTGACACCTGTGATTGACAGGTGTCAATGTCATATATAGTCAGTGTGTCACAACACAAGGCTACGTTTTGAAATTAATGTTGGCGGAATACACTGCAAATTGTGTTTGAATAAAATCAAAACATTTTATATATCACATTTTTCCACTTTAAACTTATTATTAATATACTTTTACTTGAGGTAAATTTATTTTAAAATATATTACGTAGAATAAAACAAGTTTAAATAACCGGTAATTACCGAAATTACACAAAACGTAGTTTTCGAACGTATTTCTTATATGACTTTAGAGAGAGACACAATTATAGTAATTTTGTATAGCGACATCTCTTTCCCTCCAAGCGTCCCATTATTAGATGAGCGGCAAATTTCATTCATTCAATAGAGCCATTTGCTTCTCAGTTGAAATATGCTGGTGGTACGAATTAAAACAATTCCTCTCAATGAACCTCAACTGAACCGGATAGAACTAGAGTGTTTTCTAAAAAGATGGTGGTAAGGCCCCTGGTATTACTGATTTTTCTAATAAAATAGGAGTAATTCTTTTCAGCAGGAGCCCTTCAAACACTTTTGAAATAATCGGTAATAGGCTGATTGGTCGATATGACGTTACCTCGTGCATTGGTTTTCCCTCTTTCTGGATCATTACTATTTGTGATACTTTCTACAAAAAGGGCTTCCCCTTTTTGTAGAAAGTATCACAAATAGTAGTGGATACTTCTATCCAACTCTTATAGCGTTGAAAATGGTAGTCAGATATACCACTGGCAGTTCCTAACAATAGGAGCTGACAGCGGAGCATGTAAAGTGCAGATTTTTCTACCTTCGCCGGTTTATCCGGTAGGATAAGATAGAAATACTGGTTTGCATGTTAATAAAAAGATTTTAAAATTTTGGTTAGAAGATAGCTTTTTAGTTTTTGTTATTTATGTAATTATTGCCTAATAAAAAAGAATACTGATTGAATAAATATACTATTATTTTAAAAACACAAAACCTTTTGAAAATTTGACCGATGTATCGATATATTGATATTTTTTCCTCGAGATATCGCCGTCCATATTGACGTATCAATATTAAATAAATATTGATACATCGATATATCGATATTTTTTTTCACTTCCGACATCCCTATGAAGGAACATGAATGACAGTGTATCACTCACTCACTATTTTATCAAAAAACTATACGGCTCTGGAATCAATATCTTTTTGAGTCTGTCTGTATTATTTCTTTATCTCATTCCCGGCTTCCAGGACATTTCCTCTCTTCCATCGTTTCCCTCTTTTTTTATTTATTTATAGTACACTATCTCTATTATGAATCAGTATCTTTTATACATTAAATTATTAAAAAAAATGTTTAGAAGCACGCGCACAACAAGTTCGCGCCAAAAAGTTCAAAGACATTTGGTTTCCTTCACTTCGCTCACTTATATTCATATTATTTTTCTTCAAAAATAATTAGGGATTCCGATCTTAATACGATTTTATCGAAGATCATTATTTTTTAATCCGATCTTTGATTTTTTTCCAGCCAGATCTTTAGAGATCGTTACTTATTAAATAGATCGAAAATCGATCAATATTATAGTCTATATTTTAATTTTCAATAACTACTTTTAAAAAATCATCATTGTCTGGCTTAAACGTAAACACTTTGATCCCTTTGTCTACTCAAAAAGAGCATACACAAACATTGTCTGTGGTTGTGTGCATAGAAGCCTTTGTTTGGTTGGTGGCAGCAGAAAGTTGTTATATTGTGAGATTTGTTACATATGTAGTAATCTTAGGTCATTAATGTGCATTTTGTTACCGTTGAAGTTGTCCACAAAAGTTTATGAACTATATATTTTTGTCTTTCTATCAATTTAAAATCTATATTGAAAATGAATATGTACCTTTTTTAATTCTGTACAGCGGCATATTTTTTTTTCTTGATTGTGACAATCAAGGAAAAAAAATACTTATGCCTTGAAAAAAATTTATGTAATAAAAGTTATATATTTTTTCAAATTGTTCCAAAACTAACTTTCATACATTTGAGAGGTAGGGCATAGCATATTTTTTAAGCTGCCCGACTGGGGAAGTATCTCCACCTCATAGAATACTGCAGCCAAATAACAATTCCCTTGAGGGTTGTTGTGTTCCTGCGAGTGAGTGAGGTCACCAGAAAGAAGGAAAGGAAGGAGAATTAGGCTGGCAACGGATCGGCGACCCCTTGGTGTTGCTAAACTCCATGGGCGGTGGTGATTGCTTTCCATCAGGTGACCCACATGCTCGTTTGCCACCCTCTAATATATAAAAAAAAAAATACAAATTGTAAATGTCTCACGATCATAAGGCAACTTTATTTTATCAGGAATACATATTCTATTGATTAATCTTAACCTAATATAAGTTGAAAATGACGTCCATTATCTAAAATATGAAATTGAATAGGTTTCAGTTTAAAAAAAACTAGGATCATGCAAAAGAGGTCAAAAAAATCTCAATTAAGTACCTACTTATTACCGGATAAAATAGAACACACAGTCACCGTTAAACAAGATGCTCAACCTCAATTCTTCAAGGTAAAATCTTTTCGCTGTTGACACAGCCTTAATTTTTTCTGCTGACTAATGGAGTGAAGTGTAGGATATGGCACAGAGTCACTTAATGTTAATAAAATAAAATGTGTATATGTGTAATGTGTAATGTGTAGTCGTCAAAACTATGTCAAAACTTCTCTTCATTCATATTAATCGTAGCTTAACTGTACATAATTGCAATGACATAAAAGGTTCTAACTGTGATTGCCCCAACTTATACGACTGAGTTAAAATATTTAGGTGTCATAATTGATCATAATCTAACTTTCAACAATATACCTAAACTCTTAATAAAAGAATTCAGAAACTAATGGCAGTCTTCAAAAAGCTTCTTTAGACATGAGTTGAGCCATAAGTCAATCAAATCAACCTATTACGCTCTTTGCCAATCACTCTGCACCTACTGTATTCAAACCTGGGGAGGAGCTTCGAAAACTAATTTGAGATCTTTGGAAGGAACACAGAGGGAGGGATACTAAAACTAGACTTGTGTAGTTCGCGAGTGAGTAGTTCAATTGTACCAGTTCACCATACCAGCCGGTTCTTGTCACTCACTCTTTCTTGTCCCATATAGTTCACTGCGTCATTTAGTTCAATCGAGTGACAAAGAGTAAAAAGAACGGAAATACATAAAGCATACGAGCTAGAATGAGAGAGATGCGTTGTAATGCCAAAATTGCTAGCGATAGAAAGCGAAAAGGACGGAAGATTCTCAAATTGTTCGAGATAAAACGGGACAGATAGTTTCGTGCGTGGTTGACTGACCGAATTAGAACTCGAAGGCTAAGGACATAAGAACCATAAGCTGTTAGCGAAAATAGGCTCAATTTTTATATTAATTATTATTTTAACCACTAAGTAATTTCTTTTTACTCAAGGTTGACAGTCCTAAGCCTGTGAAAAGTTGGAAGGAAAATCAATGTTTGTAAGGGAATTTATAAAATATTTAATTAGTAATAGGTACTTATTTAATACAAAAATACAATGTCATCAAAATGATGCAATAGAACTGAGAAGAATGTAGAAGGAATCAGTCAACAGAACTACTGAGTCGATTGAATCAAAGATACATTGAACTAAACGAACTAAGTGAGTCAAAAGAACTACAGAAGTAATTGAACTAAATGAAGCAATTGTACTAAATGAACTAGATGAGTGATGTAGTTCATTTGCGTCAAAAGAACTGCATCTCTCTTTTCAGTTCAGTGAACTGTTTTGCGCAAGTCTAACTAAAACTTTCTACGTTTAGACCATTCAGGTATCCAACTGCTCTGCTCTACCAGAACTGTCAGGTTTTATCGTTATGACAACTTTATATACTTGCTATCATCCTAAAACAACACGGAGAATTAATTTTTGATACCACATTTTTAACCAAAAGTAAATCTAATGTTTGTAAACTTAAAATCCAATTCAGAACTCTTTTTTAAACAGATTATTTGCATTCTTAGCCCCGTATTTTTATAATAAAGCAAATAAACAAGTCTCGATCTAAGCAAATATAAAAAGTGGATGTGAGAAAAAAATACTAAATGGCTACTTATCATGACTTATGCCGCCAGACTAGAATAGAATCTCTCCGTCTCTCCCCGTGGATGTCGTACAAGGCGACTAAGGGAAATACATTACCAAACATCGATCAGGCCTCCCCAACCCGTTTGGCCAGCGTGGGGAGTGTAGACCAAATCCTCCTTCTGTCTGGGACAGACGAGAAAGGGTCGTGCTCCTGTAGTGGAGACTAAAATGACCTGATGATGATGATGATGATGATGAATAAAATAAAACAAAATTGTATAATTAATATTATATTGAAATTGAAAATTTACAATACATTTATGATCACTATAAGTTTGTTTACTGACACAACTATAGGAACAATAATCGTCGAGTCCACATGACACATGGCGGTAACCTCGTGTGCCAAGTTCAATTACTTATAAAGTTTATCTTTCTCGGCCTTAACGAGGTTCTCGTCATGGGGAATGGTAACATCAAAGAGAATTGCATGCCGTCTCTCTCGATCTACTACCTCGATATCAGGCCTATTGGCAATTATAGTCTTGTCCGTGATAATTAGACCGGTTCAGCAGAGCGTGACATTACCATTCTCGAGAACTGGTGCTGGCGTGTACTTATAATACGGTACCTCGATGATGTACAATCCTAGTTGCGTCGCGACGCATAGTGTTCAACACATAAAACATTCAAAACGCAAAATGTATTTTTTTTTTCATATAAAATTGTATCTGTGCAAGCACTCTCCGTTAGCAAGATGAGAATTACCGCAAACTATATGCCTGAGTGACTCCCCGGGACGGTGGCATGCCCAACATATATACCGTACCGTCCTTCAGGATATATTTCCGGTAGTTATTCGTCTATATAACTTAGTCCATAATTGCACAGACAAAATCTTTCGTTTCCCCAAAGAGGTCATCGAAACGTAGCCAGAAACGCCTGTGTAGCTCCTTGCTCTTCCATTTGCTTTATATTTATATTAAAAATAATAAATACAAAGCTTTTATAATATGGTTTTATTATTATTTTGTTTTAAGCACATACATGTTGTTGTTAGATATAATTACCTTACTTCTACATCATTAGTTTGTTACTGTATAATTGTTCCTGAATAAAAACATTTTGGAAAAGGTTTGGTTCCATTATCAGTATATTTAAATATTTAATTATCTTCGGATGGAACATGGAATATATCCAAAGGAAGATCGAAAGCTCTCAAAAACTCAGTCATTTTACAGCAGAAGGTGGTAACGTTGGACCATTCCGCATCATCGCAGGTATTATTGCAAAGGATGTCCTCGTCGGTAGGAGCAGGACTGTTCACGTGCACCACGGTCATGTATTCTACGCCAGTCCATATAACCTGATGAAACAAAAATAATATTTATATTTTACATATTCAAATTATGTACATTTTTTTATTGCACATGTACAGACTTCGTAGTCTGTACAAGCAATGTTTTGCATTATAATAATTTCACGCAAACCGTCATCCGGCGAGGTTTAAATACATTACATATAATCCACCATCTCCATCTATTATTACTTTTATTTAAAAACACGCAATAAATAATAGTATTATTTATGTTCATAGAAAAGGCAAGATGTTGCCAGCGCATTTTTTCGAATTTGGAACAAGAAACACGATGGCTATTCAGCCAAGGACGACAAAAGATGTCTAAGTTCAAATAACATTCAGGCGCGTCGGCAATAAATTAACATACAATATTGCCGGCGTGTTTCTTTTATTTCTAACAAAACCACAATAATCGCTTGAGAATTGGTAGGATTTATTGTAAGACTAAAATTGCGTGACTATTCACCGATACTTTTAGCGGCAAGACTAATGTTGATAACAAAGAAAGCACCAGAAGAGTTAGAAAATGGAACAGCCGTATAAATTTGAAGATCATCAGCGTAGTAGAAGGTCAAACAATATTGTTAATAAACAGAGAAATTATTGGGGATAGTTTTCCATTTTGCGATACACCGGCAAAACTCAGACCGGCTATCGTCATTCCTGACCAGTTGATAACGACTGATCAGATAGGATCGGATATCAGGCAATCGCAGGTGAAAGGTTGAGTGTTTGTAAAATACTTGTCAAAATTCAACACCAATTGAATTGAAGGCACTGGTGAAGTCGAAGAGCATAATTAAAATGAATATCGTGAGTAATATTTACGAAAGCAGAGACAGTACCATGGCCGCTACAGAAACCCAATAGATGTTCAGCCAGAATTATGGTAATGATATTTCCTAAGATAACTGGAAAAACGCCAGTGGACAGAGTGTTTTAGCACTTTGGAGAGGATCTAGTCCTCTCTAAATTGCAGGTAACGTAGTTTTTAGGCCGAAGATATTGCTGAACTTTTTACTTTCTCCTCATGTAAAAAGGTAATGTCTGAAATTCATAATAAATTTTTACCTTCCATAGATATCTCGGTACAAGACTGCCCTGTATACTTTCTACTTTATACACTCCAGACCATACCTCAGCATTGTCGTCAATCGCATTTTCGATTGTACTCCAAGTATTCTGAAAAAAAAAACACATTAAAAAAAACTTATTTACTAACTAACGAACTGCTTCGGCTTCGCATGGGTACACTTAAATCAAGCCTATGTTACTACGCCGGTTATGTAGCTTTCTACAGGTGAAATATTTTTAAAATAGCGTCAGTAACATATTTTTTTCTGGCAAGGCAAATAGCCTTGCCAGAAAAAAATACATTTAAAATAGGTATAATAAATATCTGCAATAAACACATAAAAAATTAGAAAAATAAAATCAAAATCTATGAAAAGAAAAGTTCAAGTAGCCATTTCTATTCTAAGCTCACAGCCATATTAAGCCTTATTAACGTTTATTATAACATGAAATATCACTCGCGCGCCGCCATCCCGGCTGCCAAGGCAGCCACTTTTCTTTCTCACTCACACGCAGCAACAAATTAACCCTCAAAGGAATTGGTTTTTGACTTTGGTATTCTGTGAGGTGTAGGTATTATCTCATTCGGACAGCTTACAAATACGTTGTATCCTACGTCTCTTTTGCCTGAGTTTCGTTAGTTGCCAAACAACATCTCAGCTCAGTTGATGTAGTAAGTAACAGAGATACTTCTCCAAAAGCATGTCGATCAAGTTTTGATGATCACAAACCCAAAGAACTCTTGTAGTAAAAAAAAGAAGAAAGGAAAAAACACAACTCACATGTTTTATATTTTCATGACAAGGGATCCACACGGGAATAGCATTCAGCTGGTTTATGAAGGTGGCTCGTTGTGCGGGTCCATAAGTAACTTGGTTTGAGTTCACCAACTGTTTTTTAGCATAACAACACGTACTGCTAGCATCATTCACAGTTATTTCACTGCAGTTATAAGATTTATCGAATGCATTATTACTGATATCCCTTTCGTTGTACCATTTCATTGTAGAGTCATCATCACGCGTGATGAAACTGGAGGTAGTCAATTTTGTATATATGGGTATATTTTTTGCTTTATCAAAGCACACCTCATAGACATCAGTTAGACCAGCGACATTAAATCCAACAGAGATCATTTCTGTATTTTCTTTCAAACAATTTACTCCTGTCTTATTAATAGTTGGCAATACTTCATTATTACACTGTAAATCTGAAATCTTGTACAATCTGCCTTCAATTAAAAATCTATCTTCATGATCACAAATAGCACTGATATGCGATTTGTTAAAATTTTTGAAATTATTATTCTGTTTTGAATCGCTCCTACATAACAGTTGTAGACTCTGTTCTTGAGATATTTGTATAAACTTTGGTGTCTCCTGGAAATCGGGCCAAGATGACGTCTCCGAGATAATTAACGGCATGTTATTCAATTTCGTTTTCTTCTGTATCATACAATCTGAAATATCATGAACAACGTTAATAGATTCGAAGTTATATATATATATATATATATATATATATATAGAGCTAAAT
Organism: Hypsopygia costalis; assembly: GCA_937001555.2. Lineage (NCBI taxonomy): Eukaryota > Metazoa > Arthropoda > Insecta > Lepidoptera > Pyralidae > Hypsopygia > Hypsopygia costalis. The sequence goes on from OW443344.2 coordinate 13,049,215, forward strand.
AAGGCATTTATTTATTTAAAAGGTAATACATTTTTTAAGATCGACTTACGATCCCTTTATATTTTGAAAATCTCTGGAATACACCAGTATGCGGGTCCCAAAGATAAGTGGTTCTTTAAGAACTTCCGCCAGCGAAAATTGGCTTGTGAGCTACTTCCGTCTCGTCATACATACCCAATTTCAACTAAAATTTCAAATTCCTAACTATTCGACGCTGTTAAACGAATGAGTACCGCAGTGAGGTCACAAAATAACGTTTACCTAAATTTTACTATGTATTTTTAAATATGTGATTTTATTATACTAACTCTTTGAGGTTACATTAAAGGTTCTCTGAATACTGCCGTGGACATTAGTCACCAGGCAGCTGTATGAACCCCAGCCACCGATTATCAAGCTCAAAGAAGAATCCCCAACTTTATTTCCGTTGTACATCCATGCTGCCTGAAATACGAGTAAATATTATGTTAAGACGAAATGGATTGAAAACAGTATTTTGACGTACAAATAATTAGCAATTTATTTAGATCTAGACTTTAAAAAAGGACTGGCTATATTTCATGTTGTGAGCGTTAATATGCCTACAGTAACCACTTCACATCAGGCAGGCGTATGCTTGTCTGCCATCCGACGAAGTATAAAAATAAAGAAATGTTAACTGAACCACAAACATTATGACTATGCAATGACCTAACTGAAGCAGGCATTCTGCATTCTGAAATCAATAAAGTATGTCTTGTTATAAATACCTCAGCCTTTGGTTTAGCGTTTACGTCGCATGATAGCCATTCATCTTCACCATCCCAATTAATAGTCAAATGCGTTATTGGTACATCATCATCTGTTCGGAATTTTGGAGAATATCCGAAATCCACATTGTAGGTTTCAGATACAGAACCATTTTCGTTGCTCACTCTGCAGGTATAGTTTCCATCGTGAGATTCGTTTGGTTTAGAGAAATGTATAAACCGATTAGTAACATTCATATCGAGGCCATTCTTAAACAAGAAAATAACGAATTTAATGATTTACGTTGTTAAAATCCTACGATTATTAGTGATATTGTAAAAAAACTTTATTTATTTACTTAAGCTACAATTAAAATAGGCCAATTACTATGACGTCACTAGGTTAAGGCTGGGCCCGTATTGTGGGCACCAATTTAAGAACATTAAGATATTAGCAAATGTGACCAGAAATAAAAGATTATTACAACTGAATCTAATCGTTCTGCAGAATGGAAATATAATATTTCTTAAAATTTAATAATAATGATAATAAAATAAAATTATTGCGGTACAATGTTATTACTCTAAACAATGATGGAAGCGATAAATGTAGTCAGCCAGTTTTATTAATTTGAATGATTAAACTGGCACAAATTCTGAATATTTTCTTGTGGTTCCTCCACTATCTTTCAAGGAGATTTTAATACCCTGCGCGCTTATTAATTGACAGATCTTGGGGAAAGAAAGACCACAGTAGAACAAACCGATGTTTATTTGGAGTAGTGGAAACCTATTTGGGGAAGAACATTGCCATTTTTTACATGAAACGTTTATAAAATAGACCCGAAACATAAAGGTACCTCTAACAAGTGGACCATAACTAAAAGGTCTATTTCATCTTACATTAATAAATACAAAACTATTAGCCTTATATACTTAAATGTAGTGTCATAGTTTGAACCAGGATGAGTGACGTTGTCCGGGAAGGTGCATCGCGCAAAATGGCCGAATCTGTTAGAGCAACCAACTGTGACGGCAGACTATCAGCGTGAAATATTATATTGAAGGTTCAGACATGTGGCGATCTAATGTCCTGCTTGCAAGCAATAATTTGAATTTATGTGTTTGAGAATTGATGTGTTGAGACAAAAGACTCAGCTCTTTTGTCGAACGGATTCGTACAAAAAAGGGATATTTATGGAGTTGGTTTCAAATATCTATGCTTTGAATGGCGGAGTTCGGGAAAGATTGTCGCGTTAAAATAACATGTCGAACATTTAAAACAATAGTTTCTTGGGACAAAGGCAAGGAGGCAGGCGACCCCTTTGGGTTTTTTGTGAAGATGTTGGGTCGTGTAGACGCATACATCGTTTGGGGTCGCACGCCAAGATTCGTAGTTATAATTCGTGGAGATAAATTTTAGTTGGTTTTGTTAGCCGGACGCGTTCACATCTCACAGATACTGAGATGACCGATGCAAAGCTGCCCGAGTAGCTTAGCATATAGTGTGTTCCAGTGGAAAGCAGTTCGAGAGATTCATCGGCCACCCTGCGAGTGCACATGAGGCACCCTACCAGCCAGCGTCGAGATTGCAGCTAAGATTTTGATTGCTAGCTTGTAAATTAATCAAAGTCTCCAAAACGCTTTGTTTGGGAGTGTAAAAAGATTCATTTAGTTGGGCTTAACCCCCGGTGGTTTGCGTGTAAATCAGAGTGCGTTTTAATCGGATTAAATCGTATTTTGATTGAGGGAGTTGAGTTGTGTGAATCGAACGGACTCCAGAGTCAAACTCCGTAAGTTATTGGCTTTGGATTCCCAGATCTGGAGTGGGCACACTACCGGAAATAGATAATATTTTCCGTAAATACGCTTTGCTTATTATTTTATATTTTCACTATATATTGATTTGTGTGTATTAAACTGTGTAACTTTTCAGCGGCGTGACTAATAATCTGTGTATGTAATTAACTTAACTGTGTGTCTTATCTTTCTGTCATTATTGTATATTAATATTGTGTCTTTAAACTAATCGTGTATCATTTCAGCCGCGTAATCATATTCGGTTTATTTGACATATGTGTATATTTCAGCAAATGTGTTCATAATTGTGTGTATTTAACCGTGCACTTTTCCAGCAGAATTAAGTCATTTTAATTAGGAATTAGGGCCAAAAATCTAGATCACTGAAGGGGTAAATTCTAACGTCACATTGGGGCTACAAACGGTCTCTACAGGGGGGGGGTTACCGTTACATCTGGTGCCGTGACCAGGATCCAGGCTCGTTGCATATAATTGCAACAACTGGAGTACATTTTGGGTAGTGCGGAAATAAAATTAATTACATGTTTAATTATTAAATTCACTGTATTATTATTAAACGGGGAATATAAAAAAAAAAAACAAAGGAAACACAACGTAGGAAATTATAGACAAACGTAGGAAATTGTTTTATAGACGATCTAATTACTCTATTATTGAGTTATATAGGAAAAATAAAATACAAATAACCGTATATAACTTAATATTGCTTGCATGGCAGGAAGTGGTAATCAGTCGCATAGATGGACATGGTCAATACGATAATTCAAGCTGGATGACTAGCAATAATTTTGTCGTTTGAGGGGAGTTAGAATAATAAATAATTTGGTACATAAAGAGTGACAGGAAGTAGGCATTGAAATATTGTATAAGAACTTCTAATAAGGTAAAGACAGGGTTAATTATAAGTTAGTGATTTAGGAGTGAAGTTAAAATAACGTTAATTATAATTTAGTGGTTAGGAGTGAATTTAATGTAACTGTATTCCGCTCCGAGTAGGTTCAATTTTATTTAAAGTATAGACTTGGCCATATAGCATGTATAATTATTAAAGTTTAAATAGTAGCTTTAAGCTAGTGAAATTAATAGTAAGAACGCTGACTGTATTCAAAATATCTATAATCGGGTTGGAGTTATACAGATTGATATATATGAGTCCTTACCATTAATTAAGATTGCCAACGAGCACAATCAGTCTTGACACTTGTGTGCGTCCGTCTTGAATAAAAGTAAATATTTAATTTCTGTTGGGTAAAAATAGCCCATAATATCGTAGCGAGGTGGTTGCTGATTAAATCAGTTCGGGTTGATGAGAGAGTGGAAAGAAAAAAAAAAAGAAATAATAAATACTCGGATATAAATACACAAAGCGCTTAAACAAAGAAAAAAAAAACAAAAAAAAAATATATATACGTATATATATTTAAAAATATGTATATCTATATATAAATAAGAGGCCCAAAACAAAAAAAACAAAAATAAAATAAAATAAAAAAAATAAAAAAAAATATATCCGAGATAAAATCATTTTGCGCTGGGACGCCAGTTGCATTGATAATATTTTTTTACACCTCTCAATGGCTAATTCGATGTGCACCTTGCGGTCACCTTCCGCGTAGGATCGATTGGCGATGCGCTTGATTAGAGTCGTAACCACGGGGACTAACCGCGCCCTTGCTGGGATTCTAACACGTATTCATAATTAATCCGAATTGAATTAGATCCGTACACATACGTGTCGATTTGATCAAAAGATTATTGTTATAAAAGGAGGCGATAAGTGTCATTACTAGATTATTGAATAGATTCATTAAGTTAACACGAAATAACTGGACGCATAGTAAATTGATATTTGAATACATCATTTTATTCGGATAACAATGGCCGATCGCAAAACAACGCGACGCGGTAGGAAAGGGCCGCAGGTAGCAGGCGGTTCGCGTCGTAAAACCCTAGAAAGTCCGACGGACAATGGAAATTTATCTGAGACGATAGCGCGTGTTATAAGTGATAAAATGGACACAATAATAAAACGATTAGAAGTTTTAGAACGACGGGAAACGCGAATCATTGACATACCTACGCCAAGCACTTCCGACAATTTAAGTTTGGGGACTAACACGAATATGAATGTCGATCTAGCGTCACAAAGTGTAAGGTCCAGCACCCAAGCACAGAATGTTTATGTGATGCGATCAGCAATGGATAGACCGTGCTTTAAGGGGAGTGACGATGAAAATCCGATGAAATTTCTTAGGAAAGTTAGGAAATACATTAGTGCGATAGGTTCAGAACACAGAGCAGTAGATATAGCGTTTGAATGCTTGACTGGTCCAGCCACCACCCGAATGAGCTTGTACAACGGTTGGGAAAATCTTGCGGCGTTTGAAAGGGATTTCCTTAAAGAATACTGGGGCGAAATTCAACAGAGTAAGGTCCGCTATGGTTTAGTGTATTCAAAGTGGAATGAGAATAGCGGAATATCAATGGCGGACTATTTTGCCGAACATTTAGAACTATCACGTATGCTGTCAACTCCGTTGACGGAAAGCGATGTAGTAGACGGAGTTATGAGGCATTTTCCGGGTGACGTGTTGCGACAGTGGTCGTTCACTGATCGGGGAATTAGAACCGTGTTAGCCGCGTTAGATTTTTTACGAAATATCGAATTGACGACTGGTGAAATTTTGCCGAGACAGATGGTAACACGTGGCAACTTTAATAATAGGCGTGCGTATACATGGCGGAGGGGTAGTACTAGCAGACATGAGCCACCAATTACGGCAGTGATACAACGAACAACTTCAAGAGGTAATGCACGGAGTCGCGGAATCAGACGACGTGTTACGCGAGCGTCTTATCGCGGGGTCTATAATAGGACTGCGACGTCTTTGCCTGCTATTAAATGGCAAAGAGCTACATCGACTAGCGTATCAAATACTGAAGCGGGAAACGATAATAATCACACGGGAAACGGTGTCACGTCGGATTCTTAGGCCTCGATAATTCGACTAAAATGCTTAACAAAGAGGTTCATTCGGGTAGCGGTATTAGGAATGCATATAACTATATGTTAAAGACAGGCCGGCAGCCAGGTAAAGGGTTAGGACGTGAGGAGAGCGGCATTACACGACCTATTAATGACGACCATAAGGAGAATGAATGGGAATTAGCGAATCAAGTCAGTATAATACTGAACAGTAGAAGTCGTGATGTGGTTTTATGCACTGAACGAGGTAAGCCATGTCTTTGGTGCGATTCGCGACAAAAACGAATGTTAGGTACTATATTTAGCGACGATGATTTTTACGAGGATCAGTCGGAGAGGTTGTTAGGTTTACCGTGCTTACCGGAGATTAATGTCAAAGTTTATGGACGCGAATTGAAGGGATTAATTGATACGGGAAGTCAAGTAACATGCATTTCACACGAGTTGTATGATAGCATCAGGTTAGCTGTAGGCGAGTTAGCGGAAATACCCATACCAGCGTTGCAAATACAAGGCGCATTCGGTTCGAAGAGTGAGAAAGTGACTAAGCTAATTTTGATAGTTATAGAGTTAGGCGAGCTTGAAGTTGAGACACCGGTACTAGTATTAAAGAGGTTACCTCGATCGTTAATATTAGGTTTTGATTGGTTGCAACGTATGAAGGCGAGCATAACATGTGGGCCAAACAAAAGTCTTACCGTAGAACATTCAGGAATTCATTCAAAAATAAAGTTGGGCGCAGTTTCTGTAAACAATAGCGCGTGCCAAACAATTACTTATTTGTTGAACGGAATTATGGCAGGCCATAAAGTTGGGACAGCCGCGGCGTGTGCCACAGAACAAGAGATTGAATTTTATGTAGACTCAATGGCGTTGAATACTGAACAAAAAACGTTGTTATTGTTAGTATTACAATGTAATAGGGAAGTATTTTCAATTCACCCGGGGCGTACGACAAAGTACACACATACAATTCAAATGAAAGACCCCACACCATTTTTAAAAAGGAGTTATCCAGTCGCATATGCACATCGCGAAAAGGTGAAGGAGCGAATACATGAATTGGAAAACTTAGGTATAATTAAGCGTGAAAGTACGCCATATAGTAGTCCGCTTACATATACATTAAAACGAGATGGGAGCGTTAGAATTTTATTAGACGCGCGCGAATTAAATTCACGTATGGTCGGTGATATCGAAACGCCACCATTAACATCGGAGATATTACAATCGTTCCACGGGGTTAAATATATAAGTATACTTGATTTGAATAATGCATACTATCAAATAAATCTTAGTAAAGATTCTACTAAATTTACGGGTTTTACTTTCATGGGAAAATCATATACTTATGCGGTTTTACCACAGGGTTTAAAGACGTCAGTAGCGAGTTTTACGCGAGCAATGGATATCATACTAGGGCCCGAAATAAGGTCATTTTGTCTTAATTACTTAGATGACTTATGCGTATTTACAACCGGGACTTTGGAAGATCACATTGGTCACATAGGTGCAGTACTAAAGCGATTAAAGGAGGCTAACTTGACGTGTAGTCTTGTTAAATGTAGATTTTTGCAAAAGGAGGTTAAGTTGTTAGGTCACATAGTTACAATCGATGGTATAAAAATGGATCCGGATAAAACGGAAGCTATAAGGGAATATCCAACACCTAAGTCGGTTAAGCAAGTTAGGGCATTCTTAGGATTGATAAATTACTTTAGGAAATTTGTGCATAAATACGGAGAATTAACGCGACCATTATGTAATCTGTTGAAACAAAACATTGCATGGAGATGGGATACAAAATTAGATGAATGCTTTCAACAAATTAAATCACGATTCATTGATACAGTAATGTTAGCGCACCCCGATATAAATAAACCGTATTATTTGCAAACGGACAGTAGCGCCATCGGCGTGGCAGGTTATGTGTATCAATTATCGGATCAGGCCGAGCCACTAATTATAGGGTTCTGTAGTAAAGCATTAACTGAAGCTGAAATGAAATGGACTGTATCTGAACAGGAGTTTTGGGCAATTATTTACTGTCTTAAGAAATTCGAGACATACTTACGCGGAGCGAAACTAATAATTCGAACTGATCATAAAAGTCTAAGCTTTCTATACTCATGGAAACTATTAAGTGCGCGAATGATGAGGTGGGCACATTACATAGGTCAATTTGATTACGTCATCGAATATGTCAAAGGACAAACGAATGTAGTAGCAGATGTATTATCGCGAAATTTACCTGGCGGAAGCGATAACCAATCTACGCGAACTGTATGCCCTCAGTTACAGATGTTTAAAGCCAGTAATCAAATTCAGATAATAGAACAACTCAAGTCAATTAAAGTTTTACAACGTTCGGATGAAAGGTTGAATACAACAATAAAATATCTGATCGAAAACGATAACGTAACAGTACAAAAGAGCAAATTTCGGAACTATAAATTGATTAACGATATATTGTATTACGAGTCGCCGAAAACAAAGAAATCTTTAATGGTCATACCTGATAGTTTGAGAGACGGGTTAATCAAGAATGTTCATGAAGAATTAGGTCATTACGGTCGGTCGAAGGTATGTTATGCGATGAAACCTCGATATTATTTTCCACATATGTCACGAGAAATAAACAGAGTAATAAAATGTTGTGACTTGTGTCAGAAAGCTAAACACGATCTAGCGACTTATGTAGGACCGAGTAAAGCGGTAATTGCACAGGTCATAGGCGAGTTAGTGTTCGCAGACTTGTATGGTCCACTTCCGGCGGGAAAATACGGTATGAAATATATATTAGTTATGCAAGATGCGTTTAGTAAACTCATAAAGTTGTATCCACTTAGGAAGGCGACCGGTGGAGGTGTTCTTAAGGGTATAAAGTGCTTTCATCAGGAAATCACTATAAGCAAGGTTGTCACTGATTCGGGAACACAATTTACGTCAAACAAATGGGAACGTGGTTTAGATGAATTAGGAATTAAATATTCACATACGTCAATACGTAATCCGCGTCCAAATTCAACAGAACGCGTGAACAGAGAGCTAGGAAGACTATTTAAGAGTTATTGTCATAAATCTCACCAAAGTTGGGTGGATATCGTACCGCGAATAGAGAAATGTTACAATAATCTTGTTCATAGTAGTACAGGCTTCACGCCAATGGAACTTGCCAAGGGTCAGTCAATTGTGTTATCTACAGATAAATGGATAATAGGTAGATCGACTGATGGTCGAAACACAGGTCAGATCGACGAGCTTCAGAAACAAGCTCGGATAAATATTGGAAAATCCGCGACATTACGAGAACAATCGTATAATCGGTGCCACAAAATTATACAATTTCACATAGGTGATTGGGTCAAATTGAGGTCATTATCGAAATCAGATGCGGAAAAGAAGTTGACTAAGAAATTCGCTCTAATTTACGAAGGGCCATATAAAATTGGTGCAGTTCCTTATCATAATGTATATACTTTAGTAAGGCCAGATACGGGTTCGATTAAGGGGAATTATAATGCCATTCATCTAACAAGATACTATTATGGCAAGTAGAATAGAATAGGATAGTTCATGTAGGTTATACCTAGAAAGTGTAGATTGTATGTAGTATTGTAGATATAGATTGTAATTGTAGGCTAGTGCTTAGGAGTTAGGAAAAAAAAAAGGGTTGCTATAAAACATGAAAAAAAAAAAACCCATAAAGAATAGAATAAGGCGGTGTAAATGTTTTATTTGGTTGGGAGATGGTTAGGTAGTTCTGAATGGTGAAATTGCGTCATGCGAACAATAGAGTCACATAGACACATTTTCAGAGGGGAGGATGTGACGGCAGACTATCAGCGTGAAATATTATATTGAAGGTTCAGACATGTGGCGATCTAATGTCCTGCTTGCAAGCAATAATTTGAATTTATGTGTTTGAGAATTGATGTGTTGAGACAAAAGACTCAGCTCTTTTGTCGAACGGATTCGTACAAAAAAGGGATATTTATGGAGTTGGTTTCAAATATCTATGCTTTGAATGGCGGAGTTCGGGAAAGATTGTCGCGTTAAAATAACATGTCGAACATTTAAAACAATAGTTTCTTGGGACAAAGGCAAGGAGGCAGGCGACCCCTTTGGGTTTTTTGTGAAGATGTTGGGTCGTGTAGACGCATACATCGTTTGGGGTCGCACGCCAAGATTCGTAGTTATAATTCGTGGAGATAAATTTTAGTTGGTTTTGTTAGCCGGACGCGTTCACATCTCACAGATACTGAGATGACCGATGCAAAGCTGCCCGAGTAGCTTAGCATATAGTGTGTTCCAGTGGAAAGCAGTTCGAGAGATTCATCGGCCACCCTGCGAGTGCACATGAGGCACCCTACCAGCCAGCGTCGAGATTGCAGCTAAGATTTTGATTGCTAGCTTGTAAATTAATCAAAGTCTCCAAAACGCTTTGTTTGGGAGTGTAAAAAGATTCATTTAGTTGGGCTTAACCCCCGGTGGTTTGCGTGTAAATCAGAGTGCGTTTTAATCGGATTAAATCGTATTTTGATTGAGGGAGTTGAGTTGTGTGAATCGAACGGACTCCAGAGTCAAACTCCGTAAGTTATTGGCTTTGGATTCCCAGATCTGGAGTGGGCACACTACCGGAAATAGATAATATTTTCCGTAAATACGCTTTGCTTATTATTTTATATTTTCACTATATATTGATTTGTGTGTATTAAACTGTGTAACTTTTCAGCGGCGTGACTAATAATCTGTGTATGTAATTAACTTAACTGTGTGTCTTATCTTTCTGTCATTATTGTATATTAATATTGTGTCTTTAAACTAATCGTGTATCATTTCAGCCGCGTAATCATATTCGGTTTATTTGACATATGTGTATATTTCAGCAAATGTGTTCATAATTGTGTGTATTTAACCGTGCACTTTTCCAGCAGAATTAAGTCATTTTAATTAGGAATTAGGGCCAAAAATCTAGATCACTGAAGGGGTAAATTCTAACGTCACATTGGGGCTACAAACGGTCTCTACAGGGGGGGGGTTACCGTTACACAACCAACCCTCATTTCTTAATCCTGAGTGTGAATGAGGTAACAACTGAGAATAATCGTGTACAATTTTAGCGTTATAAGTTTATTACATAAGCTAAAGATATTTAGTTGCAAAGCGGTCTACAAATTACTGGACTGGTACTCCGTAATCCTTGTTAAGTCTTTGCATCTAGATGATAATTGAGTTACGAACTTTATCTATTCTACTACGATCATTTTAAAAAGACCTTAACATTTTGGATTAACTTACCAAAAACCATTGAACTTTATCATTATCATTAATCGGTAAAGAGCATTCCAATTTCAGTGGTTTATCTGCTACTTCAAACACATTACGGGTGTTGCCATAGGTATCATCGTCTAGATACTCTGAAAACGGAAGGAACATTTTAATCCAGCGATCACATCACAGTTACATCGTTACTCTACTGTGCTCTCCTGTGCTTTTTAAATTCCAGAACAAATTACAAACCATTTCCCAAAAATTACTAATTACACACATACAAATACAAAAATTACTATTACTCCTTTTTATTTCACTATATCTTATGAAATAATTACTAAGCAGTCTTTTTTTGAAGACCTTCAATTGAAATGAAATAGTTATTTGTTTAATTATACAAGAATGCAAAGTTGCTTCATAACCGCATGCAAATTTTGATGACCGAGCAGGCGAAGGATTCTAAAATTGAATCACGAGCGCAGTGAGTGATTCAAAAATTTGAATCCTGAGGGTTAGCGAGGGAATCAAAAGAGCACGAGGTGAAAAATCTTTGCAGTCGAGTGCAAGACGTAACTTTTCATCCCACATCAGCGAGGAAATGATACATTAGATAATAAATAAGCATATCTATTCACTTTACTAATTAAGTATTTCACTTGTTTTCAAGTTTCTTATTTTTAACCTAAGCTTTTAACAATATAACGTGAAAAGAAAATTGCGCGCGCAAAGCAAATTAAAAAAAAGTACACCAAGGAGGTTCCGTGTATGAGTTTCTAATAAATTAACTAAAGTTGTATGATAAATTCGGCACCATAGAGGTAGAAGTAAATAGGTTTAATGATGTTTTGAATTCACAAACTTAGTGCACACGATGTTCTAAATTCAAATTTATTTTATCCTCTAGATGAAAACAATACGTCTTAAAGACCACAACCTAAGCTATGAGAGAGGCCGCTTTTTACAAGTCATGAATTAATGACCTTCTGATATCACCAACATAACTGTAAACGAAACTCGGGACTAGATGGTGCTGTGCAATTTATCTGGAAATATATTTGACTAGAAATCGAGTTAGAGGGAAAAACATAATTTCTGCACCTACAGCAGGCTGCACTCGCGCTCGAACAATCGATGTCTACAGATGCGCGTTGTTGGAGTGCGTTTCGTATGAAGCTTGTTTTCTGTATTCTTTCTGTTTTTTGATGGGTTCGAGAGTTATCACGACCCAAAAATTACACATACAAATATACAAAACATGTCTCTTCGCCCCATCTCCATTTCTTGACCTTGCTAGGTTCGCTCACTCGATCAATAAATATTATTAATACATGGATGATAAGGTCTAGTTATAACAGTTTTTTTAAATACCAATGTCGGACATTGATATTTGTTTATTCTTTCTCCATATCGTCTTAGAAATACATGTGGACAGGCAACTGCACTTGTGGCCTACCATGGTTATGTGTGTTCGGCGTTACGTTATGGACTTATTGCTTGGGGTAACTCTGTCGACATTCAACAAGTCTTTCTCATACAGAAAAAATGTGTACGGACTTTGTGTGGCGCTGGACCATTGGACAGTTGTAGACCTCTATTTAGAAAATTTAAAATTTTAACTGTTGCTTCTTTATATATATTTTTAAACATGCATATTTGTAAAAAAACATAAAGATTTATTTAAAGCACTTAATTTCCCATCTTCCTCGAGGTACCCAAACCGTTTGGCTTTTCACGCACACACTACCACATCGTTCCAAAAAAATTGTTATAACATGTGCAAAAAGCTGTATAATTGTATACCAAACTATTTAAAATTATTACCATTCTCAAGGTTCAAGAAGCAATTACATGCGTTGCTGGTAAATAACTGTTTTTATACTATTGACGAATTTTTAAAATATAAATTTTGACATGAGAACACCTCAAATTAATGTTTTATTTATTATATAATTGCATTATTACTATTGACATTTAATTTTATTTCCATTGACATACATATATTAAGAAGACATTGATATTGATATGTAATTCAATAAAAATAAAAATTTTAAATTGTAATTTAAAAATAAATATATGTATAATATAAATTTGCATGCCGATTGTAGGCGCAACACGATTGCACAATATAATTTATAAAATATCTTTTTATTACCGTGTCTGCCGCAAATAAATAATTTTCATTTCATTTCATTTCATTTCACAAGCTTAAATTTAAAAAATCTTTACCTGTTACTATCACTGTATAGTTTTTCTCAGCGGTACCAAAGTCATTACTTGCTGTACATGAATATGTGTCCGTATCGATCCTCATAGGTTTGTTAATTATGAGGTGTCCGTCACTAGTAATTTTGTATTTCGTATCTGAAATTCGGAATTATCGTTATCGTCACAATCTACTTCTAGAAAATCGTTAATTGCGCCAAAGATATTCATACCTGGAGTGATGTTGGTCCCATTCCTTTTCCAAGATAGTATTGGTTTTGGATTGCCTGTTGTCTCACATGGTAATCTGAGAGCAATGTCATTTTCAACACCATAAAAATCTGATTTCACCGTTGTTATAATCGGAGCAGCTGCAAAAGACCAGCCTTGAAAAACTTGATAACAAGTTTAAGCACCTAACGTAATGTTTTCAGTGTTCAATCAATAACATAATGAATACATTGACCTGAATTTAACACTGAATTTGAAACAGAAGGCTAAATGTTAAGATTATAATGGATACTTCAATCTCTTAATTACCATTAACAATTAACTCGTGTATTTGCTCGTCCCATCCCACGGAATTTTCTGCAGTGCATTTGTAATGCCCATTATCAGACAATCCAGCTTTAATCCTCATTTCACCATTTATCAATTTGCGGTCCACATATTCATGTGCATTTGCTGCTTTGAATTGAAACTGTATGTTTGGCTTTGGAATTCCGGCAGTAGTTCTGAAATCATTTCATAAACAATGAATTAAACGATTATAATCTTCATTAGTTTTGGAGAAGATATTCAAGAATAATTGTTAAGCTAAAGAAATTTCTTAGATTAAAATAATATGCTGTATGTACTGTTTTATATACTTTACCCGAAAAAGGGTTTTATTTGGATTAAAACAAATGGATCAGGATGTCTGTACGACTAGTCAACTTTCAGTAGTTACTTGCCTGCACGATATAACCACCGAATCGTTCACCATCGCTTTAATTACCGAAGATTTCTTTTCTAGCTTCGGCTTAACTGTAAGTAATGAAATGATCTTAGATTATTTTTTTAACAAAAAATCGTAATATAGTTATTTTCTGCTTGTTGTTCTGAGAAAGTTGTGTTAAAACTAATAACGCGCTGACAATTCACCTGAACTGCACCGCAATATAAGTTTGATGGTACCATAATATACAAGACTGCGATTTTTTGTTCCACTAAGGTGACAAATAAGCATATAGGTCAAGTAATGGAAAACAGTTAGCGGTATGTAAGAACACTCAAGAGTACCAGAATCATGTAAGTGTGATCGTGTAAAAACCTCTTTACGCCCTTTTTAAACTATATGCCGAAATCTCCTGGGCAAACCTCGATAGATATTCATTATTTAAGAGTTTTTCATAAAATCTCTTTAGCGCCATTTTTCACCAATTTTTTTCCATCTTAAAGTATTTACAGATTTCATAAATTTATTAGTACTTACAAATCCCAGTTATTTTGACGTCGGTTTTATAGATAGGGCCTTTATATCTGTCATCGGTCAATGTAGCTTCGCAGGTATATTGTCCTTCAGCATCCAAATCCATATAGTTAATTTTAAGTTGTGTGCCATCAGCAGACGTAGTATATTTTGGGCTAGATCTTATTATCTTCCAATTTTTTATGATGTGGTTGAAAAACTTCCATGTAATTTGCATTGGCAATTTGGATTTTATATTACATTTTAAAATCCCTACGTCGCCATATTTTATCTTTGTGATACCTGGAAATAGATATATTATTTAACTTTTTTTAATACATAATTTGTTATGATTAGATGATTAAAGACGCAAATGATAATTAATGATATTGCGTTACAAATTAAAAAGAAAAGTTTTATAATCTTTTTATTGCTTATTGGTTAAAGCTAAGTAAACAAACATCTAGTATAATAGATATACTTCAAACTCGCTCTCTGTTGATCACTCATAGTTCCAAATGAAAATTAGGGGAACGGAGAAAAATAATCGATGTTTGTGACGTCTAAAATATTTTCTTTAAAATTTGCTCTACTTTATTTTGTAAAATTGATTTTTAATATTTATATTTATCGTCGTTTTTTTCATTACTATCACAATACCTACCCAATGGTGATAATTTACTCACCTCTAATATGATCATCATTATTAAAAAAGGGCGAGTCTACAGACACAGCTATAGCTTGAACAGCGCTTTTTCCTTGATTATTTATGGCATAACAAGAATACTTATTCGGTGTTTTAACATTTTGAAGGTATAGATTACTCCTATACTCATATGGCGGCTCCAATGTAAAACTCTGTAATTAATATTGTCATTATAAGTTAAGAATTGTACAATACAGTAAAAACTAACGTAATTCACCTATCGCGTTACCTCACTTTTTTTTCTTTTTTTTTGATTGAAGTCAGAATTAGTGCATGCAACTAGTATTAAATTTATTTGCTTTAGAAACCTTGTTTCATGCTTATTGACATCATTGCCTTGTTACATTGGTATTAGTATATCTTCGGAATTGGTAATAATTCACAATATTCAGATATACCAATTAGATGCAGTTAATTGTAATATCAATGTAATTCACTGTTATTGTAATTGGGTGCGTTATTCTGTGAGGTCGACTGGCAAACTAATCGGGCAACTTAAAATCACACTGTGCCTTACTCCTTAGCTAGATCCTCGTTAGTAAATCAGCAACGTGCACCACGTCCAGGTGATGTCCAAAACTCAGTTAATCGCTCTTGAATACTTTGTGTTCATGTTTTTAGCGATACCTTTGAAAGCAGGTCCACACTATAGTAATTTCGGGGAGGATACATTGATTAAAGTCTTTAAAGATTGCAGTGTTTGCACAATAAGCAGCGGCGAACCAGGCTATCGGCAACAAAAGACAGTGAAACCGAAGAAGTGGTCTTTGAAAGCTTGTCTATCTAGAGAGAGGTGCGCCCAACGTTTCGCTTCCTCGACTCTCAGATTTTACCACTCCTCTCGGCAAAAGGGCCAGCTCATGGCTTTTTCAGTTTGCAATTTGAAAATTATGTCTCCAATCCCTTAAAAAATCCCAAGCTTAGTTCTGTCCATAAGTTCTGTCCAATTGAAATTAATTGATTCCATAAATTCGCTACTCTTTTGTAAATATCACGCAATCAGTGAGTTCTTTAGCAGCTTACCTTCGCGGGAAGTTTATTTCCTTTACCGTCTTTCCATACTATGTTTGGCTGTGGGTATGCGCTTACTCGACAAGTTAAAGTTAAATTTCCATTGTACGCGACATTTGTTGCTTTGCCCTCCCCAATAGAAACTACAGGTGACTTGCTGTCTGGTTCCTCTGTAAAAACAATTATAAGTGAAATCATAACGTTACACAATCTTCATCAAAACCAGAGGTTCCTAACCTTTTCAATGTATACTCACATGAGCAATAAAACAAAGGAAAAAGTGAATCTGTCCAATCCAGAATCTGTCGTATATCTAACAAAAGTTATTTATTTTCCCTTTATAGAATGCCTATTTAAACCCTGCCTGAAGTCAGGGGTAAAATATCAGGCGTCAGATTCGGAAACAATGATCTAAACGAAGTGCGATAGTGACTAACTACCCTCTTTATTCACTTTTTGGAAAAGATACTGGGCTCTAAATGAAATATACAGAAGACAAAGGAACAATTCGGAAGTTGTACCTAATTTGAAGTAAAAATCCGAAGTTTTGGATTTGATTCAAAATTGCTTTTTGAATGAAAATAATCAAAATAAATATCATAACTCACTTGGTTTTTGTGGTTCTACAGGTGTTTTTGCAATTCTTCTAATGCGTTGTCCAGAGTTAGTAATTCCAATAACCTGTAGCGATTAAATGATATTTTTAATTACTCTATATATTCTTACCTGTTTTTAGATAGTTATCTTTATTCATCGTATTCTATTATTACTTATTAACAATTTCAATCATATATTCCTTTATAATATATTCTTGTTAATATTTTGCTTGTTAATAAAATAAACTTACCGCTACTTTGAATCTATTTACAGGCCAAAGTTGTGTAGCAGTAGTGTACAAATCTTCACCTATATTCGTTAATGGAACTTCTTGTATTAAATTTTCGTCCGTGTCCAATATTTCGACAGCCTTGATTTGTACACTATGTTCAACATCCGCGACTAAAACTGATAAATGACTTTTAACGCCTGTAACAAAAAAAAAATCTGTTACTGATGAAGTAGTGAAAATTACTCTATTAGGTATACATCGTTACACACAGTCAAATTTATACCTTTGGAACTTGGTTTGGCCAGAGATTTAGAACTCACGTATCCAACTATCGTGCGAAATAAGAACAATCTGGATTTATTCCTTGCATTTATGTCCTTATTCCCACATCCTATGCCTACAGCGTATAGGGACACTCAGTGATATATTCTACCTTAATAGGTTTAGGCACGTTTTGGCGTATCAGAACTGTGATTCTGTCCTTTATTTTAGAGGTCAGAATGAACAAAATACGACATCCATATACGCTCACTCCGAATGTATTGAAACAATTAATTTATGATAATATTGGCAATGGAAAGGAAAACAATGCTAAATCGGAATTATGGTGCTTTTGAAAAATAAGATTTAAATCTAAACTAATTTTAAACCTCGTTTTCAACAAAACATATTATTTTTAATTTTTAAATAGGTTTAAAATTATTTAACCAAATAGACGAAAATTTATTATCCATTATATTATCTTTAATTATGATTATATTGTGTGTACAAACAAACATTTACAGTTATTTACAGAGTATACGGGAGAACATGTATTACAACTGCAATGTTATTTTGGTAATAAATTTATTGGTACTCCTCGTTTGACTTATCTTGAACAGGCACCCGATACTACTTTTTTATATGACTTTGTATCAATAAAGTAACACATAGTTTACCCTTGATTGGTTGCGCTGTAGTATCCTTCATCGATTTCGGTGTGAATTCCGAAAAGCCATGTACAAAGGTGAAGTCGGTGCGAGCAAACGCTATCACTGAAGCGTAAGTTGACGACCACACTTTGATTTTGTATGCACCAGGTATAGGATTAATAAGTTTGAGAACCTGCAAACAAATGTGATAAATGAAATATGCTATAGATTTTTTTATTGATTGACAAATAAAAAACAGTTTTACATGAATAATAAGTATATATCTTTTTCTAAATAACATAAATATGCCAAATCCCGAATTTAATTTGACTTGAATTGGCGCACCTTGAAATCATTTACATGGAAATTGATAGGCACACTTAAATAATTGTCATTATTCAGGAAAAGTATCGTGCAATAAAAGAATAACATATCTCAGATTAACGTAGCATATTTTGTTTTTATTATTCATATACGATAATATTGATAGATACTCGTGAACGATACTAATATAACGTTTAATTCTGTTATCTACCTTGACATTTGACAGCCACGTAATGCGTTCTTGATTTATAAAAGCTGTCGGACCATTCAGCTCTAATTTGACATTTTCCCCAGATACTGATATCAATACATACTCAGCCTTATCATCAACCATAAACTGAAAATAAGAACATTTTTTTATTAGGTAACGTATGTGGTACGAAAGGTAACAAGCAACACTAGCTGCAATATCACGCTACTGCATTGCATTGTGTCGACCTCTTCACTTCAGGTAGACAGTGACTAAACGTGAGGAGATTTGTTCTGGGTCAGACCCCAGGAGCTTCGGGATTTTTATCTTTGCTTGTGGGAAAATGGGAGAAGTAAATGAATGCATATGTTACCTCCATCAGTAGATTTCTTACACCACTATTGTATTTCTATCGGGTCTATTTCCGTCATCCATGTCATCATGCGTAATATCATGGTACATTGATTGGAAATATTACATGTACTTACATCAATATACGTCCATGTGTTTGACGGTACAGTTTTCGATGTGATAGTCGTTTTAGATCCTCCGTTATTTTCTCGAAAGTAAGGAAATAGCTTGAACAAAAAAAAAATATATTTAACAATTAAAAAGTAGAACAAACGATGCTTGGGACAATATTTATTTTAGAAGGAATATACAGTCGTGTTATACTATTATCCTATAATGTATTTAGGCAGTATCATGATAATAATTTCAACCGAGAGACACGGCCACTGCTGACCATACTGACTTCCACATCGATCGGTTCTGTATTATCGGATCGCTTGCGATCATTACCAGACTGAAAACGGTACTCATGCTGACAACAAAATAACTCACAACGCTTTGTGGCAACCATAGAAAGACCTCATAGCGAAATTAATGTCCTAGCATTTACACTTCTTCTTAGCCGGTACACACTTGCCAGAGTGGTCGTGGGCATCATTGTGAATCACGATGAGTGATGGATGATTTTGGTAATACAGCGCCATACGTCGCGGCTTGCAGCTTTCCGGGTACATTCGCAAGCCGGGCACTTACTTGCGTTCTTAATCGGGTCCGTCCATCTCATGGGTGACCTACCACGTGGTCTAGTGCCTTTAACTTTTCCCTGCACTACGAAAAGCTCTATGGAGTAATTACCTCGTCGAGACACATGACCGAAGAAGCTCAGAATGCCTGACATCACTGTGGTTGATAGGCGCTGTTTTATGCCAAGTGCTTTTAATATGGAATTATTTCTACAACTTTGTCCACGATAATCCTAGCATCCGTCTCCAGTACCACATCTTCGGCGCGATTGGACAACGTCCCAATTCCCTATGTATGTGATCATACATGGACACCGCGCGAAAGATCGCGCGGTCGAAAATCATAATTTTGGTTTTTGTGCGATTTATTTTCAACCCAAATTCACGGCTTGTAGCTTCCATTATATGCAGCATATCTTCCATATGACGAGCACAAGTTGCGAATAAGGTCGTCTCATCCGCATATCGTAAGTTAGATTCTTCCACCGCCAATTATTACCCCGTCCGTCCAATCCTCCAAGACAGTTCTCATTATCATTTCTGTATAGATGTTCAATAGTAGAGGTGAAATTATGCAACCTTGGCATACTCCTGCATCAGGATGGAAATAACTCGATATTGTTTCATCTGTTCTGACCGATTGCTGATCCGCCTGAGTAAATGGACAAGGTGTTTCGATCCAGCAAAAATCCACATCCAGCAAAAATTTCTGGACTGGCAACTTCACCGAGTCGAACGCTTTCGAGAAATCAACAAAGTAAATGTACGTTGGCTTGTTGAACTCTAGCGCTTTCTCGATGATCTGACGCACAGTAAAAAAATTGCCATTACACTACACGACCACAAGTTGCTGTGATAATGAAGAAAAGTCATGACGCGTATTGGAACCATATTTACGAATGTGTAGCATAATGATTTGTAAAATGGGTACTAGAAATGGAATAAATATCATTAAATAGATAATATTTTTTCCTGTAATAAGATATATAAGAAGATATAATTTATTTTGAATGTACAAATAAAGTGCCTTACAAGCGGCGGTAGTATTCTAATTTAGTTTTGAACAAAAAACAGTTATTATAGCATAAATATATTAGGCATACGATGCCACAACACTTTTTGTAGATATGTCGCAGTCGGATTGTATAATTCACCATATTACAAAACGGCGAGCCGTTTTAAAAACCAGGGCCGTTTTGTATTACGGCGGGTCAACGATAAGCCGGATTGCAATACGGCTGAATGATAGTTTGCCGCATTGTATACAGCGCTTTGCGTTCATCAACACGGCTAGCCGTAATGTATTACAGCGGCTCGATAACCGCCTCTTTGGCAGTTTTTAGTACCAATTTTCTACACTCGTGGCGCTACCTGCCATTACAACAACAATGGCATCGAATATAGAAATTGTGCTACAAAAAAACGTGACAAATGTGTATGAAAATATGACTTTTAGGACAAATTTTACGTGCAATTAAATGATTTCTATGAATCTCAATGCGGAATAGTAAACCGTGGACAAAAGAACGAGTTTGAGAGGTTATGCATATTAAAACCGCTAAGGTGACTATGGAGTCTGGTGTACCGGGGAATCCTTATAAACTCTCGTAGGTTAGGGAGCAGGTTAGGTTAACATAAACACAGCGCACGAGCCGAGTGAGCGAAGCGAGTCATCATTTTAATCAAAACTGTCTCCAAATAAAAATCATCAGCTTAACAAATTATTAGTATCATTTAATTCGTTTGATCATCAAAATAATAGATCTGTCACCTAATAAATAGATCAGGTCCTTAATTTAATGAAAAATGGCTACTAGGGGTGAAGTCAAATTGGCGTCATATTCACTGACGAGTCTTACCAATACTTGCTCAATATAATAAGTCATGTTTTGGTTAGATTTGAGTTGATTTTTGGTTAGGTTAGGGTTTTCTTGTGTCCTGTCATCGGAAATAGGAGCTCCGCGAAGCGGATCTCCGTCAACCTAGATGATGAATGATGTGGTGTCAAGTAAGCTTAATTATTAATAATTGACAATATAATACATATAAAAACATTTATTTGGTTCTAGACCCTATATCTCCAAGATTTTAGGTGATTTATTGGGGAATCGATTTTTTGGTGACAAATCTATTATTTTGCGGGCAAACCCTATTAGTTAAGAAACACAAAACTAATTAAATTTTTAAAATTAGCTTTGTTAGTGTGGTCACTCTACAATTAGAATTTACTACAATGCGGCTAAACGTGTGCCGACATTTTGTAGAACGTATAGTAATGACAATCCGGCTTATCGTTGACCCGCCGTAATACAAAACGGCCCTGGTTTTTAAAACGACTCGCCGTTTTGTAATATGGCGAATTATACAAAACGACTGCGACAGATACATGATGATATGTCCTGCAAACACATTATTTTGTTCTATCAATAGTTTTTGCAGCGCTCTTGATGTAAGGAATTGTTAGGTCATTCATTATATTTACACTTTGAATTACATCATTGAAATGTTACAGTGATAACATAGAAGTCTACTGGTAAAAGATTTTTTTTTAAATCAGATGAGTTGTTTGGAGAACTACCTCCTACATCCAAACTCACAGATTAATAAGTGGTAAAGCCACTTAATAATATTATTATAGACGATATATATCTACAGATAGGTAGTTCGAAAAGCATTCACTGCGTTTTAATTACTTAGGATTTTTTTATAATTACCTGAGGTATATCATTTTTGTATATATTAAATACTTCTCCTGAACACGCAGATGCGATTTCATAAAATACTTTCACACTCGGATTGTGACTTCGCAGACGACAATTTCCTGTTAGAACGAATGTTACCTGAAAAATAAGCAATTTGAATATGAAACGAGGAAAAGAACAAAATTTATTAAGGTAACCAAAAGACCGATCGACATGAACGAGGAAAATCTCTAAGTCAAGTTAGGGCAAAAAACATTTTTTGTGTGTTTTTATATTTTAAATGTGTGGTACAATAACCCTCGAAAGGCAGCTCCAAGTTGGATGTTTGGTAGATATACAGGAAACATATTTTTTAAGTTTAAAGCAACGAAATAGCTGTCAACAAGAGATTTTTTTCTGTTGTCTAAGACGGAATAGTATTTTTGTAATTAGAATAGAATACTATTTTTCTTCAATACTCAAACAGACGCATACTTATATCGCGCTAAATTTTTATAATTATTTGATACAAATTTGAATGAAAAATACTCCATTTTGTGGCGGCCATCATATGGAAAATTGTAGAATTTAAGTTATCATATTTTTAAGTGTCTCAAATTTCAGTTCAATCAGGAAGTGACTTGCAATATTTAATTGCAGACATCGCCGTAAAACTAAATAAAAAGTAGTAAAAACACAACGTTACATACCCGACTTTGTTTCTTTTGACATAGATTTGTAACAATATTCAGCTTATTATGATCTTTTGCAGATGCATCAGTGAATACGAATATCTCTGATCCAGGCAGGCTTTTCTCCAATGCTAGCTCAATTCCATGCAAAGAAGGCTCCGCGCAGTCATAATTGTTATAATTATAAGTATATAAGGCGTTAAGAGCACGTCTGAACTCATTTGAATCCTTCGTAATTGTGTTGACATCTTGAACTGAGATAAAGTATTATAAGTAACATTAATTAATATCTCTTTTTAATCACGGGTCAAGCCCGGTCATTTGATAGGCGTGCGCGGGGATATGGATCCAACGCGTAGAGGCCCCTTTGAGAAGTTTGATGTAATGTTATACGCCCGCCGTGACCCGCTCCAGGATATGTCAATGGAACGACATACCCATGAGCAGGTCTTGGCAGGCGTTGAGACTATTGCGAAGTGTGATGGAAAATAAATGGGATATGGAGATGAGATCTGGGAGAACTTAATACCGGGCTATTACAGAAGAGGGACGGACGCCTGCCATAACTGCTTCTATTGCTAGTTATTTGCGGCAGGCGGTGGCTTGCCACTCACTAGATGGGCCCCCGAAATGCCAGGGAAACGGCCGGGAGTAACACCCGTGTGAGTGACTCAGGGATGTCGAGAGGTGTGCTGCGCTTTCTCCGAAGTTACTCGCGGCGTGATGCCCTTTAACACTTCCACCCCTGGAGCATATAGCTCTAGCGGCTCCTCTCTGGACGGCCAATGAAGGCAAGCCAGAGCTGAGAGTCCTGCGGGCCTTCTTGTGTTTACACTCCGACCGATGAAGACACGTCGGATACGATGAAGACACGTCGGATACGAAAGACACTATTAATTAATATTATTTTTAATATAATTAATATGTATAATAATATTATTAATATGTACAGGGTTGCACATGATTGAAACGATAAGTGATTTCCAATTTACTTAAATGCCTCGTATAGTGGCACAGAACCAAAACGTTAGTTAGATGCTCAGTCATCTTAATGTACCTATCTAGCTGAATAATCCAGAATTTATACTCAGTATCGAATTTACTATATATATATAGAAGTTTCTACAGTCACTTAGGCAAATGCCCTAAGCAATCTCATACTTTTTCAACAAGTGCTTGGCGGATGGACTTCCCAACGAAGAGCTTTCTCATCCCTTTCAATTAAAATAAAGGCAATACTTGTATAAGAGTCTGCAGAGCTATGGAGATAATCTCACATTCCTTCAAAATATGGGAAAGAGTCATCAACAAAAGGCTACTTGAAATAAAGAGCGACACTGAAAACTGACGCGGATTAGTCGCCGGTAAATCCACAGCTGATGCCATACACTCTGTCAGAACACTGAAGGAGAAGTACAGAGATAACTAAAGACACTTGCACATAATATTCATCAACCTAGAAAAAGCTTTCGGCCGGGTGCCGAGTGCCGAGTTAATTTGACTCACTGTAATTGTAATGCACTGTAATGAAGTTCTAATATAAAACTTATGAATATATTGGGTATAAGCTAGAAAGATATTATTTACAATAAGAATATTTACAAATAAAATATTTACAAAGAGGTAGAAAAAAAGAGGAAGAAAAGAAACTTATGAATGTATATATATCAGTTGTTTATCATTCGTAAGATCACGATATGATATAATATGTAGATGATCTATGACAAAGGGAAAGAGGATAGGCAACACGTCAACACCGTTCTCTGTAAATTTTAAATTAGGTTTTTTTAAATTCATAAGTCAATAAAAGTATTTCTGTTTAACCAATCTTGGTGGAACGTAAGATCAGTATAATTAAATTCATTAGCGTAAACATGAAGAAAATATTGATAAAAAGTGTCAATGCAAACCTTTATTTTGGAATTGTTTTTGGAACACACAATTAACGAAGCCTCAAAAATAAACTGCGAGTTGCTAATAAATAAATACATTCTATTTAATGTGAATTAATATAAAATAACAGAATCTGGGAGCCTTCAAGAATAGAGTATTTAATTCCCTTAAAAGGCTGGCAACGGATCGGCGATCCTTTGGTGTTGCTGATCTCCATGGGCGGTGGTGATTGCTTTCCATCAGGTGACCCACATGCTCGTTTGCCCCCCTCTCATAAAAAAAAAAATCTCAATCACATTTAGATCCCCACAAAATATTCTAACGATAAGCATATAAATTCATATCAATTTTTTTTATTTTTTTTTTATTTACATAATAATATTTATTTTAAGATTAGTTTATTTTTAGTTTATTTATTATAGTATAGTACCCTTTATAACACATAGTTGTATGTTCTAGTAAATAAATGAATTGCATATCAAACTCCATTTCACTGATTGTTATTAGTGTGGATAATACTTGTTCTGGATGCAAAAGATGCAATGCAGAAGCCACAAAAAGAAACATACACAAGAAAAGAAAAAAAATCATATTGAACTGTTCAATATGATTTATTTCTCAGGATTTTTGATATTTCATTAAACATTTGATGACAGAAAAATGTCATTAACTTATTACGTCACCTAACTAGCTCTGTTGATAAATATCTTCAAAAACAAAATTCTAGTAAGTGCCTAATTTACTTACCGGGTGGATCGTTGACAGTAACTAATATTAAATTTTCAATTTGACTTGACTTTTTGTCGAGCATTATACTCAGTATTTGGTCGGCTCCTTTCTTCACTGTGTCTATATCGTCGGTCATCGAATTTGTATCATCAATAACAAAAGTTAAACTCGACTTATCACATTTCGTTGATGAAATTAAAAATATCAATATAAACGAAAGTCTTATGAGCGACATTCTTAGTCAAGTAGGTACCAAATACTGGAGTGATTATATTGGAAACAGTCATATTTATACAAAATTACAAGTAATTGTCATTGACCACTGAAGTTATGATATACGTATTTATTTTCCCGTGCAATACGCACGTATAAATCCCATGACTTAATTAGCAAAATACATTTAATGATTAAATTGTACTGTCACCCACTTTATGCTTATCCATCCGATATAAGTAGGCGACATTTGCATGTACATCCATTTCATTAGAAATAAATTTGTTATGACTTTGGTAATCGGCGAACTCGGTGGTTGAATGGCTAGCAATGGCTATTTTGACTTCGAGATCACGGGTTCGATCCCCGCATAAGACAAATATTTGCGCGCATTAACAAGTCTGTTTGTCTTGGTCTGGGTGTTTTCTATGTATTATATGTATGTGTTTACAAACAAAAATGTATTTAAGTACCCAGTTGTCTAGTATCCAGAGTACAAAAGCATTGCTTAGTTTGGGACTAGATGGTAGTGTGCAATATGTCTAGAAAAAAATATTTATTTAATTACTGGCAACCCGGCTAAAGTAGACTTCGTTATATGAAACTAAAAGGTTTCAATCACAGATCTAAGATAGATGGGGGATATATCCCCCTAAAATTATGCGGCATTTATATTTATAAAGAACGAATTAAATAAAGACATTCAACTTTTATTATTAAAACACAAGTTAACAGTCTATTAAAATTGTAATTTAAAGCGCCGCCGAGATAACCATGTCCTATCGTCTGTGAGAGACAATATAGCCACAGTTTTAAAAGCATAAAAATAGTAATACTGTGATATAGTTAATACTGTCTCTCACAGAACATTGTCTGTACAGTCGATACTGTCACAGACGATAGACAGTTTTCTGACGTAATGTTGTATGGGTATGCCATACTTATAGTATTATAACATCATTGTTCTTAATATTTAAAGAAACTTATTGTTGGGGTGTAAGTGATTTATCAACATCTTTGAACAAAAGCCAACTTCACCTGCTCGTGGTCGTGGTGCACCCTGCTGACTGACAAACGAAGCTCTGACGAAAAGAGAGGTAGGGAGCGTAATTGCTACCCGACTGGGGAATGTACCTCCACCTCACAGAATACCGCAGCCAAATAACAATTCCCTTAAAGGGTTGTTGTGTTCCTGCGAGTGAGTGAGGTCACCAGAAAAGAAGGAGATGCTGCGTTGGCAGCGGGGGTGGTGACGCGCAAGTGATATATTATGTCACGAGCGTTAATACGGTTACGGTAACCGCTTCACATCAGGCGGGCCGTATGCTTGTCTGCCACCCGACGTAGTATAAAAAATAAACCTTTTTTTCAAACGGGACGAGGGCCCACCACACATTCCCACCACTGTGTCTCCTGTGTAGCCAGGGTTAACAGCGGCGACCACCAAAACAGGCAATGAACAATGAAGTCCATTACAGTCCGGGGGGAAAACTACGACTGCCTTGAAACTCACAACGAATTTAATCAGGAAGAAATTACTACGAGTAGGAAGCTTTTGGAATTTGTCTTCGCCTCTTAGCAATGTGAGAAACTGCAATGCAATGCAAATAAGGCATTAAAAGCCTAAAGTGATAAGTGAAGCTCAACTGCCGTGCACCACGGATATCTCTTATGCCCTGCTAAAATAAGATTTGTAATGAATAGGTATGGATCACATTTCACAATAATTTTATGTAAAATAACAGGATAATTGGGTTATTATTATAAATAAACTGATAACTTAGGCATTAGCATAACAGAGTCATGATTTGTAGGAAAATGACACTTTTATTATTAACACAATGAGGTAAGCATTGTGCATGTACTTGCTCTATATGGCTATACTTTACGAGCCTGATAGTCGAATGGCCGCTTTGACTCCGAGGTCGCAGGTTCGACCCCCGCACAAGACAATTGTGTGCACGTACATACATGTTTGTTTCTCTAGGTCTGGGTGTTTATTTAAACTTTATTGACCACAAAAATACATAAGGTTACAAAAGGCAGATTTAACACTAAAAGCATTGTCAACCTTTAGGAATAGCAGAAATACACCTAAGCTGGTCAAAAGCAGATAACAAAATAACAGTGTATAGAAAATAGATATATGTAATGACTATTCAACTAAGAGAAAGAAAATATCTGTTTCTGGTTAAATTTACTTGCAACTTATTAAGGCCATTCGAGAGAATTAAAGAGGCACCTATCAGCAAGGAAAAGGGTCACATAATTTATTTTTTTCTATCAACCTGTATCTACCCACTGCGGTATATAGGCCTTCCATAATGCTTTTCGCCAAATGTGATCCTCCATCGCAGCCTTCCGCTTCCAGCCGCATCACCTAGAACGCGGGAGTCCAACCACATGAGTAAAGAAACGGAACAGAGAGAAAGCTGTCTAAAGATCTGCAAAATTTGTGCCTATTTTCATAGGGTTGACACCTTTTGCTCGTACAAAAGGATTAGGGGAAAAAATAAAAATAAATGTACATTAATAAAATGTATTCACACGCACGCTAAAGTTAATATCTAAAATACAACGTACTTATTCTAAAAACTAAAAGTGAATTACCTCACAGAAGACCGCAGTCAAATAACATCTCTCTGGAGTGATATTGTGTTCCTGCATCAGGTCATCAAAAAGAAGGATTAGCAGCATTAGCAGCCGGGGTTGCAACGCGCGAGTGGCATTTACTGTGTTGCAAGCAGTGGCGGCTGTACCTTAGGTGCGCTCGTGCGCTGAACCACCATTTCGAAAGATTAAAAATTACATAATATTATTTCATTTTTATTTTTAAATTACCATTTTAATATCTATTTATTTTTTAAACATACAAAAACATATAGCAAATAAAATATTTCATAATGACGAAACAATTTAAGCTCTTTGCTAAACTATTAAGAGTTATTATCCCTGTAAACAAAAATCGCCGCTCGCCGAAGCGCACGAGAGCTGCTATTGTAACTTATATGACGAGCTAATATGCTTGACGCGTGAAACAAAAGATAGTTCATAGAAATGTACTGAGTATTGGGTCTGTTTTCGTGCGCGCCGCACGGGCGAATCGAAGACATTTTACTATGCCGAAGATTACCGAGAGCAGCCGACGATGTTTGACGAAATTCGCGGGCGGCCATGTCTAGGGATCGCTAAAATGCACTTTCTATGGTCAATATTGAAAAAATAAAAATTCAAACAATACCATCGGGTATTGCTTGTATTTTTTTTTAAATTTTAATAAAAAGGTGATTGAACGTTTCGCTTCAGAAAAATGCGTCGCATAGATTTAATGTATAAAAATTTATAAATAAGAAAGAAATAACATGTTCTAAGTAAATTGTTGTGTTGTTACAATTTTTAATCTTAATACTTATTAGTGAGCAAGTAAAGTGTGTCAAAATACGAAATATTTTTACTTTTTCTATTATTGTTCATACACACCGTACAGTAAATAACCATTTTGTCACACTTTTTTTATTTTTAACCTTTATTCGTAAACAACGTGGAGCGCACACAAATACCTATACGTGCAACGCGCAGGCCCTGAGTTTGTCCACTGGCGGAGTCAGTTTGAACCGGTTATTTCTAACCGCGGCGTGTACGCGACGAGCGGCCAGTGGACACGCACACAAGGCCACGCATGCTTGTAGTAGTGTACCTAAACACCGCGGTTGAATGAAGCTTTATCTCTGTTCGTTTCTTTACTCATGTGGTCCAACGCTTTGTCGTCTCATGCACATCATACGAGCTCGGTGGTCGAATGGTTAGCAATGGCCACTTTGACTCCGAGTTCGCGGGTTCGATCGCACAAGACAAACATTTGTGTGCATGAACATGTCTTGGTCTGGATGTTTTGTATGTATTATAAGTATATATTTACAAAAAAAAATGTACTTAACATTTATCAGTTGTCAGTACCCATTACACAAGCTTTGCGCTTAATTTGGGACTAGATGGCGCTGTGTCAGTTGTGCAGAAATACTTATTATTATTTATTTATCTTCCACTCTCCTTTCACCTTTCTCCCCCAGCTGTCTGTCACCACTGACTCGACGTATGTGGCCGGTCCATTGGCAGCTTCAACTTGATAACTCTGGAGACTATGTCGGCAACTTTGGTTCTCCGCCGTATTTCTTCGTTCTAAGTGGCAATTCTGGTAAATAAAATTCAGTTCCGATCTAATCACGATCTCATAAATACCACATTTGGTATTCACGTATCAAAAATCGACACTGCAAAGTTTAATTAAAGTGCGATTATTAGCGCAGTATGACAAACTACGAACAGTAGTTCGTGTATGTTAATTAATTATTTCTTAAATTCAAGCAAACCCCGGCCACTCCATACAAAAATGGCGCTTTTGCATGTAGTAACCAAATGACGTCTGTACACGTGCCTATGCCTGAGTGACGTTCCCTAGGGCTGACATTATTCAATTATTAGTCGGACATGTAAAGGGGTGTCAGCGGTTCATCAACATCTTTGAACCAAAGTCAATCTCACCTGCACGGGGTACGCCTGCTGACTGACAGACGAGGCTCTGACGAAAAGAGAGGTAGGACATAGCGTATTTTTTAAGCAGCCCGACTGACGAAGTACCACCACCTCACAGAATACCGCAGTCAAATAACAATTTCCTTGAGGGTTGTTGTGTTCCTGCGAGTGAGTGAGGTATGTATGTATGTATGTAATCTCTTTATTATACCACAAAAAATACAAATAAAAGTAGACAAATAAATTATACAGTATAAAGGCGGGCTTATCTCTGTAAGAGATCTCTTCCAGCCAACCGTAGAGAGCTTGAAAGGATTCATCATAGGCGTGGTTAAAACAAATAGATTAATAATGTAAAGAAGAAATATATATTTATGATTTGATTATATTAAATAAATACCCAGTGAACAGGAGAGAAAAAAATAATAATTATTAAATAATAGCAATATCAGTAGTAATAATAAATTAAAGAAGAATAAATTTATAAATAATAAAATGAATAACAGAAGGATGAATACACATACCTACACATAAAATGACAAGATAAACTCCAACCTAATGAATTAAATATAATATATTAATATTTTTAGCTCTCAAGCAGTTTCGTAAGCCGATGCTTAAATGAGTCTACGGAGGGGGCCCCTCTCACATCCAAAGGTAGTGTGTTCCAAAGTTTAGCTGCCATCACCGTGAATGATCCCGCATACATTGCAGAGCTGTGCGGTGGTATGTTGAGTGTAGGATTACCATAGGAGCGCAAACGACTATCAAAATCCCGAAATTTTACTCTATCTCTGAGGTATTTAGGAGCCGTTGGATTACAGAGTACTTTATACAGCAGAGATAGGATATGCACATTTCTGCGATCTCTAATTGGGAGCCACTTGAGTCGCTGGCGAAATTCAGAAACGTGATCAAATTTACGTAACCCAAAAATGAATCGAATACAAAGATTTTGCAGACGTTCCAGTTTATCAAGTAGCTCCTCTGTGAGATCCAAATATGCAACATCTCCATAGTCAAGCAGCGGCAGCAGGAGAGTACGAGCCAGCATAGTCTTGGTCGCTAGTGGAAGAAAATATTGTAAACGTTTTAATGAATGGAGCGAAACAAAAATTTTGCGACTAATTTCATTAACTTGCGGGGCCCACGAAAGTGTCTGATCCATGGTTATTCCCAAATTAGTGACAGTAGAGGAAAACGGGATGATGTTGCCATCAAATACAATATTGGGATGATTTAAACCTTGAAGTTTGGAAATGAAGTGTGGGCTACCCACAATAATTGCTTGGGATTTCGTTGCATTAATTTGAAGCCCGAAGTTATGCGACCATTCTGCAATAGCAGCAAGATCGTTATTAAGAACGGTTATTGCATCTGAAAAACTGTGAAGTGAGGCGGCAGCATAGATTTGCAAATCGTCAGCATAGAGGTGATAAGAAGCACGAAGAGAAGACACAACGGTGTTTATAAAGATGGAAAAAAGAATGGGTGATAACACCCCGCCCTGAGGCACACCCGCATACAAAGGTCACCAGAGAGGATGGAGTTGCTGCGTTGGCAGCGGGGATGGCAGCGCGCGAGCGATATTTAATGTTGCGAGCGTTAATATGGTTACGGTAACCGCTTCACATCAGGTGGGCGTAGTGAAGAAAAAAAAAAAAACGTGTGGCACTCGGGGACTGCCGCGGTAAAGCTATTGCATAGCATTTTTTATCAACTAATGCTCGTTTGCTCGTTTGCTTGTTCATCCATCCATCCAACCATTCATCCATCCATCCATATCCATTCACCTATCCATCCATCCATCCATATCCATTCATCTATCCATCCATCAATCCATCTATCCATCCATCCATCCATCAATCCATCCATCCATCCATCAATCCATCCATCCATCCATCCATAACCATTCATCTATGCATTCATCCATCCATCAATCCATCAATCCATCCATCAATCCATCCATCAATCCATCCATCAATCCATCCATCCATCAATCCATCCATCCATCCAACCATATCCATTCATCTATCCATCCATCCATCTATCCATCAATCCATCAATTCATCAATCCATCAATCCATCAATCCATCAATCCATCAATCCATCAATCCATCAATCCATCAATCCATCAATCCATCAATCCATCAATCCATCAATCCATCAATCCATCAATCCATCAATCCATCAATCCATCAATCCATCAATCCATCAATCCATCAATCCATCAATCCATCAATCCATCAATCCATCAATCCATCAATCCATCAATCCATCCATCCATCCGTCCGTCCGTCCGTCCATCCAATTT
This sequence comes from Hypsopygia costalis, assembly GCA_937001555.2. Taxonomy (NCBI): domain Eukaryota; kingdom Metazoa; phylum Arthropoda; class Insecta; order Lepidoptera; family Pyralidae; genus Hypsopygia; species Hypsopygia costalis. The sequence goes on from OW443344.2 coordinate 13,081,736, forward strand.
TTATTTTTATTTTCCAATTTTTTTTTTTACATCCATCCACTGCACAAGTAACTCTCATCTTTTACATACTCCCATATTTTAAACTGAATGGAGAATAAAATACAAGCGACGTCAATTCGCACGTTGTGGCATTCCTTGCGAACGGTTCCAAATCGGTCTCATAGGGGAGGTGAGGTCGACTAGTGAGAGCGGCAGAGAGTGTCCATACTGTACGTTAGTACTATTACTTATACTGTGATTCAAGTATACAATTTTCGGTCAATTAATAGTTCAATCTCAATTCGATCAACTTTCATTTTTTATTATAACTATCATTTATCTATTGCCAATTATGGGTAAACATGATCTCATAAATGTTTATACAGTTCAACAAACCATATTTTACCTTTTGTATAGGCATGCAAGCATTTTGAAGTTAATTATGTAAATACATGACATATTTAAATAAGTTATTATCAATACAATTAAACAATATTATTATTAATAAATTATGTCACCAATTATTTAATCCTTTAAAAATTCGTCAATAGATTAGTAAGCCTTTTCTGTTAAAAAGTCTTTAAGCTTTCTCCTAACATAGTGTACATTTTCTTCAGATTTGACAGATTGCGGTAATTCGTTAAATATTTTCGGTCCCATACAATATACCATTTTGTGAAACATAGTAGTATCACGTAGTATTAGACTCTATAGCGCATATTTTATCATTAAACCGTTTACTTATTAACACATTATACATGGCAATGTTTTGTTTAACAAAACGTGATACCTCATAAATATATAACGAGGGCAGGGTCGATAACTTCAATTTTTGAAAATACGGTTTACATGAATCAGTGGTATGTAATCTACATATAGACCTTATGCATTTTTTCTGTGCTTTGAAAGCTCTGTTATTGTCTGTTGAATTACCACAGAAAAGTACTGCATACTTTAGTATAGATGCTACGTATGCGTGATAGGTCGTTATTAGAGCCGATTCATTTACTACTTTTGCAAGTATGTACAGTGCATACGAAAATCTATTAAGCTTTATGCATATTTGTTCTATATGTGATTTCCATGTCATATCAGAGTCAATATAAACACCTAAGAATTTTGTTTTATTTATTTCGTCAAGTTTCTTTCCTTCATAATTAATATTTAATTTCCCTAGTCTACTATTTTTATTTTTAAATGTCATAATTTTTGTCTTGTCCAAGTTGATTTTTAGATTATTAGAATGCAACCAATTGATCATTCAGCGTTGTAAAATAATTACGAGAATTAGTATTCTGGATTCGAGCCTTTAGACAAACCCTCCATAGCTCGCTGCAGAAGCTTTAGCCTGTTGACCAGCTCAATGGTCAGTAACCAAGTGTCTGCATCATAAGCCATTTGACGAGCTCGGTGGTCGAATGGTTAGGAATGGCCACTTTGACTCCGAGGTCGCGGGTTCGATTCCCGCACAAGACAAACATTTGTGTGCATGAACATGTCTGTTTGTCTTGGTCTGGGTGTTTTCTATATATTATAAGAATGAATTTACAAAAAAAATGCATTTAAGTACATTTATCAGTTGTCTAGTACCCATAACACAAGCTTTGCGCTTAATTTGGGACTAGACGGCGCTGTGTAAATTGTCCAGAAAATATTTATTTATTTTATAAGCCATTGACGATTGATATAGGGAGGACGCTATGGTTGAAAACTTTAGACTTCAAGCATTGGGGGTATCTGTGAGGTAAAAAAGCTTTTCAAAAGCTTGCCTTGTAGCCAGTCGTAACTGTGCTGATAAGGTCAAATTAATATATTTATATTTTATAGTTTATTATAACTTTAAATCACTGACAAGTAAATGCTAATGCTATCAGTTTTAACATTATTTTCTGCTACACATAAATATGCGCCTTCATTTGCCTTAGTAACTGGGCCGAGTCTCAGCACGTTTGTGGCGTTTCCTCTGAAACAAAGATAAGATAAATAAATTGCATTTTATGTACTTTATTTGTGAAAATAAAGTACAAAAGATGTTATAATTCACATACTCACATTCTCCAAATTTTTTTAGTCAATAAATCGCATTCAATATATTCTATCCATAAATTCATTCTTACATTTCAATAATTACAATACATTAATAAAAATAATACAATAATTAATTAATAATTGCTAAATCTGTCATTCATATATTCAGTTACTATAGATACTTATGACTTATTTAAGAGCCATTCATGCAAGTTCTTCTTAAATAAGAAATCCAACAAATATAAATTTAAATTTATAATTTTAACGCATTTGAAACTGCCTTTTCTTACCATGTAGAGACGCGCAAATCGTACAGATTGCTGTTACTAAAATATCGCGACAACTAATCATCGACTTACGAGAGTTAACTCAAATAAACCCATCCATAGACAGGTTCGACATTGCTTAACTTGTGGAATATTTTGGGGTGTAAGTGGTTCATCAATATATTTGAACTTCACCTGCACGCGGTACACCCTGCTGACTGGCAAATGAAGCTCTGGCGAAAAGAGAGGTAGGGAGCGTAATTGTAAGCTACCCGACTGGGGATGTACCTCCACCTCACAGAGTACCGCAGCCAAATAACAATTCCCTTGAGGGTTGTTGTGTTCCTGCGGGTGAGTGAGGTCACCAGAAAGGATGGAAATGCTGCGTTGGCAGCGGGGGTGGCGGCGTGCGAACGATATTTTATGTTGCGAGCGCTAATATGGCTACGGTAACCGCTTCACATCAGGCAGGCCGTATCTTTGTCCGCTACCCGACGTAGTATAAAAAAAAATGTTAGATGAGACTGGTATGCTATCTGTGTTTTGTCGATGGCTATTATAATAATGCTTACCTGGCTAAAACTTTAGAGCCAGAATTAGGTGCTGTGAATTCCCATCTCGTAGTTGGTGCTGGGTTGCCATATGTCACATTACAGGCCAAAGTTACCATGCCGCCAGCTCTAACCGTCATTGTTTCTGATGCCAGGTGTTGGATATGTGGGGCCACTAAACAAAGAACACGGTTATCAAACAAAATAAATTAATAATTTATCTAGGTACTAATTTTTTATTTAGACTATGATACATTTCATAAAGTTCACGTAAGTAGCATGTCAAGTGATTACATAATGCATTTTACGAAATATAATCAAAAATAGTTAGGTCGGGCGCGAAAAAAAAACGCCCGCCCGGCCACTAACAGCCAACGGCAAAATGCCTAGAGGGCGCTGGACGCGGGACGGGAGTGATATTGATTCCACTTAATAACCGTTAACAAATAAAAACATTTTAAATAATATTATATATTTTTAGAGTGTATGTTACCGATATAAAAGTATTTGTGACATAAGATTGACCATAAAATGTCCCGACTAGTGATGTTACGATCTGGAATTTTGTCAAACCGAGTTGAATCGGTTAGAAAGTTAGTTGAATCGGTTAAAAAGTCGAGTCGTTACTCGACTTTTTAAACCGATTAAAAAGTCGAGTCGTTACTCGACTTTTTAAACCGATTAAAAAGTCGAGTCGTTGCTCGACTTTTTAAACCGATTAAAAAGTCGAGTCGTTACTTGACTTTGTAAACCGATTAAAAAGTCGAGTCGTTGCTCGACTTTTTAAACCGATTAAAAAGTCGAGTCGTTACTCGACTTTTTAAACCGATTCAAACCGATTTGAGCATAAACCGAGTTGCGTCGATTAGCGCCTTTACTAAACCGATTTGGCCGAGTCGAAAGCGATGTAACGACTCGACTTTTTAAACCGATTTGAGCATAAACCGAGTTGCGTCGATTAGCGCGTCAGCGCGTCTTGCGTCTACTAAACCGATTTGGCTGAGTCGAACTTACTTACGCATCTCGCTCGCGTCGCTCTGCGCGCATTCGCCCGTTTGGCCGTTTGCTCGTTTGGCCGTTTGACCGTTTGCTTGTTTGGCCGTTTGCCCGTTTGGCCGTTTGCCCGTTTGACCGTTTGGCTGTTTGCTCGTTTGGCCGTTTGCCCGTTTGGCTGTTTGCGCGTTTGCCCGTTTGGCCGTTTGCTCGTTGGCCGTTTGGCCGTTTGGTCATTTGCCCGTTTGGCCGTTTGCTCGTTTGCTCGTTTGGCCGTTTGCCCATTTGGCTGTTTGCGCGTTTGCCCGTTTGGCCGTTTGCCCGTTTGGCCGTTTGCTCGTTTGCCGTTTGGCTGTTTGCTAGTTTGGTCGTTTGCCCGTTTGGCCGTTTGCTCGTTTGACCGTTTGGCTGTTTGCTCGTTTGGCCGTTTGCCCGTTTGGCTGTTTGCGCGTTTGCCCGTTTGGCCGTTTGCTCGTTGGCCGTTTGGCCGTTTGGTCATTTGCCCGTTTGGCCGTTTGCTCGTTTGCTCGTTTGCTCGTTTGGCCGTTTGCCCATTTGGCTGTTTGCGCGTTTGCCCGTTTGCCCGTTTGGCCGTTTGCTCGTTTGCCGTTTGGCCGTTTGCTCGTTTGGTCGTTTGCCCGTTTGGCCGTTTGCTCGTTTGGCCGTTTGGCTGTTTGCTAGTTTGCTCATTTGGCCGTTTGCCCGTTTGGCCGTTTGGCTGTTTGCTCGTTTGCCCGTTTGCCCGTTTGGCCGTTTGACCGTTTGGCCGGTTGGCCGTTTGGCTGTTTGCTCGTTTGCCCGTTAGCCTGCTTGCTCGTTTGGCCGTTTGACCGTTTGGCCGTTTGACCGTTTGGCCGTTTGACCGTTTGGCCGGTTGGCCGTTTGGCAAACGAGCAAACAGCCAAACGGGCAAACGGCCAAATGAGCAAACTAGCAAACAGCCAAACGGCCAAACGAGCAAACAGCCAAACGGGCAAACGACCAAACGAGCAAACGGCCAAACGGCAAACGAGCAAACGGTCAAACGGGCAAACGCGCAAACAGCCAAATGGGCAAACGGCCAAACGAGCAAACGAGCAAACGGGCAAATGACCAAACGGCCAAACGGCCAACGAGCAAACGGCCAAACGGGCAAACGCGCAAACAGCCAAACGGGCAAACGGCCAAACGAGCAAACAGCCAAACGGTCAAACGGGCAAACGGGCAAACGGCCAAACGGGCAAACGGCCAAACAAGCAAACGGTCAAACGGCCAAACGAGCAAACGGCCAAACGGGCGAATGCGCGCAGAGCGGCGCGAGCGAGATGCGTAAGTAAGTTCGACTCAGCCAAATCGGTTTAGTAGACGCAAGACGCGCTGACGCGCTAATCGACGCAACTCGGTTTATGCTCAAATCGGTTTAAAGAGTCGAGTCGTTACATCGCTTTCGACTCGGCCAAATCGGTTTAGTAAAGGCGCTAATCGACGCAACTCGGTTTATGCTCAAATCGGTTTGAATCGGTTTAAAAAGTCGAGTAACGACTCGACTTTTTAATCGGTTTAAAAAGTCGAGCAACGACTCGACTTTTTAATCGGTTTACAAAGTCAAGTAACGACTCGACTTTTTAATCGGTTTAAAAAGTCGAGTCGTTACATTGCTTTCGACTCGGCCAAATCGGTTTAGTAGACGCGCTAATCGACTCAACTCGGTTTATGCTCAAATCGGTTTGAATCGGTTTAAAAAGTCGAGTCGTTACATCGCTAGTCCCGACATTAATTTCAAACATATTGACGAGCCCGGTGGTCGAATGGCTACTATGACTCCGAGGTCGCTGGTTCGATCCCCGCACAAGATACACTTGTGTGTGCATGAATATGTCTATTTGTCTTGTCTAGGTGTTTTATATGTATTAAAAGTATGTATTTACAAAAAATATGTGTTTAAGTATTTAAGTACATTTATCAGGTTGTCGAGTACCCATAGTACAAGCTTTGCGCTTAATTTGGGACTAGATGGTGATATTGAAAAAAAAAAAACACAAGCTTAACAAGAATAAACAAGTTTTTTTTTGTATTAACAACTAATAAAATTGTTAATAACAAAAAGAACTAAAAACTTTAATATTGATTTTCGTTCATCAGTCAGGCCCTATCATTTGATACCCAATTATATTCGGCCAACTTGCCAGAATAATACAAATATTATAACTGCGACATCACAGCAGTAAAATATAAAATGCAAAAATTCGCCACCGTCACAAGCCTTCCTGGTAGCTCAGTTGGAGGAGCACTCGAGAGGTCGAGGATTCAAATCCCACCTAGCGGACGAAATGAATTTTTCCATTAAAAAAATATATATTTATAGGTATCTCCATATTGTGACGGTTGCTGGATTAAAAACTGAGGCATTTATGTAATCGTGCTCAGTCAATCAATGCAGCTCAATCGGACACCAGAAAGTGCGTCAAATTTAAGTTGCAAATAATTCCGCGGTTAAACTAAATCAAAGTTTGTAAAAAAATAGTTACATATCAATAATTATACTGAGTGTGGTTAATGTACAGCTCCTGAAAATCTAGAGGAACCCGATGTGATCATCATCATCAGGTCATTTTAGTCTCCACTACAGGAGCACGACCCTCTCTCGTCCGTCTCAGACAGGAGGATTGGCCTACACTCCCCACGCTGGCCAGACGGGTTGGGGAGGGATCAGTGATCATCAATACGAATTCCATCATGGTCGCTAGACTGGTGATCTTCTAATATATCTCTCGTCTTGGTCGCTAGCCGTCGAGATCCAAGGCCAGACTTTGGAACAGTTTCAAACGTCCTTCCAACATACTAAATATAAAGCACAAGAATTGCTTATATAAAGTGCAAGATGAACTTACCCAATACATTAACCGTTATAGTTTTCCTAGCTTCTCCTAGCTCATTTTCAGCTATACAGTGGTAATTTCCTGAATCCTTCCACAATGCCACAAATCTAATGAGCAAGAAAATTTGATTTATTACAAATTGCCAGATTCATTTATTGGAACCTTGTATTAAAATTCTTCTATTAGATATACTAATTTCATAAATTAATTTATATTAAAAATCATTTACGTTTTTAACCGACTAGACTCCAAAAAAGCAGGAGAACCTCCTGCTTTTTTGGAGTCGGTTAAAATTCGGCTGCATTATTATTATTTTTGTAGTTTGTTACTTAATTACTCTGTGATTTACAAACAAACCGATTTGAAAAAAACTTTTTTTATTTGAAAGAGCATACTTCTAGATTGAGAGGAGATAGGTCTCCTTTTGAGATCGAAACTATTCGGCTTTCCCGACAAAAAGACGTGAGTGACCCGTTTAATTTATTTAATTAAATTGGTCCCATATTTTTTTCATCATCATCAGCCTGTATCTACACACTGTTAGGTTTGTTATAACCGATTTGAAAAAACTTTTTTTATTTGAAACAGTATACTTCAAGATTGGTCCCATATTTTTTTTACCATCATCATACATAAATGTAGAGTCATGTTTGGAGTCGTTTTTTTTTTGTTAGAATTATCAAGTAAGTATGTTTTTTACTACGGCGGATGGCAAACAAGAATTTGTATCTGCTAATATCTATCTATCTGGTCGAACTGCTGTCGCAAAATCATGTATCATATGTTGCTATAAATGATGTCGCACTTCAGTTCTTAGCTCTATCGCTATTTCGGCTTATAGTGAATTGGATTGGTATTCCGTACTAGCGTTAATCGCACATCCGTATGTCAAACTCTTGGACTCTGCACCAGTACCATCGAGCCTGTTGCCGACTCTTAGCTCACTGGTAACGTCACTCATAAGCAGGACACAGATACCTTCCAGTTACTGGGAGTTAATAATCAGCAGTAGCAATTCTAAATTAACATCACTTACCAGGGTAAGTACAAACGAGGCTCTGACAAAAGAAGGTGAAGGTCCCCAGGGGACCTTCACCTTCTTTTGTCAGAGCCTCGTTTGTACTGTTGTGTTTGTGGAGTTATAGGAACACTTACAACAACTTGATATGATTTGTCTATGTCTAATACCTATTGTTTAGAATTGTACCTACTTGAGTTTATTTTTAGCGTCTGTCTGATGTCTGTTATCTAGAGCTATAATAACATCATCTTGGGACATTTCCCACCGAACATTAGCTTTGGGCTCAGCATCTACATCACACGTGAGTTCCGCTTCATGCATTTCTTTTACAACCAGTGTGTTTTCTTGGCTGTCAGTAATTGTTGGTGCATCTACGAAATAAGAAATTGGTTTTATTTTTAAGACTAGATAAAAAGTATTCGTATATACTTCATACCGAATATAGATAGTGTTGTTGTTGTTGTAAAGTCTTTATTGTACAAAAGGTGGTAATATACAATAACGGACTTATCCCAAATGGGATCTCTTCCGGTCAACCATTCCAGACTTGAAGGTAAACATAATGTGAATAAATTTCATCATCCATCATACATATACAGATGCAAACCCTCTTTAACTTAACTGATTAGATACTACGTGATAAACATGAATAGTACAAATAGTAATAGTTCGACGAGCTCGGTGGTCGAATGGATAGCAATGGCAACTTTGACTCCGAGGTCGCGGGTTCGATTCCCGCACAAGACAAACATTTGTGTGCATGAACATGTCTGTTTGTCTCGGTCTGAGCGTTTTCTATGTATTATAAGTATGTATTTACAAAAAAAAATGTATATAAGTACATTTATCAGTTGTCTAGTACTCATAACACAAGCTTTGCGCTTAATTTGGGACTAGATGGCGCTGTGTAAATTGTCCAGAAATATTTATTTTTAATTTATTTAGTATGGGATACCTTGCAGGGGTTGAGATCATTGACAAAGATACATGGCCTGGCAATGTGATGACTGATAAAATAATAACATCGTCATAATTCAGGCAGCGAAATAATGTCCATGTTAAAAAATAATTTAAACCGTACTTACATCGAATTTTAACAACAATTTCTTTCGAATCTTCACCCACATCATTTCGGCCTATACATTTGTATGTCCCTCGATGCTCTGCTGTGACGGAAGATATTGTTATTGTTTTGTCATCAACATTTACATCAACAGGAACCTCAGTGAAGTCATATGCGTCTTCTGACTTATACTGCCAAGAAATTGTTGGTTCAGGGCTGCCTTTATTTATTCTTAAATCGAAATATTTTAATATCAGATCTCGAGACAAGTTTTAAAACGCACATTACCAAAATTATGTCATATGGAGAGTTCATTTCAAGTTGTATAATATTGATAAAATAACGAATTCAAGTATCTACTAAGTAATTATCACTCACCTGCAAGAAATCGTCACTGATTCTTTAGGCTTCAAGTTAATTTCTGATTGATCTGTTTCAAGTTCTGGTGGTTCTGAAAAAACGGATAAATAGGTCCAGTTATTTGACATTGTGGATTACATATTTACAATTTCTTTCCATGTCTTTTTTTGTAATGTAATAGCAGACAATCTTGAAGTTGAAATTTATTATATACGCAACTGCATTATATACAACATTTATATTTAGTTTATGTAAAGAGAAGGCACAGTTAATAATATTTTTTAAAATTTATTTCATACCTAAACCTGATATTCTGATAAAAGCCGATAATGATTTGCTTTCTAAAGAATTTGAAACTTCACATTTATATTCTCCAACGTCTTCCAAACGCATGCTCTTTATAACTAGTGCATTATCTTCAGGTATTATTTCTACATCATTTGAACTTTCAATCAAACTATCATTATGATACCACTGTATAATACTTCTTGGGTATGATGTCACCTCGCAGTACAGTTTGCCTTCAGATCCATAATTAAATGTATCGTCTGGAATGATAACATTAATTTTAAAAATTTTACTTGCAAATGGAGAGGTAGGGCATTGCGAATTTTTTAAACTACCCGACTAGGGAAGTACCTCCACCTCACTGAATACCGCAGCCAAATAACAATTACCTTCAGGGTTGTTGTGTTCCTGCAAGTGAGTGAGTTCACCAGCAAGAAAGACAGGAAGGAGTATAGGCTGACAATGGATCGGCGACCCACATGCTTGTTTGCCCCTCCCGTATAAAAAAAACGTATTAGTCGATTTGCGATGGTGATAAATTTACTGTACAATTATTTACATATTTCAAATTGAATAACATTATTTAATAGAGCTATATTCCGAAGTCTGAAATAAACACATACGAGAGGAAATAATAAACCACAGCATTAAAATAAAAAAAAATATATTTTCCTGTCCAACTGTAAAACAATGAAATGTTAATTCAAATTTTAATGCCGCAATCCACCAGCAGGAAAAATATATTATGGTATAATCATAAACTAATAATAATAACGCTTGCCCGCAGGGCAGCTTGTGGCGAGCTTGTGGAGAGAGTTCGTCAGGGCCTTCGTCTCCGGCGTGTCTTTATCCGTTGGAGTGTAAACACAAGAAGGCCCGCAGGACTCTCTGCTCAGCCGTCCAGAGAGGAGTCGTTAGAGCTATATGCTCCAGGAGTGGAAGTGATAGCGGGAATAACGCCGCCAGTAACTAACTACGAATAAAGCGGAGCACACCTCTCGACACCCCTGAGTAACTCACACCGATGTTGCCCCCGGCCGATTTCCTTGCGTTTCGGGGGCCCATCTAGTGAGTGGCGAGCCACCGCCTGCCGCAAGTAACATTCGATAGCGGTACCTAGTTGTGGCAGGCGTCCGTCCCTCTACTGTAATAGACCTTACTTAATCCACGCAGAACTCAATTCCATAGCATATATAATTTTAAAACACATTATGCCATAGTCTCAATGCTGGCCGGGACATGCTCATGGATATATTGTTGCATTCATATATCCATGAGCGGGTCACGGCGGGTATACACATTACATTAACATTCTCAAGCGCTTGACCCGTGATTAATAAGAGATACATAATCATAAGAATACACATTATACTATTTACATACCTGAAGGACTTCGTACAATTTCTAAAATAGCAGTCCTGTTAACAAAAATATCTAATGACCGTGATTCATTTCCTTTAGAATTCCTGGCTATACAAAATATAGTACCGTTGACGGTCACATTTTCTATAGTGGCATAACTAATATAAACAGAAGGTATCTCCAATAGCATGTCCTGCAAGAAAATAGTAAAGAAATATTTTGTTTCTGATAGTTTTTTAATAACTACAAGTTCAACTTAACCGACGGCTGACAGGAAAGCATGATTTAGCAAATCGCAGATAGGGATATGCAGCTAGGATTGGCATATTACCAAGTGGATTCAGGCAATTTGATCTACACCACTTTGCGTGCTTCCGCCAACAATTAGTTCATGCAAACTACTGCCGGTCGGCACTCACCCACTACCGTTAGTAGATACTTTGGTCGTCTCTGCTCCAGTTGCTGCGGTCGTCTCGGCGATTCACCAGCATCTGAAACAAAAGAAACATGCGACTGCTGACGCCCCGACTGCCGTGGTCGTCCCTGCGACACGTGTTTCGCCTCTACGCGAGGCATGCTCAGGCGATCTGTACATGTTGATGGTTAGAACAACAATCTGAACAACCCATAAATGACAAAGCCATCGCAATACCGCCCTTTATATAGTGTTTGAAGTGGAGGGGGTAGTGAAGGCAGGCGGTAAATTGCATCAAAGAATTGGCGGCGGAAGCGCACAAAGTAATGTAGATCAAATTGCCTGTAACTTTGATTTCTGCAAAATAACATCTGAATTAATTAACTATCAAGTGGATTCACTTACGTCTTCCTGTTATGGCAGATACATTTACCTACCTCAGATGGTAATGTTTGACCTTCCGAGTTTACCCAATAAATATCAGGCTTGGGGTACGCTGTCACCCTTGTTGCTAGAATTATGCTCGTACCAAACTCGATGAGGTTGTTATCTGGCGGAATCATTTCTATGCTAGGGGAACTTAGATATGGCGTAAAATCTGCGAAACAAAATAGAATTGCTGGTATTAACAACAGACATTTAGATGTTGTATCAGAGGAGCAATTCTCGTAATTAAAATGTACTGAAAATTCAGTTCCGATCAAGTCTCGATCTTACAAATGTCAAATTAAGTATTCTCGTATTACAATCATCATCACCATTAGGTCATTTTAGTCTCCACTACAGTATTACGTTCCTCTCTCGTCCGTCCTAGACGGAAGGAGGATTTGGACTACACTCCCCACGACAGGCGGGTTGGGGAGGCCAGATCGATGTTTTATAATGTATTTCCCTTAGTCGCCTTGTACGACATCCACGGGAAGAGACGGAGTGATTCTATTCTAGTTTTCCGGAGACCATACGGCCGTATTACAATACTAGGCCGGATTCAAGACCACGGGGCCGAAATCTAGGTTGAGTAGAGCGAGTATGTACATTCGCTGAGTATGTTTTCCATTGATTTCAATGGAAAATGTATTTGGTGATCATTCTTCAAGGATATCATCGATGTGAATTTTTTTCGATGCAACCCTCAAGCACGTGGAGGTCTTTAATTGTGACAAGTTTCAATCGGTTCAGTGGTTTTCGAGCCTATTCATGTCATTCAAGAACGACTTTTCCGGGTATATATTAGGTTGGGGAAAAAGTCTTTTCGTATTTTATATGAAAATTCAAAACATTTTTTAATAAAGTTTATTTACATTTAACTAAAGTATGTAGGTGTCATTTTGTTCGATAACTTTTTGCCATCTTGTAGGTATAGACATGATCCCATTACTATAGAAATTTTGGGACTTCTGTTCAAAAAACCGCGACAAGTGGTTTTGGCAGTCTTCTCGTGATGTTAACCTGACATTGCCTAAAGAATGCTGAAGAGACGGAAACAGGTGGAAATCAGAAGGTGCAAGGTCAGGACTATACGGCGGATGCATTAACACCTCCCAGTCAAACTCTCTTAATTTTTGCTGAGTGGCTAAAGATGTGTGAGGTCTAGCGTTATCATGATGAAAAATCACACCCCTTCTGTTAATTAATTCCGGCCGCTTTCTCTCAAGTTTTTGCTTTAATCTCATCAGTTGTTCACAGTAGAGTTCAGAATCGATAGTCCTGCCTGGCGATAACAGCTCATAATGAATAATGCCCTTCCAATCCCACCATACACACAGCATCACCTTGTTGCGGGTTAACTCGGGTTTTGCCAGAGTCTGTAAAGCCTGACCAGCCTTTGACCACGACCTTTTTCGCACGTTCTTGTCGTACGTGATCCACTTTTCATCACCAGTTATAAGCTTCTTCAAAAACGGTTCGCTTTCATTACGTCGTAGTAAAGAATCGCAAATGAGTACACGGTTCATTAGGTTTCTTTCAGTGAGATCGTGAGGCACCCAAATATCGAGCTTTTTAGTGTACCCAGCTTTTATCAAATGCGCCAAAACTGTTTTGTGGTTAATTCCTAATTCTTCAGCTACGTCGTAACTACTGATATGCCGATCTTGCTCCACTTTTTCAAAAATGGCATCCATTTTATCCGTAACAGGGCGACCAGAGCGACGTGCATCTTTGACATCAAAATTTCCGGATTGAAAACGCCTAAACCAAATTTGTGCTACTCTCACAGACACTGCACTAGGTCCATAAACGTCACAAATTTTTTCGCAGCTTGCGTTGCATTTTTACCTTTTTTGTAGTAAAATTTTAAAATGTATCGAATTTCTTCATTAGATTCACTCATCTTGACAGTAAAAAAAAAACAAATGAAAATCACACATTTACCTAATTTGAATTTGGAATTATCTTTTTTAAAATTTAAACTTTTTAAAGATATCAAAACCTTTCAGATACAAATGGTATAACCAAAGAGATTTTATTACAAGTTCATACATACTATAATGCGAAAAGACTTTTTCCCCTACCTATTATGTATTCCGCTCGCTCCGCACGTTCCACTCAATGAGTCCAGAGTTTAACCACACCCCGGCCACTCCATACAAATGTTGTGTCGTTCACTATTACATAACCAATGACGTCTGTGCAGAACACGAATGAGCGTGTGTGCGTGCGGCGCCATACAAACTTTTCCACATACGTCTCCGAGGGGAGGTGAGGTCGATACGAGAGAACGGCAGGGAGTGGCCATACTGTTCATTACTTATACTGTGGTTTAACTTAAGTGTGATTATATCGAAATATGACCGAAAATTAATCAAACTAAAAATATTACTTCGTCAACAATAAGAATTGATATTACTTAATTAATTAAATCAAATATTTAACTTTTAGTCAATTCATAATTCAATCTCGATTCGGTCAACTTTCATACTGCATTCGTAAAATAATTACGAGAATTGATCTTTAGATTTACATCTTTCCGTTTAAGGTCCTTTGTAGCCGCGAAAGTGCCACTTTGAATGTATAAACATATCTTTTTTTTATACTACGTCGGGTGGCGGACAAGCATACTGCCCGCCTAATGTGATGCGGTTATCGTGGGCATATTAACGCTCGCAACATAAAATATCGCTCGCACACCGCCATCCCCGCTGCCAACGCAGCATCTCCTTGCTTTCTGGTGACCTCAGTCACTCGCAGGAAGACAACAACCCTCAATGGAATTGTTATTTGGCTGCGGTATTCTGTGAGGTGGAGGCACATTCCCTAGTCGGGCAGCTTACAATTACGCTCCCTACCTCTCTTTTCGCCAGTGCTTCGTTTGTCAGTAAGCAGGGTGCACCGCGTGCAGATGAAGTTGGCTTCGGTTCAAAGATTTTGATGAACCACTTACACCCCCATAAAAAATATCTTAACTATTGAGATGAATATAAGAAAGTATTTATTTATATTAAATGAAAATCTTCATCGTCAGCATCAGCCTGTATCACCCACTGATACAATATATGCCTTCGCCAATGCTTTCCATCAAATACCTCCGCCTTCCGCATCCAGCCGCTTCTAGCCGCTTTCTTAAGGTCATCGGACCATCTAGAACGAGGGCGTCCAACGCTTCGTCATCCTACGCGCGGACTCCACTCTACGGCTGAAACTCCACTAAAGCGGAGACGTGCGAGCGGAGACGAGATGTTTTTTTAACAAACAATAGAATGTCGTTATTTACACATCTCGTCTCCGCTCAGCTCCAGTTCTCTCAGTCTCAGTCTCCGCTTCAGACATCTCCGCACATCTCCGCTTTGGTGGAGTCTCACCCTAATACCTGCCATCATTTCTCGCTTCGGCAGATGTAACCGGCCCATTGCCACTTCAGTTTGCAAACTCTGTAGGCTATGTTGACAACTTTGGTTCTCCACCGAATTTCTTCGTTACCGATTCGATCCCTCAAATAAACCCCGGGCATAGCCTTCTAAATCGCTTGTTGCGCGACCTTTAGCCTGTGGACCAGTCCTATGGGCAGTGGCAAGCCTCTGCATCATAGGTCATTGCAGGGAGGACGCAGTGGTTGAAGACTTTAGTCCTCAAGCATTGGGTTTTTTAAGTCAAGGTCACAGAGACAGAAACCTCCTCACAATACGTGTTGTGTTAAGGAGGATTACCTTCTGCATCTCATCCTTGATCCAGCTCCCCAACGCAAGCCTGTTCAGGCTAAAACCTTTACAGATACCTATTGAGGTATCTGCACATCTTCGCTGCACAGATGTGCTGAAGCTTTCCAAAAGCTGTCCAGCCCAATTGAATGCGTCTATCGATCTCTTTATTGAAATTACCCCGGCCACTTCTTCCTTTAACCACTTTAATTGTATTATCTACGGTAACTGGGCTAGGAATGACAAAATCGTACATCGTACCTGACTTTCGTGTTGTTAAAATTCATTTTCAGCCCTACTTTACGATCTTACTTTCAGTATCGAGATACAACATTGATATCGGTCAACATATGACCGAATGAAAAATATATTTCAACCAAGTTGTCAATCAATCAAATAAATATTTGTCGGAATGACGGAATAAGCGCATATAACGTTATGGCACAGTATAATAAATAGTACTAGTTATGGGCAAAAGTAAGTAATAACATAGTCGAAACTTACCAGATCTTTGGGGTTCCAATATTTTTGTAGAACCTATACTTTTCTCATATGTTCTAGAATCATAACCACAAATCTGAAAGAAAAATATTATTTTAATTAAATAATCGCTGTGTATACTATATACTTTTTTTTTTATACTACGTCGGGTGGCAGACAAGCATCCTTCATTTCTCCATTTCTGGTGACCTCACTCACTCGCAGGAATACAACAACCCTCAAGGGAATTGTTATTTGGCTGTGGTATTCTGTGAGGTGGAGGTACATTCTCCAGTCGGGTAGCTTACAATTACGCTCCCTATCTCTCTTTTCGCCAGAGCTTCGTTTGTCAGTCAGCAGGGTGCACCGCGTGAAGGTGAAGTTGGCTTTGGTTCAAAGATGTTAATGAACCACTTACAACCCAAACTATACGTACTATATATAAACCGGCAGAAAAGTGATTAAAGTATGAAGCATCGACATCAACCCATAATCACCCCACTGTTGGGATACGTACGGGTCTCCCACAATCAAGGGGTTT
Source organism: Hypsopygia costalis (assembly GCA_937001555.2). Taxonomy (NCBI): domain Eukaryota; kingdom Metazoa; phylum Arthropoda; class Insecta; order Lepidoptera; family Pyralidae; genus Hypsopygia; species Hypsopygia costalis. The sequence goes on from OW443344.2 coordinate 13,098,077, forward strand.
AGAGCATACTCCACCACGCAACTCAACATACTTACTTGCATTCGGAATCGTTCGTTAGTGCCAATATCCATTGTACTGAAGTACATTCCTGCATGGCCGGGAATAGGTTCCATCGTGATGTCGACTCCTTGGCGCCCGTCAAAGAATTCCATTTTTACAAAATGTATACTCATCGTACTTGATACAATAAAATAATTAGTCATACCTGCAAGTTAAAATAATATTTTATATATATATATATATATGAGAGGGGGGCACGTACCCTATACGTAACTGCCAATATGCCCTTGTGTGCTAACCTTCCGGCTATATCACAGGATTGCGTGTCTCTCGTCCAGTAAACTAACCAGACGAGAGGACCTTTACCAGCTCCGCTCTTGCGCTCAGTAAACCAACCGAGCACGCAAGCGGATTGGTAGCAGATCTTACTCCCCTTTCACCTGCCAGCAGGCTCAGTTTCCCAAGCATCGGGGCCTTACCACCACTGCCCAATCTCCATGATGTGAGGTGGAGGTACTTTATGTGAGCGGCTTACAAATACGCTGTACCCTACCTCTCTTTTACCAGTATTAGCAGAGCCTCTTTTGCTTGTCGGTCGGTTGCACCACGTGTAGGTGAGGTTGGCTTTGGTGCTAAAGATCTTGGTGAGCCACTTACACCCCAAAAGAGTAGTGGATAGACATCCACTGACGAACTAGATATAAAAATAATGACGCAGCCATATTTAAATATTGCAAGGTGATTCATGTTTTCGATAAAGTGAAATACTTCTTGTATTTTCGGAATGTAAAAAAATCAAGACCTATTAATTTAAGAAATTTGAAATCGAACACATATGTGCTGCCTAAATTTATTAACACTTATGGTACATACACGAACTTCTGACTACCTTATTCCATGTTACCTGAATGAAACTGCACCAGAAATTCAAAACATGTACACAAAAGGTAAAATATCCGTTGTTAAAAAATTGCTGAAATCACTGTATGTCAACGACCAGCCGGCACTAAGATAAGCCCTGCGAGGCTTGTAGGATGCGGTGTTATATACAATATATGTATCATGAAATAATTTTGAATAAATGAAATGAAGTGAAAACAAAAACTACAACTCAAATAATGATGATTTTGGTTTTCATGCAAAGTTCATTAACTTGTTTGTTGTTTCCTTTTAAGTGTTTTGCTAAGGTTGACTGATAAAAATAAAATAAATACTATATTTAAAGATATTTACTATATTTGAATGTATCTTAGACTCAGTACTTATTATAATAATTACAGTAAATGTAACTGAATACCGTAATTGTTAGTTAATTGATTCAGGTGTTATTTTGCGGAAGTCAAATTTACAGGCAATTTGATCTACACTACTTTGCGTGCTTTCGCCACCAAAGTAGTATGTAGATCAAATTGCCTGTAAATTTGACTTTGGTGGCGGAAGCACGCTATGTAGTGTAGATCAAATTGACAGTAATTATTGTTTGCTTTATCTATATTTACTTATTGTATTTATTGCTATTATGTGTCCCTAACAGATACGTGTGGCGTCACCGCCGGCCGCAGCTGCTGGCAGTGCCTCGCGGTCGCACCAACCTTCTCGACAAAGCACCGGTTACGCGTGCACTGCGTACTCTGAACGAAATAGCGGAAAGAATTGATCTGTTTTCGTGTTCTCTGAATGAATTCACAAACGTAGCGCTGTTTGTAATAAGTTACAATTAAGTAATAATGATAAAAAATGTTGTTACACTATTGTATTAGGTTTGATACCTGTAAAAATAGCTGTAAATGTTGCAATAAATAAATAAAGTACTTCTTCCCTTCGTTATCATTTCTCGTGTTCTATTCTTTATATCTGAGGGCCCTCGCCACTCCACAGTTTATATACAACATTCACTGGCTGGTAGAAATCTCTTAAAGAGATAAGCTCACCTTTGTACATACATATGATAAGTGTTTTTATGTATATATATTTATGCTCGTTATGTCCAATAAAGATAATACGTTAGGGGTGTAAGTGGTTCATCAAGATCTTTGAACCAAAGCCAACTTCACCTGCACGTGGTGCACCCTGCTGACTGACAAACGAAGCTCTGGCGAAAAGAGAGGTAGGGAGCATAATTGTAAGCTACCCGACTGGGGAATTACCTCCACCTCACAGAATACCGCAGCCAAATAACAATTCCCTTGAGGGTTGTTGTGTTCCTGCGAGTGAGTAAGGTCACCCGAAAGAAAGGAAGGAGATGCTGCGTTGGCAGCGGAGGTGGCCGCGCGCAAGCAATATTTTATGTTGCATGCGTTAATATGGCTACGGTAACCGCTTCACATCAGGCGGGTCGTATGCTGGTCTGCCACCCGACGTAGTATAAAAAAATACAAATATAGATTTTTTGCTAAGGTTGACTGATAAACAAATGAATAATAATTCTTACCTGGTATCGGTTTCAAAGTTGTTTCTTTAAAATTCTTTACTAGCCTCGGTGAGAAACCATAATGGAAAGGCATTATGTTTCGCTGATAAATTGTGACAGTCAAACAGGTTTCACATGTTATGGTGGTTCTATAGGTACCTAGTTCAGGTTTGACATTAATTGCCTAAAAAACAATAGTTCGTGATGTAAAAATAAATTTGTAAATGTTACATAAAAAATTGTTGTGTAAATAATAATAATTTGGAGTGTAAGAGGTTTATCAACGTCTTGGAACCAAAGCTAACCTTACCTGCACGTGGTGCACCCTGCTAACTGACAAACGAGGCTCTGGCGAAAAAAGAGTTAGGGCATAGTGTATTTTTTTAATCTATCCGGCTGGTATAGTACCGCCACCTCACAGAATACCGCAGCCAAATAACAATTCCCTTGAGGGTTGTTTTGTTCCTGCGAGTGAGTGAGGTCACCAGAAAGAAAGTCAGAAAGAAGTTTAAAAGCTGGCAACGGATCGGCGACCCCTGTTGCTGATCTCCATGGGCGGTGGTGATTGCTTTCCATCAGGCGACCCACATGCTCGTTTCCCCCCCACTGACATAAAAAAAATCATTTTTTTTTGTCACAATTTTCTTACAATTTATTAATTGCACGTCGCAGGTGTGCTAATAATTATATTATAGTCTAATACTATACTTATAATACAATGTAAATACATACTTATAATACATAGAAAACACCCAGACCAAGGCAAACTGCTCCGGCGACTATGGTAATAATATTCTTGGACAATTTATTTCTCTTTGTTATGGTTTTTGGATTAACCCTAACTTCACCGAAAATCAGACCTCGTACAGAATTCCTTTCAAATAATCATCAGATATTTGCCTAGGCTTATGGAAACTTAAGAAATAACTTCTAATCCGAAGGTTTCTCACCATGATGGTTCGTATTAATAGATGTTAAAACTTCAAGTGCCGTCACAGACTATAAATTTATTTATTTGACCATAGTGCAAAAGATAAAACATAGTTCTGCATATATTATACTAGATGTCGCTATTAAACATAAATATATTATTTTGATACATATATAACAATAGATAAATTATTATTAATATATTATAAATGTAAATAATTAAATCGGGATATTAATACATACCATTAAGGCTCTGCCGTCATATATGACTCCATCGTTCCTGGGGTTTTCATCAATTAATATCAATGGGTTCGTCCCTGTTGCAACTATAAAAAAGTTTGCTGTCAAAGAGTTTACTGAAAACTGAAAATTACATAAATATTAATAGAAAATATAGAACAAAAAACAACACAGACTCGCCAACAAAAAACAATACAGACATGTTCATGTTTTGTCCAATGTGGGAATCGAACCCACGAGCGTTGGTGTCATTGACCGCTACGCCACCGAGCTCGTCAAATTGAAGAAACTTTAACTTAATTCCCAAAAGATATCTTTCACACAAGTATCTCTCCCAGCTCGCTGGTAAGTTAGTCTTTGTTGCATTATATATTTTGCTGGGTTACCCTCACAACATCTCTTATTTCATTACGACGAAAATCATAAAATTCAAGGAGATTTTTTTTATACAACGTCGGGTGGCAGACAAGCATACGGCCCGCCTGATGTGAAGCGATTACCGTAGCCATATTAACGCTCGCAACATAAAATATCGCTCGCGCGCCGCCACCCCCGCTGCTAACGCAGCATCTCTTTCGTTTCTCTTTTCTGGTGACCTCACTCACTCGCAGGAATACAACAACCCTCAAGGGAATTATTATTTGGCTGCGGTATTCTGTGAGGAGGAGGTACATTCCCCAGTCGGGTAGCTTAAAATTACGTTCCCTACCTCTCTTCCTCTCTTTTCGCCAGAGTTTCGTTTGTCAGTCAGCAGGGTGCACCGCGTGCAGGTGAAGTTGGCTTTGATTCAAAGATTACCACTTACACCCCAAATTATATCGAGTTATAGAATAATGGATTTTTATAACACTTGGGCACCCCCGGCCCCTTACCAACAAGAAGAGATATTGGTCGCGCAGTATTTAAAGAGCGCTGACCTTGAATGCGCAGTAGAGCATTTTTAATAGTCAGTGCGTATGCGCGATACTACCCCCACCACGACGTCCAGCGATCTTAAAATATCGTTCGATCGTTAATACGGTTACGGTAACCGCTTCACATCAGGCGGGCCGTATGCTTGTCTGCCACCCGACGTATTATAAAAAAAATAATCGAGTTGTTAGTATTTTATATAATAGTGTTTAATCTCTTTCATTATTAGTTTGTATCACGGACCATATTTTTACCTCTCACGACCACTGGTGGTCCGTGGAACGCCGGTTGGGAACCCCTGATCTACAGGCTAGGATCACTGCTTTACAACAGGCAGTATAAGGAATAGGTACATGTTTATTCTGTAATTGAGCAATTGAGTTTATATTCTAAACCCACTGCTAATGTAATGTAAAATTTTTTTCTTCGTTCATTCATAGCGAACGAATGAACGAAGAAAAAAAATTTTGTATTTACTTACTTCAAATTCATATCGGTCCGATGTCGGAGCATGAGTAACCACCTTTGTCCATTCGATAGTCGCTGTGTCTTTCATGTATTCAAACGCCTGAAAAATAAAGTAGTTATATTAAATTGGTTGAATTGCCTTTGGTTGTGGCATCAGACATAACCATTAACCCGGCTCAAGGGGAACGGAGACACCTCCTCTGTCACCCACTTGGGCAAATCTTGCAAGGCGCGTCCCAGTCGCGGGGGTGGGCGCCTTGGATATACCAGAACAAAAGAGAGACAGAGGCCGCCCGCCCGCGACCTGGTGGTCGAATATCCAGAGAGACCTCAAGAAAGCCCAATTACCCAAGGAGACAACCCAAGATCGATGGACTTGGCGCAGGAAAGTGAAGAGGCCGCAAATAAATGGGAACAGGAAAGAAAGAAGATTAAATTGGTTGAATAGAATTTGAGATATGGGAAAAAAAATGGAGTGAGGCTGTGTCATAGACGCGGCTGTGTGTTGTACGTGAATACGTTATATGCACTAAAATTATCTCCAAATGGCAGCGTTTCCTCCTCCCCCGCACGCGCTGTTCTAAAGTCCTTACTACCGTGATAAATTCTTTGATCCCTCATCAATCCAGTGCAGTGGTATTATTTAATTTTGGATGGCTTGACAGATATGTTGTTATCATTCGTTTATATCTTGTTATCATTCGTTTATTTAATTGCCTCATATTCACGTCAAAAACAATCGCGAGGTCTCAGTTCGCGGTGAACGACTAATATTTCATAATAAAAATGTTCAAGTGACATCATCATCTAAGCATCTGTTAATTTTGCGTATACTACACTTTTTGCAGTATGCAAGTATGCATATTGCTGTCATGTCAATGCGAGTCATTCGAACAGATCGGTTTAGGCAGACAATTATCTAATTTGAAGTGTAAGCATCTATACCGTTAAATAAAATTGGTGTGTCTGTTTGTAATATTAAAATAACCGCTTTTTACTAAATGCATAAGGATGTTCGCGGTTCATATACCAAAATAACATTTTTTACAATTTTTGTCTATCTGCCTGTTTGTTGCGGCTAATCTCTGATACGGCTAAACTGATTTTGACTGGACTTTCACTGGCACATAGCTGATGTAATAAGAAGTAACTTAGGGTACTTTTATTTTAGAAATTTAATTGATTTTTATTAATATAAATAAAGAATAAGAAAATAACTATTCCGCGCGGACGAAGAAGCGGACGGCAACAGCTAGTCATACATAAGATCGGTATTAAATATAAATAAATAAAATAAATAAATATTTCTGGACAATTTACACAGCGCCATCTAGTGCCAAATTAAGCGTAAAGCTTGTGTTATGTGTACTAGACAACTGATAAATGTACTTAAATACATTTTTTTTTTGTAAATACATACTTATAATACATAGAAAACACCCAGACCAAGACAAACAGACATGTTCTTACCCACAAATGTTTGTCTTGTGCGGGAATCGAACCCGCGACCTCGGAGTCAAAGTGACCATAGTCCACCAACCATTCGACCACCGAGTTCGTCATATTTCTTCGTATTATTATTATGTCGCATTATGTCGATCGAAAATGTCTTCTCCTAAAAATCTTGCCGTAACCACCCGTAACACAGTTTCGACTAGGGCGGGAGCAGTGGCGGACTAAGGCTTAAATTCACTTTCACATTCAAGATAGTGTGATGAAAGTGAATCTAATCTCTGCGGATTTAGAGTAGTAATGATTTATACATATTCTTATATTTAATTTGTATGACGTTTCTAAGTGCTTTATAGAGTCCAAGGAATAAAGATATTTTGAATTTTGTTTTTTTTTTGAATTTTGAAAAGCGGATCCTATGCAACACTGTATTTCCGGGCTTACTAAAGAAGTTTTCACTTCAAAAATAAAAATTAAAAACCTAATTTTCGGACCCCAAAAATTACGGGCCCTAGGCACGAGCCTCGGCTGCCTAGGCCTTAGTCCGCCCCTGGGCGAGGGGTAAAAATCCATATAAATATTAAAAAATTCTATTACTATAATAAACCTACATATTTATAATGTTATAATAAAACACTTGTACTGTTCCACTTAATTATATTTAATTTTACCGACCGGTTTCGCCGCTAAGGCATTATCAAGGCAAACAGATAAACAGATAACAGGTAAACAGATGGTATATGAGTTTCTTATATGAGAAACTCATATAGGTACCATCTGTGCCTTAGCGGCGAAACCGGTCGGTAATATTAAATATAATTAGGTGGAACAGTACAAGTGTTTTATTATAACATTATAATAATAATGTTCCACCAAGTGCCAACAATCAACAGTATCAACTACAATTTATGTGTTCTGTGGCCTATGTCTTGTAGAAAATAATTTAATTGTAGAAACAGTTTCATTAAATATTAGATGTTGTTACGCATTAAAAAATATAAGTGAGTAAAGTGTTTAAATTTATATCACGCATTATTTAGATTGAGATTACAATAACTATAAGATAATTATAATTACAAACAGATAGACTTATAAATTTTGGCAACTGCCCTTTAAATCCGGCAGTGGTCGCTATTATGCGCAAACATGGTATATAACGTAGTATACGCAAAGATGTATAATACAACCCGTAAGCTTAAATTTACGTATTTGTATTAAATAAATAATAAATAAATATTTCTGGACAATTTACACAGCGCTATCTAGTCTCAAATTAAGCGCAAAGCTTATGTTATGGGTACTAGACAACTGATAAATGTACTTAATTTTTTTTTATAAATACATACTTAAAATACGGAAACACCCAGACCAAGACAAACAGATATGTTCATGCACACAAAAGTTTGTCTTGTGCGGGAATCGAACCCGCGACCTCGGAGTCAAAGTGGCCACTGCTCACCATTCAACCACCGAGCTCGTCTTATTATACATCTGAGTATAAATAAAACATACCTTTCTAAAATTGCGCAGATCAAATTTAATAATCGTTCCCGAGCAATATTTGGCAATGTCGTTGTAAATTTCGATGCTTCCTTCCTCCGGTCTGCAATATCCACTCAAAAATATGACCACCTGAAAATAAACCAATAATATAATATGATGAACAATAATAATGTAATTAAGTGAAATAGTATTTCTTTTCATAAATAATAAAAATCATTAAATGAAATCTGAATGAAATCTTGGCAAAGTCGTCTCAACTACATTATTTTGAGAAATTAGCAATTTCATCGCTAATTGCGATTTGAGAAAAAAAATTTTTTTTTCTTATTATATTATAATGATAATGCATTTGATTAATGATTGGTCCAATCCTGATATTACGTATAATATATAGCGTCCGATTTTGATAACATTAATTGGACATCAAAATTTTCTATTATAAATAATCTAATATTCCATGGATGGATTTATTTATCTCGAGCTACTCCGTGCTTGTGGCCTTTAGGCGGCTTGAAAACACTGGCCTCCGCCACCCGCAGTTGAGACTTTCAGCACCGTGGTGGAGTAAGCTCTAAACCTTTTCGATTGAGGGGAGATCCATATCCCAGTAGTTGTCGACAATCCGTATTCATCCCTCTGATGAAGGGTTGTCGCCGACTACTATTATAATAATAAAATAACAATGACTATATTATTATATAGTTAATTTAAATGTTATTATGTATTGTTGTTATGCCTTAATTAATGTTGTTTATTATTGGTATTTGTTGAGCGTACTGGCTTATAAAATGTATGCTTTTTTATAAATAAATAAAACCGGCCAAGTGCGAGTCGGACTCGCGAACGAAGGGTTCCGTACCATTATCTATAAAAACGGCAAAAAAATCACGTTTGTTGTATGAGAGCCCCTTTTAAATCTTTGTTTTAATTTTATTTCATTATTTATTTATAAAGTGAATATAAAACTAAATATTATGTGAGTATTTCAACGGTAATAGGTAGACTATTACCGTTATCAATTGCGAGCAAAAACGAGCAAAAAAATCACGTTTGTTGTATGGGAGCCCCCTTAAATATAAATTTTATTCTGTCTTTTAGTATTAGTGTTATAGCGGCAATAGAAACACATCATCTGTGAAAATTTCAACTGTCTAACTACCACAGTTCATGAGATACAGCCTGGTGACAGACGGACGGACGGACGGACGGACAGCGGAGCCTTAGTAATAGGGTTCCTTTTTACCCTTTGGCTACGGAACCCTAAAAATGGGGTGTGGCTGTGTCATGGACACGGCCGTGGGTTACACGTGAATATGTTATATGCACTAAAATCATCTCAAATCGCCCCCATACAAGCTTGCGATTGTCCTAACGTAATAAGTTCTTTGATCCTTCATCTATCCAAATGGTGTGATGAACGGTCGAGTAGTCGCACTCGATATTATAATAGTAGTTTATGAAACTGTTGCATAATAAGGGTTATTAAAATACGAGTGTGAGTTTATAACATGAGCCGAAGGCGAATGTTATAATAGACCACACGAGTATTTTAATACCTAATTATGTGCAGTTTCATACTCCATCCTTTATCAAATCTCATGAAATATAATATGATAATAATATTTTAAATACAACCATGAAGTTAATTTAACAGCTATAATTTTTACTTATAAATACATTTGCAGATCGAGCATGCGTAACGCGCATGCGCGACGCGCCGCGCGGCGTCGCGTTCACAGATTATGTAGAAAAATTTTGCATATTGCTATGTATTTGCATTGCAACCTGTTTAAAATACCTGTATCCAGGGCTGAAGCTGTATCGAAATGGTAAAAAAGTTATTTTACGATACAGTTGTCCATAGAAGAGCTGTATCGAAAAATAACTTTTTAAATTTATTTTGATAGCTTGTGCGTAAAGACTGTCATTAAGATACTGTGTTTAGTTTTTTAATGTGTAAATTTCAGTATGAGATTAGATAAATATTTTTAAACGACTGCTCGACCGTTCATCGAGAGGTCGTGGGTTCAAATCCCACCTTGGCAGGGGAGGTGAATCTTTCCATTTTTTTAAATATTTATTATCATTTGTATATATTTTTTTACCTGCGTGCCTGTACTCTCACAAAGGTCTCTTATAGCTGCGAGCTCATTGAAATCCTTGGCAGAAGCATCAGTAAATACATAGATGTAGGACTCCCTGTTGCTCACTTCCAGTCCTTTTTTTATACCAGCCAATGTGTTTTCAGGACAGTCTGATACTCCACTCGTTGTTAATGCATCGATAGACCAGAAGAATGCGTCAGAGTTGTTTGAAATTACGGGATATCCAGCACCTAAAACAATTTAAAGAATGGCGCGATGCAGGATGACAAATAAAATAAAGAGCGTCATCTATCAAACAGAAAAGGAACTATTTTCTACATAGAAACAAAAAAAAATATATAGATGGAATTGCTCACCTAACCTAAGCTATTTTGCACATCAAAAACTACTTATTGCATTTGATGTGCTATCAGATTAATTTGATGTGCAAATGAGGGTATTTTTGTGGATCAATTTAATATTTTCCGATGGAATATGCTTTATTATTACACCCCGGCCAGTCCATACTAATATCACATATCGTGTCGGTAACTACTACATAAGCAATGACGTCTGTGCAGAGCGTAAATGAGCGTGTGTGTGTGCGGTGCCGTACAAACTGTTACGATTTGTCTCAGAGGAGAGGTTGGGTCGACACCAGAGAGCGGCAGAGAATGTACTTAGTACTATTAATTATACTGTGGTTGTAAGGGTGTTTTCCCTTACGTTACTAGTTACTTGTTTGCTTGATGTGGAGTGCAGAAAGGAAAGTCCAACCAATAGTTGTAGTTAGTATAATTTCTTAGTTATGGTGATTATAACTCAGATACTGGCAATTCCTTTCTCTCGTGTATTGGTTCGATGTTATGATTGCACTCACCGATATTAGTGACAATATTTACTTTTATAGTAATCAAATATGACGCGTGCGCGCGGAGTCGCCGCATCAGCAAAATATAAAATTTACATGTGTGGTGTAAACCGTACATTTTGGGAACACCAGAAAAGAGATAAAAAGTTAAAATGAAAATGCTCAACACAAAGAGATAAGGAAATGCCATTACAAAATAAATTTAAATCATTCGAAGTTAAACGCGAGGTTCTTAATTCCACCGGTGACGTTCTGACGTGACGTCTCTGCTGGCGGGACCTCAATGTGGATGCTCCGTTGCTGGGGCTCGTCCGGTCGCCGTATTACTTGAAGTTCGATATCTTCAGAGTGTCGACGAGCTGGTGCGCGTGGTCGGTTTCTTGCACAGTAGTGACAGCGCTTCCTCCCAACCAGCACCAGCACAGTAAAAATGATTGCTATCAGTAGAGTATAGCAAATGGCGTATTGATGTACGTCATGAGTAGATAGAGTTGGTAATCTGGCTTCTTGTTTCTTTTGATGGGCGATATCCTCTTCAATCTTCGCAAAGTCGGAGTTTGTTGTCTGTAGCAATCGTGGGACATCGTGGTAAGTTGTCAAGTTAACTATCTTGTTGAAAGCTGGGACCGAAAAATCATAATCCATCTTCATGCGGCTGTTATAGTGGCGATGAGAGTGGATCGTCAGTCCCTTAGATTGCACCACGCATCCTTGCGGCATTGTGATTATCCCGGATGACGTTATAGTATAAGAGGTAACGTCATTACCACATATAATACGTAGTGGACAAGTTTCACAACATATGATCAGCCAGCTGTTCTGTGTATGTAATTCAATCCACGAGTCGTAGCACGCTCGGCGCTCGACTTCACAAGGCTGAATGTTTTGATGCGACAGCAGTTTCGCTTCGCATGGTGCCTTGTTGTTGTGTAAATCGAATATAGGTGGATTCAATTTGCAGGTAAACTTGTTCGATTTCTGTAGTGAGCAATGTTTGAAGTCATCATCACTCATCAACATGTAGATGTTCTTTTCAAAGTTAACAGCTATGTACTTCGAAGTCACTCGTATATAAACCGCTTCTGAGTCTCCTTTTATGGGCAGTGCAGTAGGTTTATAGAGTGTGAAGTCCTCGTTCGATATGAGTGGAATGTTCATTTCGAAAAGAAAGTAGTTTTCAGTTACTCGTGCTTTGACATGTATCTGCTTGTAAATGTCTTGGATTTCTTCCTTATAGTTATCTGCCGGTAAAGATAATGTTTTCGGGATGGTTCCAGATATCTCATTGAGTTGCTGAATGAGATGAGCAGGCGTTATCAAATGAACGTCGACATGTCCTTGATAGACGTTAGTCAGTGTGTCAAAGAGCATCTCTTGAAAAGTTTTCAGGCTGTTCATCAGGAGATACAAAGTTAGTGAAGCTGAGTTGATGTAAGTTGTAGCTGACAGGACTTGTATTTCTGTCTCTAGTGCACCAATATTCTGGTTGGTTTGATTCACGAATTGATCGATCATAATGAATTGGCGCTGAATGTTATCTTCACTTTTCTTTAGAATCTTATTCCCAAGTTCCAAGGTTTTTGATAAGTTCCAATAGATAGTTGTCATTGTTTCGAAGAGATTCAATATCTTCTTCGTATTTGTCAGCAAATCGTTGGTCTAAAATGCCAAATAAGCTATTAGCGAGGTATCCCACTCCGTCCACTAATCCTCGTTTCTTTCGGCTTGCAGTTAGATGTTTGTGTGGGTTTATTAAAATGTCGTTACAATGTTGTAAAAGATCCATCTTGTGACTTAATTGTTCCATTGTAGTGTTGCATTGTAGTAAGTTGGAGTTATGACACAAGTTTTTCAAGTTATTGAAATAGTCGTTGATACGGCGAGTTCCTTCCCAATAAGTTGATAAGTTGTAATACATAATAAGCGTCCTCTCATTATGCACCGTATGCAGTTTGCCCACCGTGTCATAATAAAGGTCGGCTGTTTTCTAAGACCGTAACCCGAGCTCCAGACGACCCGGCGTCGAGGGAGCCATATGATGGCGATAACAATGTAAACATTGTCAGCATTGTTATTAATAGATTGGAAATAATAAGTTTATTTCCTTTCCGTTTTTTCTGTTCTGAGTTCTTTTTTGGTTTATTTTCAGTTTTCGGTTCCGATTCACTTTCGGAGCTCAATGGGAGAGGCGACAGTTTGACGATAGGACGTGTGATGACTCCAGTCTGAGTTTTGATGGTAGTCACGCGAACATATCCGTCGGATCCAGGATCTGTCTCCAGGACGCGACCCATAGCCCATTTTCCTGGCGGCAAGTTATTGTCTTTAACCAGTACAATGTCACCAATCCGAATGTTTTTGGTAGGCTGGTTCCATTTGCTCCGTGTTTGTAGCTGAGATAGATAGTCAAAGGACCAGGTTTTCCAATATCGTTGGAACATTTGTTCAACCATCTGCCATCGGCGACGTATATCGATGTTGTCGTCAGTGTAGTTTGAGAGTGGCAGGGTCATTATCGAGCTGCCGGTGAGGAAGTGTCCGGGAGTCAAACAGTTATAAAACTCCTCTGGGTCTTCGGTCAACGGGCTCGAAGTGTAAGATAACTTCCATCCATAGTTTTAATTTGAAGTTGAATTGTTGTAAGTAATATCTCAGTATTGCAGTTAGCTAAGTGATTCGAAGTTGGAAGTCGTGAAGATGTTGAAGGATGTTGCTCCATATAATTTGGTTTATTCGTAAATTGTTTTTTCCAGTTGGGATTGTGCAATAGCGTGTGGTGTTTCAAATTACATTCCCTGCACGTTTTCTGCGACTTGCATACTTCGTTATGTCGAAATAGACAGTTTTTGCATAGTCTCAGTTTTGCAATTGTGTTATTGCGTTGAGCTATGTCCATGTTAATGAAATTAGGACAATGCATCAGCACATGATTTCCGGTGCAATGTGGGCAATTTCCGTAAGTAGTATGATAGTTGTATGACTTCTTGAATTCCATTTTTTTTATGTTTGTTTCGGCGAAGGTTTCCATTGAGATGATTTTTCAGCCGGTGTATTTCCCTTTTTAGTTGATCTGGCGTTTTCTGTCACATCGTGTTTCCAGAGACAGTAGTCGTTTTGTTAGATAATTCATCGTTTTGCGAGATGAACCATCCTTCTTGTAGTTAGTAGTTATAAGTTGAGAGTAGTAGAATTAGATGATAGTTGATAGATAGTTCTTGAGTTGTGCTGCAGTCCAGTTTGACTGTAGTGGTCCACTCCTCGTAGTTGACGGAAGAGCTTCCCAGAGTTGTGTTGTAGTCCATTTAGACTGTAGTTATAAGTTGATAGCTAGTTTAGCTATGAGTTCTGTTGTAGTCCACTCCTCGTAGTTGACGGAAGAGCTTCCCAGAGTTGAGTTGTAGTCAAGTTAGACTATAGCGGTCCACTCCTCGTATAGTTGACGGAAGAGCTTCCCAGAGTTGTGCTGTAGTCCAGTTAGACTGTAGTTATAAGTTGATAGCTAGTTTAGCTATGAGTTCTGTTGTAGTCCAGTTAGACTATAGCGGTCCACTCCTCGTAGTTGACGGAAGAGCTTCCCAGAGTTTTGTTGTAGTCCAGTTAGACTATAGCGGTCCACTCCTCGTAGTTGACGGAAGAGCTTCCCAGAGTTATGTTGTAGTCGAAGAGTCCTTGCGATAGTTGACACACAAGGTCTTGTTGTTCACAAAACAGGTTTGTTGAAGTTCCAGCTTCTCCATGTTGTTGCGTTTGTGTTGTTATAACTTACAATATCTGGCACGGATTGATGACAGATATAGTTTTGCTTCAGTTAGTTGTGTAAATATCTGGCACGGACTAATGACAGATATAGTGTTGCTTCAGTTAGTTGTGTAAATATCTGGCACGGATTAATGACAGATATAGTGTTGCTTCACTTAGTTGTGTAAATATCTGGCACGGATTAATGACAGATATAGTGTTGCTTCAGTTAGTTGTGTAAATATCTGGCACGGATTAATGACAGATATAGTGTTGCTTCAGTTAGTTGCGTAGATATCTGGCACGGATTAATGACAGATATAGTGTTGCTTCAGTTAGTTGTGTAAATATCTGGCACGGATTAATGACAGATATAGTGTTGCTTCAGTTAGTTGTGTATCTCGAGACGAAGAATCCTTGCGATGGTTGACACGCACGGTCCTTATGTTCCCGAGACGAGCTTGTTGAAGTCATAGCTCCGGGTATCTGGCACGTAGTTGACGGTGACAGGCGTAGAGCGTTGCGTTGGTTCGTTGTAGCTCTCAGTGTCCTTGCACTCTATACGCAGTGTGTGCGCCTTCTCAATCCAGCTGGTGATTCTCGCTTGTGAGAGGCCAGCCGAACCGATTCGCCACTGTCGTTTAGAGACACAAAAAAACACCAAGTTCTTGATAGCTTGAAGGACCAAATGTAAGGGTGGTTTCCCTTACGTTGATCAGTGACTTGTTTGCTTGATGTGGAGTGCAGAAAGGATAGATCACCAAAAGTTGTAGTTAATATAATTAGGTGATTACAAACAAGTCAGATGCTGGCAATTCCTTTCTCCAATGTGTATTGGTTCGATGTTATGATTGCACTCTCCGATATTAGTGACAATATTTACTTTTATAGTAATCAAATATGACGCGTGCGCGCGGAGTCGCCGCATCAGCAAAATATAAAATTTACATGTGTGGTGTAAACCGTACAGTGGTATTGGTATATAAACTACTACTATTAATTATACAGTGATAATACTACGTAGTACTTGTGCAGAATTACATTATTATTATTATCAGTTTTTAATCGCGGCTTCGCTTGCATTAACTAAATAAAATATCTTATATATTAATTTAGTATAAATTATATGTGCCGAAATTTGTCATAACCTGTTCAACATACACGTTACAAACAAAAACATTCATCAACCAAAAAAAAACATCTAAAATATTCATTTAGCCAAAATGCATAGGTACAGTTTGAAACACGTGTTTGGGTCCTCCCTTTTGGTAAAGATGAGTCTGTGCCAGGAGGATCGACATAACAAAAACTACATTGTTGTACACATTGGGGTTTATGTGGTTCATCAACATCTTTGAACCAAAGCCAACTTCACCTGCACGCGGTGCACCCTGCTGACTGACAAACGAAGCTCTGGCGAAAAGATAGGTAGGCAGCGTAATTTGTAAGCTACCCGACTGGGAAATGTACCTACCTCCACCTCACAGAATACCGCAGCCAAATAATAATTCCCTTGAGAGTTGTTGTGTTGCTGCGAGTGAGTGAGGTCACCAGAAAGGACGGAGATGCTGCATTGTTAGCGGGGGTGGCGGCGCGCGAGCGATATTTTATGTTGCGAGCGTTAATATGGCTACGGTAACCGCTTCACATCAGGCGGGCCGTATCCTTGTCTGCTACCCGTCGTAGTATAAAAAAAACCAAAAAAAACTTGCATATTACATACATATTATTCTAGCTGACTCGCGCAACTTTGTCTGCGTGCGACAGAGCGTTGAGAGTGAAGAGTAAGGTTACCATTTGAAAGGTTATAGTGAGCCAATCTTAAAAGATAGACATTGGCTGTCACGGACTCTTTTTTAGAACATTTTAAAATTAATAATTACGTCGTAATTGATTGATGCGTAACTTGAACCGTTTACGCAGCGCACGCAACGGAAAATCTCAAAAGGAATATTTTTTCCCATTTTTGCAACATTTTTCATTGGTGCTCCGCTCCTATTGGTGATAGCGTGATATAATATAGATAGATAGATAGATAGTTTATTTGTATTACAGCAGTTACACACGTACAATTATAAGCTTTTACAATTGGTGACAGTATACACATTGTTGAATGTAAGTGTGTGTTGCAGCAATACAAAGGGGCCATAGCTCAGTGGGAATGTTGCATAAGCAACACACTGATTTTCGGCTATTACCCAGAGGTACGAGTGCGCATCAGTCCAAGTAATGTCAAGTATAAATAATAACCATTAAATATATATATATGAGATGTGCTAAATGTACAAATACGATTATGAAATAGTGAGTTACTGACTAATACAAGTTTAAATATATAAATAAATGCGGAATAATAATAACAATAATGATAACTGTCTTTACTTATAGATAGCGTAATAATTTATGATAGACAACAAGTGAAGTAGATAGTGAGATTATAATAAATCGCAGTGCAGTGCGATGCGCGCTTGGAAACGGACGCGCCGCGCTACATTGCACAGTTTCGAATTTCAATAATTCGCGAGTCGCGCGGCGTTCAGCCGCTGCCCGATAAATATGGCTACGGGTTCCGAAAAACTCATAGCCAACGAGCTATTGGCGTTCGTGCAGCACGCCATCGATACAATGGACGAAGTCAGCATCTTGCAAATCTGCAAGTCCACCTTCAGTGAAGAAGAAATTTGCAGTGGTAAGAGGCTGCTGTTCCAGGAGCTCGGCCAGACCGAGCAGATGCCGTCCCGTAGGAGGGACGGAACCGAGAAGAGTGTGCAGGATATCATCACTCTTCTCAAGAAGACCGATCCGGACGACGTGCCAGCCTTCGTGGCGAAACAGCTACACAAATTACCATCAGTCACCATGGAACACGTCGACGCTGCCAGTATGCTGAAGGACATTAGGGTCCTGAAAGCTACCCTGGCCGAATTTAGGTGTAGGTTTGAGGCCTCGGAATCTACCATCAGTGAGCTGCGTGCGGAATTATTGTTATTAAAGAGACGTGATTCCGTAAGTAGGTCACCCGAGGCCGATAACGTCAACACACGTCGCGGAGCTCAGAATGCTAGCGTTAGCAGTTTTCCTTCGCCAACTGTTGCGGCGTGTGATGCACCGCGTCCCACCGTCGCCGCTGCCGCCCGCTCCCCCGATACGAAGATGACATCAACTCCCCGCACTTACGCCATCGCCGCCCGTGCCGCTTCGCAAACTCAGCGGCCAACTAGTAAGGGGAAAAAACAAAGCCTGCGTGAGCCTGCTCGCAGGGCTGAGCCACTGTGTCCTCAACAGGACAGGAAGCAGTGCGACGAAGAGGGCTTCACCAAGGTGGAGAAAAAGAAGAAGAAGCCCGCCAGCCGCAACCTTTGCGGTACCGCCCAGACCGGACCATGCCACCTGCGTGTAGAAACACCATCGACGCAGCTGTATGTGTCCCGATTGCACTGGACTACAAAGGTGGAAGATCTTGTGGAATACGTGCGCGGGAAGACAAAGTTCACCCTTAGGGTTGAGCGGTTGGAGTCTCGCCATAAGGTGAATTTTAATTCATTTGTGGTGAGAGTTCCAACCCACCAGCTATCAACCTTTTTAAGGGAGGAATTTTGGCCGGAGGGCGTCGTATTTCGCAAGTTCCGAGGTCGGTTGTCGAACGCAATGCGATACACGTCGCCGACTGATCATATAAATAAATTAGTTTAGTATATTATTTTATATGTATGTTAGTTTTAAGGTATTTATCTATGGACTTATGTTTATTATTACTAATTGTAAACAGGTCTGAAATAAATGATTTTATTTATTATTATAATAAAATTTTACGATATTCAATTTACTTAATATTCAATATTCAAAAATAGTGAATGGATTACATACATAAAATTAATACCCAAATGCCCATGAAGTGACAGCAGACCGCTACGACAGGTAACTCTTCGGAAAGCCTAATTTCTGTTTATCTAGTAGAAAAGAACTTAAATGTTTTTTAAAAGTAAGTCTGGCGGTGATATTTCTGATTGGCGGCGGAATGTTGTTCCAACATTTAGTTGCCTGGTAGCGGAAGCTGCCCCTAAAGGCAGCCGTTCTGTGATGCTGCACGACTAGACTGGATCGGCGACAAAACCTAGTGCCATAACGCTCTTGGAACGGAGAAAACATCAATTTGGAGTGGAGATATTCCGGATTTTTAAATTTAATAACCCCAAATAACAAATTTGCCAAATGGAGCTGCCTACGCGAGTCCATGTTTAGTAAAGAAGCATTATTTAAAATAGGCGATATGTGACTTCTAGGAGCAACATTTAAACAATATCTACAGCAAGCGTTTTGTACTCGCTGTATTAAACGTTGAGTTCTACTCAGCAAACGAGGTCCATAAACAACGTCCCCATAATTAAGTCTAGACAAAATAAGTGACTCATATAATCGAAAGCGTACTCGTTCTGTTAGCAGATCACGAATCTTGTATAAAACTTTAAGTCGGTAAAAACAGTTCCTGACCACACCTAGTACGTGACTCTCAAAACGCAGTTGGCTATCCACAACTATTCCTAAGTTCTTTGCCTCTTCTACCCTATCTATAGGTTTACCGAGCATGTTGATAGCTGCCGGAATCCGGCTTATGATATTATTAATCTGTACTTTTGAGCCGAGGACCATATATTTTGATTTATGAGGATTCAGTACGAGTGAATTTCTGTCAGCCCAATCAGCAATACTGTTCAGATCCTCGTTCATATCTTGCGCAGCCTGGAAAATCTTAGTAGGAATTTCGGATATGTATACCTGGACATCATCAGCGTAGCAATGATATTTACAGTGCTTTATCACTTTCGTGAGATCGGCACTGTAAATTATGAAGAGAAGAGGTCCAAGTATGGAGCCCTGAGGTACCCCACGAATTACAGGCTGAGGCAGAGATAGTAGCCAAGTACCATCAGCCTTCGGTAGCTTGACGCGCTGCGTTCGACCACCCAGATAACTCCCAAACCACCCGACAGAATGACGGTCCAGGCCGTAGTAAGTCAATTTGGATAATAAGAGAGGAACATTGAGACTATCGAATACACGGGAAAAATCTAGAAGTGTTAAAATGGTACCACGACCATTATCTTGTTCCGCAAGGACATTATCTGTGACATCCAACAGAGCTGTAAGCGTACCGCGGTTTCTTCGAAATCCGGACTGATGCATAGGCAAGATGTTATTTTCTTCTATGTGTCTCAACAACTGGATATATACAGCCTTTTCTAACACTTTAGAGAGGAATGGGAGGATACTGATTGGTCTGAGATCGTCACAATCGGCCGGATGATTCGTTTTGGGTAAAGGGGTGACCAATCCCTCCAGCCACTGCGAAGGAACAATACCCGTAATATAGCCTTCTGCGAAAAATAGGCTATCTAACACTAAAATATTTTTTCTTTTCGAATGAGTAGTTCCTGAGAATAGCTCTTCAGCTTTATAATATTAGTATAGATTGATGTCACTTTGAATTTATTCTACGGATGAGTAGACATATATCCTAACAAACTTTAACTAGGTACCTGTATCTCTCTTAATTCACGGGTCAAGCCATGAGCAGGTCTCGACAGGCGTTGAGATTATTACAAAGTGTGATGGAAAATAAATGGGCTATGGAGATGAGATCTGGGTGAAATTAATACCAGGCTATTACATAAGAGGGACGGCTGCCATGACCGCTTCTACTGCTAGTTATTTGTGGCAGGCGGTGGCTTGCCACTCACTAGATGGGCCCCCGAAATGCCAGGAAATCAGCCGGGGGCAACACCGGTGTGAGTGACTCAGGGATGTCGAGAGCTGGTGTACTGCGCTTTCTCCGAAGTTACTCGCGGCGTTATGGCCTTTAACACTTCCACCCCTGGAGCATATAGCTCTAACGGCTCCTCTCTGGACGGCCAATGAAGGCAAGCCAGAGCTGAGAGTCCTAACTACCTTATTATTATAACACAACGAACAATTTTGCACTTTCTGTTCCATGCAGAACTTACCTGGATCACCGAAAGGAACCAGAATAAAATTCTGTATATGGGGTCGTCCACGAACGGAATCCAAAACCAACTTGATATTTCTTTTAATAATATCTAATTCAAGTCTCATGGAGTCTGAGGTGTCAATCACCACCGTCAAGCTTTTACTCGAAACAAATTTTAAGGAAACACATAAAATAAGAACAGTTAAAGACTTCATTTTCAAAAGGTCTTGTCCTGTCAAAAGTTCATTACGCACTCAGTATATGCAAAATGCAATTTGCTTTGTATAAAATTATATTAGCGTTAAGGGCAAGTTAAAAGTATGATTTCAATATTCAGACAATTCAGAGTAAATCATGATATAGGTACAAGCTTGCGCCCGTCACTTGCGTAGCCCGGTATCTTATGGGACTTTTTTTTTTTTTTATACTACGTCGGATGGCAGACAAGCATACGGCCCGCCTGATGTGAAGAAGTTACCGTAGCCACATTAACGCTCGCAATGCAACATAAAATATCGCTCGCGCGCCGCCACCCCCGCTGCCATCGCAGCATCTCCTTCCTTTCTGGTGACCTCACTCGCTCGCAGGAACACAACAGCCCTCAAGGGAACCGTTATTAGGCTGCGGTATTCTGTGAGGTGGAGGTACATTCCCCAGTCGGGTAGCTTACAATTACGCTCCCTACTTAATCTCTCTTTTCGCCAGAGCTTCGTTTGTCAGTCAGCAGGGCGCACCGCGTGCAGGTGAAGTTGGCTTTAGTTGTAGCTTTAGTTCAAAGATGTTGATGAACCACTTACACCCCAATAATTAACTTGGGAATTTGCAAACACCCTTCTTGCGCTCGTAGACTTTATACGAAACCAACGTGTCAAATCATAATCGCTGGGTCTAGAGATTCTAATCTCTAGACCCAGCGATTATGGCTGTGCGTTGATATATCAGACAGTCAATCATTCAGTTGCATCTAGGTTATGCAGAATAGATCCAACCGACAAACGTATAGTTTGTCAAATTGAGAGATATACATAGCGAGAAAACTTCAAATCGACTTTTATATATTCGCAACAGATTCTAGCAGTTCTATGACATATGCTTCACAAAACGTATACTGCGTGATATTTTTATTCCTATTAAACTTTAAATAGCTTTAATTATAAAAGTAACAAAATGTCGAATGGATCTATTCTGCATAACAGGGTATTAATATAATTAAATTGGCATACTCGGTTCCCATGACAATGCACGATTATTTTAATGCCTTACACCATTTATAACTCAAGAACTGAGTTTTATGACCTTTGATTTGTTGGGTTTGTCACCGTCCTTAATAGCAGAAACATATTGAGGTGTAAGTGGCTATCTCTTTCCCTCGCTGAGTATGTATACGGCGTAATAGTGTCTTTTTTTCTTGCATAAATATGAAATTAACCGAAAATACGCGTTAACATCAAATATCATTGTGTACTTTAGTGTGATATCTCTTGGGCTTAATTTACTTCTATCAACTTATCGTTCATTTTCGCAATAAAGAAGACGGCATTTTTACCTATTTCAATCAATTGTCACATACGTCAATTTCATCGGCATGATGCCAATTAATAACGAAGTAAGACAGTTGACTCACTTTTCGGGTGTACGAGTACGTTTATGATGCTTGTAGGTACCATATTTATAGTATAACATTTGGTTGGTTTAGACTAATAATATGTAATCTATTGAGGGGGCAAAATCTGATTCTTTTATTGGTTATTGGGGTATCACCATTGAATAAGGTAGGAATCGCTGTAGCGACTGTGAAAATACTCCCCGTTACAAATTTCCGCAGCTAAACAACAAAACACTGGATTTATTTTTAATGAGTGGGGGGCAAACGAACATGTGGGTTATCTGATGAAAACCAATCACCACCGCACCGTTCCGTTGCCAGCCAATACTTCTTCCTTTCTTTCTTTCTGGTGACCTCACTGACTCGCCGGAACACAACAACCCTCAAGGGAATTGTTATTTGGCAGCGGTATTCTGTGAGGTGGAGGTACTTCCCCAGTCGGGCAGTAAAAATACACTGTGCACTATCTCTCTTTTCGCCAGAGGAGGAGAGCCATAAGGATTTTTGTGTTGTTCGATTTTCATCTAAATATATAAAAGAAGAAACTGACTGACTGACATATCAACGCACAGCCCAAACCGCTGGGTCTATAGATTCCAAATTTGGCACATAGGTTCCTTATGACGTCTAGGGGTGCACTAAGAAAGGATTTTTCAAAATTCATCTCCTAAGGGGGTGAAACGGGGGTCCAAAGTTTGTATGGGGAAACAAGATTAGTTGGACTGTTTTATCTGAAACTTTACACGAGTACTTCTATAGATAAATGAATAAACACGTGTTTCAGGATTTTTCAAAATTCAACCCCTAAAAGGGTAAAATGGGGTGAAAAAGTCTGAAAATCGTCATGGGCATGGTTTTTATGGTTTATCAGGTCGCTGATTACGAAAACAACAACTATTTTATGATGTAACATAGCCGACGGTAACATAAAATCACCCCTGTGGGGATGCGATGGGATTGAATTATATAAAATAAGAAACTGAGTGACTGACTGATATTTATCAACGCACAGCCCAAACTGCTGGGTCTAGAGATTCCAAATTTGGCACGTAGGTTTCTTATGATGTCTCGGGGTGCACTAAGAAATAATTTTTGAAAATTCATCCCCTAAGGGGGTGAAACGGGGGTCCAAAGTTTGTATGGGGAAACAAGATTATTTGGGCTATTTTATCCGAAACTTTACACGAGTACTTCTATAGATAAATGAGTAAACACATGTTTCAGGATTTTCCAAATTCAACCCCTAAAGCGGTAAAACGGGGTGAAAAAATCTGAAAATCGTCATGGGTATTGTTTTTATGGTTTATCGGGTCGCTGATTATGAAAACAACAACTATTTTATAATCGAACATAGCCGACATGACATAAAATCACCCCTGTGAGGGTACGGTGGGGTTAAAATGTTATATAATATCAATATGGGTATTTATTGTATAGTTTTCTGGGACGTCAATTACAAAAATGGCATCGATTTGAAAATATCAACCCCTAAAAGGGTAAAATGGGGTCAAAAAGTCTGAAAATCGTCATGGGTATTGCTTTTATGGTTTATCGGGTCGCTGATTACGAAAACAACAACGATTTTAAAATTCTACGTGGCTAACGTGACCATCATTCTCTATTGAGGTGCGATGAGGTTGAAATGTCTATATATTATAAATGCGACAGAATGTCTGTTACCTTTTCATGCCTAAATTGCTGGACCGATTTAGATGAAATTTGGTTGAGGATGACCGGTCGAGTGCTCTTCCAACTGAGCTGCCAGGAAGGTTTGTGTTGCTGACGAATTTTTGCATCTTATATTCTACTGCGTGAGTCACAGTGTGGTTATTCCATTTTTCAAAATATTTATAATATTCTGGCAAGTTGGCCAAGACAACTATTTAAATAATAATAATAATAGTTTATTTCCAGAAAAAATACACAAATTTTATGCTTAAGTCTAACTTATTTAGCCAAGTATTATACAGCAGTAGTAATACAGCATCCGTAGCCGAACTAAGTTTAAAACCTGTATTTCAGCATACGGCGCCACTCGCCGTGGTGATTACCATTATTAGATATACATACAATTACCCGCAGAAGTAGCCGCTGAACCTATCTTAACAATACTTACTCGGTGTATTGTAGAAGGTCATTTCCCTGGCATTTTGCGAAGTGGTGTTATAAAAATAATACCAAAAGGCGGTGATAAACCACCGGACGATCCGAAGTCCTACCGTCCTATTACTCTGCTACCGTCGTTGGGTAAGCTGCTCGAGCGCTTGGTTGTGCCACGGTTGCTGCCCGGTGGCCCGCGATTTCATAAAAATCAGTACGGCTTCACCATTGGCAAGTCTACTGTTGATGCTGCGCTCGCAGTGCGCAAAGTTGTTGAACTCTCGGAGAGCAAGTATGTTGTAGCTATCTTCTTAGATATCTCAGGTGCCTTTGATAATGCTTGGTGGCCAATGTTGTTGCTGAAACTTAAGGTGAGAGGTTGCCCTAGCAATATCTACTCTCTCATTAGATCGTACTTTTTGAATGGTACAACTAAATTAAAACTTGGCCATTATGTTGCTTCAAAGGTGCTCACGCAGGGCTGCCCCCAGGGTTCAGTGTTGGGACCGTATCTCTGGAATATCGGTTTTGATGATTTTTTTAGCCTACCCTTACCGGAAGGGTGCTCGTTAACTGGTTACGCTGACGATGGTCTCTTATTAATCAATGCAAATTCAAGATCTAGCATAGAGAAACTAGCCAACACTAGCCTAGGCTTAATTTCAGATTGGGGTTATCGTAATCGTCTCGATTTTGCGCCACATAAAACATATCAACTCTTGCTTAAGGGAAATTTACAGGTTTCACCGCGATTTCATTTTAATGGAGTATCTGTTGCTGATAGAAGTTCGGTTTGTTACTTAGGTTTGCTTTTGGACAGAAATTTTAATTATATTGAGCACATGAAGCAAGTAGGTGAAAAAGCAAAAAAGAATTTCTATGCCCTAACACGAATTTCTACCTCTACGTGGGGATTAACTTTCAAAACGTTAAAAACTATTTATACCGCCACATACTTAGGTTGTGTTACGTACGGTTCACCTGCGTGGGCAGATAGGGCTACTATAGGTGCAGCACGTCGTAAATTACTTCAAAGCCAGCGCCTTGCTCTGATATTTTTATGTAAGTCGTATAGAACTGTAAGCACCGAGGCACTACCCGTGCTAGCAGGTGTGTTACCGGTAGACTTAGAAGTACAACGCCGCGCTTCAATGTACTATACATTTAAAAATATGGTCCCTGATTTCTTGAAAACGCGTGATCGTGAAAAAATAGTTAGACTGTTCAAACCTATTAATGAAGTATTTGAAACATTGCTGTCTGAATGGCAGGAAAGGTGGGAAACTTCTACCAAAGGACGCCACTTGTATCTGTTCTTTCAATCGGTAAGAGATAGATTAAAGAAAAAGTGGTTAGAAGTCGACCACCCCGTTGCGCAATTTTTAACTGGACATGGCAATTTTAAAGCTAAACTCTTTTCGTTTAAATTAGTGCCGTCGCCCTTATGCGAATGTTCTACTGCTAATTCTGAATTCGATCAAACAGCACACCATGTTCTCTGGGAGTGTGATCTTTGGCAGCGGGAGCGGGATGACATGTTGAATTCATTGCAAGTTGCATCCGGGGTAGTATACTATTCAGATTTGGTAGCAACAAGGGAGAATTACCAAGCGTTCAGACGATTTTGCAATTCATATTATTGGAATCGATGTGTTAGGTAACAACTCAATGTTTTAGGTCCCTAATAGTGTTAGAAACTTAAAATCCGTGGTGCACGGCAGTTGAGCTTCACTTGACTAGCCATCTCTTTAGGCTTTTAATGCCTTATTTGCCATATTGCTGTCTCTCACATTGCTAAGAGGGGAAGTCAATTCCAAAAGCTTCCTACTCCTACTAATTTCTTCTGATTAAATTCGTTGTGAGTTCCAAGGCAGCCGTAGTTTTACCCCTGGGACTGCAATGGACTTCATTGTTCATTGCCTTTTTTGGTGGTCGCCGCTGTTAATCCTGGCTACACAGGAGATACAGTGGTGGGAATGTGTGGTGGGCCCCCGTCCCAAATACATACAATTACATATTGCATACAAATTACACTTTTAACTAATATAACTAAACATATAAAAAAAAATACAAGTATAAATAATAATAAGATACATTGAGTCCTGGGAAAGGACATACCTATGATAGTTTTTATCCCAGAAATTACCTATTATTGTTATTTATTGTACCCGTAAGGCGGTAACGTGACCATCATCCCCTATTGGGGTACGATGGCGTTGAAATGTCTAAAATGTGGTGAAAAAGTCTGAAAATCGTCATAGGTATTGTTTTTATGGTTTATCGGGTCGCTGATTACGAAAACAACAACTATTTTAAAATTCAACTTGGCTAACGTGACCATCATCCTCTATTGAGATGCGATGAGGTTGAAATGTCTATATATCAATATACATATGTATCGTTTTTACGGGTTTTCGGAACACCAATCCATACTAATATTATAAATGCGACAGAATACCTCTTCACGCTTAAATCGCTGGACCGATTTAGATGAAATTTGGTTGAGAGATACCTTGAGTCCTGGGAAAGGATAAACCTAAGATAGTTTTTATCCCAGAAATTACCTATTATTGTTATTTATTGTACACATAGGGCGGTAACGTGACCATCATCCCCTATTGAGGTGCGATGGCGTTGAAATGTCTAAAATGTGGTGAAAAAGTCTGAAAATCGTCATAGGTA
Source organism: Hypsopygia costalis (assembly GCA_937001555.2). Classification (NCBI taxonomy): domain Eukaryota; kingdom Metazoa; phylum Arthropoda; class Insecta; order Lepidoptera; family Pyralidae; genus Hypsopygia; species Hypsopygia costalis. The sequence continues at coordinate 13,125,059 of OW443344.2, forward strand.
TTGTTTTTATGGTATATCGGGTCGCTGGTTATGAAAAAAAAACAACTATTTAATAACCCAACATAGCCGACGTGATAACTCTGTAGGGGTGCAATGGGGTTGAAATGTCATAATATTCATATGGGTGTTGATTCTATGGTTTTCTGGGACGTTAATGTTTGTATGGGAAAACGAGATTAGTTGGTTTGTATGGGAAAAGATTAGTTGGACTATTTTATCCTAAATTTTACACGAGTACTTCTATTGATTAATGAGTAAACACGTGTTTGCCCCGAATGTCACGCGAGCGAAGCCGCGGGCGAAAGCTAGTCCTTCATAAGATCGATATAATATATTTTTTTAAAGAATTAATTGATCCGATTTCACGTACAGTTGTCTACATGCTAGAGAATTATTCGAAACTCGGAGGCGCAGAGGAAGAGCAGCTTCGCTTGTTGTAAAGAAGGGAAGCCACCGTGCGAGCTCCAGGTGGGCAGCCAGAGCTGCGAAGGCGTGCCTGTGCCTACCCTTCGTTACGCAGAACTGAGGCGAAGAGGCCGCACTTCCCGTAGCCCCGAAAACGATGCAGACCTGTATTATTATTTAATCGATATTACCAAAAAAAGAGATATTACCAAAACTTTAAATTGCCTCTCTGCTGGCATGCCACACTTGACTGACTATATTGAAATGGATTAGGTGCTCGTAAATAATAGATGTTCACTTTGTGCGAATCATAATTTAGTAATTGTAAATAATAGGGGTAATAAATTATTAAAATTAGGCGTAAAAAACTTTGAAATTAAAAATAAATTACGCTAATAGGTGGTATGCCAACAGTTAGGAGTAAAATCATGCGATCCTTATATATTTTTATAATTAATCAGTGTCAAAAATCCAGTTATAGGGTAACCATACCATGCGATTTATAAATGTTTATTAGTAGATGTTGCAAGAAAGATATTCAAAATTTCATAATTACGTTCAACAATTATTTATGAAACAAATCGACAGATAAAGATTAAAATTTGCTAAAATTTAAGAGTTATGTGCAATGTGCCTGCATGACAAGCCGCATCGCTTCCTCATACAAAATTATCTAGGCAAAGCTGGCATCCCCTTAATGCAACAAAGTAACAGTCTGATAAGTTATCTCTTGAACCTTTGCACGCCTAGTCATCCGTTAGGCTATTCTCCTCTAACTGTTATCACTAACTATAACAGTTGACTCTATGTAAGCTAACAGCTAGTTCTATGTCATACAAAGTAACCAATTCCGTTATAGGTATATTACAATACATATCATGAAACACAGTCCCCCGTCGCGTCTTTCTGTCTGTTTAAATGTGATGAACACAAAAACTACTATACGGAACACCATTCAGAGTGATTAGTAATAAATATTCCTGGACAAATTACACACTGCCATCTAGTCCCAAACTAAGCAAAGCTTGTACTATGGGTACTCGATAACTGATACTATAGTTATTTAACATATGTATTTCTTTGTAAATGCATACATATAATACGTAGAAAACACCCATGCTAACACATACAGACATTTTCATGCACACAAATATTTGTATTGAGCGGGAATCGAACCCGCGACCTCGGAGTCAAAGTGGCCATTGCTAGTTCGACTACAGAGCTCGTCTTAAGTGCGAGTTTTTTTGGCCACATTCGAACTTGTTGACGTTTACAAGGCCACCAGATTGAGGTTTCACATTGTCTTCGATTATACATATATAACTAACTAATAAGTATATGATCAAAGCATATTGTGAATTTACCAGATGCGTGTTACATCCAAATTACCCTGGTTGCTCATTTCAAAATGTGAGCAAGTAAGCCACATAATTTTGATAATATGTAACACGCATTTTATAAATAAACAACATGAGAGTTCTTCTCTATTTGGTCGGTTTGTTTACGTTGACACGATCGAACGCGAACAAAAAACTAGCACTAAACACTCCCTGGAAAGGAAGGAGATGCTGCGTTGGCAGCGGGGGCAGCGGCGCGCGAGTAATATTTTATGCGTTAATATGGCTACGGTAACCGCTTCACATCAGGTGGGCCGTATGCTTGTCTGCCACCCGACGTAGTATAAAAAAAAAAATGTCCTAGTATAGAGGGCGTCCGGGGAGCGTCCGTGCGGGGTTTCATTTGTAGTCCAGGACTCCAGGGTTTAAAGTCTTAAATCACTACCGCCCGCTCCATGCCGCGAATAACCATATTGTAACAGAATAAAAAAATAGTACTAAAAAACACAGATGACATGTACAGGTTTTAAGATTCAAAATCTGGGGTCTTCACGCATCTTGTTCTGGTTGCTGGCGTTTAGAGATGGCAACCCTAGCTATAGGCTAGGTAATATCACACTACGTCCAATAGCAGCGAAGCATCAATGAAAAATGTAGCAAAACCAGGGAAAATCCTCAGGCGACTCAGTTCACGTGGGCTGAAAATAATGAGTCCCTGCAGCTTTTTATTCGGCAATTATACGCAAGCTATAATTTTATTGCCGCTCGAATAGTATCAGTCGTGTAGATAATGAAACATAAAATATCTTGTCCATAAAGTTATTAACTCTATGATCTTGTTTTAACTAATATACGGAGAAGGTAGGCTCTAAAAATATTAATAATAGTTGACTAACTTAAGGTGATGAATTGATGAACCTTTTTATTTTAATTAGGTACTCAGGATGTGATATTATTTGATACGAGAACACGCGCCGCTCCTAGTTTTTTTCTCATTTAAAAAAAAAATCGACTTTTAATGAAACATGAATGTCGTATTCCAAATATTATCACTTATGTTATTGAACGAGCAACTCTTGTATTTTTTTTACTATGTAGGGAAAAAACCGAACCACCTGATGAGAAGCGATTACCGTAGCCATATTAGCGCTCGTAACATGAAAAAATGCTCGCACGCCGCCACCCCCGCTGCCAACGCAACAACTCCTTCCTTTCTGGTGACCTCACTCACTCGCAGAAACACAAAAACCCTCAATGGAATTGTTATTTAGCTGCGGTATTCTGTGAGGTGAAGGTACATTCCCCAGTCGGGTAGCTTACAATTACGCTCCCTACCTCTCTTTTCGCCAAAGCTTCGTTTGTCAGTCAGCAGGGTGCATCACGTGTAGGTGAAGTTGGTTTCGGTTCAAAGATGTTGATGAAGCAATTACACCCCAATTCTGGAGATCATTAGTCTATTTAGAGAGTAGGGCGCCCAACCAAAGTTGTCGCCCGATATGAGGTCAGCCCCCTTAGCACCATCTCTTAATGCTTTTACTGAATAGAAAGCTTATTTATACCAATGAATAAGCGACTCTATTTCGAATAGAATAGAGTCGCTTATTCATTGGTATGAATAAGCATTCTATTCAGTTATTGAATCGCAATAAGAGATGGTGGTAAGGGGGCTGCACTCTAGAACTTTCCTCCCTCATCTGCCATCACTGCCTTGGCAAATGTGGGCGGCCCACTGCTACTTTAGCTTGCTGACTAAGCGTTATGGAATGCGGCGTGTTCTGCGTATTGGCTGCAACAGATATAATGTCATACAATTGTAAATATTGTCAGACAAATTACACAGTGCCATCTAGCCCCAAAGTAAGCGAAGCTTGTGTTATGGACAACTGATAAACATACGTAAATACATTTTTTTTTTGTAAATACATACTTATGATACATAGAAAACACTCAGACCAAGACAAACAGTTCATGCACACAAATGTATGTCTTGTGCGGGAATCAAACCCACGAGCGTTGGTGTCGAAGCCGCGTCATTGACCGCTAAGCCACCGAGCTCGTCTCAATACCTCCGAACTGAGCTGAACTCAAAACTGTCAACATCACAGTTTGTGTTCATAAGGTCGGTTTTTAGGGTTCCGTACCTCAAAAGGAAAAACGGAACCCTTATAAGATCAGTTTGTTGTCCGTCTGTATGTCTGTCTGTATGTCTGTCTGTATGTCTGTATGTCTGTCTGTATGTCTGTCTGTCTGTATGTCTGTCTGTATGTCTGTCTGTCAGTCTGTCTGTCAAGACCCTCTAAGTAGAGAAGTATCGTGGAGGTATCAAGCTGAAATTTGAACTGTAGACTCAAATCTACGGTCCCATGAAGTTGTAAAAAAATCAAACTGCTAAGTTTACGTAAAAAAAGATACGGCCTTTTATTCAGCAAAAAACGTATAAGTATTTCGACACAGTGTCAAGGGAATCAAAACTCATAGGGTACTTCCCGTTTACCTAGAACTATGAAATTTAGCAAGCAACATCGTTATAGACTACAAGTACAAGAATAAATCTCGAAACTATACATTTGTATATAAATCTTAAAAAATAGGGGGTCAATATTTTTTATATTGGGTCGAAATTTCAAATTCAAGCTTCTAGTTCAAATGGGGTATCATATGAAAGGGCTTGAGGTCCATATTGCAAAAATATATATTATTTATCTTTTCCGACGCATTATTTCTTATTTATACTGTAAAATATCAAATTTATAATGATCCTACGTACGGAACCGTCGATGGGCGACTCCGACTCGCACTTGTCCGGTTTTTTGTTTGACATCTGACTTATTCGTTCTGATGATCTACTAACTATAAGCACTACCCGGCCATACAAATGTCGCATCTTTAATTACTGCAGAAACAATAGCGTATGCTAAGCATAAATGAGAATGTGTGCGTGCGGCGCCCTACAAACTGTTCCAGATTCGTCTAAGAGGGGAGATGAGGTCGATGCGAGAGAGCGGCAGAGAGTGTCTCTACTGGATGTACGTATAGTATTATTACTTTTACTGTGGTACCGGTATGTATGATTAGCTGGTACCCGAAACTTGTTTTCCCGTGGGAATGAAACGTTTTTCTGTGTTAAAAGTAGGGTATTGCCGTAAAAAAACATGTAAAAGAAGGTTAGGACGCAGAGAAAGGACAAACAAACTAACAATCACAATATTAACAAAATCGTTCACTGTCTAAGCTATAATATGCCTGTGGACTGCACTGCCGCCGGTCAAAATGAAAATGTCCCAGTCGCTTGACTCCTTTTAACTTCAAGTATTATGTATAGTATGTTGTTTAGTTTTTAGGGTTCCGTACCCAAAGGATAAAAAGGAACCCTATAACTAAGGCTCCGTTGTCCGTCCGTCCGTCTGTCACTAGGCTGTATCTCTTGAACGGTGATAGTTAGAGAGTTGAAATTTTCACAGATGATGTATTTCTGTTGCCGTTATAACAACAAATACTAAAAAAATATAAAAATACTATGGGAGCCCCCTTAAATATGTAGTTTATTCTAAACTACATATTTAAGGGGGCTCCCATACAACAAACGTGATTTTTTTGCTCATTTCTGCTCGTAATTTCTAATGGCAATAGGTAAACGCTTGAAATACTCACATAATATTTAGTTATATAATCCCTTTAAAAAGAAATAATTAAATAAAAATAAAACAAATATTTAAGGGGGTAACTCTCTTTCAAGCATTCTATGGTTGACTGGCCGTGTGGTTTCCGGCAGACTAGAATAGAATCACTCCGTGTATTCCCGTGGATGTCGTACAAGGCGACTAAGGGAAATACATTATAAATCATCGATCAGGGCTCCCCAACCCGTCTGGCCAGCGTGGGGAGTGTAGGTCAAATCCTCCTTCCGTCTAGGACGGACGAGAGAGGGTCGTGCTCCTGTAGTGGAGACTAAAATGGACCTGATGATGATGATGATGGGTGACTGGAAGAGATCCCTATTGGGATAAGTCCGCCATTGCAATGTTTTTTTTGTATATTATGTACATATGTTTTATATACAACTAGTTGACCCGGCGAACTTCGTACCGCCTAACAGACGAACTTTATGGTATGGTATTAAAGTTCAAATTGACTTTTAAGTACTATTACGAATCGTTTGTATGGGCGTATACAAAAGTATTGTTTTTAGATTTTTTCAGGCAATTTTTTTTTCTCTACGTAGTACCATCCTCGTACTTCAAGGAATATTCTAAAACAAGAATTAGCGAAATCGGTTCAGCTGTTCTAGAGATTTGCGCTTAGCAACACATTATATTATAATAGGAGATAAAGTTTTACAAACAAACAAAACAACATTAGTATGGAAGTATGGATAACGTAGGTAATACCTATAATGATATGGTATATTAATAATTATATTAAATAGGTAGCATAACTGTCGGAAATTGATAATAATAATTTAAATGAAGTACCTATTGTAATATTCCCTGAAATTAGGTACGTTGTTTCTATTTAAAGCGTTACAGGAAAGCCATTATCTACTTACCAACTCGTACATACCTTTATCCTGTTGTTTTTTTTTTTAATATTTTTTTATACTAAAATATACCTACATTAAACTAAAACTAATGTAAAATCGAGCAGAATATTTAAAAATAAAATATTTACAAAGAGGTAAGAAAAAAGGAAGAAAAGAAATAAAACAAAAAATAAGTAAAAAATTTCCCCCAAATCGTTGCCCGTCGGTAACGTACCAAGAATGCTGGCAGCATTACCTCGCTGAATAACAATGCTAATCCTGTGAGCAAGATAAAACTAGTTTTTATACTACGTTGGGTGGCAGACAAGCATACGGCCCGCCTGATGTGAAGTGGCTACCGCAGCTATATTAATACTCGCAACATAAAATATCGCTTGCTTTGTTTTTGGTTCCGACTGGAGCCGCATAGCAACTGCCCTTGAAATCACAGAGTATTGTAGAATACGAGCTTTTGCCATTTGCGTTCCAATTGACGGACCACATTGAAAACAATCGGGACCGACGGCTGAATGTGGTCTCCGAAGCATGGAGGAGCTCGAGATAAATAAACCCATCCATAGACAGGCTACGATCGACGTTACTTAACTTGCGTGATTGAATAGACTGACGCGCACAACGACGCCATCGAGCTTCTCTATATTTACAAGTAATCTTAATTGCACAAAACCTTATAAAAACCTAGCTGACCCGGTAAACGTTGTTTTTCCATAAAAAATAAATAACAACCTATTCTTAGACCGACTGATTATACATATAAAATTTCATCAAAAACGTTCAAGTCGTTTCGGAGGAGTAGAGTAACTAACATTGTGACACGAGAATTTTATATCTTCTAAAAAATATACAAAAGGCGAACCTAATTAGCATTATCTGGGTACCAGTTTACCTCTGGAACATTATGAACTTTTGTAGATGGCTGGAATATCCGTATATATAGTTACTTAAATATATCAACATAAATACATACATTATTTGCCTCTTCGATAAAAGCAATGAAATACATAACAATTTAAATATAGAACAAATAACAAATGAATTAATATTGTACGTATGTCAAAAAAAAAACTAAATAAACCACAATTACCCAATAATTAACTTGTACAACTTTAGATGTACAAGTTTTTTGTCAAATAGATATTATTATATGTATGTAGGTAATATACATATAATAATATCTATTTGACAAAAATAAAATATAATTAAGATTACAGCAAAGGTGGCAAGGTTCATTGCAGTGATTTGACATGATGCCCACGGCCTCCCTCACCAGGCGCACCGCTCGCCATCGTCAGGGAATGCATCTTCACACAATGGACCCTAAGTGGTCGCGTACTGTGCGGTTCCAGAGAAGTTTTCTCCTGTGTATTGTCAAACTATGGAATGAATTGCCTGTCGAGGTTTGCTCAGGAGACTACAGCATAGGGTTCTTCAAAAAAAGCGTGGAGAGGATTTTACAGGATCGGCAACGCGTGTGTGATACCCCTGGTGTTACAGGCCTTCATAGGTTATGGTAACTACTTTCCATCAAGCAGGCCGTACGCTTGTTTTTCCACTTTAATGGTATAATTATATTTAATGGTATAAACTCTGGGCCGGTGCGCCCCAGTACGTGATTGCTCCATTTGACCGCATACAACGAAGAGAAGTTCCAGTCATCGGTGACCCAATGATCACGGATCGATTGGATTCTCTCTCTACACGCAGAGACGTAGCGTATCTTTGCGTAGGTAAAATGTTTAGGTCTTTTCTTTGGGGTGTAAATAGTTCATCAAGATCTTTGAACCAAAGCGAACTTCACCTGCACGTGGTGCACCCTGCTGAATGACAAACGAAGCTCTGGCGAAAAGAGAGGTAGGGAGCGTAATTGTAAGCTACCCGACTGGGGAATGTACCTCCACCTCACAGAATACTGCAGCCAAATAACAATTCCCTTGAGGGTTGTTGTGTTCCTGCGAGTGAGTGAGGTCACCAAAAAGAAAGGAAGGAAATGCTGTGTTGGCAGCGGGGGTGGCGGCGCGTGAGCAATATTTTATATTGCGAGCGTTAATATGGCTACGGTAACCGCTTCACATCAGGCGGGCCGCATGCTTGTCTGCCACCCGACGTAGTATGAAAAAAAAAACATAAAAGGAACTATACAAACTATATCACGGTGAGCGCTCGGATGAGCTGTTTGATTTGATACCTTCCGCTGAATTCCACTATCATACAATTCGCCATAAACTAAAATTCCATCCATATCATCTTGATTATTGGCGATCTACTACAGTACGTTTCCTAAGACATTTTGTACCACGAACGGTGAAATTGTGGAATCAACTTCCCTCAGCGGTATTTCCGAACAACTACGACATTGGTGTCTTCAAGAACAGAGTCTTTATTTCCCCTAAAAAGCTGAAAATGGATCGGCGACCCCTTGGTACTGTTGGTCTCTATGGGCGGTGGTGATTGCTTTCCACCAGGTGACCCGCATGCTTGTTTGCCCCCTGACATATATAAAAAAAGTATCAGATAGTATGAGAGCACCTGTTTTTTAACTGAATCGCGTCTGTGTGCTTTCCTAATAGCGTATTTGAAGGGCTGATGTTCTTTCAATATAACGAGAGTATCATAGGTATCTTCAAAAATATGCACAGCTAGCTCATAATACGCATATCAAAGCAGAAATACCAACGGTGTCATATTATATTTCTCTTGACACAACAGCTAACTGGGGAATACCTATTATTATCTACAGGTCAAATGATAACGTACTATATAAAATTTGTATTAATTGTAATTCATTTGTTATTGAACAGTTGCTGGGAGAACACTTTAAATGTAATTAACAAAAATGTTAATCAAAAGCATTAGTAATATTTCTATCATAGTATTATTAGTGTACTTTTTAACAGTTAGAGGACAAAGTGATGTGAAGAGTAGTTTGACATTTGTAATCGATGACACTGGATCTATGAGAGATGATATCGAGCAAGTAATTGAGAATGTGAAGCTGGTTTTTGATACCATTACTTATTCAAATAAGTCGGAAATCGAAAATTTTGTGTTGGTGACTTTTAATGACCCAGGTAAGCTTTTTTTTTTATACTACGACGGGAGGCAGACAAGCATACGGCCCGCCTGATGTGAAGCGATTACCGTAGCCAGATTAACGTTCGCAACATAAAATATCGCTCACGCGCCGCCACCCCCGCTGCCAACGCGGCAGAAGGGAGCGTGCCAACATCACTTTTGTACTGAAAGGTAGAAAATCTTGCAGCCGTCTCCAAGAATGAAGCGACAATGTTTTATCCATCACAATACCTAGATTGCGAACAGATGAAGAGAAAGGTATAATGGTACCAGAGAAAACAATGCTAGGTATTGTCCTGGTTACCAGTTTGGAAAGAAAATAAGGACTTCCTATTATAATGGCCTGGGATTTTGCAGAATTCATTTTTAAACCGTAATTTAGGGACCAATTTGCAATTGCAGCAAGGTCAGGATTGATAATTTTTATAGCTTGTGCAAAGTTATCCAGAGGGGCAGCGGTATAAATTTGATTGGTCTTACTGTGGTGAATAAAAAGTTTAAATAAATAAACTTTCAACCTTTATTTCATACAAAAAAGCTTTGTATTTTGACTTAAAGTTTTATACTTGGACTCTTTAATAAATATAAATAAAGCTACTTATTAGAAATCAAGCGGAGTCAAATAATTACACAAGATGAGTTAATTCAAAAAATTAATTATGCTTTTTTTTAGTTATGAAAGAAGAAACTAGGATTAGTCTTACCACCACGGAAATTAGGAAAAGATATCATGAAAAAGATGGCATGTATCAGAAATCGCGAGTAGCAATTCGAGCAGCATCTTTAATTTTAACTCAATTTTATTTTTTACTTTTTATGCCCGATATCCTTTCCTAATTTCCGGTATTACATTGTAAAAGTATTTAATCTTTAATAAATAATGTAAGTGCTTAGTGTCACTTAATTTCTTTTATTTAATATCTACTCATAAGTTTGCAAAAACTAGATTGCGAAGTTCGATTCATCCTTTCGTTGGCACGTTCACTTTGATCAAAATGACTATGGTTGACCTGAAAATCCTACCATTGTCTAGCAAATTTAACTTTTCATTGCAAATTTGGGATTGGGAACTCACTGGAAAGGTTGTAAGCTAGAGGAGTTTCTAAGAGTAGAATAAATTATTGAAACGCCGTAGTTTTTTTTTTAAATTCCGGTTGAATTTGATCGCAAAGATTGTTTTTCTTAGTAATTCGTTTTTTAAAACGTAATTTCATATTTCTTAGCGCTGGTTTGAAGGAAGTTTGGACGTATTTCAATCACAAATGTTTATACCCAACAAATAATAAGAAATAAATTGTAAAAAAAATTAAAATAAATAAGTCACTTGCTTGAAGGTAATATTTTGGAAAAATCTCAATAAAGTATAAAAATTGATTATGGCCCAAACTATAAAACTTTAGTTAGGGAAAGGTCCAATAATTAGCAAATGACAGGCAGATAGGGCAACTATAGGTGCAGCACGTCGTAAATTGCTTCAAAGCCAGCGCCTTGCTTTGATATTTTTATGTAAGTCGTATAGAACTGTAAGCACCGAGGCACTACCCGTGCTAGCAGGTGTGTTACCGGTAGACATAGAAGTACAACGCCGCGCTTCAATGTACTATACATCTAAAAATATTGTCCCTGATTTCTTGAAAACGCGTGATCGTGAAAAAATTGTTAGACTGTTCAAACCTATTAATGAAGTATTTGAAACATTGTTGTCTGAATGGCAGGAAAGGTGGGAAACTTCTACCAAAGGACGCCACTTGTATCTGTTCTTTCAATCGGTAAGAGATAGATTAAAGAAAAAGTGGTTAGAAGTCGACCACCCCGTTGCGCAATTTTTAACTGGACATGGCAATTTTAAAGCTAAACTCTTTTCATTTAAATTAGTGCCGTCGCCCTTATGCGAATGTTCTACTGCTAATTCTGAATTCGATCAAACAGCACACCATGTTCTCTGGGAGTATAATCTTTGGCAGCGGGAGCGGGATGACATGTTGAATTCATTGCAAGTTGCATCCGGGGTAGTATACTATTCAGATTTGGTAGCAACAAGGGAGAATTACCAAGCGTTCAGACGATTTTGCAATTAATATTATTGGAATCGATGTGTTAGGTAACAACTCAATGTTTTAGGTCCCCAATAGTGATAGAAACTTAAAATCCGTGGTGCACGGCAGTTGAGCTTCACTTGACTAGCCATCTCTTTAGGCTTTTAATGCCTTATTTGCCATATTGCTGTCTCTCACATTGCTAAGAGGGGAAGTCAAATTCCGAAAGCTTCCTACTCCTACTAATTTCTTCTAAAAAATCAATTCAAATTTCATTTAAAGAAATGGTTAATCAACAAGTGTTTCTACAGTGTTCAAGAATATTTGCAAAACAGTCAGAAATTTTGATTGTAATGTTATATTGTATAATGTTAAGTTGTCATTTAATACTGACTCTCTATTGACATATCATAATTTGTTCCATATTGACATATTAATTCATTATTGTAAATTATTATTTTGACATATATATATTTCATATAAATTTAACTGAATGATGTTTGTAATCATAGTGACCGATACAATAATTTGAATTGAATAGTCGGTTTTATTGTAGGATCTGAGTATTTAGATAATATTTTCAATAAATTTTGAACCTAGGTTTTAGGACAAAGGGACTTTAAAACTCTATTACATGTCGCCTGAGACTAAATGTGTGTGACAACATTATAATATCTTTCATCTCTAACCGACCACATTTACAGTAATAAAAAATCATTTCATTTTCATTTCATTTCTGATTAAATTCGTTGTGAGTTCCAAGGCAGCCGTAGTCTTACCCCCGGGACTGCAATGGTTTTCATTGTTCATTGCCTTTTTTGTTGCTCGCCGCTGTTTATCCTGGTTTTACACTGGAGACACCGTGGTGGGAATGTGTGGTGGGCCCCCGTTCCAATTTAATTAGCAAATGACCTCCTCTGTTTGTGGATTTTCTATGGCGGGTTCAGTTCCAGTCATCCTGTATTTACTCTATTGTTTATTGTTAAATGCTGTGGTCAAATTGAGAATAGATTAATATAAATATGGTCGAATTTCGACCACTGGGCGACCCCTAGTATAGCTAAAATTGAGTTAATGTGAATGAATTTATGGTTTTATTTTAATATTCACTGTATTTGTATTTTCAGATGTAAAAACTTTAGCTATAACAAAAGATGAAGACGTTTTCATAAGAGAACTGGAGTTCATTGATGTAGGTGGTGGAGGTATAGATTGCCCAGAATATGCTATGAAGGGAATTGAAAAGGCACTTGAGGAAAGTCTTCCTGGGTCTTATTTTTATGTATTCACTGATGCGTCAGCTAAAGACTACAACGAGACAGAGCGAGTTCAAAGCTTGGCTATTAGTAAGCGAATTCAGGTAAATAAAAATTAGAATTGGTTACCTTTTGCCTTCGGTTTCGCTCCGCGTGAATTCAGTACCTCGATGAACCGTAAAAAGTATCTTATGTGTCAACTTCGAAACATATTGTATATATATATGTCAAATTTAATTCCAATCAGATTTTACTGTTTAGCCGATTTTCGTATCACAATGTTTGTGGTCGCACTCCTCCGAAACGGCTGGACAGATTTTTATGATTTTTTTATGTATTTAGTAGATATTATGAGAACAGCCCCCTTACCACCATCTCTTATTGCGATTCAATAACTGAATAGAATGCTTATTCATACCAATGAATAAGCAACTTTATATCAAACGGAATAGAGTCGCTTATTCATTAATAAGCAATTTATTCAATTATTGAATCGCAATAAGAGATGGTGGTAAGGGGGCTGGTCGTAAACTACATATATTTCATATATTAGGGGTGTGTGTCCCTATCCGGATTTTTTTTGACAATTTTTTTTTTGTATCATTTTTCGCATCAAAAATACATAAAACTCCAAATTCAATATAATTACTAGAAATACCTTATATCTATTTAATTACGGAATCATTGCCTACGCACACTTCCATACAGTTTGTTTGTCTTTTTTTTTTTATACTAACTTCGGGCGGAAGACAAGCATACGCCCGCCTGATGTAAATACATTAACCGTACTGTAGCCATAATAACAGTTGCAACATGAAATATTATTCGTGCTCAGCCACCTCCGCTGCCACCGCAGCAACAACTTCCTTTTTAGTAACTTCAATTACTGGCAGGAACACAACAAGCTTCAATAAACTAGTTATTTTGCTGCTTCTCAATCAAAATCAAAATCAATATGTACAACTAAGATGGCAAAAAGCATACAACCTGTCCGATGGTAAGCAGTGATCTCAGTCTTTGGATGCTCGCAACACCAGAGGAAGTGTATTCATTAGTTATTAAATATAATTAATATTTTATTATCATCATACATGTGCAGCATTGGTACCTACCTATTTTATTTTTCAGATCGTGTTCCTTTTAACGGGTAAATGCGAGCAAAAAAACGACATCGATAGACAGAGATATGAAGCATATCATACTCTGGCTAAAGCTACCGGAGGACATGTGTTTCAAATGGAAAAACCCGAAGTTGGAAAGGTAAAATATATGTTTTTTATCACATCTAAACGAAAAGAGCTAGTTTGTTCTACGTTAACAGGGATTACAATAGCGTTTTAATCCCTAGAAACTAAAAGTGATTTGAATTAGGAATGTGGATATTGTTAGTAAAAGTTTCAATCACCAAAGAGATCAATCGCAAAAATTGTATAATAAATAAATAAATATTTCTGGGCAATTTATACAGCGCCATCAAGTCCCAGATTAAGCTTAAAGCTGATAAGGGTACTAGATAACTGAGGAATGTACATAAATACGTTTTTTTTTGTAAAAACATACTTACATAGACATAAATTACATAGACCAACTTACACAAACACCCAGGCCAAGACAAACAGACATGTTCATGTACACAAAATGTTTGTCATGTGCGGGGATCGAACCCGCGACCTCAGAGTCAAAGTAGCCATTGCTAGCCATCGACCACTGGATTCGTCATTGTAACACAAAATTAAACGCTTGTCATAACAAATATAAACAAATTACAGGCTGTATAATAATGTAACAGCGCGCTTGCCAAATTAAATAAAAAACATCGGACGCGCAGCATCCGCCACCATAGCGATTTTTTTTTCGAAATCCCGAATTGATATCTGAAAATTACTACTTTTTGAAGCTCTACACAAATCCGAAGTCAGAATTTCTAAATTTTGAGTTTCATGGCAACGGACAGACAGAACGACCGGACGATTTCATAAGCTCAATGAATTTCGCTGAATATAAATGAATAAATAAAAAACGCGCGAAATACATTCTACCTTCGTTCATAATTGGTTACTTAAATTCGGATTTTAATTTAGATTTATAAAACCTAGCTGACCCGACAGACGTCGGCCTGTCTTCTTAACAATGAACATTGAATTCTAATTGGTTTCGCGCAATCTGTCAAATGACTGACAGTTGTATCAAACGACATAAAGTTTATTTGGACATTACAAAAGTCGATATGGTCGTTCAGATCGATGTATGTATCTTCCTCAAGTAGTGTGAATAAAGATATTATTCTCACATATTTATTTTGTCATAATATGTATATACAAAAAATATGCTTCACATCGGGAGCAACACAATTCAGCTCCAACGCATACTTTGAATCTCTCGCTTTTAAACTAGTTCTTCGCTTCCTATACAATCTACTTTTTTTTAAACAAAGACATTTTTTATGAGACGACCGTATCTGTCAAATAATAGAACATAAGAAAACTAGATTTAAGTTTAATTAAAAAAGCTGTTTATCAGTTACCTAGTACACATAGTATTGCTTACTTTAGGAATTCTTCTCATAACTCACGGGTCAAGCCCGTTCATTTGATAGGCGTGCGCGGGGACATTATTATCATCATCATCATCAGGTCATTTTAGTCTCCACTACAGGAGCACGATCCTCTCTCGTCCGTCCCTGACAGAAGGAGGGTTTGGCCTACACTCCCCCCGCTGGCCAGACGGGTTGGGGAGGCCTGATCGCTGTTCTAGAATGTATTTCCCTTAGTCGCCTTGTACGACATCCACTACATTATTATATTATTATTAATTTGTCTAGAAATAATTATGTAGAAATGTATTTATTAATGTATATCATACTTAAAGTACATACGCTTTCTTTTAGGCTCTGAACTATATCGCCAATACCGTGGAAAAAAGACTAACTCCACTGGCTAACAAAAATTTTCCACCAGGAGATCATAAATTTAACGTAAGTAATATGTTATTAAGTGCTAAGTATATCGTTTATATGGCTATACGGGGTGGTGATTTAGCTACGAGCACTTAGTCACCTGCAATATTTGAGGGTAACGTAGGGGTAGTCGTGTTCTAAGTAAAATAATGGTGATAGCATTATATCTTTAAAATATTAATTAACTAGTGTAATTATCATTTATATGCATTGTTTACCAAACTCATTGTTCCCCTAACGCCCCTAATGCGGCGGCGCGGCGCCGCTACGGCAAATGGAGAGCGGGGTGCGCTCGTCTCGTGCGCCGGGCGCTGAGTGTTAACTAGTGTTGACTATCCTTGAAAAATATGACAATTCGAGAAAAAAACTTAGTATATTATTTGGGTAGTATATCACATATAGATACAGTTCCTTAAATATTGCAGGTGAATAGATCGTCAACCTGTATAATAGAGTATTGTACATGTCATGTTAGTCACACGTCGCAAGGGTTTCAAGAGGTGATAGACACAACAAAATATGTTGAATAACGTTACTGTAAGAATACCGGTATATATTACCCATATTATATCCAAATGAACAGATCGCCTGAGGATGCCTCGCATAGAGGCAAAACACGTGTCGCAGAGACGACCACAGCAGTCGAGGCAGCAGCAGTCGCACGTGTCTTCTGTTTCAGATGTGGGAGATTCGCCGAGACGATCGCAGCAGCTAGAGCAGAGTCGACCAAGGCAGCCACGGCAGTCGCATGTATCTAACAAATGGTAGTGGGTGGGTGCCAGCCGGCAGTAGTTTGCACGAACTAATTGGTGGCGAAAGCACGCAAAGTAGTGTAGATCAAATTGTCTGTAAATTTGACCTCCGCAAAATTACATGAATTTCAAAACTTTGCAACGCAGAGTTGGTTTTTGTTTTAGTAATAATAATCAAAAAACTTTCATTACAGTTCACGGTGGATGGCGGGATTGGAGATGTTACTGTTGTGGTAGCTGGTGAGAATCCTAGAGCAAAAGTATATGATCCTAACAACAAAGAGTGTGACACCAAACTTCTAGTCAACATATCGGGCACAGTAGTAAGTAACCATTAGAATTACAAAAAACATAACAATATTTTAATTAACATTAAAATACGTCTAAATCCCGTCATGTAAAAGACCGCTGAGCGATACCTGAGGGTATATTTTTTATTTATTTTTTACGTCCGGTGACAAGCATACGGCCCGCCTGATGTGAACCGGTCTAAAGGGGCGCGCCGGGAGGAATCTTCCGCAGCCGTTTGGGAGTGTACATATGTACATATTTTGTGCTGCCGACTAGATAACGGACCTATGGCGAAAGAGATGTAATTGGTCAGATGGTCAGTGAAATGTGCCAGTGATGGTCAGGACAAAAAAAAAGAAGGGTTTTTCCAGCAGGGTACTCATCCACGTGGCGTTGACTTTTGTAACGTCATTGGACTTCTCACAAACATAAATGTAGTTCATAATCACACGAAAACTGCAAAGTCGACCCTGCTTTTTTTAACGGAGACGCATCTCCGAGATGTGATATCAGAGAAAGATCAGAGATCAGGGGCCCCACCGCCGAAGCAGAAGCCGATTATCATCGGTTTTTTTGATCGCGAAAATAGATCTTAGGTTTAAGTTAACAAACATCTTCAGTTTTGTCGGTAGAGCTCCATGGTTTCTACCAGCTAAGCTACACAAGTAATCGGCTTCAGCTTCGGCGGTAGGGCCCCTGGTCCGGCTGATACTTCTTACTTATTATACCCCGGGTATAAACTTGAACATTCTTTTGTACCTCACCTAGGTATATATGTACGTCTGGGATGATATTTGCTGTCTGCTGACATCTTTACGGCCTAGAAGGCGTTTGCGTGGATCAGGGCGGCCGCACCCGTATCTACGCGTGCCTTTACAGGTCTCATACCGGTGATGCAGACACAACTCGATTGATCGAGCACCTGCTGCATTTGACGGTAGTGAGCATGTGGCTTACCTGATGGAAAACATTCACCACCGCCCATGGAGACCAGAAACACCAAGGGGGCGCCAATCCGTTGCCAGCCTATACGCCTTCCTTTCATTCTTTCTGGTAACCTCACTCACTCGTAGAAACACATCAACCCTCAAGGGAATTGTTATTTGGCTGCGGTATTATGTGAGGTAGAGGTAGTTCCCCAGTAGGGCATCTTAAAAAATACGATATGCCCCCCTTTCTTTTTGCCAGAGCCCGTTAGTTAGTCAGTTATTAGTAAAGCCCCCTTACCACCAACTCTAAACAATTTGAAATAGAGTCGCTTATTCATTGGTATGAATAAGCATTCTATTCAGTGATTGAATCGCAATAAGAGTTGGTGGTAAGGGGGCAGGTGAAACGTTGGCTGTGGTTGAAAGATTACACCCCAAAAGAGTTATAAAGAGTTTGTATCAGAAAATGTTTGCAGTATCATTAATTTTATTTATTTTTAATAGACTCTAAAA
Source organism: Hypsopygia costalis (assembly GCA_937001555.2). Classification (NCBI taxonomy): domain Eukaryota; kingdom Metazoa; phylum Arthropoda; class Insecta; order Lepidoptera; family Pyralidae; genus Hypsopygia; species Hypsopygia costalis. The sequence goes on from OW443344.2 coordinate 13,143,146, forward strand.
GTACCTGATCCTGCACCTGGCCTATATACAGTGGAGGTTGGAAGTGATTCTGAAACAGCTGCATCGGTATCGGCTGAAACAAATATAAATTTTATACATGGATTTTCTACTTTGGAACCAACCTCTCTAGGCATGACTACAGTTAAACCAATAGCAGGTATTATTTTCTTTACTACTTTAATAAGGGTTGTGTCACAGTGACCCCCCCCCCCTCTCGTATGCCTAGGTATGCAGTAGAAATCACTGTTAGACGCTGCTAACGAGAAGTTCTTCACTGGACAATCACGGGTCACACTATGCGCCTAATAGATTAGACCCTCTCGGTAATTTTCGAGATCCGCACGTGCACAAATCCGAAGACTCTCTCCATGCTACAAGTTACGACCCCAGAATCGTCGCGCCCATATTTCGAGTCCAACGATCGCACACAAAAAAAACCCTTTCAATTGAAAAATTTTGCGCTGCACATTTTAGAAATGGCAACGCACATGTGCGACCCTTCCGACCTAGCCTATAGACATCGCGCTGAGGGTCTGTCGCTCGCTACAGAGTCAGACTGTCAGAGTACAGTAGTAATCACAGACCTAGTATTATATGAGATAGCCATGGGATGTATGCGTGGCGCGCGTGTCAATAGTAAGCGTCCGAATGCAAAACTTAGTATGAATTTCTATCAGTCGCACACGTAATAAATCGTAGTAAATTGATTTTATCTATATATCAATATATGAAGCAAAATATTAACCCTGATAAATATTTTTTTTTTAATGGAAAAATTCACCTGCCCCCCTAGGTGGGATTTGAACCCACGACCTCTCGATGACCGGTCGAGTGCTTTTCTAACTGAGCTACCAGGAAGGTTTGTGTTGCTAACGAATTTTTGCATCTTATATTTCTACTGTGTGAGTCACAGTGTGACGTCATCAACCTATTAAGTAATTGCACTATTAAAGTAGGCATAGCAGTCCATCGTTGCAGATGAAATTCAGCTATTTTTTGATAGCACTCGACCGATCATCGAGAGGTCGTGGGTTCAAATTTCACCTAGGGGGACCAGGTACATTTTTCAATTATTCAAAAAAAAAAAAATATCAGGCAAGTTGGCCAAGACAACTTTTTAAATAATAATAAAATATTTACCCGTTTTTACGAAAATTGCGCGGACGGGGGAGTATGAAATTTCACAAACTTATGTTGTCACTTTATTGCGGTTGGCAAATCATTTCGAATTCAATCTTCATAGTTAAGAAGACAGAACGTCTGTCGGCTTAACTACTTATTGTATATATTTCTGTGGCACGCACTGCAGCTTAAACCGCATGACTGATTTGGGCATCATCATCATCAGCCTGTATCTATCCACTGCTGGATATAGGGGTAGGCCAACCCATTGGGGTAGGCCTATATCCAGCAGTGGATAGATATAAAATAATGCAAGACGTATCTAAGTGCCCACAATAGAGGCAAATAAATGATCTTCTTTATCATTAAAAAGAAATTAGTCGACAGATTGACAATACTGCACTCATTTCTGCGTTGCTGTTTTCTACTTCTACACATTGTTGTACACGTATTTAGATCAAAGTATTGATTAGATTAGAGTGCGAAATGGAGTGTTATTAGAGTGGAATGTTGAAGGCATTGGCCTTGCAGCAAATACGAATTTGAGCATATAAGATGTCATTAGATTTGTCTCAGCTATGAGAGTGGATTTTGATGTCCTTCTCGGTACTCTTAGCGCACTTAACGTCTCTTCTTCCGCAATCTCATGGTTTGGTTCCTATCTTCGAGATCGACACCAATGTATTAAACTTGATGACACTTTCTCTAGTTGCTCCACGTTAAAAGCTGGTGTACCACAGGGTAGCGTATTATCACCTCTCCTTTTCTCGGTCTTTATCAACCAAATTGTCCATGTCATTTCATCGTCATATCACCTTTATGCAGATGATCTACAGATGTACCGACGTTTTGCACCATCAGACGTTTGCTCGGCAATTAGATTACTTAACGCAGATCTTGATGCTATTGGGGAATGGGCTAAATCATTTGGCTTGTTAGTTAACCCTCTGAAATCACAAGCAATGATCATTGGTAGTAGCCGGTTAATACCCAAACTTTGCTGGGTACCTAAGGTACAATACAATGGTATCGACATACCCTACTCCTCAAAATCCAAAAACTTAGGTCTTATTCTTGACTGTAATCTATCCTGGTCTGCTCATATTAATGAGGTCAGCAAGCGTATGCATCATTCTTTCCACTCTCTTAGACGTCTTCAAAACTTTCTCCCCCTCTCCACTAAAGTCATGCTCAGTAATGCTCTCCTACTTCCCCTCCTCGACTACGCTGATATATGTTATCTTGATGCGAATGAACAGCTCTTAAATAAATTAGAACGCTTACAGAATCTTGCAATCAGGTTTATATTCGGACTGAAAAAAACTGACCACGTTAGTGAGTACCGCGCCCGGCTCAAATGGCTTCCCATCCGCAGTCGCCACAATTTCCATATCCTGACTTTTCTTTACAAGATCCTTAATAATTCTTCTGCTCCAATCTACCTCCGTTCCCGTTTTAATCTCCTTCCCCCTATCTCGCGCCCTCGTCGTCCGTGTCACACCAAAACGCTGCTGCTTCCTACTGCGCATACAAAATTTTTTTACAATTCGTTCACCTACTGCGCTACTCAGTTATGGAATAAATTGCCCTTGCATATTCGCAACAGCCCATCCGTCTATTCTTTTAAGAAAAAATTGAAAGATTACTATTTATCTGATATGTCTAAATAGTATGTATGTATGTATTTATATGTATAGGTATTTATGTATTTAATATGTGTGTATCTAAGAATATGTATATATACTTAGATAGATTACGATATACACAATATCGCGTTATGTTATATAATATATTTAATAATTTCAGGCACATAGCTACCTCTAACCGCTACTCAACATACTCTCCCACTGCTGAAGGTTGGCTGGAAGAGATCTCTATTAGAGATAAGCTCGCCTTTGCATACCACTTACGTAAACTCTTGTAACGTTTTATTTTTTGTAATGTGCAATAAAGAATAAGAATAAGAATGAGAGTGACATAGGATATATTTTTCAATAAGGCGAAACCAAAAATTGGAGGAAAATAACAATATAAAATTGTTACGATTTTGCAGTTAAGTTTTTTTTTTTTGTTTCAGTTAATAATTTATTATCTATTACTATTTCAGGTGAACAGTCGTATCTGTCGATACAACTTTTAACTTCTGAAGATGATATTGAAATCCAGTCAATAGATATTGTTGATATGAATGACAATATTATCATGAAAGCTCCAGTAACACTTATTGATGAAGAACTGAATTTTTATGCGACAGAACCTATTATGTCGCCTAATGATCTTTTCAAAATTGCTGTAAGTATTTTTTTTTATTACTGTAACCGTATTTTTGTAATACTGTAAGGTATTACACCCCCGCTGCCAAAGCATCACCTACTTCCTGGTGACCTCACTCACTCGCAGGAACACGACAACACAAAGATGCACCGAGTGCAAGTAAGGTTGGTTAAAGCTTAAAGATAGCGGTGAGCCACTCACACTTAAAATTTACAAAAAATAGTCAAATATTTATGCTTTAAACGGCCAAATTTTTCTTTTCAAAATTCTTATGTTATTATCTTGATTCACGTTTTACGTGATAAAATTTAAAATAAAACATTTTTTTTGTTATTTCCAGATTAATGTATACGACTACAAAACTAACACTACGTTAAGAAGATTTGGATTAACACCAGTAGAACCACAGAAACCCAATCTAGGTAAACCTATTCGGTATCAACCCATAATCATTCCACTGTTGGGATACTCTACTCAATCGAAGGGATTTAGAGCATAATCCACTACGCTGCTCAACTGCGGGTTGGCGGAGGTCAACGTTTTCAAGCCGCCCAAAGGCCATTGGCCTGAATTAACGACTGTCATCTAATGACAACAACCAGGACCTACGGCTTAACGGGCCCTTCGAAGCACGGAGGAAGTCATCCATCCGGAAGACGACAAGCTGCGGTCGACGTTGCTTAACTTACGTGTTCTCATGTCTCGTCTAGGACTGACACATGCGTGACTCGTCCAGCTCCTCACTGAGACGTGCAATGATGACGTGAGACACTTGAAACATAAGGAAACAGTTTGGTTAGGTATACCGTTCATTAGAAGCGGTGATAAGAGGCCCTAGAGAAAAATTATAAGCTTCATTGACGAAAATCAACACAAATCGTTTCGCACCAAAATTTGATGAATTTCAGACTCCTGAACAACATCAATTTTCATAAAGGGATTGCAATGTACATAGTACAATATAATCTGCCATTATGTCTGACGAATTATAAAAGAATGCAAGACGTATCTAAGTGCCCACAATAGAGGCATATAAAAATCTTCTTTTTCATAAAAAAAAAATTGTCGACTGATTGACAATACTGCACTCATTTCTGCATTGCTGTTTTCTACTTCTACACATTGTTGTACAAGTATTTAGATCAAAGTATTGCAACGCTTCAATATTTCAAAAGTGCGAAATGGAGTGTTAGGAGAGGCAAAGTACAAAAAGCACTATTTAAAAACTGATACGTATGAATAAGTAGAATTGAAAAGTAATGAAGGAAATTTTGCACATAGGCTTGCTAATCTACCAAAATATATAACAGATATTTTTGGAAAGTTTTTTTCGGACTAGTAGGGAAATAGCAGAAAAGAGAGCTGCATAGAATGTAGGGAAAACATAGGCCAAAAAGAAGGACAGGAAGTGTTAGAGATGTAAACATTAAATTTTGCAATTGAAAGTTTCAAAAAATGAAAATGAATTACAAATTGAAATGAATTAGACCACTGGACCCTTGTCGTCGCTTAGACACTATTAAGGTTAATTTTATCCACATTTTCTTTTCAGTGCCAGTAAAAATAGTAGCCCCTACCATAGAAATTGTAGAAGGACTAAACATAAATGCGGAATATCGTAAACCTTTAAAATTGTCATGCAAAGTAACGGCATATCCAAAACCCGATATCATTTGGGTGGAAATAGACTCTAAGACTATAATGAAATCCAAAGTAAGTATAACCACAAAACCGAAACCACAGCATACCACATCTTCTTGTCTAAATGTAGCTTTACCTGCTATTTCGTATTAAGTTATTGGCCTAATCTCCTCAATATTAAAATTTAATTCACTAGCGACCCGGCCTCACTTTATGCAATTTTTTTTTATAAACGTTCCCGCACAATATCTTTTGCCTGTCTAATTGCTTGCTCGAACGCGTGTATGTATGCGTGAGTGTCAATGTCAATCCAAGTACACACATTTTATCGCATACCAGACTTACTTTGGTAATCTTAAGTAAGTATGAGTACTTTGATGATATATATTTGGTATTACGAGTATAATACTCTACGGTACTCCAAGGTTTGTAGTTACGAGACGAGTAAATGTAATTAAAAGCTATAGTACAAGAGCTTGTTTTACTAATAATTAAGCAAAGAAAGAGTTGTGGTGCTAATTTTAAACTTTTCAGTTAAGCTATGTATAAAAGTCATATATTTTTGTTTGGGCTAGCCTTGTATACCTTGAGAATTATCAAATAGATTTTGTTGATTCTCACCTATGACTAGTATAAACATAATTATATTGTAACTAGCGGCCCGGTACGTGCTTCGCTACGTATAAAGTGAAATACTAAAAAAATTTAATAAACAAAAAAATATTTTATTAATTGCTAGCTTATTTTAAAACTTAATCCATAACATTTGGATAAACAATATTTTTTTATTTTTCCATTTTGAGCATGAATAAACAAACGGCTGGGGGGTACCGACTCTGGAACAGGCAACATAAAGTCGAAGCACGTCCAAAATGAAATGACCGAATGAATGACATAACAACATGCTTGTACTGTCAACACTGAAAAAAGTTTCAATTTGACAGCACAATCCCCATCTGAAAAAAGTTTCAATTTGACAGCAAAATCCCCATTAACTATATGATCCGCCATTTATTGAATTCATTTGTTACAAAAAATGTGATAAATGAAGAACCACTCTATAGATTTTTAGAAACAACTTAGTCCGAATAAACCCTAAACATTTGGTTTGGATAGGTGAGCCCATTCTTGAGTTATAAAATTGCAACGAAAAGTGGCATTGATTTTTATATATATAGATAGATAGATTTGTTACAAAAAATGAGATAAATGAAGAACCGCTCTACCGATTTTGTGCAAACTTCACCTAAACCATCTATTAAATAGTCTGAATAAACCCTAAACATTTGGTTTGGATATTATACACAATGTTCATTGCTATGCGGATGACAGTACAGTGGACGTAAGATATACCGTTAAAAAGTCCCCATTCGTCATAGCTCCTAGTTTGGAAGGTACTCTTCCCTAAGTGTTAGTCCTAGCATTGCTATCTTGGGTGTCGACATATCGAGTGATGTTCAGTTTCGTGGTCACTTGGAATGCAAGGCCAAACTGGCTTCTAGTAACATTGGTGTCATTAATAAAGCCAGGCGGTATTTTACACCCCGACACCGCCTTCAACTATACAAAGCACAGGTTCGACCTCACATGGAGTACTGTTCGCATCTCTGGCCCGGTGTGCCCCAGTACTTGCTTGCTCCATTTGACCGCATACAACGAAGAGCAGCTCGAATCGTCCCAATGATCTCAAATCGATTGGACTCTCTCTCTACTAGCAGAGATGTGGCGTCTCTTTGCGTTCTATACAAATTATATCACGGGGAGTGCTCGGATGAGCTGTTTGATTTGATACCTGCCGCTGAATTCCACTATCGTACAACTCGTCATAAACTAAAATTTCATCCATATCATCTTGATAATTGGCGATCTACTACAGTACGTTTCCTAAGACATTTTATACCACGAACAGTGAAACTGTGGAATCAACTTCCCTAAGTGGTATTTCCGAACAGCTACGACATGGGTGCATTCAAGAACCGAGTTTTCATTTCCCTTAAAAGGCTGGCAACGGATCGGCGACCCTTTGGTGTCGCTGATCTCCATGGGCGTTGGTGATTGTTTTCCATCAGGTGACCCATATGCTCATTTGCCCCCCTCTCACATATATGTGACAGATTGTAAGGTCAATATAGTAGTAGAACTTTGGATGTTTGTTACTCTTTTGCACATATAGATTTTAGAGTAGATCATTAAACAGGATATATTTTCTTTGGAATTCGCTCCTAATTGATGTGATGATGTCACAGAGTATGGCGTCAAGCTACACTTGAGGAGGCATTTAGGCGGTGCAACTGATAGTGCCCTTAGACTTCATTAGATCTATTAATTTTTAACTCAATTGTTTATTCTGGTATACGAGTATATGTCATACAATCTGTAAACTTATGTCTAAACGTTACTTTTACTTTTGTCACAATTTAGTCTTCTTATACTTATTATTATTTTATCACCATGAGTTCATTAAGCATTCATATTGTACCTATGTTTCTGGCAAATTATGTTTACCTTTAAGTCTAGAATGGATGACTGGAAGTAATCTCATTTCGTATAAGTCCGCCATTGTACATAACTATTTTATTGTCATGTTATTTTATTTTCTTATGTACAATAAAGACTTTACAACAACTACAACAACGGGATACTTTTTATCCTGGCAATCTTTACATGCAGGTAAAGATAGCGGGTCTACCTGCTATCTACCTGTAACTTTGATAGAAAGAGATCTGATTTCAATGAATGAATTATTTATTTATTTGCTATGAATGTGGTTGAATACAGATATTATTCACATAAGTTTAGAGCCTTGACATTCAGCCAATAATGGCATGCAAAATGTACATAATATGCACGTGCAACAAATTACAATTAAGTTTTAAATCAATAGAACAGTAACAATGTTTAATAGTCAATTTATGTCAATTTTGTAATTTAAATATTCATTTAATGAGTAAAAACACTTGTCATTAAGCCATGTTGATAATTTCATTTTAAATAGTTTTAAGTGAAGGTCAGTTAAGGATGTGGGTAATTTATTATAAATTTTAACGCAATTAATATGACAATTCGAATGAAAATATGTTGTCCGTATTGTAGGAAACATTAGTCTACCCGGATGTCTTTTTGCTTTTACTGCATTTTGATCTCTTCGAGTAAATAAGTGCATATGTGATTTTACAAATATACAGCACTCTAGAATGTACTGTGATGATGACTGGCATTACCTGATTTAAATAAAAATAATTATCGTTTGACAGAATGCCGTTGTACAATATCCATACGAATACTTAAGTGTGTTGGAAATAGATCAAGTAAAGAAAAATGCAACGTACCGATGCACTGCAACAAATGTGCATGATACTAAAGATAGTGATATTGTAAAAGTTGAAACTGATAGAAAGAATTATTTTGATGTTATTGAGACTCCAAAAGGTAAGCATATGATGTTTGATAGTTAATTGATTCAGGTGTTATTTTGCGGAAGTCAAATTTACAGGCAATTTGATCTACACTACTTTGCGTGCTTCCGCCACCAATTAGTTCATGCAAACTACTGCCGGCCGGCACCCACCCACTACCGTTAGTAGTTGCATGCGAACAGAAGATACATGCGACCGCCATTGCCCCCCGCATGTATCTTCTGTTTCAGATGTTGGAGATTCGCGAAACGACCACAGCAGCTGGAGCAGAGACGAGCAAAGCAGCCACGGCAGTCGCATGCAACTACTAACGGTAGTGGGTGGGTGCTGGCCGGCAGTAGTTAGCATGAACTAATTGGTGGCGGAAGCACGGAAAGTACTGTAGATCAAATTGCCATATGATGTTTTTTATTTTCAATATTTGGAGTTTTTTTTTAATACCTGCCTTATGATTGCCTATAGATGCATGTTTGAAACGCTGGCATACATCATTTGCCAACCCTGGGAAAACGCGGAATACTTCACGTCTCTTTTAGAGAATTTGACGAGTGTGGTCTCACCACAATCTTTAGAGACAAAGCCAATCTCACCTATAAGTGATGCACTCTGCCGACTAACGAAAGAATTTCTGGCAAAAGAGAGGCAGGGCACAGCGTATTTGTAACTGGAGAAGTACCTCCACCTCACAGAATACCGCAGGCAAATAACAATTCCCTTGAGTGTTGCTGTGATCCTACGAGTGAGTGAGGTCACCAGAAAATAATGCGTTGCTGTATTAGTAGCGGGGGTGGCAGCGCGCGGATGATATTTCATGCTGCGGGCGTTAATATGGCTAAGGGAGCCGCTTCATGATCGTAATAACTTCGGCTCTAATGTGTGAGGATAAATTCCCTGTCGATAAACAGTGGTGAAAAAAAGGCCGTTGGCATCATGTCAAATAGCTCTTCTAAATACACCCCATTGTACTATCAGTAGAATACACAAAGCTAAAGGTTGTAAACCGTCTGTCAGTTTGAAATCCTCAACAATCCTCACATTTACATCGAGCCACAAGATGCAAACTGCATCATATCTATGATGATATATTAAAAAAACCTATTTTTTATTTACAGATATCGCCATAGAATATGGGAAACAAGGTAGTGTTCATTGTAAGGCAGATGCTTACCCGCCGGCTATAATTACATGGTATTTTAATGGTAGTGAAGTAAAGGACAACCATAATGTAGAAATGACTGACGATAGTTTGACCATAAACAACATGGAACTTAATTTGGCTGGAGAATATATGTGTGAAGCTAGAAATGATTTTAACAAGAATGTTACAAGTTTTAAAATTAATGTTACTGGACTAGGTAAGGACACAAAAGTTATAATAAAAAATAATATAACATTATCAAAACATATTATTTTGTTTGTAGAATTATGTAGTTTGTATAACAAACTTGAAGAAATTTATGACTTTATTGATAAAGGCTTTAATTGAAAAATGCTTGTTATACAAGTATTTCCTATTCTCGTTAAGTCAATAACTTGTTTACTCCAAATATGAAATATTCTTTCAGAAGCACCTGTTATACGCAAAGATGTTACGGTAATCACGGCTCTGAAAGGATCGAATGCCCACATCATTTGCAGGTATATATTATATCAAAAACGTATCTATATAAAAAAAATGGTTGTCTGTAAAGTCGGTTTACGGCCCATAATGTTACGTCATAGGGTGAGGCCAAACGAGCGTAATTTTGTGAGTTGTGAGTCGTGTAATTAACGCCGGTTTCATACAAATGTACAGTGACGATATAAAACGAATTCGTTATTTGTATGAAACCGACGCGAATTACGCGACTCACAACTCACAACTTCACCCATATTGCTTACTGATCCTTTTCAACACCTATAAGTATATTTAAACTAAACCAGGCACCAAACGTTCGCGCAACGTAAAAAACGCACCAAATCATAAGTTACGTCATGTTACCGTAGACAAAAGATGCATAATACATACATGGACGAACTCTGTCTGTGGTCGAGTAGTTAGAAATGGCCACTTTGACTCCGAGGTTGCGGGTTCGATCCCCTCACAAGACAAATATAAGTACATGTCTATCTGGGTATTTTCTAAGTATTATAGTAAGTATTATAGTATATAGTATTTACAAAAAAATATATATTTAAGTATAATATCAGTTATCTAGTACCCATAGTACAAGCTTTGCTTAGCTTGGCAATAAATGGCAGTGTGTAATTCGTCCAAGAATATTTATTTATTTAGTATATAGTTAAACATTATTTATTCGATTAGTGCTTATCTCTCAGTGTGATAAGAAGTGCGGTTGATGTCATTATGAGCGTGATCAATTATTTGCCTCCCCAACCCGTCTGGCCAGCGTGGGGAGTGTAGGCCAAATCCTCCTTCCGTCTAGGACGGACGGGAGAGGGTCGTCCTCCTGTAGTGGAGACTAAAAATGGACCTGATGATGATGATGATGACAGGCAGGGCTCATAAGTGCAGTAGCACCTAGCTTTAATTTTAATTTTATATTAACGGTATATATTAACGGCTTCACCCATAACGTCATAAGAAAACATTGGCTGATGGAGTGGAATGAGATGAGAGAGAGAGATAGTTGCGTCACAAGCTGAACGCTTAGGCCGATCGTGCTTGGTTCAGACGGAACGTGACAATGAGGCATGCTTTTTCATGCGTGCAGCCGGTGTTCATCGAGCTAAAAAACGTTTCACGTCAAAAAAAGAAAGCTAGGTTCGGGAAAAAAGTTGTAAGCTTAACTGAGATCAGCTCCACAGGCTAAACTACACATTTATTGAACTGAATATCAATAAAATAAAACAACAAACAAACATTTCTGGACAATTTATACAGCGCCATCTAGCCCCAAAGTAAGCGAAGCTTGTGTTATGGGTACTAGACAACGGATAAACATACGTAAATACATTTTTTTTTGTAAATATATACTTATGATACATATAAACACCCAGACCAAGACAAACAGACATGTTCATGCACAAAAATGTTTGTCTTATGTGGGAATCGAACCCACGAGCGTTAGTGTCGAAGCCGCGTCATTGACCGCTACGCCATCGAGCTCGTCAAATTCTTCTCTTCAATCAATTTCTTCTCTTTCAATTTCAGTCTTTTTCTAGTTAATATAAATTTAATATAGTTCCACTGATAGATAGTTCAGCTCTGTATGGCTGTTGTTCTTCAACCTTCAGGATGAACGAAATGGCTCTTAACTTTAACGTAATTGGTATAATGTGTTGCGAAAGTGGCTTTTGAAAAAAAAACCATAATTAAGTTATTAGTTAAGATAATTTTTAGAAATTCCTACACTCAGTTTGTTACCAAGACAATAAAATATTTTTACGACGTTTTACCAGCTCTTATATTGTTTCATTTTAGGAGTAGTAGTGAAAACTAACTACTTTTCGCTAAAACATCGAAACTGCTATTCATCCTTAATGCTAAGATAATATATTTTTTTTATTCAAAATGACGCCACTTTCATAGCACATATCCCCTTAAAGATCACATTTTTTTAAGCTTAAAGTCAGCCGTTTCTGTCAACTAACTTTTACCTTTCTTCCACAGTATTGTTCGTGGTAAACCGAAGCCTACCATTTCTTGGTTATTCAGGCCAATTGATTCATCTGGATATATTAAATATGCTGCACCTGCTAACCAAACAGATCGGCTGTATTTGGAAAAAGTTACTACTGAACAAAGTGGAACGTACAAATGCATAGCAAGTAACAGTATCGGTCGGGATCATCACTTCATTGATTTCGATGTTGAATGTAAGTATATACAAGAAAGATATATTAATTATAGGGTATGAATGAAAGAAAGATCAGTGTCTCTTTTTATTGTAAATTTTAAATAAAACATTCTAACATTGCAACCTGAAAACTTAAAAAAAAAAGAAAAATATTAAATTGATCCACAAAAAATACCTGATTTGCACTTCAAATTAATCTTATCGCACATCCATTTCACATTACATTTGATGTGCAATAAGTATTTTTTGATGTGCAAAATTGATTAGATTAGGTTTGCAATGTCTTTATTTGATGTTACGTTAAAGAGTATCCTAAACAAAATAGTGTATTCATGAATCATCTAAAATTGTAGGAATATAGTTAGATTATATTATGAAGAAATTTGATACAATACTCAAACACGAAAAGTGACAAATTGCATGATTTCCTCGTAGCTACTCTTATAATTAATATCGACCTTGATATTACCTATTTATTACTATATATGACTAAATATATATTATACTATAAATTTGAGCTACTTATTTCATCAAGATTTTGAGGATGTCATCAACTTTGCCATTAATTACATATTCGCTTATTACCCACAAACATTACAATCATGACATACGATAGTGCAGTTTTTAATAATTTGTTCCATAGAATCGAATATATGGAATATAACAATAAAATAATTACAGATGCACCAAAAATTAAGCCAGACGTAAAAATTAAAAAAGCGAGGCAAGGATCTAAGAAGACTTTGAAGTGTGTAGTCGATGCGGTACCGTCTGCTCACGTCCGATGGTTCTTAAATGACACTTTAATCATCCCGTCCAAAGATCATCGTATTTATAGAGATCATAGTTTGCGGTAAGAATAATATACATATTTAGTAATCTGTATATATAAAAGACAACCGTAATTCACTGATCTATCAACGCACAGCTCAAACCTATCAACATAGCTACATTACTCCTCTTTTTTACTTTGGTTACTTTCAACAGCAGCAAGCACTGCTCTAAGCTCAGTGTTGACAACGGACCCTATGCCTACAGCTAATGCACCCCTGTGCACCAAACTTCCGCTTATATCACAGGATTGCGAGTCTCTCGACTAGTAAACCATCTAGACGAGAGTACCTTTACCCGCACCGTTCTTTTGCAAGCATTTATACTCGTAGTAGAGCGGGATAAGGCACTAGCCGAAAGCGAAACATGAGACTCCGTCGAGACCGTTACGTTAGAGGCCGTCATTTCTCACATGTTTCAGCTATGGAGCTGAAACATGTGAGAAATGACCGAGGCATCAAGCACTGGTTGAGTTGAGGCAATGAATGGTCATTGCCTCAACTCAACCAGTGATTGATGCCTCGGATTTACCATCGTTTCGGTTATTAGTATTTCTTTGAGGGGAACCACTTATCTACTCGATCAAACTAAAATATATAATAATATTGAACAAGTTACACATACAAATGCAACACAACACAGGCAAACAGTCAGAAAAAGTTAATCTTTGTACAATTATATTTATGTACTTCGATTTTCTTTTCCAGATTCACAGCGTCGATTAGAAACAGCGGCACATTCAGATGTGAAGCGGAAAATGTACACGGAAAAGCTACTAAAGATGTTCAAGTATATTACTATGGTAACTTAACTTCTTTCCATTCCGTGTTCTAGTAATATAAGTAATTTTATATCCATTTGTAATAATTGTAAAGAGATGAATAATTAATTTAGTTAAAAAAACAAAATTACATGTATAATTAAATTAAATATAAAATTACATATATAATTTAATTTAATTTAATTTAATTTAATATCTTAAAAGTAAAATAAAATTAATATAACTACCTACATTAAAAACTAAAATTATGATAAAATACACAGAAAAAGTAAAAAATATTTTCATTATCTATTTGTAGTATTTCGTTATGAAAATATAAAAAAAAATGAAATTAACGGCAGCTTCCATACCACTGATTTATATCAAATTAAAACGAAATTAAACAACGGCAAGAGTTTCTACAAAAGTGTTCGAAATGAAAATACGCTCTAATGTTGACGTTTCGACGACTAGCCACGGATTGAGAGCCGACACGTGTTCGCGCCGGCTGTTATACTTTTTCTTGATGTCACTTCCAACACGGCCTTTCCTGACAGGAGAGCGTCCTCGTTCTCCCCATGTCTTTCAGGTTCTGGTTCTTCACCGCCTCGAGATGTGCTAGGGACTGCTTCATCTTGAGGAGCCGGTAGACTTTGCAGCTCGAGGTTCAACTTCAGTTCGCCGACGTCCACCTCGTCTGAAGGAACATCATCATAAGCTGTCTTATTATGTGATACCGCAATAGCAATTAAGTGAGGTCTGCTCACTAACGACATTTGCAATGGGGTCTGCCCACTAGAGTGACTAAGTGAGATCTGCTCATTCTACTAGCATGTAAGGTACTAACGACATATGCAATGGGGTCTGCCCACTAGAGAGACTATGTGAGATCTGCTCACACTACTAGAATGTAAGGTCTGCTCACATGATTAGCATGAGAGGTCTGCTCTCACATTAACAGATAGTGAGATCTGCTCACACAATTAGCAGAATGTGAGGTCTGTTTTAACCACGGTAGGACAGAGGCACGGCGTGAAGCTTGTCCATCTCGCTCCCAGCACCGTCTGTAGTGCTCGGCAGCGATCCCAGCATCGGCTGAACCTCCCGACAGCGCTCCCAGTATCAGCTGGAGCATCGATTACAGCGCACAGCATATCGCCTAGCAGCACATCTAGCGTCAGTGAGTACGTCGGCCACATGACGCAGCGCGCTCAACATCTGCCGGAGCACTAGTACCAGCCTGCCGCATAAGCGCACCCAGCATCTGCTGGAGCGCTAGTCATAGCGCGCCACAGAGGCGTGCACCAGCATACCCAACATCAGCTGCAGACGCTGCTTATGGGCCAACATATATCAACGAGTCGCAAAGACCGTTCAGCCCAAGCCTGCAATGAATTGAAATAAAACAATCGAATCATCACTGACAACTTGACAGGGTCACACTATTGTAGGCTTATTCGTTAACAAATTTTAAGGTTCTGCATCTAAACCTTACTGGCCTTTGGACGGCTCATACATTAGCAGGGCTCTGACCCAGATAGTATAATATGTCACAGAAATGCCCATCTTTATAGTCCAAACAAAGTCAAAATCTTGAAGGTACACCCACCAACGGGCCTATACTTGAAGGTACCCTTGGCAATAAATCTCTCTTGCGTTGAATAAGTTTCAACGCATTGCAGTCAGTAACTGCGGAAGTGATCGGCAACCACTTGCTTGCGAGTAACCTCATGAGTTCGTAACAATACAGCTCCATAGCCAATGGAACTCGCTTCCATTGGCAAGGAGTGGTCGTAAATCGTAAGAACCGGCTCATTCGTCAAGCATTCGATTACATATTTGCGAGCAGCTTGCTACTCACTTCTCCAATTGAACTCATTTAATCGATGTGTTAGGTAACAACTCAATGTTTTAGGTCCCCAATAGTGTTAGAAACTAAAAATCCGTGGTGCACGGCAGTTGAGCTTCACTTGACTAGCCATCTCTTTAGGCTTTTAATGCCTTATTTGCCATATTGCTGTCTCTCACATTGCTAAGAGGGGAAGTCAAATTCCAAAAGTTCCTACTCCTACTAATTTCTTCTGATTAAATTCGTTGTGAGTTCCAAGGCAGCCATGGAATTGGTCTTCCGAACTCAAGACCAGCTTCTTGGCAACCTCCTTGTATAATTCTCGTGCCGATGGTAATACTACCTTTCGACTCGTGTAGAGAAAAAGCGGTAGAGTAGCATTGCATTGACTACGACATTGATAGATTTTGGCGTTCTTTAAGATTGTCATTTGTTTTTTTTTTTGTTTTGGCAGCTTCAAAGCAAGTTAATAAGTAACATGTTTCCAAAGAGTTACATTTTCGGATTCATTAATTGTTTTTTTCATTATTTTATTGTAAGTGGGTTCTAGAAACTTTATTGTTAACGTAAAAAGTGTCACTAAAACATCTCTTCTTTGTGCAGTTTCGTAGGGTGGGCTGATAGGTGTGACTGAGAGAGTATTTTTAGTCTATAATTTTAACATTGACATGTATTTTAATTACGAATAACATAATTTCTTGTAGCTCCAGTAATTATAGAAATTCCCGAAGACAGCACACTAGTGACTCGCGTCGGCAGAAGTCTGACGTTGTCATGTAATGCTGATGGGTATCCCAAGCCAGCCTTAAGGTGGACTTACTTCAGCCCTGATCCTAAGAAACACGAAAAAAAACTGAGGTATGTATAGGCCATATTTTGTATCCATCCTCATTACCATCTTATGCTGGTAGATGAAGATGTAGTTTTTTCAGCCCTGATGAAAAAAAAATTAAGATATGTACAGTCCATATCTTCTATCTATCCACACTACCATACTAATAATATAATTGCGAAATTGTGTCTTCCTGTTTGTCTGTTTGTTAAATTTTAACGCCTAAACGATGAAACGGATTTGAATGAAATTTGATATAGATTGTATCACGCATGTAGTATGTCCTTCTTTTGACGCGATTTCAACGATATTCATGCAGCGAAGTCGCAGGCGGAAACTAGTGTATATAATAAACTTATTACTGGCGTAGGTCTGGATATAATAGATATTTATAGAATAATAATATGATGGGTCTTCTTTTTCAGTCACTATCTACCAATGGCTGTTGTAGGTCTCCTTTAAGCCCCTCCAATTATCCCTGCTTTAGGCAATTCAAATCCAGTTGCTGATTGCTGTCACTTTTGTGCCGTCCTTCCATCCAATAATTTTCTTTTCTCGCTGACTCTCACTTCAGTCTCGCTATTCTCTCAGTTACATTTTGTCACTATGTTTTGTTGCCTCAGCCATTTGTTTGTTTGTCTGTTGACAACTTATTACTCCAATTATTTCCTTTCTAACGTTCTTTGTCCTACTTTTGGTTAGTGCAGAATATTTTTGGTCGTAATTCAAGTTTCCACGTAGTAAGTGTCTACTGGCAATATGCATTGACCGAATATTTGTACTTTTTGCTGTCGTGACAGATTCATACGAAACGCAAAACTGAGTTTAAAGTAGGCTATCCATCCAAGTCGAATTAGGCGATTTATCTTATTGATTTGATTTTGTTTCCCAATTTCGATTTGAATTTGGGAAATTGGGAATGTTGGCTGACTTGTTCTATTTCTGTGCTTCCAACAGTAATTTCTGTCTGATTTGTGTTTTCTATGGTCATCACTTTATTCTTATCAAGATTTACCTTTAGATCTATTGCCACCTGTAATTCTTCTGGTAATGTCGAAAACAGAACACAGTCTTCCGCTTATCTTCAATTAGTTAAATGTTCACCAGAGATTAACTCGCCTTTGTTCGACCAATCCAACCCTTTGACATCATTCCATCCTCCACCACCAGGTCCAATGTTCTAGGACCAGTGTTTTTTTTTTATTTTTTTTTTATTGATAATAGTTACAATCTACAGACCCCAGGGTCCGTACCTTTTGTTAACAATCGTAATTTTTTTTTGTCTTATGTTTCTAACAATTTATTAATTGCACGTCGATGGTGTGCTAATAATTATATTATTGTCTAATACTACTTATCTAAATCCTCCTATTATTTGTCTTGCAACCATGACCACCACGGCAGTCCAGTCCCTTCTAGCAGCACCCGTTCAAAAGTTGATGCACGGGGCAGCCATCGCCACATACAACCAGTTTATTGGGAACGCGTCGACCCGCCACACGACACCACCACCAGTTTGAACAGTTTAGTGAGCATGACTACCTGGACTGTCATGGCTGCACAGCAAAACCTCAGTTTATTTTCCTATTGTCCCTCCCCCCCTCCTACCCCACCCCCAGATACCCATATTGTTTACCATTACCATACCCAGAACCAGTGTTAAAAGTTTGGGCGTGAAGGAAAGGCGTATAAGGACTAAGGCAAGGGCCTTAGTCCTTATACGAGTAAAAGACATAATAATTGTTTTTATATTTTTTATCTGTCTGTGTATCTTTATGTCTGCATATTTGATTCGTATCACACGAAAACTATTGCGCGTAATTGGATGCGGTTTTCACAGTTGTTACAATGGAGGTCTGACTTAAAATTTGGTGTATGTTATGGCGTGATACACCAGATAAAAGAGGTGTTATTAACAATAATTATATGTTTACTGAATATCACGCGCACATAGTCGCGGGCGACCACTAGTTCGTTATACAAGCAGTAATATCGTCGATCCACATTGATTACACCACCTTAAATTATGATATCTACGACTTGTTACAGAAATATATTTTTCCTGTTTCAGCACTCCTAGTCCTGAGGCATTAACTTTAAAGAATATACAATTGAAGCAAGATGGTTTCTATACTTGTACAGCTCAAAATATTGGCGAAATGGCCAATATTACTTATCGAGTTGTAGTTAACGGTAATGATAATTACTTATTGTTTTAATAGATGATTTAGACCAACTTGCTAGAAATATTACGAGTATAAATATTTTCAAAATGGAAAAATTCACCTACCCCGCCTCAGGGAAGGTAAAGAATATAGAAATAAAAAAATGTCACCATTACAAACCGGCCTTGTAATCGTCAGGTCGTGGCGTAGGTTCTAGTCCTACCTAGACGCAGAGGTAAATTTTTCCGTTAAAAAGAAAACATTTAGAAAAGCTATTTCACAAAAAAAAAAACATTGTCTGTGTCAGCTTCGTCAAGTTTGATTGTTCATTAAGTATACTTGATTCGATGTATGTGATAATAAAATTGGATTGACTAAAAATATTTATCTTCTAGCCCCGCCAGTCATTGTAAATGCGGATAAACATAAAGTATACAGAGCAGTAGAAGGAGATTTAGTGTTGAGAGTACCCTGCATAGCTACAGGAAATCCAAAGCCTAAAATAATTTGGAGTTTTCGTAACTTGCCCATTGCAAAAGGTATGTAATTTTGTAGATAAAAAAAACATTTTTTTTATACTAAACCGGTTATCGGGTCATATAAACACTCGCCACATAAAATATCCTTATACGACCTTATAACTCCTTCTCCGTTTAAGTACCGGAACAACCGTACATCTGAGCGTACACATTTTCACGCAGTTGAAAACATCTATCCGCTACCTTTCACTAAAAGGCTTCATTCATTCAGGCATTCAGCAAATATTTTCTGTGCCGAACCGCTGACCGGTGGAATATTTCGTCCATACAGGACATTCGTCCTGTAACGTACTTCTTGTTCCACAAGTGTACGATATTGGGTCCTTCAAAAAGAATGTGAAGATGCGTCTTCTAGGCCGGCGGCCTTCTATAGTGGACGCGACGAGATGACATGAAGCGTGTGATTTCGTCGCTTCCATTTCCGGACTCATTAGGCAGGTGCTGGTTGGCATGTCGAGTCCCAATGATAAAAAAAATCGTTCGTACGCCGCCACCCCCGCTGCCTACACAGCTATTCCTACCTTTCTGGTGCTGAGGGCACCACTCGGCTGTGGTATTCTATGAGGTTACGGTACTTCGCCGTTCTGGCCAGCTTATAAATTCTGTTTGCCCTACCTCTCTTTTGCCAGAATCTTGTTTATCAGCGGCGTGCACCATAAGCCGGAGGCTTTGGTTCAAAGATTTGGTTAATGAACCACTTATATCCCAAAATGTATGCATGGTGTACAGTACTATAATATAAGATTATATATAATAATGTTCTTTTATATTTATAGGAACTGAATGGAATGACATTGAGGATGATGGTACACTCGTTATCAAGAACATAGACCTTAAATCGAGAGGATATTTTAAATGTAAGGTAGAAAACAAACTTGGTGCTGATGAAAAATACTTTCTCGTAGATGTCAGCAGTAAGGACTCTCTTTTTATAATATTCATATATGTTATGGTTTATTATTTCGTTACATAATAATGGAGCCGCTCGATTGTATTGTAAGTGTAATCAAACTAAATTTAAACAACGTATACCCGTAGCTTAGCCGAGGATGGGTCTATTTATCTTTAGTTTTTTCTTACTTCGAAGATTCCGCATTACACGGTCAGTCACGAATGTTGCCTTTAAATTAGAGTTTTTGAATGGCTTTTGCTTAAGCTTAACAGAGCAAATAACTATCAAAAACTGAAGTCTTCAACCAGTGCGTCCTTCCCGCCGTGACCTACGGTGCAGAATCTTGGACTCTGACTGTTGGGCTGGTCCATAAACTGAATCATGGAGAGAGGTACGCTCGAAGTTTCTCCAAAGGGCCGATTTCAAAAAGAGCAAATTAAAGACTCAGCGTCAGCAAGCTGAAAAGGCAGGAAGCTAGACATATCTGCTGAATCAGTGATAGTAGATAGGAGGGATAAACGGCCTAGAATAAGTCTAAGTCGTCTCCGGCGCTTCGGGTAATGCAGCCCTTTGCAGTGGCGTAACTATAGGGTGACAGAGCTGGAAAAATGCCACGGGCTCCCGAACAAAGTGGGCTCGAGAACTTAGTACAAAAATAGTACTTTTTTAAGTAAGGCTGTAAATAAACAACATACAAAATTTTAATAGGTAACATTATCATATTGCTTGAAACTAAAATTATAGATTATTAACCAAAAATGTTTAAAATACTCCTTTAGTGTTGGTTTCTTAGATGATTTATTAGAGAGGGCGCCATACTTTGGGGTCCCATCTGATGAATTTGCCACGAGCCCTTGATGGTATAGTTACCCCACTGCCTTTGCGTAACTCAGTTACGTACTGAGTTACGCCTCCTCGTGCTATAACGAACCCGGTGAAGCCTGGTAGTAGAATGGCTTTCAATGGCTGCTTTAACTCCGAAATAGCGGGTTCGATCCCAGCACAAGATATATTCGTGTACATGAACATGTCTTCTTGTTTTGATCTGGATTTTAACTAAGTATTTTATGTACCTATTTGTTAACAAAAAAAAACATATTTTAAGTACATTCATCAGTTCAAGCAATTAATCAAGCAAAAAAAAGCAAGGAGGCATTGACTGCTCTTATCTCAGGGTTTAAAAAAAGTATTATGTGAAGCGAGTTGCATGTTTTGCCTAGGTTGGGGCAAGTTAGGCCTAGGTAAAACAAGTTATGTTAAGCTTTAAAATAAACTTTTTGATATAATATAGATGAAAATTAATACGTAGATACTAATGACAACTGAAAATGTTGTTTAGGTATACATTACAAATTAAACCCAACATCTACCATAAAGGTAAAAGAAGGTGAAACAGTTGATGTGAAATGTGGCGCTTCTCATACAAGAGTCGATAAAGTTCGATGGTTCAAGGTAAGGAATATTATTGTGATGTATATACATGGTTTTTATTATTACAAATTATAATATTATGTCGATTGTCTGGACAATGATATATTTATCAAACATTTAAATTTATTGTGCGCACGGCGGTGCCGAGGCGTGGATCTTTATATCATACTAGCTTTTGCCCGCGGCTTGGCTCGCGTGAAATTCGGGCATTTTAGATTATCCAAGCCAAGTTTAACACGCAACGCAACCACCTTCATGTAGCACCTTTAATTGTACTAAAGGGCCGTCCATTAATCACGTGAGGTTTTTTTTGCATTTTTAACACCCCCCACCCCCTTGGTGATACTTGGGGAGATGTAAGTCTGAACCCCTCCCCCCCCCCCCCCTCAAATCACGTGTATTTTTTGCTACAAAGAATCTTAAAATTTTTAGATTATCAATAAAGATTTTTGTTATACCACTAAGGTGACAAATAAGCATACGGTCCGCGGCTTTTGTAAAAAAACTTATCATGGACCACTCAAATGGTTTCAGGAACGGAACACCAAGGCACCCAAAGGTGTACAGTTGAAAAACCTTACCAAGGTCCACTCATGTGCTTTCAGGAGGTAGACGATGGTAAATAAGGAGTCGCTCCCTAGTATGGTCTCTAAACAAGATAATAGTAGGCCTCGTATAGACCCATTTTTTTTTATAGTACGACGGGTGACAATCATACGGCCCGCCTGATGTGAAGCGGTTACCGTAACCGTACTATCGCTCGCAACATAATATATCACTTGCGCGCCGCCACCCCCGCTGCCAACGCAGCATCTCCTTCTTTTCTGGTGACCTCATTCATGCGCAGGAATACAACAATCCTCAAGGGAATAGTTATTTGGCTGCGGTATTCTATGAGGTGGAGGTACATTCCCCAGTCGGGTAGCTTACAATTACGCTCCCTACCTCTCTTTTCGCCAGAGCTTCGTTTGTCAGTCAGCAGGGTGCACCACGTGCAGGTGAAGTTTGCTTTGGTTCAAAGATGTTGATAAACCCCTTACACCCCTCAAAGACCCATCCGTCTTTCGACCCATCTACCAACCGTTAACAAACCGACATCTGTTTTATTGGAGTAGTTCTGAAGTAGCTGTCAAAGGTTACACATGTGATAAATTAGAACTGTAGAACAATAACACCGTGTTGGCATAGGTACTATTTATAAAAGACAAAGTACAAACATCATTAACTAAAAAAAAAATGAAAAGTGTTTTAGACATAATTCTTATAAAGAAAAGAATTAGGTGTGTTTCATATATTGCTTTTATATCAATAAAAGAGCCAATTTATCCATTGACAATTTATAGTGAAAAATGCAAAAAATGGAATTAAATTTCCAGAAAAGTGACGTGTCTACATACTTATACCATAAAAGAGACAGATACAAAAATGTCGGTGGCCGTACCTACTATGAGTAATATAATTATTCTTTGCTATTTTGATACAACGTTTCGCATTTTCTCACATTAAAAGTACTGTACATGTTATAGTCAATACCTGAAATCCAGGCGATCCTAGGTTTGACTAGTTAAAACTCGGGTACCTCAACTCCCTTTCCAAAGGCAAGTCGAGCCTTGCACGCTTAGCTCGCTCGTCTTTTGTTGGTCACCAGCTTAACCTTTTTTTTTTTCGATGGGGACGATGCCTAAAATTTCGATAGTTTTTTTTTTATCTAAATCGATTCAATACTTCAGTAACCTTATGCTACCTAAATTTTATTTATAAAAGACACACAGACACAACAAAATCGACAAATACAATTAGAAATTGAAAGTATTCAATTCCTAATCATTATACCTATAGCATATTACAAAATTAAATAATGACATTTAAAATTCACAGAATTACAAACCAATTGCTGGAAATGAAGTACATCTGATAAACGTAACCCCTCTAGACGCGGGAGTGTATACTTGTCGAGTCAGTGACTTCTATGGATCTGTTTCGGCCAGTACTGAGATCATTGTTGGATCTGCTCCCGAATTTGAAGTAGACGTCGAAGAGAATATTGATTTTGAATATGAAAATTATGCAGAACTTGATTGCTACGCTATACATAACGCAAATGTAAGTACATCGATAATAATTTATACCACCGACCCTGGCAATGCTTAGATTATGCGAAAACCAAGATTTGATAGCATACATAAGAAATAGAAACTATGGCAGATTTTAAAGGTAGAAGTAAATATTGTGAACAATCTAATGATTTACTCATAGTGAGGATAAAAGGAATGCAGTGTATTTTCTATTTTCATTAAATATTATCCAATCTAAGGTGTTCAATAATGATTTTGAAAAAAATATCGATTTTTTAAGAGTTCGTATCCGGAATTTCGCTAATTTTATAAAAAAAAATTATTTGCCTTCATTTTTTTTATAAAATAAATAAATAATAATAAAAACTGATGGTTAGTGTTGTGCTTTCGTATTGTGGAGCCACAGCAAATTGTTTTTTTTTAGTTGTAAACCCACAGACTTGCATCTTAGTGGGGTTGAAATTGACCAAGTTTAGTCGCTCCCAATTGAAAACCTTGGTCAAAGTGTTCTCGATCTCCAACGCAAGTCATTCTCGGGTATCCACCACCTGAGAACGGCGAATGTTAGCACGGCCCCTGTAAAAAGTATCTCTAGTGCTGTCATCCGCAAAGCAATGAATGTTATCAATCGTCGGGGACAGTACAGCTGTGCTCTGCGGGACGCCATATATCTATAGCAATGTTTAAATCTAGGCAATTGTTTGAACCCTATTCATGAAATTCCAGAACACTGTTCTCAAATCGAAGTGATTTTATTTACTATTGTATTAAATAAACAATATACTTAATTTCTTTTGTCCAAATTGGAATGGTCTTTCATAATATACTCAAATACAGTATAGTATGTATACTTTGTTTAAAGCGAAAAGTTGAGCATTTTTCAACAAAATCGACGCAATTTCAGATTGTGGACTCTTAAACGTTAAAATTAAGATAGATAAAATCAAGTCAATGACTAATAGTGATCTATCTATATACCCGCATACCAATTTACCTAATAGCACATTATTTATTTAAATTTTAGCAGACACAGTGGTTCTACGAAGGAAAGAAACTAGCTACAGAAGACATGCTTTATGATTTTAAAATGCATTACAATAATATGGGGACTTATACGTGTATTGTTTCCAATGAGTATGGCAGTATTAGTCGTACGTTTAGTGTAAAACCACCAGGTAAAAATACAGCATTATTACTAAATAACACTTACTTTTTTAGAATAAAATTTGCGCCAAGTGCCATATTTAAACCATTTAAGGCAAGCAATGATATAGTTAGGTCCTAAATTATCAATAAATACCCGAATGAGGACCGTGAATGATTCAGCACAGGCGCACACATGATTAACTATGTAAACCAATATAATATTTAGTTCTTTTACTATGCTGACAGTCATTGATAACTACAATTAAGCTAAAACTAGACGAAGCTTATGGTTACCCGAGTATAATGTAATGTCAAAAAAGTCTAAACCACTACCCCTACTACTACCACTCAGCTCTATCATCCAACCAGCTAAATAGAAATAAATTGGAACCTTTGTAAAGTTTTTTTTTTTTTTTTTTTTTTTTTTTTTTTTATACTACGACGGATGGCAGACAAGCATACGGCCCGCCTGATGTTAAGCGGTTACCGTAGCCATATTAACGCTAGCAACATAAAATATAGCTCGCGCGCCGCCACCCCCGCTGCCAATGCTGGATCTCCTTCCTTTCTTTCTGGTCACCTCACTCACTCGCAGGAACACAACAACCCTCAAGGGAATTGTTATTTGGCTGCGGTATTCTGTGAGGTGGAGGTACATTCTCCAGTCGGGTAGCTTTCAATTACGCTCCCTACCTCTCTTTTCGCCAGAGCTTCGTTTGTCAGTCAGCAGGGTGCACCACGTGCAGGTGAAGTTGGCTTTGGTTCAAAGATCTTGATGAACCACTTACACCCCAAAAGTTTCAAATAAATACAACCACTATTTCAGAACTAGTCATTATCATTTCAGCCTGTTGTTGTCCAGTGTCGTAGTATGTACTGGTAACGACTCCTGTGGTCTTCAGCAGATTGTCAGTTTGTTTCGTATGTGGCTGTGTCATGCAGAGCTTGGTTAACCTTGGTCTCCAATATAAAATCTTTCAGTGATCAGCTATGATCTTCTTCTTAACGTATATCTACAACCTTCTTTCTTCTACGATTTACTTTATGTTTAATTTAATTTCGTAGAGAAACACCAAGTTTTGCTCTCTTTCACATGATCTTCAGCAGGTTGTCAGTCTGTCTCGTATGTGGCTGTCTCACGCAGAGCTTACTTAAACGTGGTCTCCAATCTAAAATCTCTCAGTGACCAGCTATGATCTTCTTCTTGTCCCGCCTTGACACTAGGGTCCTTGTATTTAATAAACGTATATCTGCAACCTTCTTTCTTCTACGAATTTCCTCATGCTGAATTTAATCTCGTAGAGAAACCACGATTTGCTCTCTTTATAGCTCGCTGAGCAACATCAAACGTTTTGATTAGACCTATTCTCAAGGACCACGTCTCTGAACCATACCTCATCACACATTGGTTAAATAGTTAAATATTGAGGTACTGCAGAGATTTTTGATGAGAAGACGCGGAGTTTCGCGAATGCTGCCCTTGTGAGTTGGATTCCACGATAGACCTCTTTGTGACTTTGCTTACTAGCACTGTTTGTCCTATTTGATAGGATTGTAGTGGCGTGTGGTTTAGACTATTTTCTCTGCCAACTACTTCGATTTTTTTATGTACAATTATGTATTATATGTAATCAAAATATTTATTTTCTAGGATGCCTGCTGCATGTAGTAGAAGACTTTCAGAAGAATCAGCCTCTTATAATCCCTCCAAATTACCCAATATTAAAAACAATTGGTCCATATTTACATATCCCAAGATATGAATCAGTTCAACTGTCTTGCCCTGAACGTTTTACTCAATTCTCTAAATCAAAAATAATTGCTACTTGCGATCAAAATTCCGATTTTAGGATTAATAGTATGTTATATAAATTTACTGATTTGAGCTGTACATCTCAAATGGTACCTGAGTTTAAAAGAAAGAGATTGAGATGTTGGCAGGGCAATACTGAAGTTGTTGATATAGGTTATTCGATGGATAATGGAAAAGATTTCTTGCCTGTTTATGAGGTTTGTGTTAATATAGATAAAAATAGGCCAATTTACACAAAACATACATTATATATATCAGCAGCAGGCCTTGATCCCAAAAATGAAACATGGCAGGACAACAATTTAGTACCAATTAATTTTCAAGAAATGTATAGTTGTGATGCGCAAAAAGCTCACATTAGTAATTTACGAGGCCAGTCGTTCCATATGGATGATGGATGCTGTTTTGGAAAAAGACAGCTAGTAAGCCCAAAGGATGTCATGCCAGGTCTACCTCAAGTTTCCACCTATAACTACTTGAACGTCGTTCCGCAATGGAGCACCTGCACTACAAGTGTAAGTTTTTTTTTAAATAAATTTTGTAAGCAATACGTTTAAGATCGCATAAAGTATATCATGTTGCGAGCGTTAATATGGCTACGGTGACCGCTGCAGATCAGCCACCCGACGTAGTATAAAAAAAAATGTCTGTAAAGTTAGTTGATTTACGGACGATATTTTTTTCGTGATAACGTCATTAGAAAACATCGGCCCATTGAAAAACTTTTTTTATTTGAAAGAGTATACTTCCAGATTGGTCCCATATTTTTTTCACCATCAGCCTGTATCTAAATATATAAATGTAGAGTAATGTTTGGAGTCGGTTTTTTTTATTAAAATTATATAGTTAATTGATTCCTATGTTATTTTGCGAAAGTCATATTTACAGGTAAATTTGATCTTCACTACTTTGCATAGTAGGTTGTTGTTCTAACTATCAACATCTACAGATCGCCTGAATATACCTCGCGTAGAGGCGAAACACGTGTTGCAGGGACGACCACGGCAGTCGGGGCCGTGGCATCTATTTCAGATGGTCAAGGGTCGCAGAGACGACTGCAGCAACTGGAGCAGAGATGACCAAAGCAGCCACGGCAAGGGTGCCGGTCGGCAGTAATTTTCATGAACTAATTTGTGGCGGATGCACACAAAGTAGTGTAGATCAAATGCCTTTAATTTAATAATTTAACATATAAATAAAATTTTGTGGTTTGCTTTAATAATATAGATCGCTGTCAGCAAAAAAGTGATTATGTACGTATTTTTTTTTTTCTACAATATACGTTAAAATTGAATTAATAAATATTTTATTCTAGAATTGGGATGAACTGGAAGAACGTGTTAGAACTCTACATAATGAATTTGTAGTATGGACGGGTCACTCGGTACACGAACCTCTTGCATCCGAAGCTGAATCTGCTGATAATTTGCTACAATTCGCATCGACGTATATATGGAAGGTAAGAGAATAGAGGATAGAGAAAACTAGTCGCAGTTAGGCACGCGAACCAATAAAATTTATGTATCAAGCTATTAAAATGCGTTTGACGATTTAAATGAAAAGTCTGGTGTACACGGATTGAGTAAAATCGGCCGAGTAGGAGTAAGTTACGGATCCCATGTCAAAGACACATCAGTGATCATTTGTGTCTTCAAGTTTGTGTGCCAACTTTTTTCGCTAGGTTCTCGTTTTCCTGTAAACTGTCGACAATTGCCATGATTAGGTTTTCTTTTTATTGTACAGGTTCTTAACTTCTGATACTAACTTCGGAAATAATATGAACAACTAAAAATTACGTTAAGTGTGGTATGATTTGATCATTTTTAGTCGCAAAATTAGTAATAGTCGGCAGTTTTGTAATTTAATATTAGTTCGATTTATTACTATCCATATTTTAAATCTTCATTTATTTCAAAGGTTGTCCAAGATCCAGCAACGAGATCTTCATTGGCCATCGTTCAAGTTAATGTTCCTGATTTGAAAGCTTCAGACAAATCCAAATACACCATTTGCACTGACATCTGTCACAGGATCGAGTGGATGAAGGACAGAAATTGGCAAAACATTAACGAAGGATACACATATTGCTGCGAAATCAAAGATTTCGAGAAAGCCTTTGGATACATCAGCATGTTTAGTCCTACAGGGGACAAGTTACTTAAAGATGTTTCTTTGTTATCAATTGCAGCTTTAACTGCATAATTGCTACCTAGATTTATGATATACATCATGTATACGACTGTATGCAGGGTGTGATTAGAACTGTGATTATTAAAACTACAGATAATATTTGTGATATGGATAAAAATATGGATAATAAATAAATAAATAAAATAGATAAATATGGATAATACTACAATAAAATACAGAGGACCTTCTCCGTAAAGAAAAAATATTCTTAAAATACATTTTCTAAATAAATACGTCTTCATGAAATCAAATGTAATTTTTTATATTTACTGTGTAGATAAAACAATAAATTAGGCCTCGCTGGATGAAAAGTCCACGTCTTTCGGCCCAATGAAAGGAAATTTGTTTCTGAAAAATTCTGAACTTCCGTCCGAAACTTTCGATCCACTTCAGATTTCACAGGCCCCTAGATTCATGTACCCATCCCTATCCCAAGCACGCATACAAACGCTCGTATATCCATAAGTATATATACTTACCTAAACTATAGATTAATTAATAGCTTACACCTATATACTTTCGAGTAAATTGAATCGTGGCCCACTTTAATTTTATTTTTTTATATTTAGTTAATTCAACACAAGTAGAAAATTCCTTACAGTAAACAAATTTATTTATTTATTTATTTAAACTCTTTATTGACCACAATGAGACCAATGGTACAAAAGGCGGACTTAATGCTAAAAGCATTCTCTACCAGTCAACCTTCGGGAAGTGCAGACATCCACGAATGCGGTTTAAAAATATATAACAAAGCCATAAATAGTGACTATAATCTATATACATACAATACATAAACTATTTTTATACTTATATATACATACATACACTACATCCATATATACCTTAAATATACATACATACACATAAATATATACATCATAATATAAACATACATAGACATGTCAGACAAATCACGGGCTGAATTAAGCTGTTTAAGAGGTTAGCATAAACTTTCTTTTTGAAATTAAATTTATTTTTCTTAATGGGATAGGTAGTGCGTTCCAAAGTCGTGATGCCTGTAATGTAAAGGAATCAGACATAAAACCTGAGCGAAAAAGCGGTGTTGTGAGCGAAAGAGAATTATCAGATCGAAGTTGAATTTATCAGGTCACTGAACAGTTACTAACAATCTGAGCGAAGTCGAGTCGACTATCAAAAAATCAATCACTAATCCGCTATTTAACGGGCTAACCTAGATCATAAAGATATTTCTTAGATAAAGTGTTGACGCAGTTTCTTTAATATTAAAAACCAGGCAAGTGCGAGTCGGACTCGCGCACGAAGGGTTCCGTACCATTATCTATAAAAACGGCAAAAAAATCACGTTTGTTGTATGTGAGCCCCTTTAAATATTTGTTTTATTTTTATTTAATTATTTATTTTTAAAGTGAATATATAACTTAATATTATGTGAGTATTTCAAGCGTCTACCTATTGCCGTTATCAATTGCAAGCAAAAACGAGCAATATAATCACGTTTGTTGTATGGGAGCCCCATTCAATATTTATTTTATTCTGTTTTTTAGTATTTGTTGTTATAGCGGCAACAGAAATACATCATCTGTGAAAATTTCAACTGCCTAACTATCACGGTTCATGAGATACAACCTGGTGACAGACGGACGGACGGACGGACAGCGGAGCCTTAGTAATAGGGTTTTCTTTTACCCTTTGGGTACGGAACCCTAAAACGACCTAAGTGCACCATGCACGATAGGTAAGAAAAAGATTGATGGTTGTTGTGTTCCTGCGAGTGATTGAGATCCATGTCATAAGAAAGGAAGACATTGCTGCGTTGACAGCTGACAGCGGGGGTGGCGGCGCGCGAGCGATATTTCATCTTGCGAGCGTTAATATGACTGCGGTAAGCGCTTCACATCAAGCGGGCCGTATGTTTGTCTGCCACCCGACGTAGTATAAAAATTGAGATTGAAATTACTATTGAAATTGAATGTCCGTGAATAAAACGTCTTGAGGCGGAGGCGGTAAGTGGCGCGGGACTAAGTGAATGCCGGGAAATTACTTTGCTTTGTTCTTGTGGAATCAGTTTGGTAGAATACATCTATAGCTAAAAACATCTTAACACGCAACCACTTTTCCTTTATGTCCTCACCTCTTATTCATCCCACTGTTTGGATAAGTGTCCCCCCTCAATTCGAAGGGGGTTGAGAGCATACTCCACCACACTTCTCAACTGCGGGTTGGCAGAGGCCAGTGTTTTCTAGCCGCCAAAAGTAGTGACTTGGCTAAACGACTGTCATCTACTGACAACAGCCGACGGCTTAACGTGCCCTCTGAAGCACGTAGAGGAGGTCGACGTTGCATAACTTACGTAATCGATTAGATTGCCATGCGCAAACTCTCTCAACTCCAGCTCGAGATGCTTGATGGCGTCCTTTCGATATTGTTCATTTGCCTGGAATTTTTCTGTTATATCAATTCGCATAATTAGTGAATAACAATTGATTTTTCAACTTGAATTTATGAAGGTTAAGGCATTGACATTAAGAATAAGTACTGTTTATAAACAATACGAGCCTGCAAAAGATCCTCGAGCAACAATTAGGTGCTATTATTTCGGCATTTCGAACTCTTAACGGATTATTATCAGTCGTTATTATTGCTTGGCAATTTATAAAAAAAAAATGTCAAAGTTTGATAGGTCATGTCGTGCCACAGCACCTATTGTTTTACTATAAACATATAGTAAAACAAAAGGCAAAAATATACGTAACGTACATCAATGCATGGCTAATATTATGTAAATTATTACGAGCTCGGTGGTCGAATGGTTAGCAATGGCCACTTTGACTCCGAGGTCGCGGGTTGGATTCCCGCGCAAGACAAACATTTGTGTGCGTGAACATGTCTGTTTGTCTTAGTCTGGGTGTTTTCTATGTATTATATATAAATATTTTATTTATATATAATACATAGGAAACAATGGGTGTTTTCTATGTATTATATATAAATATTTTATTTATATATAATACATAGAAAACACCCAGACTAAGACATTATATATAAATATTTTGTATATTTAAATATTTTGTATTAATATGACAATATTATATATAAATATTTTTTTTTTTATAAAAATTTATAAAAAAAAAAAAAAGTACATTTATCAGTTGTCTAGTACCCAAAGCTTTGCGCTTAATTTGGGACTAGATGGCGTTATGTAAATTGTCCAGAAAAAATTACTACTATAGTGGGACTAGATATAAATATATTATTATTAATCAATACATAAGATAGAATACAGAAATATTTATTTATTTATTTATATGTATGTACCCATGCTACAAGAGATGCTCAGTTTGGGGATAGATATTCGAGGATGTCTGCACTTCCCGAAGGCTGACTGCTAAAGAATGCTTTTAGCATTAAGTCCGCCTTTTGTACCATTGGTCTTATTGTGGTCAATAAAGAGTTTAAATAAATAAATAGATGGCGCTTTGTAATTTGTCCATGTATAGTTATTATTTATGTTTAAAATTACAATTTGCTTTTACACACACCATTTTTTTAGGTCGGAAAAAATCGGTATAAAAAAAAGTCTCTGTCGATTAATTATAAGCAAATGTCTTCATGTAAGACAGTTAAGAACAGTAAATCCCGATCGGAGACGTTTAACGTCAAGAGCCATAACGTGACCGATGATTGAACGTACTCTCCGATGCTTTTTATGCTTCGGAGAGCACGTTCGAGATAACATCAGGATGTGCTGTTACAGAAACTGCTTTATCGACAAGACTGGATCGTAATGAGATTAAGTTTCAAAACAATATCCATATCTAGTGGAACTAGTAGTAGAACTTTAGTGTAGATCTAGACCTACTGATATAGCTCTAAGGATTTTGTCAGACAAATTACACAGCGCCATCTAGCCCCAAAGTAAGCGAAGCTTGTGTTATGGGTACTAGACAACTGATAAACATACGTAAATACATTTATTTTTGTAAATACATACTTATGATACATAGAAAACACCCAGACCAAGACAAACAGATATGTTCATGCACACAAATGTTTGTCCTGCCCCCTTACCACCATCTCTTATTGCGATTCAGTAACTGAATATATTGCTTATTCATCTGGGCAGATTAGATTAAAAAAATAATGTAATTCGTATCTGAAAAATTCCAAATTTTCACCCGAAACGACAGATTTTCATTTCGGCATATGTTTAGCAGCGGACGTCCCTCCCTTGAATCTACCAATTGCTTAATAAAGGACTTCTCTAATGCTTTCCACCAAATGTGATTCTCCAACTTCCGCATACTGCCATATCGGAGGGTTCCAATGAAGTCATCGGATCATCTAGAGCGGGCACGTCCAGCACTTCATCGTCCTATACGTAGCTTCCGATCCTGCCATCACTGAGTCAACTGATGTGGCCGGCTCACTACCACTTCAGCTTATTAACTCTGAAGATTACGTCGACAACTTTGGTTCTTCATCGATGTGTTTCTTTTTGTTCCGGATTACATCTCTTCTAGAAATCCTGAGCATAGCTCTCTCTATCGCTTGTTGTACAATCTGTAGACCGTGGACTAGCCCGAGGGTCAATGTAACGGATGTTTCATTTGAGTGAATTTTGCTATCTCGGTTGTTTGAGAATCTCCTCCCACTGTTGGAATATGGGTCTCCCCTCAATTTGAAGGGGTTTACAGCATACTCCACCACGCTGCTCAACTGCGGGTGGACGGAGGCCAGTGTTTTAAAAGCCACTGATTTAGCTAAACGACTGTTATCTAATAACAACAGTCGGGACCGATGGCTTAAAGTGCCCTCCGAAGCTCGAGGTAAATAAACCTATCCATAGACAGACCAGGATCGACGTTGCTTCCTTTAACAAAGTTGTATCAAAGACATTCAATATTTAATTTCCTAATGCTGTCATCTTTAGTTTAACATTTACGATCTTTTATCTTAACGCTTGAACACTGATGGATGCGTATGTGCTTAACAATGTCGACTTGTTTAAAGATACAATATATAAATGCCAGTCGCAATATATCAGAGATTCTCAGCGATTTGTCGGAACCATCCGGATGCGGGGTCACGGCCGATGGTCTAATCCTAATTGATTTCACAATGGAAACGCATTGTCAGTGATTCCAAACAATAATGGCTGTTAGTTTTATTGATATTCCAATCTTAACAAGGTTGAGAACCTTTTGGTTGCATACCTGATGAAGGATGAAAGACATGGGACAAAAGAACGATGAATTTGAATGTGAATGGATATAATAACAAATATTTCTGAACAATTGAAAACACCGCGCCATCTAGTCCCAAATTAAGCGTAAATTAAAGGGGTTATATTCATTGCTAGATATAGACCTCCCCCATACTTTTTCCCATAATCGATATTCCTGTTTCCGCATCCTGTCTCGTAGAATTTCTATGTTTGGGATGTAAGTGGTTCATCAACATATTTGAACCAAAGCCAACCTCGCTTGCAGGTGGTGCACGTTGCCGACTGACAAACGGGGCTCTGACGAAAAGCATAGCGTATTTTTTAAGCTGCCCGACTGGGGAATACCGCAGCCAGATAACAATTACATTGAATATTCGTCATTTGGATTCTAATTTTATATTATTATTTTTTTTATTTTTTATTACGGCCTTCGGATATGCAAGTTATGAGACTCCCCATTGCCTCTTCAGCCTGCCTTAGAGCTTTACCTAACCATTTTTTATGACAGTTATTCTGAAAGAAGAACATAGGATGTGTTTCTTGGTAAAAGAAAAGCCTTGGTATTAGAAAATGTTTGTCTTTTATCTATATAAATAAAAATGAATGTTGCTAACAGCCTCGAGAACGGTTCGATCAATTCGGATATTTTTTTTTCGTTTCGTTTCGTTCCCTTAAGGCACACGGAAAGTTTTAATAAAGAGAAAATATAAAAAAATGCGTGGACAATAGTAAAAAAAAACCCTTTACCTTTGAAAGAACGAAGTCTGTCCGGGCAGTTAGTTATACATACAAACAATGAAACTTACACAATGTTGGGTCACTTCTGATGTCATTAGTAAAGTTCGGAGTATATTTCTAAATATCAAGGTGGAAAGGTGCGTGTTGTTTGAAATATATCATAATTGTATGTTTCGTTTAGATGAACTATGATAGTGTATTACAAGCATGGTATGTTATGGCAGTTGCATGGAAGTTTTTTTTATAATTTTATACTACGTCAGACAAGCATACGGTCCGCCGAATGTGAAGCGATCACCGTAACCATATTAACGCGCACAACATGCAATATCGCACGCGCAGGTACCCCCGCTGCCAGCGCAACAATTCCTTGCCTCCTGGTGACCTCAATCACTCGCAGGAACACAATAACCCTCCAGGGAATTAATAATAATAAATTTATTATTCTCTCTACATTCGGTAAGATTACATGTAAGTATAAGTAATATGTACAGGCATGCATAGATGTTCTGCAGCTATTCCGTGTGGAGAAAATCTGGTGCCGATGCTAGGCGAGTTTACACCCGCCTGTATTACTAATATAATTGCGTCACCGATAGTTGTTTCTGACCGCCGACCCACCATCTTTCAACATTCTTGAATTAGATCAGGGTGCAAAAAAGGTGGTGAGCCACATTACACTCCCGACAAAATAAAGTACCAATACATATAAATTTAACCCCATCCAGACAGAGATGAATGTAAGTGATCCCTTTTAAGGATAAGTCCGTCTGAAATTGAAGAAGTAAATTATATAAATTATTCCCTTTTACTTAATGTTCATTTGCGTCAGTTTTTTTTTAAATTTTATACTATAACAAAGAAACAAGCAAACATACCAGTCACACAATTAAGTTGTTACACTATTGTATTAGGTTTGATACCTGTAAAAATAGCTATAAATGTTTTATAAAAAAAAAAAAAAAATCGACTACGAATTTTACGAGTATCATTTGCTAAAGTATTCAAATTTCTCTCGAATATATCGACTTTTAATCCATCCATTCCGACGTAAACAAGCATGCGACCCGCCTGATGTGAAGCTATACAAACGCTCCCAACAAGAATCAGCGTTGCACGCTGCCCGCTTACAAAAAAGAATACATTTTCTTGTATATACGTTACTCTTTTGGGAGTGTTTTGTTTCTATTCATACCCATTTTTTTTTTATACTACGTCGGGTGACAGACAAGCATACGGCCCGCCTGATATGACCGTAGCCATATTAACGCTCGCAACATAAAATATCGCGCGCCACCACCTCCGCTGCCTATGCAGCATCTCCTTCTTTTCTGGTGACCGCACTCACTCGCAGGAACACAACAACCCTCAAGGGAATCGTTATTTGGCTGCGGTATTCTGTGAGGTGGAGGTACATTCCCCAGTCGGGTAGCATATAATTACGCTCCCTACCTCTGTTTTCGCCAGAGCTTCGTTTGTCAGTCAGCAGGGTGCACCGCGTGCAGGTGAAGTTGGCTTTGGTTCAAAGGTGTTGATGAACCACTTACACCCCATCTTAAATCATGGCCAGTGTTGCCAAACGCCATATTAGCACGAGTAATTTATAATCAATTTTATTAAACACTTAATATTTAATGCTAATGTTTTGATAATTACATAAAGCAATGGCCGTCACTTTGTGGAACATGTGTGAAGGTTCATCTCCACCACTTTTTGTATTCATGATGCATTATTAATTAAAATATTAGCTGTCATTGATAGCTTGTACCTACTTCACGAAGGTATTGATTTAGAGGTTCTCAAACTTTTCGTCTTTTGTCAGTAGACGCGATAGCCAGAATTCCGCGCATTTGTAACAAATTTCCTATAAGTACATGTAAATGCCTAATCAATATTTATGGGCAGGGAATTTACATAAATATATAAATATTCCTGGACAAATAAACGCAGTCATCTAAGTCCAAACTTAACAAAGCTTGTACTATGTGTACTAGATAACTAATATAATACTTACATATATTTTTTTGTTAATACATATATATGATACATACAAAGTACCCAAACCAATACAAACAGACATGTTCATGCACACAAATGTTTGTCTCTTGTGGGGATCGAACCCGCGACCTCGGAGTCAAAGTGACCATGGCTAGCCATTCGACCACCGAGCTCGCCCATTAAATGCTCAATAAATACCCAGCTTTTGGGCATAAACAACTAATTTATATGTAGTTATTGGGGATTTATCGTACGTTTATTTAGTGATATATACCCATACAACCATTTCAGTTGTAGTGTAGAAACTGTTACTTTTTGATGTTACTACACAGGTAACAAATATGTAGCTGTGTCTACCTTGTTTTGACACCTCGACAAAAAGTGGGGAATTTAAGAAACATAAAAGTGGTTACATTTTAGAAAAGATGTTTCGTAAAATTATAGTAACATTGTTAACAGATTGTTACAGTTTTGAATGAACGATAATCGAATGATTGAACGTTTAATGCAACTTAAATCTGATATCATTTTACTTAGAAGTCAATGTCATCGGCCATTACAAGTTATTATAATTATTCATTGTTTGTTACGGTAAATTTAAAATTGATTATAGTTATTTACAAAATGCGCAAGTTCGTTTGTCGAAAGAATTTGGAATATAATTCCAAATAATAAAGGCGCCGGCGATTTGTAAAGACTTAAGATAAAACATTAACTTTTTTGTTAATTTTGTGATAAGAAAAATTAATATTCCATAGGTGTTATTGTTGCTAATTAGAGAGTTTAAATTATTTAGATCTAATATATATTTTAGGATACAATATTTTTTGCAAAAACATGTATTTATTTTGTTTTGATTTCAATTGAATTGATCTTGTAAGGCTATCACAATGTTCAGTTACTAAGTCGACACAAAGTGTACTTATTGCTCAATTCAGTAACAAAATCTATTATGGCCGACGGAATAATCTGATGTCAGTGGTTCCAAACATGTATCATGTACCTATTGTCGTCATGCAGATTCGGCAAGTGAGTGACCATGAGCGTAGAGAGATTGATAAATTCTGTACTAGACACAATATTAGAAAATAAGTTAAACAGAACAGTATTAGTTCACATTAATAATCACAATAATTCAGATTAATGATCGCCAATATAGCTTTCGCCAAGGTCGTTCGGCTGGTGATCTTCTGGTATATTAGACTCAACATTGGGCGGAGACAGTAGAAAGCAAGGACGAGGCTTTGGCTGCTAGCCTGGACATAGGAAATGCCTTTGATCGGGTGGCATAACGTACTACTATCCAAGCTTCCTTCTTTTCGGTTACCCGAGAGACTCTGCACATGGATTGCCAGCTTTCTCACTGGGCGGATCATTAAAGTTGTGATTGACGGTACACGTTCGGATCCATTACCCCTGAACGCTGGTGTGCCACAAGGCTGCGTATTGTCCCCAACATTGTTTCTTCTGCATATCAATGACTTGCTGCATGTATACAGCATCCATTTCTATGCAGGTGACAGTACCTTGGACACAAGATACAGTGGTCTATGCAATGTTTCTCGAGATTGCGTCGATGAGTACCGA
This sequence comes from Hypsopygia costalis, assembly GCA_937001555.2. NCBI lineage: Eukaryota > Metazoa > Arthropoda > Insecta > Lepidoptera > Pyralidae > Hypsopygia > Hypsopygia costalis. The sequence goes on from OW443344.2 coordinate 13,181,454, forward strand.
ACAAAATTTGTGTCTGAGATTGAGACGTCTCTTGGTCACGTCTGTGTAGACTGAACTTAGTCCAGCTGAATCCCTCAAAGACACAAGTTTGTGCGTTTACCGCAAAAACGTCCCCATTTGTCGTATCTCCCAGATTGGAAGGTACTCCCCTTACTATTAGCTCCAGCATTGGTATCTTGGGTATTGACATATCGAGTATGTTCAGTTCCGTGGTCACTTGGAGTGCAAGGCCAAATTGGCCTCTAGGAAAAATTAGCATCATCTGTAAAGCCTGACGGTATTTTACACCACAACATCGCCTTTCACTGTATAAAGCCCAAGTTAGGCCTCATATGGAATACTGTTCACATCTCTGGGCTGGTGCGCCCCAGCACTTACTTGCTCCATTTGACCGCATACAAAGAAGAGCTGTTCGAATCGTCGGTGACCGAATGATTTCTGATCGGCTGGGGTCTCTCTCTACACGCAGAGATGTTGCATCTCTTTGCGTTCTATATAAATTACACCACGGGAAGTGCTCGGATGAGCTATTTGATTTGATACCTGCCGCTGTGTTCTACAAGTGTATCGTACAATCGTACATCGCCATAAATTAAAATTCCATCCTCATCATCTCGATATTTGGCGATCTACTACAGTACGCTTTTTAAGACATTTTCTACCACGAACTGTGAAGTTGTGGAATCAACTTCCTCCAGCGGTATTCCCAAATAATTACGACATGGGAGCCTTCTAGAACAGAGTCAATATTTCCCTTAAATGGCTGGCAATAGATCGGTGACCCTTTGGTGTTGCTGATTTCTATGGGCGGTGGTGATTGCTTTCCATCAGGTGACTCACATGCTCTGCTTGCATGCTTATGCATTAACATGCTTGCCCCCTCTCATATAAAAAAAAACAATATGTCGGCTCCGTAGCCTAGTGGGTAGTGCACCTGCCTGCGAAGCTCGCGGTTGTGGGTTCGATTCCCACCCAAGGCAAACATTTATGTGGTGAGCATTTGTGTTTGCCTTGTGTCTGGATGTAAGTTATCTATTACGGTATGTATTTATATTTGTAAATATATCAGCTGGCTGTTACCCATAGCACAAGTTTACTACAAGCTTAATTTGGGATCAGATGACCCTGTGTGAAATATCCCCACATTATATTATTATTACATTAAAGATGTGCAAAGACGAAAGATAGTACGAAGTGTAGATGTAAAGTGAAGATGTCGAAGTTCCATGATTCTCTTTCCTCCTTTGAGCTGAATGAAGCTCCTTTTCTTTAACTGCGTGGAGTCGTCGGTAATAAGTAGCTGTATGTCTAAAAGGTTTACTCATACTGTTAATTGTTAATACGTAATTGTTAATAGTACTACACTCAATTATGAGATAAAATGTTTGAGAACATACTGAACTTTTTTAATAGGAATCGTATATTCTAGAACTGCGTACTAGTTTCGACTATGTTTCAAAACTAAGTTAATTAATGTGCACATTTACTTGTATCTATTTAGACACAAAGTTTAATAACATTCTAGGAACAAAATGTAGTCACAGTATAAACACTTTTGGGTAGTTTTGTTCTTGATGTCATAACGTAGTAAAAGTGTGGATATATTTACGAAACATTGTTATCAAAAGTTAGTCTGACACATTTAAGTCGCGAAGTGTATACTCTGTTACAATATTTTGAGGCTAAACCTCACGCAGGCACAAAGCGTAGTAACAATTACGACATTGCAACCAGTCGATTATTTTGTTACCAAAATTTTAGTCACCACGACCGGATTTGGTTGTATGGGTACTATACATATGTCATAATAGTAAAGACAAATGGTTCACATCTCAATTTAGACATGACTCCTAACGACCTTCCAGCTGGGAGAGAGTCCAACAATGCGTCTGCCTAGACCATTACGAAACCAAAACTGCAGTAAATATATAGAACAGTAAATTAATTTTATATTAACATCCGTAGTCGGGACACACATACAGATACAAACTACTACTACATGTTAGGATCGTGTTGCTGTAGCTGGATATACGTTTTATAAATATTTATGAAAAATGGAAAAATTCACCCGCCTCCAATCGGGCAGCTTAAAAATACGCTAAGCCTTACTTTACTCTCTTTTCGCCAGAGCCTTGTTTGTCAGTTAGCAGGTTGCACCATGTGCAGGTGAGGTTGGCTTTAGTTCAAAGATGTTGATGAACCACTTACACCGCAGTCGAGACGCAGGCGGCTTTAATTTTCTCTACATATTTTGTCCTATTTTTATAATCAGTTTGTGTTTGCTTCTACATAAAAGTGTTTCAAAATCGACTCATATCCATACGCAATACAAGAAAAATCTAAAATAGCGGCGGAAACGCTGCATGCGCCACAGCCACGCCTGTGCCTCGACCCCGTGAAACCTTCACCTCACCTATACCGCTTGGTCTAATATATTGGTCACCGCATAAATCGCTGTTTCTTTGCTATGCGTTGATTTTGCTTGATATACGGCGCCAAATAATTATTATATGTAAAATTGGCTAGCGATAGCTCATAGACAATGATAGAGTAGTATCTGAATTCCAACGATCGACGCCAGACTTACAAAGTCCTTTACATTTTTTTATGTGTTGTCTATGGTAATTCTTGCTTCGGAGGGTACTTGGTATAGTCCCACAAACTTATCTGACCCGGTGGCCAAATTTAGAACTAAAGCCGCCATCTTGAAATGTAGTATTGCCAGGTACAATTAATTTAATTACCGCGTATGCACATTCCATTGAGGTGTATTTTTTTAAATAAATATTATCTTTTTCTACACATATTTCATTTCTTACAATTAAAAAATCGTCAACGAGTTTTTTCTGTGCAATATTATAACTCTCTAATATTATATTAGGTTGGGGAAAAAGTCTTTTCGTATTTTATATGAAAATTCAAAACATTTTTTAATAAAGTTTATTTACATTTAACTAAAGTATGTAGGTGCCATTACGTTCGATAACCTTTTGCCATCTTGTAGGTAGAGACATGATCCCATTACTATAGAAATTTTGGGACTTCTGTTCAAAAAACCGCGCCAAGTGGTTTTGGCAGTCTTCTCGTGATGTTAACCTGACATTGCCTAAAGAATTCTTAAGAGACCGAAACAGGTGGAAATCAGAAGGTGCAAGGTCAGGACTATACGGCGGATGCATTAACACCTCCCAGTCAAACTCTCTTAATTCTTGCTGAGTGGCTAAAGATGTGTGAGGTCTAGCGTTATCATGATGAAAAATCACACCCCTTCTATTAATTAATTCCGGCCGCTTTCTTTCAACTTTTTGCTTTAATCTCATCAGTTGTTCACAGTAGAGTTCAGAATCGATAGTCCTGCCTGGCGGTAACAGCTCATAATGAATATCTTCCCTTCCAATCCCACCATACACACAGCATCACCTTGTTGCGGGTTAACCCGGGTTTCGCCAGAGTCTGTGAAGCCTGGCCGGCCTTTGACCACGACCTTTTTATGCGCCAAAACAGTTTTGTGGTCAATTCCTAGTTCTTCAGCTACGTCGTAACTACTGATATGTCGATCTTGCTCCACTTTTTCAGAAATGGCATGCATTTTATCCGTAACAGGGCGACCAGAGCGACGTGCATCTTTGACATCAAAATTTCCGGATTGAAAACGCTTAAACCAAATTTGTGCTACTTTCACAGACACTGCACTAGGTCCATAAACGTCACAAATTTTTTTCGCAGCTTGCGTTGAATTTTTACCTTTTTTGTAGTAAAATTTTAAAATGTATCGAATTTCTTCATTAGATTCACTCATCTTGACAGTAAAAAAAACAAATGAAAATCACACATTTACCTAATTTGAATTTGGAATTATCTTTTTTAAAATTTAAACTTTTTAAAGATATCAAAACCTGCTAGATACAAATGGTATAACCAAAGAGATTTTATTACAAGTTCATACATACTATAATGCGAAAAGACTTTTTCCCCGACCTATTATAATAGCTATGATCGCGACTTAACGTGGAGCATTTTTAAAACTAATCAACAAAAGATAGAAGGCAATTGATATTTAATTGAAACACCACACAACACAATTTATAAGTATATCAATGCTATTATTTTAACAGTGTATATATTTCTTTGATTTTTATGTTTCCTCTAAAACGGGCGGCATTTCGTTTAATAGCAACACTTAAGTCGATCGTACCGCCCCCGCCACCGGGCCAGATAAGTTTGTCGCACTGTACGTTAAACCGTCGGTCCTGACTGTTGTCGTTAGATAACTGTCAATAATAAAAAAAATATTAAAAAAAATGTATTTATTTCAGACCACTGAATCCATACCTTTGTTAGTAACAATTTCCTTAAGATTAAGTTAGTGCAAACAAATTATTTTCATTGAGTTAACCTATCCTCTATGATGAAAAGAATGAAGTTGGGGCGAGGGCGCAGCCTACCAAGTGCCGACGTGCACTTCTTGCGGAGTACTGTGTGAAATTAAGTCAAGTAATAACATTAAGTCAAGTTGAGTAGCGTAGTGGAGGATGCTCTGTACCCCTTCGATTGAGGAGAGACTTGTATCCCAGCAGTGGAAAGAATAAGGGTTGATGACAACGGTGGCATTTGTGACGCATTTCGATTCTGAGTGAGTCGATTTTAGACGTTTCTATGGAGTTAGTTTACTGTTATATATGTTTACTGAGGAAAATGGCTAACAATAAGTCGTGATAAAGTATCGATAGGTCTCACGACATGTGACCTGCCCCTCATATGTGACCTCGCGACCCTGCCTTTTTGTAACATATGAACGTAGGTAGTAAAGGTAAATTGCTCAATTATATTTGTGCGGAAGACCATATTTATGTTAATTTCTATTCTGTGTCAAGCCATCAGTCTACTGTGGCACACGTTGAAGGTGCAGCCCCATTGATAAAGTCACTTTTTAGAGTTACGTCGCAGAATGATGAAATAACAATTCACGCACGCCCATCCTTGTACCAGAGACAATTAATTTGACAGAGATAGGATGCAAAAAATTGCGTTAAATATAATCAAGTAACGATTTTTTTTATACTATGTCAGGTGGCAGACATGCATAAGGCCCGCCTGATGTGAAGCGGTTACCATTGCCATATTAATGCTTGCAACATAAAATATCGCTCGCGCGCCGCTACCCCCGCTGCCAATGCAGCATCTCCTTCCCTCTTAGCAAATGTGAGAGACAGCAATATGGCAAATAAGACACTAAAAGCCTAAAGAGACGGCTAGTCAAGTGAAGCTCAACTGCCGTTTACCACGGATTTTAATTAGGTATCTAACACTATTGGGGACCTAAAACATTGAGTTGTTACTTAACACATTCCAATAATATGCATTGCGAAATCGTCTGAACGTTTGGTGCCTAATTCTCCCGTGTTGCTACCAAATCAGAATTTTATGTATTTTGTACTTTAGAAATCCTTTAAACAAATGTAATTAATTCTAATAACATTAAAACATTAAGTATGTATTATTAAGCAATGTACTGCAGTAATAAACGCCAATTTACGAGTATCCATGACCGAACTTTTGTTATTATAAGGCTAGGTTCGTACTAAAACTATTGCTAACATATTTTATCTAATCTCATACTGAAAATTACACATTAAAAAACTAAACACAGTATCTTAATGACAGTCTTTACGCACAAGCTATCAAAATAAATTTAAAAAGTTATTTTTCGATACAGCTCTTCTATGGACAACTGTATCGTAAAATAACTTTTTTACCATTTCGATACAGCTTCAGCCCTGGATACAGGTATTTTAAACAGGTTGCAATGCAAATACATTGCAACTATGCAAAATTTTTCTACATAATCTGTGAACGCGGCGCCGCGCGGCGCGTCGCGCATGCGCACTACGCATGCTCGATCTGCAAATGGATTTATATGTAAGAATTATAGCTGTTAAATTAACTTCATAGTTGTATTTAAAATATTATTATCATATATTTCATGAGATTAGATAAAGTAGTGTATGAAACTGCACATAATTAGGTATTAAAATACTCGTGTGGTCTATTAAAACATTCGCCTTTGGCTCATGTTTTAAACTCACACTCGTATTTTAATAACCCTTATTATGCAACAGTTTCATAAACTACTATTAAAGCACAGTGATGACTTCGTTTCGTCATTGTTTATTTGTCTTCAACAAACATGTAACTTCGCAAGAAGACTGTGCAGACTACAGCATGGGGTTCTTCAAAAAGGGCGTGATGAAGTTTTTACAGGGTCGGCAACGCGCGTGCGATACCGCTGGCGTTGCAAGCGTTCATAGACTGCAGTTACTGTTTTCCATCAGGCGAGCAGCATGCTTGTTCGGCATCTTAGTGGTAAAAAAATTGTGAGCATTATGCTGTTGCTGTGTAAATATTGATTGAGAAAATAAAATGTAAGAATTGTTATTTTTCAAAAGATAAATTTTAATTATCACTATGGCCACAGTATAAGTATATTACTTAATTTTTTATTATACACACATATATATATATATATATAGTATATTACTTAATTCTTAGTACGTAGTACTATTGTACTACGTACTATGACGACACAAAACGTGAAGCTTAGCGTTTAACCACATTATGGTTAAGAGATATACTCGTAACTGAATGCCAAAATTATTAACATTAAACAATTTATTTATTGCCCTATTGTCTTTTGCAAATTTTATTGGTTACTGAAATAATTAGTTATTGTTCATTTACATCCAAACCAGTTGTTATTTCCATTTATTTTTTTAGCTCATAGTATGCCTAGTCAGGAACAAGAGCTGTTTAAGGCCGTACATGCTGCAACACTAGCGCCACTCGAGTAAAAAAATATTATTATTTACACAGCGCCATCTAGTCCCAAATTAAGCGCAAAGCTTGTACTATGGGTACCTACTAGACAACTGATAAATGTACTTAATTTTTTTTTTGTTGTAAATACATACATATAATTCGTAGGAAATACCCAGACCAAGACCAACAGACATGTTCATGCACACAAATGTTTGTCATAAGCGATGATGGAACCCGCAACCTCGGAGTCAAAGTGGCCATTGCAACCATTCGACCACCGAGCTCGTCAAATTTGACTGCGGTATTCTGTGAAGTGGAGGTACTTCCCCAGTCGTGCAGCTTAAAAGATACTCTATGACTTACCTCTCTTTTCGCCAGAGCCTCGTTTGTCAGTCAGCAGGGTGCACCATGCGCAGGGGAGGTTTGCTTTGGTTCAAAGATGTTGATGATACATCCGTATCTGCGGGTACAAATTTATAGAAATACTTCTAATATCTAAATAACAACTTTCTTCTATTTGTATATGAAATGCACAATATACGGCGCTTATCACAAAAATACATTTGGTTATAATCCTTATCAAGTTGTCTAATCTGTCTGACTATTTGTCCCGGCTATTCTCAGAAATTGCTTCACCGATTTTGACAGAACTTAGCTATCTGCCAGCCAAAAAATAATAAATAATAATAATCATTTATTTCAGGCAATAAACTAACGTTCATATTTATATAAAAACTTAATTAACTTAATTTAACGCGCATAGTCGGCAGTGTCGACACTGTCGCCAGCGTATTCCGCGCGGTGTCCTGTAACCGGCCACGAAGACAGGAAGGAGATGCTGCGTTGGCAGCAGGGGTGGCGGCGCGCGAGCAATATTTTATGTTGCATGTAGCGTTATTATGGCTACGGTAACCGCTTCACATCAGGCGGGCCGTATGCTTGTCTGCCACCCGACGTAGTATAAAAAAAAAGAAAGCGTCGGTAAAAAACACCTGAAGGCCAGAATTCCTCCTTTGTGAAAATCTCCAAATCTCCATTCAGGACGGTTATATATAAAGGTACGTAATCAAAATATATTATGCACTAGCTGACCCACAGGCATTGTCCTGTCTTCTTAACTATGGATATTGAATTCGAATTGATTTTACGCAATCTGTCAAATGACTGATATTTCTGCCAAACGCCAAAAAGGTACAATAAAAAGTAAATATGGTTGTTTTTTATAATTTTCCTCGCAACTTTATTTTTTTCTCTTATAAGAACCTTCTGCTACTTCTTCACGCATGATGCCATGACCTAGGGAAATAGGCGAAACCGGTCGGTAAAAATAAATATAACTACGTGGAATAGTACAAGTGCTTTATTATAACATTATGATAATAATGTTCCACCAAGTGCCTACAATCAACAGTATCTACTTTTTAAGGAAATATGGTTTCATTTTTATATACATGGATTTTACTTACGAGCCGCTTCACCTAGTGGCCCAGCCCGGCTTTGGTCTTTTGTTACTGACATAAAAACTTAATTAGTTTATTAAATTAAACAGGCCACTCATATAGTTTTGTCAGGAAAGTTGATAAGTTTCTATCTCATATGGAGATCTTCATCAGGGCGAATACCCAGACGAACACTCCCTCTCTCTATAATACGTGATATACATGCTAAGTAGAAAATATTAATTTAATCAAATCAACTGTAAACTGAATAAATTGCACTAGCAACGAATCGCTACTGCATTCCATATTGCTATATTATTTTGTATAGGAGCTGCTAATAATTACTGAGCAGGACGTTCCCAGATTATACAAAATTTATAATATACCTAGTTTAATTTTAGGTTATTAAATTTCTAATAGGTACATATTAATTTATTTGTGTTACTTTTATAATTGGATATATAAATTTAATTTATAATATTTTTAAAATATAAATTTATGTTGATGTAATAATATATTGATATAGCTGACCCGACGAACGTTGTTCTGCATTATCTCTTCTTCTTAGTCGTATTCTTCATTGCTGAAGGTCGTGTCTAGTTTGAAGTCCTGCCCCCTTACCACCATCTCTTATTGCTATTCAATAACTCAATAGAATGCGTATTCATACCAATGAATAAGCGACTCTATTCCATTTGAAAAATAGAGTCGCTTATTCATTGGTATGGATTAATTGGGTAACCATGCTATTCAGTTATTGAATAGCAATAGGAGATGGTGGTAAGGGGCAGAACATATTGGTTTAGGCTATAAAAGTGATAGTGAGCAGCTTACACCCCTGCTATGCCATTTCCAGAGCTATAAAACATCTTGCAAACTAAGCACGTTTATTCTCCATAACTATAAATATCAACTCTTGAATGAATCATTTAATATCAAGCACATTTCTTACAAATTAATTTATTATTGTGATTTGTAACGTCATTATGACAGTGATGTGCTGTACATCTCACGCTGTAAATATAAAGAAACTAATACAAGACGCAGTTATATTGAGTTAATGGAATAAATAATACAAAGTATCGAGTTATCGATATTTTCGAAGCATCAAGCAAGGACGGATTATCCTGCTATACGGAAGCTTATAAATATTGCATGTTATTACTTCTTACATTAATGTAAGAAAAGATTTTTATTATCTCGTCGAATAAAAAGGGGACTGTACTAGTCCCCTTTTTATTATTTTGGGCTGAAGTGGACTCATTGTATGCCTCTTCAAACTTGAGTCATTCTAGTGGCACGGCATGGTACGGCATCAACCCATAATCATCCCACTGTTGGGATACTACCCTCCTTGATGTTTTCGCACTATTAATAATAATATTTATTAAACCTAAAAATCGAGAGCCCTAATTTAAGAGTCCCTAGTATTTAAATGTACTAAAATCTATTGGCACGCGTATCTTCTTAATGATGACTACACTGAAGTATTGGAAACCTTAAAATCGTAACTGTAGTTTATCTATTTGGTTCATGGTTGGTTGGGTTTGAAATTAAGAACATACAAATATCAATTAAACAAAATCTATTAATAAGAAAAAGAAACAAAGTAAGTCCCGCGTCATTGACGAAGGAAATTACCCAGACCCAGACTTGACGCAGTCTTGTGCGCCCTATTCGTGTATGTTATTTTAACCCCGGAAGCGTGGAGGGAGAGCAGCCTCCGCCTGCTATAATGAAGGTGTACGAGCATGAGTGCTTGTCTTTCATTACGCAAAGGCAAAGAGATTGAACTTCCCGCAGCGCCTGGAGACGGTACAGACAAGTACTAAGTAAATAAAAGATTTTCATTTAAATGATATGCTTTATTGGATACTTTTAACTGTAGTGTATTCAAAAAGATTATGTAAATAAAATACTGCAATGGTTGGATAAGTTTTCTAATGCTTAATATTTTATGCAGCGTATTTATTTATTCACTTTATGCATAATTTAATAATTGTAAATAGTCGGGATAATTAATTATTGCGCCTAATGTTGAATTTGGCAAGTTACAATTCGGCGAAAAAAATATTTTGGGAATTGAAAATATTTTTATTTATAAATTCATTATAATGGTTCAAAAGCCGACGACAAAGTCATGTTTTACATTAAAACTATTAAATGACAATATCCGTAAATGATCACAGAGTTTCAGTTTTTGTTTATCGATAGAATTCTATCGACGCAGGCGCCTCACTTTTTCGTCTAGTGATCTGAAGCGGATGCGGTCAGCGCGGCCTTCACACGCGCGCCCTTTCAACCGAGAGCGGGCCAGATGAGCAGATACGAGTGATTCAAGGCACAGGTTAGCTATGGCATATTAGTGCGTACTTATTGCTTTTTACGCAATTTGTTTTGTTGATATAATGATTTTGGACAATACTTCGCTGCAATGATTTCGCTTTTCGAATTATGATTCTGGCAAATTCAAGGCCTGTCAATAGAATACATTATACTCGTTATTATTTTCAGTGTAATTATTAACAAATATTTGTTTATTTATATAATCTTATTATGTTCTCTCCGTTCAGGTTCACAAATTCTTAAAGAAAAGCCTATCTGACGGAAGAGGGAGAGCCCCCCCCCCCCCCGCCTCTGCCCTCTCCTCTAACGATTTCAATTAAATTTATGATATAGAAATTTATGGAGAGAATAATCGTTATAAATAGAATATGCATCGGTAAATTCTGAGAAAAGTCGTTTTCTCCTAAAAACGCCAAGAAAAGCTCGACTGCTATTTCCTTATTAGGTACTCTATCTGTAAACAATCTATTATCAAAATTAAATATATTACATAGATACTTTACAATACAACTCGCTTTACTACATATTTATGGGAAAATCCGTTTCTCCTAAGAAAACATAATTTCAGTTTAAAGCTTTCGTACGAGAAGAATTTACTCTTAACTGCATTTTTTTTTGAGGCCGTTGGTCTCGGTTGTCGTCGATATTCATTTATAATTGTACAAATTATCTATACTATTTATATCAGTGGTCGCCTAGTGATAGAAATTCGACCATAATTAATTTAAATTATAACTTTGAACATTACTAAAGTTATTTTGTCAATGACTATACTTCTATAATCACTTCAGTAGGACTATAGACAAATAATATTAAAGACAAACGACATTAATTAAAAAAAAAAATATTGTTTATAAATTAATTGGCCGTGTGGTTTCCGGCAGACTAGAATAGAATCACTCCGTCTCTTCCCGTGGATGTCGTACAAGGCGACTAAGGGAAATAAATTATAAAACATCGATCAGGCCTCCATAACCCGTGTCTGGCCAGCGTGGGGAGTGTACGCCAAATCCTCCTTCTGTCTAAGACGGATTAGAGAGGCTCGTGCTCCTGTAGTGGAGACTAAAATGATCTGATGATGATGATGAATACAGATTTTAACAATAAACAAAAGAATATATTAATGCATATTAATGCGTGTGTGTGTCAAATATATGTTAGTGTATGTAATGTTTTTTTATTGATTTAGTGCATTTTTATGTATAATTAAAAAAAATATTAGCATTCTGCACTCCTTCCCTATATCTATATATATAAAAGAGTAATTCACTCACTCACTCATCACGAAATCTCAGAAACTACAAGTGCTAGGAGTGTCAAATTTTTCAAGGGGGTTCCTTTTAGGACGTAGGTGCTCACTAAGACGGGAATTTGGAAAATTCAACCCCTAAGGGGGTGAAACGGGGGTCCAAAGTTTGTATGGGGAACCAAGATTAGTTGGACTATTTTATACGAAACTTTACATGAGCACTTCTGTAGATAAATGAGTAAACACGTGTTTCAGGATTTTTCAAAATTCAACCCCTAAAGGGGTGAAAGGAGGTGCAAACGTCTGAAAATCGTTATGGGTATTGTTGTTATGGTTTATCGGGTCGCTGATTCCGAAAACAACAGCTATTTTATAATCTAACATAAACGACGTGACACAAGAGCACTCCTGTGGGGGTGCGATGGGGTTGAAATGTCATAATATCAATATGGGTGTTGATTCTATGGTTTTCTGAGACGTCAATTACGAAAATGGCATCGATTTGAAATCGTTTGAAAACGTTGACACGAAATTTCCATCTCGGTATAAAAATCCAAGATTTGGAACACCCTAATGCAGAACCATAAAGGTTCAGCTAAACTATAAGAAATATAAAAATGACGCCTTAGCAAAAGTTGTTCAGCCTGATGAGTATTTTTTATTGAGGTATAAAAATCCAATATTTGGAACACCTGATGCAGATCCATAATGGTTCAGCTAAACTATAAGAAATATAAAAATGACGCCTTAGCAAAAGTTGTTCAGCCTGATGAGTATTTATTGTTGAGGTATAAAAATCCAAGATTTAGAACACCTGATGCAGATCTATAATGGTTCCGGTAAACTATAAGAAATATAAAATTGACGCCTTAGCAAAAGTTGTTCAACTTGATCAGCATTTTTTGTTGAGGTATAAAAATCCAAGATTTGGAACACCTGATGCAGAACCATAAAGGTTCAGCTAAACTATAAGAAATATAAAAATGACGCCTTAGCAAAAGTTGTTCAGCCTGATGAGTATTTTTTGTTGAGGTATAAAAATCCAAGATTTGGAACACGTGATGCAAAATCATAATGGTTCAGCTAAACTATAAAAAATATAAAAATGACGCCTTAGCAAAAGTTGTTCAGCCTGATGAGGATTATTTGGTGAGGTATATAAATCCAAGATTTGGAACACCTGATGCAGGACCATAATGGTTACGGTAAACTATAAGAAATATAAAATTGACGCCTTTGCAAAAGTTGTTCAACTTGATGAGTATTTTTTGTTGAGGTATAAAAATCCTAGATTTGGAACACCTGATGCAGAACCATAATGGTTCAGCTAAACTATAAGAAATATAAAAATGATGCCTTAGCAAAAGTTGTTCAGCCTGATGAGTATTTTTTATTGAGTTACAAAACTCCAATATTTGGAACACCTGATGCAGAACAAAGCTAAATTTATTTGCATAAACAACATGGTGTATACAATAAATTATAGTTATAGTATAGTTAAAAAAATAACTAAAAACACGCTATAATAGCAAATAGAACTAAAAAAGCTACTTAAAAAAACAATAAATACTTTAACAAAATATTGATTGTATTGTAAAAAAATAACCGCGCAGTGCTACTTTTATGCTTACCTGCTACAAGTTAGACGCAATCGTTTTATTTATTTACAAAGGTAACGTGATCAGCATTTTTTGTTGAGGTATAAAAATCCAAGATTGAACTTGATGAACTTGATCAGCATTTTTTGTTGAGGTATAAAAATCCAAGATTTGGAACACCTGATGCAGAACCATAAAGGTTCAGCTAAACTATAAGAAATATAAAAATGACGCCTTAGCAAAAGTTGTTCAGCCTGATGAGTATTTTTTGTTGAGGTATAAAAATCCAAGATTTGGAACACGTGATGCAAAATCATAATGGTTCAGCTAAACTATAAAAAATATAAAAATGACGCCTTAGCAAAAGTTGTTCAGCCTGATGAGCATTATTTGGTGAGGTATATAAATCCAAGATTTGGAACACCTGATGCAGGACCATAATGGTTACGGTAAACTATAAGAAATATAAAATTGACGCCTTTGCAAAAGTTGTTCAACTTGATGAGTATTTTTTGTTGAGGTATAAAAATCCTAGATTTGGAACACCTGATGCAGAACCATAATGGTTCAGCTAAACTATAAGAAATATAAAAATGATGCCTTAGCAAAAGTTGTTCAGCCTGATGAGTATTTTTTATTGAGTTACAAAACTCCAATATTTGGAACACCTGATGCAGAACAAAGCTAAATTTATTTGCATAAACAACATGGTGTATACAATAAATTATAGTTATAGTATAGTTAAAAAAATAACTAAAAACACGCTATAATAGCAAATAGAACTAAAAAAGCTACTTAAAAAAACAATAAATACTTTAACAAAATATTGATTGTATTGTAAAAAAATAACCGCGCAGTGCTACTTTTATGCTTACCTGCTACAAGTTAGACGCAATCGTTTTATTTATTTACAAAGGTAACGTGGTCTATTTAGTCAGTTTATTATAGACGTGTACGGTAAAATTGAAATGGAACGATTGGTATATATTCGCACAAACCAGAAAAATGCGTGCATTTGTGGGACGCTATGTAGCAAGATTTTGTGATGCAAAGTCTTTTAAACAACGAGGGGAAACTGTTTTGCTTAGATGCTTCAGGAAGGACTGGAAAAACATACCTGACGAGAGCAATCATCGCTGAAATCAGGCGCCAAAATAATATCTCACAGCAGCATCGCCAGGTATTGCAGCCATATATTACTTCTAGGCGGAATGACGCAAATACAATGTTCAATATTATACTCGATTTATACAGAACGGAAACACCTACATGCTTTGTGACACGAAACTGTGACAAAGCGAAAATGTTTCAGGATTGCTGTCTAATCGTTTCAGATGAATGCGAAATGGCCAACAATAAGGCAGTAGAAGCTGTAGATAGAACTTTACGTGCCCAAGAGTTTTCAAAAATATTAATAAAATTTGGGGAAGATCTCCTTCCTGAAGTAAAGTCAATGTTTAGCAGCGTATTATGTATAATTGAAGCTGAGATTCTCACTGGGAGTGGTATCGATGAAACTGAATAATAAGAAAGGTTCTTCTGGAGAGAAAAGACATAAAAATTGCGAGGAAAAGAAAACAACACTTTCTACCCGTGCGAAGCCGGGGCGGGCAGCTAGTAAAATATAAGTGCGCGAAATTTCATACTCCTCCATCCGCGCTATTTTCGTAAAATGAGGCACAAAGTTTTTGCTTTACGTATTAATATATAGATTTGCAGCCTTGAGTGTAAACGTTACATATCTGAATTATTTACACAAAAGATTACGTAAATAATTCACACGCTATTTCAAAAATTCTATCAGAAAGTCTGATACACTTTGACCTAAAAATATTTGGATTATCAAAATACTCAAATTAAAGCACCAACATGCACAATGCATTCAGTATGTGGTACAGTCACCCACTTGCAGACCATAACAAAGTCAATAAAGAAAAGAAGAAAGAAAAGAAGACAAAGTTCACCCTTAGGGTTGACCGGTTGAAGTCTCGCCATAAGGTGAATTTTAGTTCATTTGTGGTGAGAGTTCCAACTTCCAACCCATCATTTATCAACCTTTTTATTTTTGGTACGAGGACTTTTGTCCACGGACTTTTAGTCTTGCAAAAATGATCGCTTACAAATCGCACACTAGTCCGAGGTCGTATGTATGCGTATGATATACGTTCTGCGATGCAATTGTAAGCGATTTATTTTATCAGAACACAAAAGTCCTCCATCTGCTCAGGCCTTAATAATAAATTAATAATTAAGACAAAATAACAAATTAATTAATTATATTAAACGAGTTACGATCGGAAACGAAGACCTTCATCACGGCGAAGATTTAAAATTGGACAGCTTTATAAAATTAACTAATTTATTACAAACCGCTCTTTCGAATTTAGTTCACTAGCCTGAAAACACTATAATCCAAGATCCCAGGGCCACCAGACGTCACTTATTTTCTGATGAACAAATTATCCATGATTGAGTAGTTATTGTGATGATTAGTAACCAATACTCCAAGAAACTTTCGGTCGGCAGTATTAGCTTACAGACGCCTTAAAGCTCTCAAAAAAAATCTATAACACCCATATATGTCCCACTCACGCACATGCGTATGGATAATGCCCTTTCGCTCACGCTCACAGCGTTATTACAATTGGGTTTCGTCTGGATGTTTGGCCCCTTGGATCTGTCTGGCTGTACAACGTTTTAAAATAGTTGCCTGGCTAACATAATATAAAAATAAAGCAGAATACAAGTGTGATTTTTTTGAGATCTTTAAACCGTCTGTAATCCTGCCGACCGGAAGTGTCTGGGAGTATTGGTTACTGATTTTAACGATATTGTGTAACATACGAGTTTATGTAAAAATCAAAATTTAAATCTGGTAAGTAGTATTTTTACGTACTTTGATTACCTGATACCAGGAAAATGGCCGTCTCGCCAAGGTAGCAGATAGTCATACGATCACATTACACCCTAACACTACTCAATCATGCACATTTTGTTCATCAGAAAATAAGTGACGTCTGGCGGCCCTGGGATCTTCCTCTACTAGCGACATTGTTTAGCTTTCGTGACATTCAGTTGATATTTAAAATTTACTTAAATTTAATGTAGTTACGAAATACCAACACAGAATGTTATTTTGACTGATTGGTCGTAATATGTTTACTGCCAAACATAGTTGAGGCTAAAGTTTTAGAAGGTAACAAATAAACATTGATAATAATAAAGTCACAAGTTTTATTGCATAAGGTCAAAAGGTATTTTATATTTAATACTAATAATAATTTAATTTACAGTCATAACCCAGCCACTCCATACAAATGTAGCGTCGTTTACTACTACATAAACGTGTGTGCGTGCGGCGCCGTACAAACTGTTTCACATTTGTTTCAAAGGGGAGGTGAGGTCGACACGAGAGAGCGGCAGGGAGTGAAGTACTGATGCCGTCCTTGTATTGTCAGTCTAATCTTACACACAAGCTAAGCAACGTCGACCGTAGTCTGTTCATCATCATCATCATCAGGTCCATTTAAGTCTCCACTACAGAAGCACGACCCTCTCTCGTACGCCCTAGACGGAAGGAGGATTTGGCCTACACTCCCCACGCTGGCCAAACGGGTTGGGGAGGCTAATCTGGTCTGTTCATCGGCGTCAACCTTTATCCATCCCACAGCTGTATATGGGTTTCGTCTTAACTGAAGGGATTTAGAGCATACTCCACCACGCTGCTCAACTGCGGGTCTGGCAGAGGCCTGTGTCTTTAAGCCGCTTAAAGGCCGCTGACTTGGCTTAACGACTGTCATCTATATTGACAACAGCCGTGACCGACGGTATTATTGTGGTGTGGTGTGGAGTGTGGAGTGTGGATGTGGTTCTGGTCATCGCGAACTAAATACACGAATGACGTTACAATTCGGTAACTTGATGGAGGCCCTCCACACATTCGCACCACTGTGTCTCCTGTGTAGCCAGGATTAACAGCGGCGACCACCAAAAAAGGCAATGAATAATGAAGTCCATTGCAGTCCCAGGGGTAAGACTGCGGCTTCCTAGGAACTCACTACGAATTTAATCAGAAGAAATTAGTAGCAATATGAGAGGCAGGAATGGCAAATAAGGCATTGAAAGCCTAAATAGACTTACAATTCGATAATGCATAAATTATTATTTTTATTTCTGGTGACTTATCATCTTTAATTATGACCTTTAAATATCAATATTAAACAAACAAATGCCAGATTAAGTTACACAAAAACAGCTAATACCTGTAAGTTATCCGGATTAAGTATTTATTAAGTTAAATACCTATCAATTGTAAAAAACTTAACGTCTATTCACGTCGTGTTAAAAATAAAAAGATTTAACGAATCAGGAAGCTATCATTCTCAAATTAAGTTTGCAGTGAATGAAGCATGTGCAAACTTAATGAACAGATTAACGTAATAATACTATACTAGTGGATGCCCGTGTCTTCGAACGCGTGGACTTCAGACAAAAAAAATTGGTTGTATCACGTAAAGTTAATTTTACGTGATAACGTCATAAGAAATGTGGACCGATCGTGCCTCTGTATCGCTTGTTTCGCGCTCTCACTTGCACGCTCGGCTCAGGCGGAACGTGACAATGAGTCATGCTTTTCTGTGCGTGCAGCCGGCGTTCATCGATTTATAAGACGATATCACGTCAAGAAATAGACCACTTCGCTAATCCAGTACATGATGAGCTCCCAGCAGCATACCAAAGTGCCCCACAGTGAGTGGTCGCAATTGACTACAATGTTATAATGAGGCCATTGTGGCATACCATCAGTCATCAGTACATAATATAATGCACCGGAGTGACAATACACTAGCTAAGATGTGGAGTTGAGACAAAAATAAATTTATGTTATAGACTCAATAGGCTATTTGACAATGTTCAAAAATTGTATAAAATAATTTAACAATATCGTAAAATACACAAAACTATAAAGATCTGCAAACTTTCATTCTAATATGTTCCGAAAAAAATTTGAATCAGTCTTTTATATGAACCATTTTCGGGAAAGTCCAAAATTGTGATTTTCAAATCAACATATCTCGAGAAATATTTGTGCTATCGAAGTAATTCTTTCACCTATGGTTATATTATTGAGAACTTTCCTACATATCCAACCGAAAAAAATGTTGATCAAATAGCCTATTTTGAACTCTTTTACGTTCAGCTAAGAGTAGAAGTCGCTTGACAGTCTCAGTGCGATTGTAACTCTTATTAACGTATAGCATAAGCAAGTTACAAAGATCAAAGTGTCAAGCTTAAAATGCTTTTAGCTGTACTGTACCTATATAGTATGAAATTTCTAAACAATTTCTACATTAAAAATAATTTTATTAAAATTGTTTCTAAATTAGATACTTACGCAGAACAAAATTGTTGATAAAATGCAGTCAATTTATTACAAGTGCCCTTTTATCAATATATCCTGTAAACTATTAAACCGATTTAATTTCTGAGGATCTGAAACAGGCGAAGAACAACTGGTTTTAATTAGAACCAATTTGTGACATGTCACATAAAGCCACTATTTACTATCAAGCCTGTGGTATGTTACTTTTATTATGTAAAATCTTTTTTTTTTTTAAGGTCATGTGCGGGGATCCAACCCGCAACCTCGGTATCAAAGTGGCCATTGCTAACCATTCGACCACCGAGGTCGTCAAAAGAGATTTTTTAAATGAAATTTTCTAGAGATAATATTTTGTCCTGAGTTCGTAGCTATTGTGGTTTCTACCAATTGCATGTAAATTGGAATTCTTTGTTTTGTTCACAAAAGGACATTAGATGTGTATCAATCGAAGGAATTCTATTTTTCTAAAACCTATCACGTTTGCTATGAAACGGAGCGTGACTACGGCTCTTTTTATAATACCTATTATGGTTGTTACACACTAAAACACCTTACACTACAAGGGGCCCTACCGCCGAAGCAGAAGCCGATTACCATCGAATATTTTGATTCGAAAAATAGGTCTTACGGTTTTGTTATTGACAAACATCTTCAGCTTAGTTGGTAGAGCTCCAGGGTTTTTACCAGGTAAGCCAAACACAAGTACCATAAATCTGAGCTGAAGTTTGATTTTCGCAATAAAAAAACCGGTGGGAATCGGCTTCAGCTTAGCCGGTAGGGCCCCTGGTCTCTGTCTGACTGTCTTACAGTCGTCGTCTCGCTTACTCTTCTCTTAATACCGCATGCTATCTCATTTTCACAGACAGTCTTCGTCGTCATTCATCCCACTGCTAGAATACGGGTTTCCCCTAAATCGAAGGGAGCATACTCTATCACGCTGCTCAACTGTGGGTTGGCGGAGGCCAGTCTTCAAACCCACTGATTTGGCTTAACGACTGTCTAGTACGACAACAACCTGGAGCGACGGCTTAAAGTGACGTCCGAAGCACGGAGAAGCTCGAGTCAAATAAACCCATCTATGCTTGTTTACCAACCGACGTAGTATAACAAAAAAACATACATATAACTTCAATTAAATTCTATATATAACTTCAATTCCATCCATTAACCTTATCAATCCAGCCGTGGGCATCAAATAATGTCAGTTACGTTTTGTATAGCCATAATGCTGACGAAACCGGCGCGGCGGCGACAGGTCAGTTTTCGTTGGCAATTGTTTAGAAACCTGCGTTAGCATCCGAGCGATAATTGAAAACACATTGGCTGTACGTGATGTTATCTCGGCGAAAAAAGTTGCCTAACCGTGGAATCGCTTTATCTACATATAATTTTATTGTTTCGAGCTCGTTCTAAAGTGCCATTACCGTCGGAAATTCGTGGTTGTTTGATAGAATGGATGTTTATTGTGCTGGTTTTCGTCATTGATATTGGGTTCATCGCCATTGTGAGCGTACAATACATACGGAACATCATTTATTGAAATTTTACTTACCACAATTTACAATATTAAATATCGCTCGCGTGTCGCCACCCCTGCTGCCAATGCAACATCTCCTTCCTTCCTTTATAATAACCTCACTCACTCGCAGGAACACAACAACCCTCAAGGGAATTGTTATTTGGCTGTGATATTCTGTGAGGTGGAGGTACTTTCCCCAGTCGGGTAGCTTACAATTACGCTCGCTATCTCTCTTTTCGCCAGAGCTTAATTTGTCAGTCAGCAGGGTGCACCACGTGTAGGTGAAGTTGGCTTTGGTTTAAAGATGTTGATGTTTAAATCTCTTACACCCCAAAACCTAAACTTAGAAACTTAGGACATGATTAGGATTAACTTTGGTCGACTAGCAAATGAAGGCTGGCGAAAAAGAAGTAGAGCATACGAGTATCGAGTGAGTCCAAATGGGGAATGAATAAATGGACGGACCGTATGCTTGTCTGGAGTACGAGTAGAGTAGTAGGAGTAACACTGTGGTGGTCTCAAAAATATTTTTGGAATTGTATAAAAATAAATGAGTTGACGACACTGCATTATTTTCAGCGTCATCATTATTTTCAGCGTCATCATCATTCTTCAAGGATATCATCGATGTCAATTTTCAGCGAAATTCATTGAGCTTATGAAATCGTCCGGTCGTTCTGTCTGTCCGTTGCCATGAAACTCAAAATTTCGAAATTCTGACACCGGATTCGTGTAGAGCATCATAAAGTAGTAATGTAAAGTGACCTTGGTTTTCCGGTATCAATTCGTGATTTCGAAAAAAAAAATTCGCTATGGTGGCGCATGCTGCGCGTCCGATGTTTTCATTTGTCTTCAAGTAAAACCAATACTATAAGCTCTACTACCTAAGGAAGGGAATAAACACAGTATTGCGTATACAGAATTATAGTTGCTGGAAAAGACAGAAGCGTATATTGATTTTTATATGGTTTTCATTTCTTCTCTTTTTGTTTCTATTTCGCTTCAATAACTCTACTACTGTTTTCATTACTAATTTAAATACTTTGGCGAATTTTCCTTCTATGCCAATTGAACTCATTTATCCTAGTTATTTATTTTAAGAAAAGTACAAAGGCGGTTGGCCGTGTGGTTTCCGGCAGACTAGAATAGTATCACTCCGTTTCTTCCTGTGGATGTTGTACAAGGCGACTAAGGGAAATACATTATCAAATATCGATCAGGCCTCCCCAACCCGTTTGGCCAGCGTGGGGAGTATAGGCCAAATCCTCCTTCCGTCTAGGACGGACGAGAGAGGGTCGTGCTCCTGTAGGGGAGACTAAAATGGACCGGATGATGATGATGATGACAAAGGCGGACTTAATCCGTATTTACTAGTCGACCTTAGGATGATGCAAAGAAAAGACAGGTATAAAAGGCGACTATTATGTAATAAAAGAATGGCATATTATAAACTATCCTATGACTCTAATATCGTCATCGACGCTTATTCATCCCACTGCTGGGATATGGCCCAAAATCGAAGGGGTTAAGAGCATACTCCACCATGCTGCTCAACTGTGGGTTGGCGGAGGTCAGTGTTTTCAAGTCGCCTATAAGCCACTGATTTAGCTTGAACGACTGTCATGTAATGACAACAGCCCAGACCGGCCGCTTAACGTGCCCTCCGAAACACTGAGGATCTTGCACTTGCGTGATCGATTAAACTGCCATGCGCAACCACGCCATCGAGCTCCTCTCTGTCTCTAATATACTTATCAATATTGTCCTACATATTATGCCTCAAATAATAACGTAAAAAGTGGGGCGTGGCTATGTCATGGACATTAAAATAAAAATCATAAAATAAAAAAAAAATGCAATAAAGTTATCTCAAAATGGCAACGCTTTTCCCTCCCCCCACGCGATGTTCCATATTTTTTATTTAGCATAATAAATTCATCTATTCAGTGGTGTGATTGAATTTTGAATGGAGATCATAGATATACATAGCTGTAACACCAAACAGCCCCCTTACTTCCAACTCTTATTGCGATTCAATAACTGAATAGAATGCTTATTTATACCAATGAATAAGCTACTCTATTTCAAATTGAATAGAGTCGCTTATTCATTGGTATGAATAAGCGTTCAATTCTGTTATTGAATCACAATAAGAGTTGGTGGTAAGGGGGCAGTATCCCCCGATTTTATTATCATTCGTTTTTAGGGTTCCGTACCTCAAAAGGAAAAACGGAACCCTTATAAGATCACTTTGTTGTCGGTCTGTCTGTCTGTCTGTCTGTCTGTCAAGACCCTCTAAGTCGAGAATGCGTGGAGGTATCAAGCTGAAATTTGAACTGTATACTCAGGTCTGCAGTCCCATGAAGTTGTAAAAAAATCAATCTGCTAAGTTTACGTAAAAAAAGATACGGCTGTTTATTCAGCAAAAAACGCATATTTCGACACATTCTCAAGGGAATCAAAGCTCATAGGGTACTTCCCGTTGACCTAGAACTATGAAATTTGGCAATTAGCATCGTTATAGACTACACGTACAAGAATAAATATCAAAACTATACATCTATAATTAAATCTTAAAAATAGGGGGTTAGATTCCTGTACTATTTATAATGATCCGACGTACGGAACCCTCGGTGGGCGAGTCCGACTCGCGCTTGTCCGGATTTTTTTTTGAATTGCCTCCCTATGAAAGCAATTTTAAAGACGCATTACACGTTAAAAGTTTATTCCAGTACAGATTTATGTCAATGGCGTATCGTACACGCAGCCATCATCGCACGATCTCATCAGTGCATCTCAAACTTCCGGATGATGTGATATGCGTGATTCTCGATACCATGTCTAATGTACCATAAACACACATCGTCGGAACTTTTTGCTAAGTAAAATAAATACTTGTCAAACTTGATTGAATTGTGAAGATTTTTTTTTTTTTTTAGTTAATTTGGTTTAAGGAACTGGATGTTTGTCGGTAAATATAAAAATATTAACCTTCGCTAATTAGATTCTATTTATATAAGCTGTTTATGTATACGTATTTTTTTTATTAAATCAAAAATTTTAAGCATTCAGAAATTTTTTCGGCTCGAGAGTTGTTGATGATTTACTAAAAATTTGTAGAAGGAGATATTTGTAATACTTAATATTACTGAAAAAAACAATTAGGGTTCCTAAAAATGGACTCTCCGGGAGTAATTTTATTTTCGTTTGTATGATTACCATTTGTTATTTTTTAGGGTTCCGTACCCAGAGGGTAAAAAGGAACCCTATTACTAAGGTTCCGCTGTCCGTCCGTCTGTCACTAGGCTGTATCTCATGAACTGTGATAGTTAGACAGTTGAAATTTTCACAGATGATGTATTTCTATTGCCGCTATAACAACAAATACTAAAAAACAGAATAAAATTAATATTTAAGCGGGCTCCCATACAACAAACGTGATTTTTTTGCTCGTTTTTGCTCGCAATTGATAACGGTAATAGGTGGACGCTTGAAATACTCACATAATATTTAGTTTTATATTCACTTTATAAATAAATAATTAAATAAAAATAAAACAAATATTTAAGGGGGCTCCCATATAACAAACGTGATTTTTTTTTTGACGTTTTTATAGATAATGGTACGGAACCCTTCGTGCGCGAGTCCGACTCGCACTTGGCCGGTTTTTTCTTTGTGGTTTTGAAAATTGTATGTCTCAAGATTAACTTGGAAAATTGCCAGAAACTTAAATCGGCAGCCGTGTCATTCCTGGGGCGCCTTAAAAAATGCGTTTGTTTTTAAATAGTGAGAATTATACTTCAAAAAACAAAAAAAAAAAACAACATAAAGGTAATGGTCTTATTAATAATAATATCGAAAATTAAATTTTCAGAGATAACTGGTGGTAACTGAATCAGAATAATGAACTTGTAATAAACATTTCACTGACAGTAACCTTTGAATTTTAACAATATATAGTCTGTCAAAACATTAAAAATAATTATACCTACAGATCAACAGTTATCCAAAAATGGTAGTAATCATTATCGACGCTCCGCAAAAAATAACTACAGATTTAGCAACAAATAATATCTATTACAAACCTATTTTTGGGTAACAAGATATTTGCAAATATCATTCGGAGCAATATGTGTTGAACTTTGAAAACGTATTCTTAAGGTAGTTTCACATCCAGCGATTGGTCAAACCACTGTCCGTTCAAAGAGAGTTTATTTATTTGAACGAATAAATGAATGAACTTTATTTGCTATAGATGTAGTACGATTCCACTTAATCTATTTAAATAATTTATTTTACAATATTTACTATTGTCATTAAATTATTTATAAATTATTATATTCTATCTCATTTTATTATAATTTTATTTAATACATATAATCCTACATAAATATACATACAGACATCACACTAAAAATCTATATTCAATAGTACATCAATGTATATTTAAACTTTATTGACTACAAATTAATTAAAGGTACAAAACGCGGACTTAACCTTTAAAGCATTCTCTGTCAATCATTCTTTCGGAAAATAGAAGTTCGCAGATGCGGTATCTGCTTGCGTTTTATTTGCTATATACAGTACGAGAGCTGCTGTATGCAGTACGAGAGCGTACCGAACACAGTCAACAACAGAACTCTGCACTTCAGGCGCGGGACGAGTTGCCATGCATGCCATGTTGCAAGTAAAAGGCGAGCTTTTTTTTTACTACGTCGGGCGCGCATAAGGGCCGCCTAATGTCATACGGTTACCATAGCCATATCAACTCTATCAACATGAAATATCGCTCACGTGCCGCTAATCCTGCTGCCAAAGCAGTAACTCCTTCCTCACAGGTGACCTCACTCACACGTAAGTACACACCCTCCTACGGTATTCTGTGAGGTGGAGCTACTTCTCTAGTCGGGCAGCTTACAAATACGTTGTATCCCACCTTTCTTGCGCCAGAACCACTTTCGCTAGTCGGTATTGTGCACCGCGTACTGGTGGCTCTAAAGATCGTGGTGAGCCTCTTACACCCCATGCGTCTCTATGATGACGCGACGACACCTGTGAAGAGGTGCTTACTAAGTCTCCTTTCTAACATTTCATTGATTCAAGTCAATATAATTCTTTGCACTTCGCATATGAATCCACCTTTATTCAAGCGTTAGTAAGTAGTACGTACATGTGATTATTTTCTGACATTTTCAATCATAAATGGTTTACTCAAAAAAATTTTATTTCGCAAACCATGTGTTAACGTATCGATGTGTTAAAATGTGATTACGACCCACCCAAGTGGTGTCACCGTCATTGACAGCCGTCGATTCTTCAATTGAATGACTGGATATTTGAGTATCACAGCCTAGACAGAAAACAATTATAGACAAATTTATAGTTTCCAACATACAAGAAAAAACGAGTTGTCGTCAAAGTCGGTTTACGGACTATAATTTTACGTGATAACGTCATAGGAAAACATCGGCTGATGGCGTGGAGAGAGATAGATGCGTCACAAGCCCAAAGCTTAGGCCGATCGTGCCTCTCTATCGCTTGTTCTGCGCTCTCGCTTGCACGCTCGGCTCAGGCGGAACGTGTCATTGAATCATGCTTTTTCGTGCTTGCTGCCGGCGTTCATCCATTTATAAGACGTTATCACGTTAAAATAATATTTTACGCCATCATCATGTAAGGAAATGAGATAGACCGACACGAGTTTTGAAATGATAACTTCTTTCGGTACCTACGCTTTGAACTTTATTTTGTAGCCAGGGAATGAGAGAGTTGGTAAAGTCGGCAGAGAGAGAGGTGAAACGGGGTGAGAGATGGAGTGTTTTTCAAGCACACGTCGTTTTTTTATTCGATGTCACGTGACAGTCTTTTTAGAAGAAAGCGCGAGTGTGTTACACTGTTATATGACACCGCTTTATAGAATCTAAATATTATCTAACTCATGTTTGCTACGCCAAACCGGCGTCTAAGAAACGTAGCGTATTCTATGATAGAGACAACTGTAACAAATTTATAGTTACCATCGCATTCACACTAGAAAAAGAGCTTCTTATGTTTCACATCACATACTGGTTATTTCTATGGAAAGCAAAATAATTTGCAAAACATTTAATGACAGTTCTATGTAAATTCTGACAAATTCTTTGTCTCATGTTTGCCACGACTGACATCTATGAAACGCAATGTACGTCTATGATTTTAAGTCTATGTATGACAATCAATGACAACCATTTTTGATTCGTCATTTCTGATTACTTATCTATATCTCACGACGGCGCGTCAATCGTTTACTATGACTTTCTATGATGGACATTGAACGTGATTTACTGCCATTACATCATTGTTACAAAATACTATAGTAACATTTTTAATTGCTTTCCAAATGACGATGTCATGACATAATTGTTGTACGGTCGCGCAGTCAGCCAAGTGATGTATAAATTTTGACAAAACTACCTATCAAATACGTTAACAAGCATACGGCCTGCCTGATGGAAAGCAGTTGCCGTAGCCTATGAAAGTCTGTAAAAACAAGGGCATCACACGCGCGTAGCCGACCCTGTAAAAATCTCTAAACATTTATGTCAAATTCCAAAAGCTTCACAGTTCTCATTGCAATTTTTGATGGTCGCCATTGTTAATCCTGGCTTCACCGTAGACCCAGTGGTGGGAATATGTGATAGTCTCCCCTGAATATTTAAAATGTAAGTTTCAATATCTTTGCGACTCTCACGAAAGGCAGCTCCGATCTGACAACTCCCTTGCGCTTTCTATCCCACTTTTTCGTACTGGCTTTATGTCTGACTCCTTCACTTTACAAGCTTCACGACTCTGGAATGCGCTACCCGATAGCATCAGAAGAATTGCGAATAAACTTAACTTCAAAAATAAAGTTCATGCATATCTCTTGGACAATTTTCCAAAACTGTGAATCATCCTCCTATTCAAATGTAGGTATATGTATGTTTATATTATTTTATATGTATTAAATATTCTGTATTTAAGTAATGTGTATGTATGTATATTTTCTGTTATACTATACCATAATAATATTGTTGTTAATTTATTTTGTATGCCGCATTCGTGCATATCTGTTCTTCCCAAAGGTTGTCTGGTAGAGAATGCTTTTAGCATTAAGACCGCCTATGTACCCTTAATTTGTGGTAAATAAAGTTTAAATAAATAAATAAAATAGTCCCGTAGGCTTTAACCAAAATTAAAGAGCGGAAAATGCGATAAAGGCGATAGACGAGCCTGAACAATGGATGTTATACGACCACATACTTCTTTAATTGCACAAATTAAGTTAACATTACACTCCTCTAAAGCTTTTTTAAAGATTTAGAAAATCACGAAAAGAATAACACGTTCGTCCGCCGAAAATAACAAAAGTAACTCAATCTCGTCCACATATCATGCGAAGAACACTTGCATGAAGAGGTTTTTTTACATTATGTCTCATGGCATAAAGCATTTTAGGGTGTAAGTGGTTCATCAACATCTTCAACCAAAGCCAACTTCACCTGCAAGCGGTGCACTCTGCTGACTGACAAAGGAAGCTCTGGCGAAAAGAGAGGTAGGGAGCGTAATTGTAAGCTACTCGACTGGGGAATGTACCTCCACCTCACAGAATACCGCAGCCAATTAACAATTCCCTTGAGGGTTGTTGAGTTCCTGCGAGTGAGTGAGGCCGCCCAGAAAGGAAGGAGATGCTGCGTTGGCAGCGGGGGTGGCGGCGCGCGAGCGATATTTTATGTTACGAGCGTTAGTATGGCTACAGTAACCACTTCACATCAGGCGGGCCGTATGCTTGTCTGCCACCCGACGTAGTATAAAAAAAAAATATATGGCTTACTTAATGCTCTAACATTTTCTAACAAATCCCATCGTATTTTTAGATTGTGAAAGTCAAACTTCAGTTTAGATTTGTGGTAATTCAAATCAAATCAAATCAAAATTTCTTTATTCCTTGGACTTTATTAAGCACTTAGAAACGTCATACAAATTAAATATAAGAATATAAATATATTACTACTCTAAATCCGTAGAGCTTAGATTTACTTTCATCACACTATCTTGAATGTTAAAGTGAATTTAAGTGCCAGTTCCGGCGACGGGGCTTCTTGAGAAGAACTGGCAAGAAACTCAAGGCCGACTCTTTTAATTGCCAATATCGTTACATTAAATACAAATACAATCATTACCATAACATAACAAGAGCAATTCATTTCCAAATACTTTTATCATTTATGTAATCTGAGATTCAATAGTAAGCCTTTTGACATAGTCTAGTTTTGATATATTTCTTAAATTTACCCATGGATAATTTAAACGCGTCGTTTGGAAGTTTATTGTAGAAGTGTATACATTGACCTGAGAATGAGTTAGAGATTTTATGGAACCTAAAAATATGCACAGCGAGTTTGTTTTTATTTCTTAAATTTAATTGATGGAGATCACTGTTTTTCCTAAATTTTGTTTTGATTTTTATGAACGTAAATAAGACTTTCATAAATATATTGAGAATGTAATGTCATAATATTTATCTCTCTCAGTGTCTCCCTGGGACTCATCATATTGTATTTAGCTTAGTTGGTAGACACTCTCGAGGTCTATCGACAATTTTTTGGACATATTTTTGGAATCAAAATATTCCATGTAAATCGGATGCAGCTTAGGCGGTAGGGCCTGATGTGAAGCGGTTACCATATCCTAGACACGCATGTTAAATAATGCATCGCTAGCATTCCGTCACCCCCGCTGCCAGCACTGCAACAAGTGGCCGCGTGCTGTGCTATTCCATAGAAGGAATTAAATTGTGGAATGTACTCCCTATCAAAGATTTTCTAAGAGACATGGGAGAGAAATCTTGGGGTTCTGCAAAAAGGGTGTGGTGTTTTTACTGGGCCTCCGGCTGGCCTGCGCGAATGATACGCCTGGTGTTGCAGGCGCGTCGCATACTTGTTTAACACTCTAGTGTAAAAAAACTACTACTGCTTGCCTCGGGTAATCGTTATTTGGCTCCAGTTTTCTGTGAATTGCATTAGTGCATTAGTACAAATGCAATTCACAGGAGACTTATGCATTCATATATGTATAAAAGCTGAAATTAATAAGTGTTTACGAAATCTGTATGGCGCATTTGGTAATCAGCGAGTGAATATTAGCATCAATAACATAAAATTGAATCGGGCAATTTGATCTACACTACTTTACCTAAGATCAATTAACTATAAAATTAAATTGCCTCATCCGACTGTACTCAGCTCCTTGATGAAATGTTTTTTTTTTTAAATTGTATTAGTGTGCGAACATATAAACACATTTAAAGTATTATAGCCACTCACATGCTACTGGATTATAAGTTGGCCACCTCGAGAGACTGAAGGAATGTCCAAGCGTCAAAAGAGCATTTAAGGGTCACCAATCAGCCTTATTCAATTTGAAATAGAGTCGCTTATTTATTGGTATGAATAATGCTTATTCATACGAATGAATAAGCGACTCTTTTCAATTTTAAATAGAGTCGCTTATTCATTGGTATGAATAAACATTCTATTTAGTTATTGAATCGCAATAAGAGTTGGTGGTAAGGGGGCAGGGTCCTTACCGGCTAAGCTGAAATCGCTTCCCATCGGATTTTTTCATAACGAAAATCACATTTAACTTAGATTTTGTGTATTTTTTTATGTGAATAAGTTTATTATTAATTGAGAAAATTTAACCTAATTATAGAAAACTAAAAATATTATAATTATTATCTCGTTGTTGTTGTCAATCTTTATTCCCGTATCCCACTACTGGGATAAGGGTCAATTGAAGGGATTTAGAACTGCTCAAACTTGGGTTGACGGAGGCCAGTGTTTTCAAGTCGCCTAAAGGCCACCGACTTTGCTTAACGACTGTCATCTAATGACAGCAACCGGGTACCGACGGCTTAATGTGTCCTACGAAGCACGTAGGAGATCGAGATAACATAAACCCATCCATGAACAAACTACAGTCGACGTTGCTTAACTTGCGTGTTCGATTAGACTGACACGCGCAACGACGCCATCGAGCTCCTCAATTATTATTTAACTTTACTAATTGACATCTTATTTACATTGACATTTTGTTCAAATGTACATGCTGGCATATATTAAATTATTATTGAAAATGATAAATCTATATTCATGACGATATTTATAATATAATAATAATAAAATGATTTATTTCAGACTAAACATGTTTACAACTAATAATAAACATAAGTCTATAGATAAATACCTTAAAACTAACATAAATACATACAAAATATAATACTATACCAAAATTACCAGGAGTCCATTGACATCAGGACACGTCTTAGCATCCCCAGTCTAAAAAACTCCACCTGGAAAGTTCATGACCAAAACTTGGCGATCCTTTTAGAACATCCTGGATCAAAACAAGACCTAAACAGCCAAGTAGAAACTCTACAGGATACTATCTATACATACTTCTCTGAGCATTATCCACCACAAACTTATTGCGCTCAAAATAAAGAAAACACATTTAAAATGGAATTGCGGAGGAAGAAAAGAGAGTTAATAAGGAAACTTCGTGTAGCTAAAACCATGGGCGATAACCATCTAAGTCACCAACTGTCCAGGGCTCTAAGATCAATCCTCAAATTAATACAAGGTATATCACTTCAAACCACAAAAAATCGCGATAATTTTAACAGAGCTAAACATGAAGTAGACTTCGATAAAAATCCTTTTCAATACTCGAAAAACATTTTCAGGGAACAAAAGGGAAAGCTTCTCTTGACCAACGCGCAAATTTACGATCACTGTAAAAACACATACGAAGTGCCTAAACGCGGGAACTCATACGTAGATCCAAAAATCCAAAGACCTAATGATCCTCTATTTAATTTTCAAAGTGACCCACCCAATGAAGAGGAAATAAACTACCATATTAAAAAGAAAAGTTCTAAATCTGCGCCAGGCCCCGATGGCATTCCTTACATAGTGTATAAAAAGTGTCCATCAGTTCGTAAACACATTTTAAATATATTTAGTAAGATCTGGTCAAGAAAGCAAGTCCCAGTAGCATTTGGAAAGGCAGTTTTTGTCCTCATCCCTAAAAAGGATATAGTAACTCATCCAAAAGACACCAGACCGATAGCCCTAACCAATACAATCTCAAAAATCTTTTTTAGTGTATTACAATCAAAAATGACAAAATTCATGATCAGCAATAGGTATTTCAGGCCCAATCACCAGAAAGGCTTCTTGCCTGGAATTTCTGGATGCCTGGAACACAATACATTACTAGCAGAAAATCTGAAAGATGCCAGAACACATGAGAGGCAAATATCAGTCTGCTGGATAGACCTAGAAAACGCATTTGGTTCGGTGCAGCATGAACTTATGATATTTGCACTAAAATGGTATAACTTTCCCGATTTAATTGTTAACATAATTAACTCTTATTACTCGCATTTAAAATTCGTCATAGCAGTAAACAAGGAATACACAAAGCCACTACAATACAGTGTGGGACTATTCCAAGGGTGCTGCTTATCACCGATAGTATTTAACATAGTTATTAATATTTTAATAGACAAATTGACATCATATGAAAGGAAATGGGGCTACCGTTTTAAAATCAACAACAAGTACACTGAGTCAATCTTAGCCTTTGCTGACGACCTTGCAATACTTACACGTAATCCCAAACAGTGTCAGGAGTTGTTAAATGAAGTCGATGAGTTCTGTACATGGACGGAGGGATTGAGGGCGAAACCAAGTAAATGTTATTGTTTATGTCTGGGTAGACGAAATACCAAATACACTTCTTACGACCCGGAACTCTCCATAAGCGGCCAAAAAGTTGCTACGATTGCAGAAACAGTGCCTTTTAAATTTCTTGGTAGAAAGATAGATTACAAAGGACGCACACCATCATTAGGGGAAGTTGTCGAAAATTTCATTGACGACCTCAATAAGGTAGACCAACAGCCTATCAGTAATATTAAAAAAGCATGGATATACGACAACTATCTCACATCACGTCTCACTTGGCCTTTCCTAGTATATGACTTCGGTAAAACCCTCTTGGCAAAGTTAGATGCTAATGTCATAAAGATATTAAAGTCATGGTTCGGACTGGCACATCCGGCTGATCCCTCGACTCTATTTAGGGATCACAATAGTTTTGGGCTGAAATTAAAGAAACCTTCTGAACTCTATAAACACCTGAGAGTTACAAAAACGCATGTTTTGCAAAAGTCGCAAGACGAATTAGTTAAATCTCTCCCAAAAGACAAAAATGCCACAGACCTAGAATCTAGACTTCAATTCCACAAACAATTTATGGTAGGTGCACAGGCAAATAGAGCTGGGTTGGGCGCGAGAAAGAAAAGGGAAGACCGAGACATAGTAAAAACCTTTCTACAACAAGACGAAAATGACAGTTACAAAGTGCACGCTATGAATTTAGAAATGCAAAGTGAGTGGTTAACCATAGGCGAGTTTTGCATCCCGTTAGCTCTGAAGTGGCGCGCCTTGCTGTATGACTGGTCTCCTGCCTTATTAAAATTCTATCTTAATGCCTTTCAAATGACCCTCCCTGACCAGAGTAACTTAGTTAGGTGGGGAAAAGCCTCTGAAAAATGTTGCTATACCTGTGGAGAGGCGATATGTACAGCAAGGCACCTATTGGTGGGATGCAAGGTGCTCCTTGATAGGGGTCATTACTCACATCGCCATGACAGAGTACTTCAAATCATACGTGAAGCCATAAGCCTTTCAATAGCTAGAGCCCAAAAAGGATTAACGACAAACAAAAGACAAATTAACTTTATAAAAGGAGGCTCAACTTCAAACTCCAAGAACAAGCCTTACTCAATCCTCAGTGCAGCACCTGACTGGACTATTTTAATGGACACGTATGAAAAGCACTATAAAATCCCAGAAGATGTGGTTGTTTCGACATCCAGACCGGACATTTTCCTTTTCTCCAGAGCTACAAAACGTATAGTACTTGTAGAGCTTACCGTACCGTGGGAAACTAACATACCCAAAGACCACGCGATAAAACAAAACAAATATTATGACCTCCTAAACGAATTAACAAAAAGCGGCTATGTAGTTAATCTATACGCTGTAGAAGTAGGAGCGAGAGGTATACCAGCAAAATCTCTCTATAACCTGCTGAAAGACCTTGGCTTGTCCAGAAGTGCAGTAAGTTCTATACTAGAACGAGTATCTAAAGCTGCATTAGCAGGTTCATACCAGATTTGGCAGGGCAGGGAGAGAAACACAAGTAGTGAAGGTGAGTGTTGATGTACGTCGGAAAGGGGCCCCTTAAACCTACACCCGTGTCACAAGTCTCGGGATCTGCTTGGGTTTCTCTCTCTGCCACACGATGGACCCGGCACCCGCACGGTGAATCCATGGAAGCTAAGAAGTTCGTCTCATTTAATTACACGTTCAGTCGGCGACGTGTATCGCGTTGCATTCGACAACTGACCTCGGAATTTCCGAAATACGACGCCCATCGGCCAAAATTCCTCCCTTAAAAAAGTTGATAGCTGGTGGGTTGGAACTCTCATCACAAACGAATTAAAATTTATACATCTTTTCATTTCATAAGGTCTAAAGTATTAAAATATAATGTAGTAATTGCATACATATATGTATATAGGTAGATATTCATTAACAATTAACCTTTTAACCGCCATAGTCTGAAATATTTGGGGTGGAAGTGGTTCATCAACATCTTTCTTCCCCCTTCAATCCCCTCGAGGGTTATTGTATTCCTGCGAGTGAGTGAGGTCACCAAGAAAGAAATGACGGAGTATACCCTCTCTCATACAAAAATAAAGAAGTAATTTCCTTTATAGCTTTGTATGGTTACATTAAGTGGTTGGAAGAGCCTTAAGTATGAACTTTCTTTTTGAAATTAATTTTATTCAGTATCATTCCTAGGTTTTCGGGTAGTACAAGCGGATCCTATCATTACATCTCACAGTCAAAAGTCAAAATACAATATTGATGTAAAACAAGATTATCATAACAATGAACTTTGAATATTTTCGAAAATGTATAGGTAATGCAATTCAGACTTGGCGTTATCAGATTAATGAGAAAGGTTACTTAAAAACAAGATGACAGGTCGTCTGTACAGCCAACAAAACAGATTACATGACCTTTGAATATCTCTTGCCTTATCATGTGATAATAATCGAGGATAATTTTCTGCCGTCAGTTTGAAAAGGGTAATTGTAAGAGGATATATTGTTTTGAAGATAATAGAACTAATACGAATATGACGAGCTCGGTGGTCGAATAGTTAGCAGTGACCACTTTGACTGAGGTCGCGGGTTCGATCCCCGCACAATACAAGTATTTGTGTGCATGAACATGTCTGGTTGTCTGCATGTTAACGATTATACGAGTATGTATGTATTTACAAGAAAAGTATTTAAGTTAATATCAGTTTGCTAGTATCCATAGTAAATGCTTTGCTTAGTTTGGGACTCGACGACAGAGTGTAATTTGTCCAGGAATATTTATTTATTTATTATTTATTTAATATTATAACGTTGCCTGCCAAGCACCTATACAAGATGAGACTTGCCAATAGCCCAGAACCCAGAAAGTAATGCAGAACATGCAAGAAACCTTACGAGACCATGAAGCACTTGATGTGTCAATGTGATGCCCTAGCTGGCAAACGAATGGTTATCCTAGGAAAGGCGGACCCAGAACTGCCCCCTTACCACCTTATCTCTTATTGCGATTCAATAACTGAATAGAATGCTTATTCATAGCAATGAATAACCGACTTTTTTTTTATACTACGTTGGGTGGTAGACAAGCATACGGCCCGCCGGATGTGAAGCGGCTACCGTAGCCATATTAACGCTCGCAACATTAAATATCGCTCGCGCGCCGCCACCCCCGCTGTCAACGCAGCATCTCCTTCCTTTCTGGTGACCTCACTCACTCGCAGGAACACAACAACCCTCAAGGGAATTGTTATTATAATACGTTATTATCTTGGTCTGGAGACTACAGGCTCTTCCCAGCTAAGGACGTGCAATATGGTTTCTAGACAGTCAGGGGAGAGTTACTAAAGAATAGGGAGTGCCCAAAATATCCAGGAGGGTCAACATGCCACCGATGCTGCATTAATAAGCGACTCTATTCCATTGGAAATAGAGTCGTTTATTCATTGATATGAATAAGCAATCTATTCAGTTATTGAATCGCAATAAGAGATGGCGGTAAGGGGGCTGGACCCATTTCGTGATAAGATAAGACTGACACGCGCAACGACGCCATAGCGCTCCTGTCAGAACACGACAAGATACGATGTTTTTTATACTACGTCGTGTGGCAGACAATACGGTCCGCCTGATGTGAAGCGGTTACCGTAGCCATATAGACGCTCGCAACATAAAATATCGCTCGCGCGCCGCTACCCCCGCTGCCAACGCAGCATCTCCTTCCTTTCTGGTGACCTCACTCACTCGCAGGAACACAACAACCCTGAAAGGAATTGTTATTTGACTGCGGTATTCTGTGAGGTGGAGGTACATTCCCCAGTCGGGTAGCTTTAGATTTTTCGTGAGATGACGACCGAGTTTATATAAAACTAGCTGTGCCCGCGACTTCGTCCGCGTGGAATAGTGTCTTTGGGCAGCATTTTTAAATATTTCGGCTAATTATTTTACAAATAAGACACATACGTATTAATACTTATATGAGTTGCAGTGTGCCATCTAGTGCTTATATAGCTCTTTTGTGGAACATTGTACATTCATCCCAACCAACAGCTTACACTGCTGCAACTTTCTTCCGCGCTCACTGCTTTTGCTAATGTTACATACCGGCATGTCCTCATCAGCTAAGTTCAATGGTAGTTTTAGAACCGAGTGCGCTATACCCCTATAACTATTTTGCTTTTAACCGTAAACACAGAAAACAAAACTTCTTATTATGAAAATAACTTATTTAAGTATTTTATTTAATTGTATAAAAACCTATTTAAAAAAATATTATAAACCCAAATGAATTAAATTTAACTAATTTTATTGACCCAAATAAACAAAATCTCTATACTAAGTATAACTTTTTACACTTGTACTTAAGAACTTGTTTTTATGAACCATTTGTAACCGATTCCTAGAAATCCCTTTCGGATATTGCGACTTCTGACTGAGTCGGCATGCAAAGGCATAAAGACTCATTCATAAAACTATTAAGCTTTCTTATCTTTTGTTTACATTCACAGATGGTCAAATGCTTTGTTTGTACAATGCCAGTTTCTCATTTTGTAATGACTGCGTAAATGTTATCTACATCAGGATAGCACTAAACATTCACTTATACCTTACATATTTCCATACAAACTTTCATCCCCTATTCCCTATTGTTATTTTACCCCCGTGTGGGTAAAACTTTTACAAACTTTGAATGTCATATTTATTTATATCGAATCAACAGCCTAAAAAATAAGTTTCAAGCTTCTAGCTCTAAAAATAATGATACTCCATACAACCTTTCACCCCCCCTTTTAACCCCTTACAACCCTTTTTTTGCATTAAAAAGTAGCCTATGTCCTTCCTCAGGCTCTAAACTATCTGTGTACCAAATTTCATTTAAATCGGTTCAGTAGTTTTGCCGTGAAAGCAGGACAGACAGACAGACAGACAGACAGACAGAGTTACTTTCGCATTTATAATATTATATAAGTAAATAAGTAAAATAAGTAAATAAGTAATAAGTAATATAAGTAATAAGTAATAAGTATAATAAGTATATAAGTAAGGAAGTAAGGATAGTAAGGAAGTAAGGAAGTAAGAATTTTATTTATTTGTATAAAAACCTATTTAAAAAAATATTATAAACCCAAATGAATTAAATTTAACTAATTTTATTGACCCAAATAAACAAAATCTCTATACTAAGTATAACTTTTTACACTTGTACTTAAGAACTTGTTTTTATGAACCATTTGTAACCGATTCCTAGAAATCCCTTTCGGATATTGCGACTTCTGACTGAGTCGGCATGCAAAGGCATAAAGACTCATTCATAAAACTATTAAGCTTTCTTATCTTTTGTTTACATTCACAGATGGTCAAATGCTTTGTTTGTACAATGCCAGTTTCTCATTTTGTAATGACTGCGTAAATGTTATCTACATCAGGATAGCACTAATATTTTGTCTCTTGTCGCAAACTTATAAAACATTCACTTATACCTTACATATTTCCATACAAACTTTCATCCCCTATTCCCTATTGTTATTTTACCCCCGTGTGGGTAAAACTTTTACAAACTTTGAATGTCATATTTATTTATATCGAATCAACAGCCTAAAAAATAAGTTTCAAGCTTCTAGCTCTAAAAATAATGATACTCCATACAACCTTTCACCCCCCCCCTTTTAACCCCTTACAACCCTTTTTTTGCATTAAAAAGTAGCCTATGTCCTTCCTCAGGCTCTAAACTATCTGTGTACCAAATTTCATTTAAATCGGTTCAGTAGTTTTGCCGTGAAAGCAGGACAGACAGACAGACAGACAGACAGAGTTACTTTCGCATTTATAATATTACTAGCTGTGCCCGCGACTTCGTCCGCGTGGAATAGTGTCTTTGGGCAGCATTTTTAAATATTTCGGCTATTTATTTTACAAATAAGACACATACGTAATAATACTTATATGAGTTGCAGTGTGCCATCTAGTGCTTATATAGCTCTTTTGTGGAACATTGTACATTCATCCCAACCAACAGCTTACACTGCTGCAACTTTCTTCCGCGCTCACCTCTTTTGCTAATGTTACATACCGGCATGTCCTCATCAGCTAAGTTCAATGGTAGTTTTAGAACCGAGTGCGCTATACCCCTATAACTATTTTGCTTTTAACCGTAAACACAGAAAACAAAACTTCTTATTATGAAAATAACTTATTTAAGTATTTAATTGTATAAAAACCTATTTAAAAAAATATTATAAACCCAAATGAATTAAATTTAACTAATTTTATTGACCCAAATAAACAAAATCTCTATACTAAGTATAACTTTTTACACTTGTACTTAAGAACTTGTTTTTATGAACCATTTGTAACCGATTCCTAGAAATCCCTTTCGGATATAGCGACTTCTGACTGAGTCGGCATGCAAAGGCATAAAGACTCATTCATAAAACTATTAAGCTTTCTTATCTTTTGTTTACATTCACAGATGGTCAAATGCTTTGTTTGTACAATGCCAGTTTCTCAATTTGTAATGACTGCGTAATGTACATCAGGATAGCACTAATATTTTGTCTCTTGTCGCAAACTTATAAAACATTCACTTATACCTTACATATACCTTACATATTTCCATACAAACTTTCATCCCCTATTCCCTATTGTTATTTTACCCCCGTGTGGGTAAAACTTTTACAAACTTTGAATGTCATATTTATTTATATCGAATCAACAGCCTAAAAAATAAGTTTCAAGCTTCTAGCTCTAAAAATAACGATACTTCCATACAACCTTTCACCCCCCCTTTTAACCCCTTACAACCCTTTTTTTGCATTAAAAAGTAGCCTATGTCCTTCCTCAGGCTCTAAACTATCTGTGTACCAAATTTCATTTAAATCGGTTCAGTAGTTTTGCCGTGAAAGCAGGACAGACAGACAGACAGAGTTACTTTCGCATTTATAATATTAGTAAGGATAAGGATTAAGGTAGGGTTGCCACTCCGACATATTTTAGTTAGCTTAGGTTTTGCTTCTTCATCATCATCAGGTCATTTTAGTCTCCACTATAGGAGCACGACCCTCTCTCGTCCGTCCAAGTCAGAAGGAGGATTTGGCCTACACTGCCCACGCAGGCCAGACGGGTTGGGGAGGCCTGATCGATGTTTTATAATGTATTTCCTTTAGTCACCTTGTACGACATCCACGGGAAGAGACGGAGTGATTCTATTATTCCCTATTGTTATTTTACCCCCGTGTGGGTAAAACTTTTACAAACTTTGAATGTCATATTTATTTATATCGAATCAACAGCCTAAAAAATAAGTTTCAAGCTTCTAGCTCTAAAAATAACGATACTTCCATACAACCTTTCACCCCCCCTTTTAACCCCTTACAACCCTTTTTTTGCATTAAAAAGTAGCCTATGTCCTTCCTCAGGCTCTAAACTATCTGTGTACCAAATTTCATTTAAATCGGTTCAGTAGTTTTGCCGTGAAAGCAGGACAGACAGACAGACAGACAGACAGACAGACAGAGTTACTTTCGCATTTATAATATTAGTAAGGATAGTAAGGATTAAAAGTCCATATAAGCGAAGCCATAGCTTACAACTAGTATTCTATAATTCCTAAATTAACATATATATCCGCTTATAGCGTTTTTTCTTCACATATTGATCAACGATACTGTAAAAAGATTTTTTCTTTCATAGCGTAATCTATACGGAACTGAATATCTAAAAATCATTCATCAAATATCATTTTGTTAGATTATTGTAAAAATTCGTACGTTAATAAAAGAGAATTGATTGAAATAGCAACATTAATTGTTAATTAGTTAAAGAATAATGTGTATCTTTGTATAACAAATGTACAAAAAGCTGCATGACTTAACCTTGTCATAACGGCTTGTGCAAGATCGTAATTAATGAACAAAACATAAGAAGACCATGTGCCATCGGCTGCAGATCAACCGCAATACTTTGACCTTTGCATCCTTCTTATGTTTTCATAATAGTGACTTTTATATGTGAAACACCTAATGCGGCGGATGAGACCGATTTTTAGCGTAGCAACGCGTCGCCACGCGTTATTTTTCTATTGCAGTAATCGTATCTCAAATATTTAAAAATATTGTACTCCTAAGATAACGTCAACAGGCAGTTCATTCCACAGCTTGATAGTACAAGGGGTTAACTTCTCTAGAATCGCACAGTGCGTGGCCGCTTCAGTTGATGCGTTACCTTGTCGATGGCGAGCAGTGCGACTGTAGTAGGAAGCCGTAGGCGTCATGTCGAAAAACTCCACTGAACACACCCCATTGTACAATCGGTAGATACTCAAAAGGTTGCAAAATATCTTCTCAGTTTATAAACTGTCTGTCAGTTTCTTATGTCAGTATTTACCCACTGCAGGATGCAGGTCTTGAGTTTCACCGCATTTCCAGTCGCTTCCAGTATTTTTTAGACCCATCTGGCCATCTAGAGTTAAAGCGTGGGCGCTCTAACTCTAGATGGGCAGATGACGTTTCGTCGCCCTATGTGCTGCCTCTACTCTAAAACTTTAGTCCCCCATTTGCCATAACAGACTCGACAAATGTGCCTAACCAACTGCCACTTCATTTCAATAAAGCCCCCTAGCAATCTGTTAAAAATAATCGATCACTGTAAGCGATTCCGAGCCCTAAGTAAGAGGACAGTAGGTTTTTTTTTTTTTTTTATACTGCACTACGTCGGGTGGCAGACAAGCATACGGCCCGCCTGATGTGAAGCGGTTACCGTAGCCATATTAACGCTCGCAACATAAAATATCGCTCGCTTGGCTGCGGTATTTTGTGAGGTGGAGGTACATTCCCCAGTACCCGACTGGGGAATGTACCTTACGCTTACAATTACGCTCCCTACCTCTCTTTTCGCCGTGTGCCTTATTTCGGCACTGCCCAGGTCTCAGATCTTGATTTTAACTAGACAAAAAATTAGTCGTTAATTTGTCGAAATTTGTCGCCCAAAGCAAAAAATTTGTCGGTCTCCCGTTAAAGAGTTATAAGGTTTTATTTGTGGCAGTGCCGAAATAAGCTTATTTCGGCACTGCCCACTCGGGATCTATTAAACTACAAAACATAGCGAAGATATGATTTTCTCCAGAATTAGTCGTCAATTTGTCGAATTCAGACACCAAGTATCAGAATTAGTCGACGTCCCGTTAAAAAGTTATAAGTACTTCTTTGTGGCAGTGCCGAAATAAGCTTTATTTCGGCACTGCCCAAAAAAACTACACCACCTAGCGAAAATCTGATTTCACCCAGATGTTGCCTTGAATTTGTCGAAATTTGTCGGATATAAAACACAACTGGTCGATGCGTAATTAAAAAGTTACACGCATTTTAATAATTTTCATATTAAGTATAGTCCGAGATCTTGCATCAAAATTATATCATGCACAAAATGCAACAGTAAACGTTTTATTTCCTTCCTTTTTCAGAGTCTGGCAAAGCTTGTCAATGCATGATACTGTTTTCTGATCTACGAATGCTTTAAGTGTTCTTTAGCACTACATTAGTTGCTTTTTACGATAGCCATATGTGAATGGGGTGGTGTTATTCTACTCTGCCTACGTTAGGCTCTCTGACTACAACGTGATTTATTAAAATGCGTGTAACTTTTTAATTACGCATCGACTAGTTGTGTTTTATATCCGACAAATTTCGACAAATTCAAGGCAACATCTGGGTGAAATCAGATTTTCGCTAGGTGGTGTAGTTTTTTTGGGCAGTGCCGAAATAAGGCTTATTTCGGCACTGCCACAAAGAAGTCTCCAGCGATGCCGTATTGACTATCGGTACATCGAAGTGTTGAAGTGTTTGTATAATAACGCCACTATGTCGGTCCGAGTACAGGAACAGAGTTCAAAGGCGATCCCTTTGAAAAGAGGCGTAAGACAGGGAGACGTGATATCTCCGAAACTGTTTACGGCCACTTTGGAGAACGCCTTCAAGCTCCTGGAATGGAAAGGATTCGGCATCAATGTGAACGGCGAATACATCACTCACCTTCGGTTTGCCGACGATATCGTAGTCATGGCAAATTCGATGGAAGATCTCAGCACGATGCTCGAAGGCCTCAATCGAGTTTCTCAACAAGTGGGTCTTAAAATGAACATGGACAAGACGAAGGTAATGTGTAATGCCCATGTTGTACCCACTCCAATATCTGTTGAGAGCTCGGTTCTTGAAGTTGTTGACTCGTACGTCTACCTAGGACAAGTAGTCCAGTTAGGTAGGTCCAACTTCAAGAAAGAGGTCAGTCGCCGAATCCAACTCGGCTGGGCAGCGTTCGGAAAATTGCGTGATGTCTTCTCGTCCGACATACCGCAGTGCCTCAAGTCGAAAGTCTTCGACCAGTGTGTGTTACCAGTGATGACTTACGGCACTGAAACGTGGTCCCTCACTATGGGCCTTATAAACAAGCTCAAAGTAGCCCAACGAGCTATGGAGAGGGCTATGCTCGGAGTCTCTCTGCGAGATCGAATCAGAAATGAGGAGATCCGTAGAAGAACCAAGGTTACCGACATAGCCCAGCGGATTAGCAAGTTGAAGTGGCAGTGGGCAGGGCACATAGCACGGAGGACGGATGACCGATGGGGTCGAAAGGTGCTCGAGTGGAGACCACGTACCGGCAAACGCAGCGTAGGACGTCCACCCACAAGGTGGACAGACGACCTCATTAAGACCGTAGGATCGCGCTGGATGCAAGCCGCTTCCAACCGGTCTTATTGGAGATCTAGAGGGGAGGCCTATGTCCAGCAGTGGACTTCCAATGGCTGAGATGATGATGATGATGATGATGACAAAGAAGTACTTATAACTTTTTAACGGGACGTCGACTAATTCTGATACTTGGTGTCTGAATTCGACAAATTGACGACTAATTCTGGAGAAAATCATATCTTCGCTATGTTTTGTAGTTGAATAGATCCCGAGTGGGCAGTGCCGAAATAAGCT
Source organism: Hypsopygia costalis (assembly GCA_937001555.2). Lineage (NCBI taxonomy): Eukaryota > Metazoa > Arthropoda > Insecta > Lepidoptera > Pyralidae > Hypsopygia > Hypsopygia costalis. The sequence goes on from OW443344.2 coordinate 13,224,541, forward strand.
TTTTTCGGCACTGCCACAAATAAAACCTTATAACTCTTTAACGGGAGACCGACAAATTTTTTGCTTTGGGCGACAAATTTCGACAAATTAACGACTAATTTTTTGTCTAGTTAAAATCAAGATCTGAGACATGGGCAGTGCCGAAATAAGGCACACCTTTTCGCCAGAGCTTCGTTTGTCAGTCAGCAGGGTGCACCGCGTGCAGGTGAAGTTGGCTTTGGTTCAAAGATGTTGATGAACCACTTACACCCCAAAGGAATAAACCATCTTCACATAAAATTACTGTGTATTAGTAGATACTAATAGATAATGTATAAATGAATATCATTCAAACTGATGACTATATATAAATTTCCCTTAAAAGGCTGGCAATGGATCGGTGGCCCCTTGGTGTTGCTGATCCATGGGCGGTGGTGATTGCTTGCCATCAGATGACCCGCATGTTCATTTGCCCCCCTCTCATAGGTGGAAGAGCCCCGATGCTTGGGTAACCGAGCGTCGGTCACCACGAGCTACTCAACTTAAGAATGCCCAAGTAGCCTGTTTGCAGGAGAAAGAGGAGTGAGACCGTACCTATCCGCTTGAGTGCCTGGTTGGTTTATTGGGCGCAATAGCGAGACGAGTAAATGATTTCTTGCCTTGTTTGTTTACTGGGCGAGAGACTTGCAATCTTGTCATAAATGCGAAAGGTTGATGCACAGGGGAGCATTAGCTGTAGGCATGGGGTTGTTGCCCCCATCTCCTATAAAAAAAATGTTATGGTGATCTCAACTAAAGACGCGGCACTTTAAAAAGGCATCTATGATATACTACTCAATACTCAATATCTTTATTGCGTTCATATAGTCATAAAGATGATTTATAACTCGGACTCGGAGAACTGGAGTCTTGTACACCACTACATTTCCTCTACTCTTTCCTCCCTCATCTGCCGTCATTGACTATGGCCTATGTACCCGACCAACTAGCTGCCTATCAATCAATTGCATTCATATGATTACAAATTATTTCAGACTATTTGCAACCAGAAATAATAAAAATATAATTCCTGAATTGACCTGCGTTACTTAATAATGGCGACATATCCAATCTCCATGATTAATTGTGAGTTATAACCTGACACAGTAACCGGCAGTTGTATAATGTATTCATTGGTAACACTCGTAGACAATGGTAGTTGAAACGATGCGACTACCGCTCGGTAACTACATATTTTGTATTTTTAGGCACCCCGCTGACTTACATTACTATTTCGAAATGTATTGAGTTTTGTGATGTATCTTTAATTCCCATGATTAAACTACGTGTTAGGAGTAATTTTCGTGGAGGTTTATGACCATGGGATATGCTATATGCAAGACAAGAGAGGTTAAATAACAATTAAAATGTGATTAATGTGCTTGTTCTTAAAAGTTTGCCTACTAGATTGTTGTTTATGAAAATATTAGCGGTCACAGGCTGACAGTCAGCCTGTGACCACGACCGGTCCAACCAGGAGCTCTAGCAGCTAAGCTGATGCCGGTTTCCATCGGATCAAACCTCAACTTAGATTTATGATACTTGTGTTTACCTTAGCTGATAGAAACCCAACAGCTTTACCGACTAAGCTGAAGATGTTTATTAAAAACTTTAACCTAAAACCAAATTTTGAATTTTGAAATATTGAATTCGTGGTGTAATCTGATGGCTGACTGGCGAGGATCTGGTCAAAGGAGAGGTAGGACACGTCGAATTTATTAGCTAACCGACTGGGGAAGTATCTCAATATCGTAACAGAATTAAAATGTTGATTTTAGCTAGGAACCACTAAAGCTGCAAAAAAGTATAAGACCCACCTGATAGTAAGCCACTGGCTTAATGATGCTTGCAATACCAGGAGAATTATCAGTGCGTTGCCAAGTTATTGTTTATCCTACCCGAAAAGGAGTTTGTTGAGGATTGTTGTGTTCCTGCAAGTGAGTGAGGTTACCAGACAGAAAGAAAGGAAAGAGTATAGGCTGGCAACGGATCGGCGACCCCTTGGTGTTGCTGATTTCCGTGGGCGGTGGTTATTGCTTTCCTCGGGTGACCCACGTGCTCGTTTGCCCCCCTCTCTAATATATATAAAAAAATTGAAATTTTGAGAAAGTGCTACTATAGTAGAGAGTTATACTCACTTCATAATGATACCGTGAGTGAAACTTCTTGTGTTGCAAGCTGCTTCAGCATGTGGGTTGGAAGTTTGTTTTTCATCACAGTGGTTTGTTTCAAGTAGAGGTTGGCATAGTTGTCCTTCTTCCATTCACCCTTATAAACCTGAAAAGACCCGCAATCAAATAAATCTTGAAGAATTGTTGTATTGTTACAAGTGAATAATAAGCTTATCAGTTTACTGCTGTGGGCTTGCTGCGTTGGTAGCAAGATGGCAACGTGCGAAAGATACTTTTCATATTTTGCACCATGTAATAGACATCTGTGACCGCTTCACATCGGATGGGCCCTGTTTTATTTTGTCGTTTGATGTTATTTTGCTCAGCTGCCTTTTTATGTCATTAACGCAATTGTAGCAGTATTTTAACTACGAAACTACGAAAAATATTTAAAGTGGCGCCCATCATTTCTGAGCCAAAGCCAACCTCACCTGTACGTAGTGTATCCCTTGCTCATTAACTAACGTGGCTCTGGTAATATTCGGCTGCCCGACCATCGCGCAAGGCATACTTCTTGTATTGTGAGCTTCTGTAAGTTATGATAACGGTTATCGTAACTTACAGAAGCTCACAATACAAGAAGTTTACATCATGCGGGTCGCATATTTGCACCCGGTGTAGAAAAAAATATTATAGGGAGAGTTTTGCTTTAAGACAAATGAAGCTAAAAGTATGATTTTAATAATTTCTCTGAGATCTCCTCAAAAGTATGGGGTATCACTGTGACCATGTGTTGTACGAGAATACGTTATTTGCACTAAAATTATCTCAAAATGGCAGCCAGTCCCCCCCTCTTACGCACGCGATTATCCATAGTTCTTACTTCACGTAATAAATTCTTTGATCCTTCATCTAACCAGTGGTGTGTTTGATGATAGATTTGTAGCTGCAACACTTAACATACAGTTTTTCAGCTACAACAAGTGTTGCAGCTTATTGCCTCCCCCTATGGAAGCAATTTTAAAGATTTCAGTGTTCATATTAAAAAATATATCCACATTTTTTCTGCGAACAAAATATTTCCATGGTTGTCTATAGTATCCACGATGAGCCCGGTGGTCGAAAGACTAGCAATGCCTGACTTAGCGCCAAGAGTTACTTGTTCGATTCCATACAACAAACATTTGTATCCATGAACATGTCTGTCTTGTTCTGGGTGTTTTGGATATATTACAAGTATGAAATTACAAAAACATCTATAAATTTAATATAGTTATTACATATTTACGAATAGTACCCATGATTCAAGATTTGCAGGCTTTTTTACAGGGTCGGCTATGCTTGAGTGAGTTGATGCCTCTGGTGTCTCAAGTGTTCATAGGCTGCAATGACTGCTTACTTTCAGGCACGTTGTATGTTTGTTTGTCATCCTAGTCGTATAAAAAAATAACTTACTTTAGGATTAGACGGCGCTGTGTGGTCCAATAATAAGGATATATAATTTACAGAGGAAAATAATAAATTGGGGGACTAAAAAATTCTTAATAGGCAAATAGGCTATTACGATTTTTTTAGAATACTAGGTTATTTTTAGTCGCCAAGTCAGTATGATAGTCGTTCAGTTTTACAATTTTATATGCTCAGTTTAGTATTTATTAGTTTAACGTCGTCAACATATATACTCGTACATCCTACTAGGCTAGGATCTATTGAGGAAGTACCCCCTCAATAGACGGGTTTGGTGCATACTCCACCACGATGCTCAACTGCGAGTTGGTGGAGGCCAGTGTTTTCAAGCCGCCCAAAGGCCCCTGACTTTTCTTAACGATTGTCATCTATAATGACAACAACCGGAACCGACAGCTTAACGTTCCCTCCTATGCACGGAGAAAGTTGAGACAAATACACCCATCCATGGACAGGCTATGGCTGATATTAACTTGTGTGTTCGATTAGACTGACACGCGCAACGAAGTCATCGAGCTCCTACTTTTCAATTACATTTTACCCATTTTCACATTATTTATTTATTTATATTTTAACATTTATTTGTTATTTTCCATTATTATTAAATTTATACCTGAGAAGAAGACTAGAAAGATTGAAAGTCAAGCACAGTTACTCCTTTCGAACTCTTCAGTACTTATGACCTTAATTATCAATTAAAATGTTGGCTGTAAGAATATAGGATTATATACCTAAAATATACAAGTACATATGTCCTTGTGTAGCTGAAAAGCGCCCAGGATTCATTGTTTTATCTCAAGTTGCAGGCGCGTGATGTCAGTGCAAGTTGCATCTCGCAGGCTATATAAGCACTTTCACTGCTCAGCCTCCCGAGTCTTGTGTGATAGCGGAGCGCATACGCACTCCGACCCCGGGCATTACGCGGTACGGACATACGTTCAGTTTGACATACTAGTGTGTGTGACGTTGTGTCGTGTATTTTTTTTCGTGTGCGCAAGGTGAGTTTTTAATTATTTTTTCCTTGTTAATTAAAATTTGGAAACACATAATTTTGTAATTAAATTAAAAAAAATGTAAATATATTTTTGGTATTTAAATTTTTCAAATTATATAAAAATATTTTTTTAATCCAATAATAAAATTTTAGAATCAAAAAATATTTACAAAAATTATTATTTGCGTAAATTATAACAAAAACATGTGCATTTCTAAACTTTAATTAATTAATTATACAATTTTCATAAAATATTTTTAATTACTTCTCAATTTAAGTTAATATTAATTAAGCTGTAAGTAGCTTAAAAGATTGCGTTTTTGGCTTTACGACTAAGTAACGCTGCGATTTGCGATGCACATCAAAAAGACATCAACGGGTCGGAACCGCGAATGCTGCGGTTCACACGCTTCGTACTATGCCGCTACGTAACTCCGTAGGTCAGGAATATTAAGTTTTATAGGTCATGCACTCGTGTCACCGCATGGAAAACAATGTTATGTGTCTATCGTATGTATAACTTTAATTTATTATGATAATTAATTAAAGTTATGCCTCTGTTATTGCACGATATAAAACAAAGGTATCTAATATCTATATTCTTAAGTGTATTTGGATTAAAAACAATTGAATTTGTTCTTAAAGAAATTAAAACTGTATTTTTAAATTAAGTTTTATTTTTGAAATCGATTTAAAGCGGACTACAGGAGCTAACTAGCACTGTCACTGAATTGAAATAATTACATACATGAAATGCAACAAACAATAACTATAAAAACAAAAATAATATCACAAAGACTATGAAGTTTCATTTTTTATTTAAAACGTATCACAAGACAAGATTTACGCAAAATAGTCAAAACCGGCAGTTTATGACAATAATGCATAAAACATTATAGACAATTACTATGAATACATTAATATATTGACATTTTAATAAAAAAAAGACGTACTTAATTTAAAGTGTCTCGCAACTGCCTAAGCTAGATCAATATTTATTACCAAGTCTATACAAAAAATATACTAAATTAATGTATATATAAAAAAATAATTAACAAAGCATTGAACTCAATTATATAAGCTAAATAAGGAAATTATTCTGATTATGTAAAAAAGTCGTCTCTCAACTTAAAAAGAGAATCCTGCTTATATTTAGCGATTGTTTTATGTGTTATAAAGTGATTATTATGTTATAAATTAATATGTGTCAAGGATGCAATATATTTGTTCTTTTTATAATGTTAATACAAACTTTTAGGTACATTTTGCATTTGTGCTTATAAAATAAAGTACCTAAGTAGCATATAACATTAGATTTAAAAAGCATGGGGACTAATTCTAATAAAACTCCAAAGATTCCGATAAAAGTTCTAAATATATATTTTTTTATATGAGAGTGGGCCAAGCGAGCATGTGGGTCACCTGATGGCAAGTAATCACCACCGTCCATAGAAATCAGCAGGTCGCCGATCCATTGCCGGCCAAATATCAAGTTGATGTAGATGAAATGGATGGCTGGTGGACATGAACTCTTAATTCCACAGAGCCTAATGATGTTGCAAATACTATAGGTATGCCACAAGCGTCGAAAACGTATACCCGCCGGTATTAAAGCGCCGAGATGATAAGGATAACGATAGTCTTTCTCCCAGGCGACACGGCGACGTGAACCGTTTTATGACAAAACTTTGTATGGCTATGTCATATCTGTGGTATTTATAACATCATCGGCAGAGTCTAACTCATTTTGAATTTTGTTTGCCGAAGAAGGTAAAAGAACATTGAGTCTGCGATACCAGGTATTTTTACCAAAATAGGGTCCTCAGCATACAAAATTTTAGAAATAATACCTGTTTGATTTATTATTATGGCTTAAATCAATAAAATATACATTTCATCAGCTACTTCCGATGTGATACATCAAAGTGTTTCACGATGAAATTCAGAGAAAAGGACCTCCACCTATCAGGAGGCTAAAGAAATAAATAAATATTCTAGGACAAATTACACAATAGTATCCAGTTCCAAACTAAGCGAATACTGTTCGCATCTCTGGGCCGGTGCGCCCCAGTACTTGCTTGCATTTGACCGCATACAACGAAGAGCAGTTCGAATCGTCGGTGACCCAATGATCTCGGATCGATTGGACTCTCTCTCTCTAAACACAGAGATGTAGCGTCTCTTTGCGTTCTATTCAAATTATATCAAAGGGAGTGCTCAGATGATCTGTTTGATTTGATATGCGCCACTGAATTATATCGTACAACTCTCCATTAATTAAAATTTCATCTATATTATCTTGATAATTAGCGATCTACTACAGTACGTTTCCTAAGACATTTTATACCACGAACAGTAAAACTGTGGAATCAACTTCCCTCAGCGGTATTTCCGAACAACTACGATATGGGTGCCTTCAAGAACATTGTTTTATTTTCCCTTAAAAGGCTGTCAACGGATCGGCGACTTCTTTGTGTCGCTGATCTCTATGGGCGGTGGTGATTGCTTTCCACCAGGTGACCCACATGCTCGTTTGCCCCCTCTCAAATAGGGATATTTTTTAAAAAAAGCTTGTACTATGGGTACTAGATAATAGATTTTTATTATCCCACACAATCGACGCCGCGACTGCTCGGTAAACATTTATAAAAGAAATAAAACTGTAATTCGTACCATATATAGTTCGCTATAGAATATACAAAGCCTATGTAATTATCGACAATAGTTACATTGCACATCTAAAATTAAACAGCTCTATAGCTAAATGCATTCGACCTTTAGCTATTGACATGCCAATACCTTTGTATGATGCATATTAAACAGCCAGATGCTATAGCGCATCGGTTAAAAGCATTTGCGAAATTATTTACTCAAACGGTAACTTATTATAGATGATGTAAATATAAGATCATGATCAAAATTGGCACTTTGATGTTTCTATCGTTCTTATGACATAAGTCGTAAGGGTCCCACAACACTGGACCCACGATAGGTCCAGTGTTGCAGAAATAAAGGCACGTTACCCTCTTGGATCTTTTATGAACCCCCTGATTCTTTGTTTACCTTCTACTTATTTATTACGCCATATACATTGCCTTATAACTAAATAAGTAGACCCTAATAGGGTGAGGTATTTCAAATTCAGTCTTTCGTTAGTACCCTTTGTACGGAACCCTAAATGAGTAACATGATTTTTATGTATTAGGTTGGGGAAAAAGTCTTTTCGTATTTTATATGAAAATTCAAAACATTTTTTAATAAAGTTTATTTACATTTAACTAAAGTATGTAGGTGCCATTTTGTTCGATAACTTTTGGCCATCTTGTAGGTAGAGACATGATCCCATTACTATAGAAATTTTGGGACTTCTGTTCAAAAAACCACGACAAGTGGTTTTGGCAGTCTTCTCGTGATGGTAACCTGACATTGCCTAAATAATTCTGAAGAGACCGAAACAGGTGGAAATCAGAAGGTGCAAGGTCAGGACTATACGGCGGATGCATTAACACTTCCCAGTCAAACTCTCTTAATTTTTGCTGAGTGGCTAAAGATGTGTGAGGTCTAGCGTTATCATGATGAAAAATCATACCCCTTCTGTTAATTAATTCCGGCCGCTTTCTCTCAACTTTTTGCTTTAATCTCATTAGTTGTTCACAGTAGAGTTCAGAATCGATAGTCCTGCCTGGCGGTAACAGCTCATAATGAATAATACCCTTCCAATCCCACCATACAGACAGCATCACCTTGTTGCGGGTTAACCCGGGTTTTGCCAGAGTCTGTGAAGCCTGACCGGCCTTTGACCACCACCTTTTTCGCACGTTCTTGTCGTACGTGATCCACTTTTCATCACCAGTTATAAGCTTCTTCAAAAACTGTTCGCTTTCATTACGTCGTAGTAAAGAATCGCAAATGAGTACACGGTTCATTAGGTTTCTTTCAGTGAGATCGTGAGGCACCCAAATATCGAGCTTTTTAGTGTACCCAGCTTTTTTCAATTGCGCCAAAACTGTTTTGTGGTCAATTCCTAATTCTTCAGCTACGTCGTAACTACTGATATGCCGCTCTTGCTCCACTTTTTCAAAAATGGCATCCATTTTATCCGTAACAGGGCGACCAGAGCGACGTGCATCTTTCACATCAATATTTCCTGATTGAAAACGCTTAAACCAAATTTGTGCTACTCTCACAGACACTGCACTAGGTCCATAAACGTCACAAATTTTATTCGCAGCTTGCGTTGCATTTTTACCATTTTTGTAGTAAAATTTTAAAATGAATCGAATTTCTTCATTAGATTCACTCATCTTGACAGTAAAAAAAACAAATGAAAATCACACATTTACCTAATTTGAATTTGGAATTATCTTTTTTAAAATATAAACTTTTTAAAGATATCAAAACCTGCCAGACACAAATGGTATAACCAAAGAGATTTTATTACAAGTTCATACTGTCATACATACTATAATGCGAAAAGACTTTTTCCCCCACCTATTATATATCGACGAGCTCGGTGGTCGAATGGTTAGCAATGGCCACTTTGACTCCGAGGTTGCAGGTTCGATCCCCGCACAAGAACAAATCTTTGCGTGCTGAACATGTCTGTTTGCCTTGGTCTGGGTGTTTTCTATGTATTATATGTATGTATTTACAAAGAAAATGTATTTAAGTATAATATCAGTTATTTAGTACCCATAGCAACAAGCTGTGCTTAGTTCAGGACTAGATGGCCGTGTGTAATTTGAACAGGAAAGTTAAATAAAAATTGAATGTCGGTAGCCATTAATGAAATTATTACACATCGCTGAATAATATATATATAAATGAAGGATTGGAGCGGCCAACACCAGCTCCGCTCACCTATACAGGATGTCCAAATCATGAAAATCTTATGACCATTGACAGAGTGAACTACTTGTCATTTCTTTTCTGTAACCAATCAGTATTTCTACGAGTCTAGTGTTCAACAAACGCATATGGCATTTTCTGTTACATCATACAGGTTACAGGTCCACGCCCATGCAGGGGTCAGCTTCGGGGGCGTATTAGCACATTTATGTAACATTGTAAGTGGGGATACGCGGCATTTATTTTAAAAGTGTAAGATTTGGGGTATTATATAGCTCACCGAAAGCTTTAGAGCCAAAGACAACTTGACCTGTACATGGTGCTGCCGCAATGGTTCTGGCGAAAGCGAGGTAGGTTGATATCGAGCCCGCCTGGGACACTTCACCTCACAGAATACCATAGTAAGGGCTCCAGACGTAAGCAGATGCTGCATGAGTAGCGGAGGTGACAGCGTGCTTGCAATACTCCTTGTATTAACATCTATAGGCTTCAGCAACTGCTGTATATCAGCCGGGACGCACGCTTATTTAGTTTATAATGGTTGTTTTACACCCAACGTGGTATAAAAAAATGAAGTGTGATTCATTAGACCAGTGTTTTGCAAACTTTTTGTGTTTAAGATACATCAAGTAAAATCTTGGTACAGACAAAAAATTTCGTCTCATTTATGAAAAAAACAGTTTTTATTTGTAAGTATTTTTCTTCTGTCCGTCTATTTAGCCTTGTGAGATAACCTTATTTTTCCGAGGCACATCTACTAATGACCATGGTATACCAGTGTGCCGCGGCACACATTTTGCTGCATTAAACTACACGACTGAAGTAAAACTTCTCGTAACTGGCTATGAGAGAAAGAGAGAAAATGTGTGTTCCCATCTCTCTCTTGGCCCTACAGTAATATACGAAACGTAAAATCTCTCTCTCTTTCTATCTTCACTAACATGACTCCCTCTCATCTTCCATTCGCATCGCTTAATCACACTTTTCGTAACGCTCTCGTTACGTACCAGCTTATACACAAATTATATAATAGGAGCCAGGCTTCCTATCACACATGCACCCAGTCCGTAAAATATGATATTTACTTTGAATAACATTTTATGTAACTACCTACCTACGCATTAAGCACTTAGCTTTCAGCATAGAAATTGTTATAAAATTTATTCAAGTACTAGCCATCGTCTATAGAAAATGCGCCTACTATTACGATGGGACAGTGTTGCCAACTTCATATTTTATGCAAAAGTTTGCATTGCAAATCCACTAGTTTGGCATTTTACTTAGTTATTTAATACAAAGCATGTTCAAATGCCTCCCCAACCCGTTTGGCCAGCGTGGGGAGTGTAGGCCAAATCCTCCTTCCGTCTAGGACGAACGAGAGAGGGTCGTGCTCCTGTAGTGGAGACTAAAAGACGGGTTGGGGAGGCCTGATCGATGTTTGATAATGTTTTCCCTTAGTCGCCTTGTACGACATCCACGGGAAGAGACGGACTGATTCTATTCTAGTCTGCCGGAAACCACACGGCAAATGATTAATGATTTTTGGGACGCCAACGGGAGGCCTCGGCACTGGATGGATTAAGTTTACAAAGCACTTTTCATTTTTTTGCGTAAGCCTAGTTGGCAACACTGAATGGGTGTATGTACTATGTATTTCCAATCACAGTAATGGATTCTATGTTTTAAACATTACGACATGTGTCGATGCTAAAAGTTGTTAAATCTTTAGTTTTATGACTCGTAGGACACTAAGTTCATGTCCGTACATTAGTTATAGAGACTTGCATCAATTCTATTTGTGAAGAAAATCATTGACAAGAAATAATATTGTGTACAAAAGTATAAGATTGCCTTTTCCATAATATGTGATAATCATCCGTCCGTTCAAAATAAATAATAAAAAGTTTTGGGTTTTAAGTGGCTCAACACGATCTTTAGAGCCAAAGCCCACCTCACAGAATACAGCACCCAAAAAACGATTCTCTTTAGGGTTGTTCTATTCCTGGGAGTGAGTGAAGTCACCAGAAAGGAAGAAGTTGTTGTGTTGGCAGCGGTTTCGATAACCGCTTGACATCAGGCGGGTCACATGCTTGTCTGTCATCAGAGGTAGCATGAAAAAATCTAATCATCGATCCAAAATATGAAATGACGTGTATTATCTATATCTATAAAAGAAGAAACTGAATGACATATCAACGCACACTCATAAAGCTGGGTCTAGAGATTCCAAATTAGGCACGTAGGTTCCTTATGAGGTCTAGGGGTGCACCAAAAAAGGATTTTTGAAAAATACAACGGGATATCGGGATACGCGTACAAAGTTGCAGGCGAAAAAAAATATTAGGAGCTTATTAAAAACATTGTTTTGATATATTTTGAAGAAATTGGTGTTATTTTTTTTTTTATAAATTATTAAACACAACTACAAAATGAAAAAATTGATGATTGAGTATAATTATTTCAATAGCAAAACATGCATAATCAAAAGAACGTTTAAAATATTATGAGAAATCAGTTATTAAATTTTACAATCAAATATAATAAACTTGATTAAGAGTATTCATCATTTTGTTGAAAAAACCTCCAATTATACCTACAATAATTAATATCAAATACCTAAATTTTACTTCGAAACGTCCATTAACTATAGAAATGAGCAAAATTAAATGTCATATAAATTATTTATTAGTACAGATATTTTCAATAATTACACATTAAAATTTAAATCAATTTGCGATCTATTTTGTTGATTTAGCACACTAAAGATCATCATAATTATCAGCCTGTATCTACCCACTGCTGGATATAGGACTTTCCCAATGCTTTCCACCATATGCGATCCTCCGCTTTCCGCATCCAACCACTACCAGCCACCTTTTTGAGATCGTCGGTCTATCTAGAGAGGCCGCTCTACGCTTCGTCGCCCCATATGTGGCCTCTACTCCAGGATTTTCCTCCCCCACCTGTCATCGCTGACTTATCTTATCTTATCTTAGAGTGGGTCCAGTGCTGCAGCACCGGTGACACGTCGACCCTCATGGATCTTTTGTGTTCTCCCTAATCCTTTAGTCACTCTCCCCTGCCTGTCTGGAGACATGTTCCATGTACTTCAGTCAGGCGACATCTGCTAAGTCATCGCTGACTTAGCAGATGTCACACGTATAGCTGATAATATTACTCAGTACAGGTTTAAGACAATTACAATATACTACGACATACAAACATACGTTCAAACTAATCGTACAAACCATATTCCTTGACCTTTGTCTAAACCGGATTATCTTCTTCCATACAGCTCATCGATTCTATTTAATCCATAGTACATATTTCAGCCTACAAATCGATTAATTTCCACTATCCCACGCCTACCTATTACTATTAAGTAATAGATAATTTGTTGTTAATGTACAAGCTAATGTACAAATACGAAGCATGTCCGTTCGTCTTACTCAAATATTTTGTCATCATCACTATAAGAGTGAATGCACACTTATACAAGCCGAATGCGCCGAACAAACCGAACGAATCGAATTTTAGAATTCCTTATTTAAGAAATAATAAATATTCTAGTACCAGTTTCAGACAGCCTAGATGGCTGTCTGAGCTAAGCAAATAATAATAAATAATAATAATAAATATTTCTGGACAATTTACACAGCGCCATCTAGTCCCAAATTAAGCGCAAAGCTTGTGTTATGGGTACTAGACAACTGATAAATGTACTTAAATACGTTTTTTTTTTGTAAATACATACTTATAATACATAGAAAACACCCATACCAAGACAAACAGACATGTTCATGCACACAAATGTTTGTCTTGTGCGGGAATCGAACCCGCGACCTCGGAGTCAAAGTGGCCTTTGCTAACCATCCGACCACCGAGCTCGTCATATGTACTATGGGTAGTAGATCACTGATATTATACTGAAATACATTTTTTTTGTAAATACATACATATAATACATAGAAAATTACCCAGACCAAGACAAACTGATATGTTCATGCACACAGATGTTTGCCTTGTGCGACCCCGGAGTCAAAGTGGACATTACTAGCCATTCGGCCACCGGGCTCGTCAAATTTGAAATCTTATGAAACCTCGCACATCTATCCGCCTTTCCCGATTCGGACGATTTGGCGCGGATAGATGTGGGAGGTCATAAGATTTCATATAAAGAACTCGTTTCGTTCGGCGCGTTCGTCTCGGATAAGTGTGCATTCACCATAAAACTCCGAAAGTATAACTATAATTTCTTAGTTACCCAAATTATACATATAAATAGCTGAGCTATTTGGTATTACTACGGCACACATGATTCCTTTTGTTTTTTTTTTAATATAAAATTTCACTTACGCTTATAACTAATTTTAAGACTGTAATTGGAAATACATGCTTTGACGAAACGAAAACTAATTAGTATTTGTCGAATTAAAAAAAAAGCTGGTCAAGTGCGAGTTATACTCGCGCAACGAGGATTCCGTGTGTGTGTCAGTTAGGCAAAAAAGTGTGTTTTTTTTTGTGAAATAAATACAAATTTACGGTTTTCGGATTTTTTCTTTTACTTGTGCTACATGACATTACTTCTTGCCAAATTTCATAATTCTAGGTCAACGGCATGTACCTACTCTTTAGGTTTTAATTTCCTTTGCGAATGTCAAAATATGCGATATAAATGGAACATATACGGCCGTAACTTTCGATTGCGGCGATTTAGAAGCTTGCTTTATACACTGCATTAAGAGATTGCAGACCCGAGTATGTAATATTAACTTCAAATATCAACTTGAAGTTAATATTAGGTAGGTAAGAGGTATCAACCTCTATGCGTTCCTAGAAAAAGGGTCTTGACAGACGGACGGATCGACGGAAGGATGGACAACGACGTGATCCTATAAGGGTTCCTTTTTTTCTTTCGAGGTACGGAACCCTAAAAAATGGATGATAAGAAACCACTTGACGAATGGAAATAATTCTCAGTTTTCTTGTTACATGTTTTCTTGTTTTAGGGGTTTTTCATTTCCAAATTACACTGAAAAGCAGTCGGGGTTTTTTTGTTTTTTAAATTACCGTTTTTATTTTATGTTTTTTTAGTTTTATTTATTTTGATATATACAATGTTGCTCTCACAATAAATACATATCTAATGACACCCCTCGAGCTAAAATCCATCAAGCTGTCCAGACTGCGGCGCGCATTTGCATTTGAAATTGGTGCCAAAAATCCGCCATTTAGTTTTTTTATTTTTATTTTGACATACCCAGTGTCATACTCACAGCAAATACGAATCTAACGACACCTCTCAAGCTAAAATCCATCCAGCCGTTCGGGCTGCAGAGCGTGCCAAACAATTATACATACATACATACATACTCTCGAAAAACATAACCCTCCTTCTGTCGCAGTCGGGTAAATATGATTTAGGATAGAACGGCCGATCATTGATTGTTTAAACTTATTGTACTGGTACATGTTTTTGCCACTAGACACAGATTAAAACTGCGTGCCCCAAGTGACCTGAATCTTCTGTCTAGTTAACCATTTGAGAATGCATGGCGCTTCATTAAACCAAGAGATGGCAGATAGGCCGCGGGCTACGCAACAATGGCCGTATACCAGTAGCATTATAATGTTGCATGATGGACTGCCTTGTACCGAAATCTGATGAGATAACTTCTAGGGTACGTAGGAATAGAACTATTGGAGCTTCTTTATGATTTGTTACATAATAGAATTACATATAGACTTGAGGAGCTCGATGGCTCGTTGCAGTCTCATCGAACATACAAGCTAAGCAACGGCGGCTGTGGCCTGTCCCAGGGTGGGTTGCTCCTCCGTGCTTCGGAGGGCACATTAATCATCGATCAATTAATCAAAAATTGATCGATCAAGGAGGGACTATCCCAGGCAGTGAGATGAATAAGTAAATATATATATACAGTAGATAACAAATAAAACTAGAACTATGACGATTAGTATCTGAACAAGTTATTCAGCAAATGATCTTGAACCAGTTTAATTTGACGAAACATTTGTATGCATGAACATGTCTGTTTGTGTTGATCTGTATGCTTTCTTTAAATATTATATGTATATATTTACAAACAAAAAATATATAGGTCCCTTAATACAAGTTTTGCTTAGTTTGGGAGTTGATGGTTCTGTGTAATTTGTCCAGGGATACTTATACATATTTATACCTATTATAGTTTCAAAATAATGTTTTTGTAAGTTTGTCTATATTGTGAATGTTATTCATGTTCGTTTGGGAATTTTAGTATTACTAGTAAATATGTATCGTGTATCGTGATCTATGATAAATAGCTTGCCATTTGATTTTGTTGACATTTACTTAAACAGGTTGAAGTGTTTCAAACTGTCGTGTAACAGCTTCTGGCATCCAATTGGCTATAATAGAGTTATTTAATACTAGCTTCCGTGAGGTATCGTTGCTCGTGTCAGTCTAATCGATCACGCAAGTTAAGCAACGTCGACTGTAGCCTGTCTATGGATGGGTTTATTTATCTCGAGGTTAGTGACTGTCGTTAAACGGGCGTTGTTTTCAAACCGCCCAAACCCACTGACTTGCAGTGGGTTTGGGCGGTTTGAAAACAACGCCCTCCGCCAACGCGCACTTGAGCAGCGGGATGGAGTATGCTCTTGTCTTAAACTTTTTCAATTGAGTGGAACCCATATCCCAACAATTGGATGATTATGGATTGCTGCTGAGGTTTCGTCTACTACTCCACTTGCATGGACTTTAGTTATTCTTTGTTAGCGTTCCCGAAGTATCCAACATTATTCCCTTAGCGAAGTACCCAAGAATATACCGAATAGGCATAGAGACATTTTTTTAACGTAATCTCATGTCATTTCATTTTCTCATAGCTTTAAATAACCTATAATATATATAGAGTATAAGTTTTATTTTGTATTAATACTTTACTGCAAAACCTTTACATTCTTGGTAGAAAGAAAGAATATTAAATAAAGACTTCTTCTCGTCTTAACCGCTGCAACCCGTGGTTCAAATCACCCAGTGGCATCACTTATTCGTTATTAATAATCTCACTTTTATTCTCACGACTTTTGGGCGTGTTCATTTCCTATTATGTTTCCCTTTTTTTTTAAATGTCAATAGTGGAGACAAACTATTGGCAATCTGCATTTCTTAAATTTTATTTTTAATAAATTAGTCTGCATGCGTTCCTCCAATAAATAAAATTAAACATATATTTTTGCCCGTGTGGTTTCCGGCAGACTAGAATAGAATCACTCCGTTTCTTCCCGTGGACGTCGTACAAGGCGATTAAGGCAAATACATTATCAAATATCGATCAGGCCTCCCCAACCCGTTTGGCCAGCGTGTGGAGTGTAGTCCAAATCCTCCTTCCGTCTAAGACGGACGAGAGAGGGTCGTGCTCCTGTAGTGGAGACTAAAATAGACCTGATGATGATGATATATTTTTCACACATCGAAACAATTGTTTTTGTTTAGAAAAAACTAAACAGCTCCCTGCCCAAAAGATCCTGCCGATATATTCGAATCTCCGATCGGAGCCGCAAGCGGCAACTAGTATTGTAGATTTACGAGTTATTGTATCGTCTATATTCGTGATTGCACCCGACTGGCTGGAGGCAGGCTGGTTAGTGTCAGACTATTGGCAGTAATCATGAATAACGACTTCATACTGTTTCTCATGGCGTAAGTGAGATTTGTTACATTTGAAACTGTTAGTGAATTATTTTCTTAGGGCACACGGAAAGTTTTAATAAAGAGAAAATTTAAAAATTGCGTGGATAATAGTAAAAAAACT
Source organism: Hypsopygia costalis (assembly GCA_937001555.2). Lineage (NCBI taxonomy): Eukaryota > Metazoa > Arthropoda > Insecta > Lepidoptera > Pyralidae > Hypsopygia > Hypsopygia costalis. Next base: position 13,241,796 of record OW443344.2, read on the forward strand.
TTACTTTAGACCGAACGAAGTCTGTCCGGGCTAGGGTACAATAAAATGCATTTGGGGTGTAAGTGGTTCATCTACATCTTTGAACCAAAGCCAACTTCACCTGCACGCGGTGCACCCTGCTGACTGACAAACGAGACTCTGGGAAAAGAGAGATAGGGAGCGTATTTGTAAGCTACCCGTCTGGGGAATGTACCTCCACCTTACAGAACCCCGCAGCCACATAACAATTCCATTGAGGGTTGTTGTGTTCCTGCGAGTGAGTGAGGTCACCAGGAAGGAAGGAGATGCTGCGATGGCAGCGGGGGTGACGGCGCGCGAGCGATATTTTATGTTGCGAGCGTTAACATGGTTACGGTAACCGCTTCACATCAGGCGGGTCGTATGCTTGTCTGTCACCCGACGTAGAGTTAAAAAAAAAATCAAATTTAAAGCATTTAAAAATTTTAACGAGCTCGGTGGTCGAATGGTTAGCAATGGCCACTTTGACTCCGAGGTCGCGGTTCGATTCCCGCACAAGACAAACATTTATGTGCACGAACATGTCTGTTTGTCTTGGTCTGGGTGTTCTCTATGTAAAGTAGGAATGTATTTACAAAAAAAAATGTATTTAATTACATTTATCAGTTGTCTAGTACCCACAAGTCTTGCGTTTAATTTGGGAGTAGATGGCGCTGTGTAAATTGTACAGAAATATTTTTTTTTTTATTTATTTTATTTTAAAGCAAATTTCCATTTTTTTTTTTTTTTTTTTTTATACTACATCGGGTGGCAGACAAGCATACGGCCCGCCTGATGTGAAGCGGTTACCGTAGCCATATTAACGCTCGCAACATAAAATATCGCTCGCGCGCCGCCACCCCCGCTGCCATCCATGATTCCATGGATCAATATTTTTTTTCCACGTCTGGTGCCATACATACAAGCTGACCCGCCTATTGTAATGCGGTCACTGTTGCTTCTACACGCGTATAATATGGAGTGTTGCTCCGCTGCGTCCGCTGCATCAGCCCATAATCATCCCTCTGCTTATGGGTTTTAGAGTATACTCATACGCTGCTCAATTGCGTTTTGGTGGAGGCCAGTGTTGTCAAACCGCCCTATGGCCACTGACTTGGCTTAACGACAGTCATCTATCGACAACAGCCGGGACCGACGGCTTAATGTGCCCTCCGAAGCACGGAGGAGCTCGAGGTATGCTTCTCACCAGTGGCATTAATAAGGATTGACGACGATGATATAAAAATAAAACAAAATAATTTATGTATTAATTCATGAAAACAATAGGGACGGGGGCCCACCACTCATTCCCACCACTGTATCTCCTGTGTAGCCAGGATTAACAGCGGTGACCGCCAAAAAAGGCAATGAACAATGAAGTCCATTGCAGTCCCGGAGGTACAACTACGGCTGCCTTAGAACTCACAACGAATTTAATCAGAAGAAATTAGTAGGAGTAGGAAGCTTTTGAAATTTGACTTCCCCTCTTAGCAATGTGAGAGACAGCAATATGACAAATAAGGCATTAAAAGCCTAAAGAGATGGCTAGTCAAGTAAAGCTCATGAAAACAATAGTTAAGAGTAAACGCTTTAAATTGACAGTGGCAAAAATGTCATGAAAGTAATTAGTAACTTTACTTACCTACTACGCTGGCTCAACCACCCGAAGTGTATCTTGGCATTTGCGCCACAGTCCCCTATCCTGCGCGATGTTTTGCCAGGTGATGGCTTCGAACTCCTGGAGGTATGTTTCCACAGCATCTTTCCATCGATATTTAGGATACGCTATCGATCTGGGGCCCTACCGCCGAAACTGAAGCCAATTCCCATCGGGTTTTTTGATTGCGAAAATAAATCTTCAGCGTATATTAATGGCAATTATGTTTAGCTTAGCTGATCCTGAAGCTCTACCAACAAGGCCAAAAATGTTTGTCAATAACTTAAGCCGAATACATGTTTTTGGGAATCAGAATATTCCATGGGAATCGGTTTCAGCTTTGGCGGTAAGGCCCTTGATGGGCGGACCTTATTATGCTCTAATGAATGAATGAATATTTTATTTAATTAAGTAACATAGACTCATGTTAGTAATGCTTATTATGTTAAACTATGTCAGTAAAGATATTATGCGGATATAATAATTTTAAAGTGCCCATTCCTGCACCACTCCCCCCGAAATGGCACAGGAATGGTTGACATATATGAAGTCCAGTCTGCCAGCAATCATAATTATTCTGTAATATTATAATCTCACTAGCTTTCGCCCGCGGCTTCGCTCGCGTGAAATTCGAGACAAACACGTGTTTACTCATTTATCTATAGAAGTAGTCGTGTAAAGTTTAAGATAAAATAGTCGACCAGTCTCGTTTCCCCATAAAATTTTTGGACCTCCGTTTCACCCTCTTAGGGGTAAAATTTGAAAAGTCCTTTTAACTAATTTTATGTCCACTATGTTATAATTACAAATCGATGCCATTTTCGTAGTTAAGGTTCCAGAAAACCATAGAATCAACACCCATATTGTTATTATGGCATTTCAACCCGATCGCACTCCCTCATGGGGTGATTTTATGTAATGTCGGCTATGTTGGATTATAAAATAGTTGTTTTTTCCCTAATCAGCGACCCGATAAACTATAAAACAATACCCATGACGATTTTCAGACTTTTTGACCGCATTTTAGACATTTCAACCCCATCGCACCCCAATAGGAGATGATGGTCACGTTAGCCACGTTGAATTTTAGAATCATTGTTGTTTTCGTAACCAGTGACCCGATAAACCATAAAAACCATACCCATAACGTTTTTTAGACAATTGGGACCCATTTCACCCTTTCAAGGGTTGTATTTTGAAAAATCATGAAACACGTGTTTAGTTATCTATAGAAGTACTGGTGTAAAAGTTAGAATAAAATAGCCCAACTAAACTCGTTTCCCCATACAAACTTTGAACCTCCGTTTCACCCCCTTAGGGGTAAAATTTGAAAAATCCTTTTAAATAATTTCTTGTCGACTATGTTATATTTTCAAATCGATGCCATTTTCGTAATTGACGTCCTAGAAAACCATAGAATCAACACCCATGTTGATATTATGACATTTCAACCCCATCGCACCCCACAGGGGGGATTTTATGTCACGTTAGCTACGTTTGATTAGAAAATACTTGTTATTTTCGTAATCAGTGACCCGATAAACCATAAAAAGTATACCTATGATGATTTTCAGACTTTTTCACCCCCTTTTAGACATTTCGATCCCATCGCACCCCCACAGGGTCGACTTTTTGTCACGTCGGCTATGTTTGATTAGAAAATAGTTGTTATTTTCGTAATCAGCGACCGGATAAACTATAAAAACAATACCCATGACTTTTTCAGACTTTTGGGACCCATTTTACCCTTTTAGGCGTTGAATTTTGAAAAATTCTGAAACACGTGTTTAGTCAATTATCTATAGAAGTACTCATGTAAAATTTAGGATATAATAGTCCAACTAAGCTCGTTTCCCCATACAAACTTTGGACCTCCGTTTCACCCTTTTAGGGTTAAAATTTGAAAAATCCTTTTATCATTTTTGGTCCACTATGTTACATTTTCAAATCGATGCCATTTTCGTAATTGAGGTCTCAGAAAACCATAGAATCAACACCCATATTGATATTATGACATTTCAACCCCATAACACCCCCACAGGGGGGATTTTATGTCACGTCGGCTACGTTTGATTAGAAAATAGTTGTTATTTTCGTAATCAGCGACCCGATAAACCATAAAAACAATACCCATGATGATTTTCAGACTTTTTTACCCCATTTTAGACATTTCCATCCCATCGCACCCCCACAGGGGCGACTTTTTATCACGTCGGCTATGTTTGATTAGATAATAGTTGTTATTTTCGTAATCAGCGACCCGATAAACTATAAAAACAATACCCATGACGATTTTCAGACTTTTTCACCCCATTTCACCCCTTTAGGGGTTGAATATTGAAAAATCCTGAAACACGTGTTTACTCATTTATCTATAGAAGTACTCGTGTAAAGTTTCGGATAAAATAGTCCAACTAATCTCGTTTCTTCATACAAACTTTGGACCCCCGTTTCACCCCCTTAGGGGATGAATTTTGAAAAATCCTTTCTTAGTGTACCCCTAGACGTCATAAGGAACCTACGTGCCAAATTTCGAATCTCTAGACCCAGCGGTTTGAGCTGTGCGTTGATATATCAGTCAGTCAGTCAGTCAGTCAGTCAGTCAGGACTTTGAATTTTATATTTATAGATAAATCTCGACGTGTCTAAAGAACAGACTTCACAGCTGAAATAACTCAGCGAAAGTATATATTTATCCAAATAAACTTAATAAATAACTGATTTTATGCAAACTGCCGTCTAGGAGGCATTGTATATCTAAAAATTTGCATTTTAACTATTCGAGGAAAGATATTGTACACAGTGGATAGACAAACAGACACTTTCTATTTTTTTGTGAATAATTACTCACAATTATGTAGTGTTGTCTAACTGTCTGTGTCAAACACCGTAAGTTGACGTAATTCTGCGGGTTAAATATTTGTTTTAGTGGTTAGTCGCCACATTGGTATATTGGTATATTTACTGGTCGCCGTAAAACTAAGTTGTAAGTCATACTGTATTGACGCCCACGATTCAGGCCTAGCCTAGTGTGGGGTCATAGTATTACTAGGTTCAATGTGTAAAATCTTCAGTTAATAATAAATATTTTATTAACACTTTTGTAATTATGAAATGTCAATTTGTATGTTTAAATTATCTATTTATTATATATATTATATTTATCTTGAGACCGCTTATATAACTATGGTTTCGCCAGCACCTTGTTGGCTACTTGGTAGGGTGCACCACGTGCAGGTGTGATAACGTTTGGCTTAAAAGATGTTAGTGTTCAGTGAGATAGACGTACTTCCCCAGTTTGTTAGATTTTAAATACGCTTTGCCTTACCTTTCTTTAGCCAGAGCCTCGTTAGTGTATCAGCACGGTGCACCATGTGCAGGTGAGATTGGCTTTACGTCCAAGATAGTGGTGAGGTACTTACAATCCCAAAAACGTATGGTTTTTTTGAAGCAAAATTACCACAAATCTAGGCTGAAGTTTGATTTTCATATTTTAAAAAATTGATAAAATCAAATTCATCTTCAGAGACCCATTTAAAATAATTTCTCGTTCGAGTTTCATACAGATGAAGACTTTTTGGAAACAAAACGAAAACCTGAGATTTGTCAAAATTTTTGGATTCAGTCGCCTCCGTGAGCCTCGGCAGGAATTCACCGCCAAAGCCTACCCCTAGACCTACTTCACTCAACCTACTTTTGGACTATACGACCGATGCCTTGTATAATAAGTTTCTTTTTTTTATTCACTGTTGTCAAATTTTATTATAAAGAAACTGGAAACTGTACAAGTGTCCCTTACTTGTAACGTTACACGTCAGGCTGACCTTTACGGGCTGAGTATTTATATAAAGCCGACCTTAACTAACCATAGAATTATATATATATATATATATATATATATATATATATATATATAAATATATATATATATATATATATATATATATATATATATATATATACAAATAGACAGTTAATGTCAAATTTGACGTGATAACGTCTTATATATCGATGCACGCACATAAAAGCATGACTCGTTGTCATGTTCCGCCTGAGCCGATCGTGCAAGAGAGAGAACGATAGAGGCACAATCGGCCTATGTTTCTTACGACGTTATCATGTAAAATTATCGTCCGTAAGCCGACTTTACAAAGGACAACCAACTTTTACACAAAAGCCGAATTTTTTTTTCACATTTTTTTTTTATTCTTGGACCAATTACACACTGCCATCTAGTGTCAAACTAAACATAGTTTGTACTATGGATACTAGATAACGCGACTACTGGGATAACTAGGTACTTCAGTTCACGGTCGGAATTAAGTAATTTTTAAGTAAAGATATGCAAATTCGTTTGCATCTATTCTCAAATTATCTCTAATGTATTTTAAATGTAATACGCAATGGTTTTGGAAGTAGAGGTCATTAAAATTTGATGGTGTCTGCTTGAAGTGTATGTAATTTATTTAATTTAAATTACCATCGTAAGAGGTCGCGATTACGTACTAGTTCCGAAGCTGAAGCCGATTACCATCGAATATTTTAACTCGAAAAATAGGTCTTATGTTTTAGTTATTGCCAAACTTCTTCAGCATATCCGGTAGAGCTCCATCGTGTCTACCAGTTAAACTAAACACAAGTAGCATAAATGCAAGCTGAAGTTTGATTTTCGAAATAAAAAAATGCAGTTGTAATCGACTTCAGCTAGGCCCCAGGGGGTCTAGCCAAATGGCAGTTTGCGAGGTAGAAAAGCGTAGCGATCGCTAATTTGAACTGTGGAGCTCATACTAAAATGTTCGAATTGACAATGTCGCGTGATCTATCTGACGTTCGTTACGCTACGAATTACACTTGGCTAGGGGTGCTGATCCGATAAACATTGGTCTGTCATTTAAATATTTTCTTCTTAATTTTTGAATAGGGACACCTAGCGGAAACATTAATTACGACCTATTCTCCTATCAAATAAACATAATAAAATGATAAAAATTGGTCGAGTCATTTCAAAGGATTGCGATCACAAACACACAAAATGTTGTTTTTTTTTATACTACATCGGGTGGCAGACAAGTGTACGGCCCGCCTGATGTGAAGCGGTTACCGTAGCCATATTAACGCTGGCAACATAAAATATCCTGCTCCCCCCCGCACCTCCTTCCTTGCTGGTGACCTTACTCACTCGCAGTAAGACAACAACAAAATTGTTATTTGGCCGCGGTATTCTATGAGGTGGAGGTACATTGAATAGTCGGGTAGAGCTTACAATTACCCTATCTCTCCTTTTCACCAGAGCTTCGTTTGTCAGTCAGCAGGGTGCACCGCGTGCAGGTGAAGTTGGCTTTGGTTCAAAGATGTTGATTAACCACTTACATCCCATTTCTTATAACTTTTGTATGAAATTTCGTATGGTGGTGGTTTCGTATGGGTGGTGGAGTGTATTAATACGACCACGAGGTGCCAATTCTGAGGATATTACAGACTAAACGTAACATTTAAGACGGTAGGGTCGACAGGGGCTCTGAGGTCGCAGACGCCACGAACTTTACCTACATGTTACATAAGTCAAATGCTCTTCGATGCGCCATTGTTTAAAATAATGATGGCATTTTACATTTTCCAATAACTGAATAATAGGTAAACTTTCAATTTTGTGTAATAAGAATAAATTGAAGCGAACAGTGAAGGCCATTCCCGGGTCTAAAACTACGGCTGCCTTAGAACTCACAACAAATTTAATCAGAAGAAGTTATAGGAGTAGGAAGCTTTTGGAATTTGACCTCCCCTCTTAGCAATGTGAGAGACAGCAATAAGGCATTAAAAGCCTAAAGAGATGGCTAGTCAAATGAAGCTCAACTGCCGTGCACCACGGAATTTTAAGTATCTAACACTGTTAGGGACCTAAAACATTGAGTTGTTATCTAACACATCGATTCCAATAATATGAATTGGAAAATCGTCTGAACGCTTGGTAATTCTCCATTGTTGCTACCAAATCAGAATAGTATACTACCCCGGATGCGACTTGTAATGAATTCAACATTTTATCCCGCTCCCGCCGCCAAAGATCACACTCTCAGAAAACATGATGTGCTGTTAAAGAACAGAGACCAGCCCCCTTACCACCACCTCTTATTGCGATTCAATAACTAAATAGAATGCTTATTCATACCAATGAATAAGCGACTCTATTCTATTTGAAATAGAGTCAGTTATTCATTGGTATGAATAAGCATTCTATCCAGTTATTGAACCGCAATAAGAGATGGTGGTAAGGGGGCAGACAACATGGTGTCCATTTCTGTCTGCCTACTTTTTAACTTACTTACCTAAATTGTGATAAATTAAAAAAAGATTGTACTTAATTCTTCTTCTCATACCAAAAACTGGGGGTGTCTGTATCATGGACACGGCCGTGTGTTGTACCTGAACACGTCATATGCACTAAAATTATCTCTAAATGGCAACGCTTCCCGATAAGAAAAGACTTGGACAACGCGTGCGGGACACGCGTTGTTCCATAGTCTTTTCTTAGCGTAATAAAGTTTTTGTCCTTCATCTATTCAGTGGTGTAAATTGAATTTTGGATGGAGATGATAGATATGTAGCTGCAACACCAAACTGTATCTCCCGATTTTGTTATCATTCATTTTTTTGAATTGCCTCCCTATGGAAGCAATTTGATAGACGTGTTCACGTCAAAAATCTCAAGGTTTTTTTATACTACGTCGGGTGGCAAACAAGCATACGGCCCGCCTGATGTGAAGCGGTTACCGTAGCCATATTAACGCTCATAAAATAACATAAAATATCGATCGCGCGCCGCCAGCCCTGCTGTCAACGCAGCATCTCCTTCCTTTCTGATGACCTCACTCACTCGCAGCAACACAACAACCCTCACAGGAATTATTGCAGTTGGCTGCGGTATTCTGTGAGGTGGAGGTACATTCCCCAGTTGGGTAGCTTACAATTACGCTCCCTACCTCTCTTTACGCCAGAGATTCGTATGTCAGTCAGCAGGGTGCACCGCGCGCAGGTTAAGTTGGCTTTGGTTCAAAGATGTTGATGAACACACATACACCCCAAAAATATTTTAAGTAATGCTAATAATAAAAAAGTTATACATATTTAAACGTAACACTCTAAATGTTATGTCTAGTTTATGGTCGTTTTGCTGTCATAGATCCGGTTCCTAGACCTTGTTAGAGACAGACTATTAATTAAGTGTCACACCATAAATCACAGATGCGCCGGTCTATGTCCATTCGAATGCTAAAGGTCGCGACATACTCGTAGAAAGTAGTGATGTTACATGGGTTGCGTAACTCAATCGCGCTGTCACGCAGCGATTACTCACTGGCACAGCTAGGTCACTGGGTAATACTTCTGTAATTTTTGTAATAAGTGAATAGACAACTAGTGGAAAAATACTAGCGATTTTTACGTTTTTTCGGATCAATATTTATGTTATATGCAAATAAATAATAGATCATCAAAATTTTGAATAATTTAACTGCATCTATAGTGCAGTTGTGTGTTGTAACTGACCTTTGGATGCTGCAGAAATCTACTATAACTAGACTAAGCATTATATTAGAACTATAGGTATTTTTATCGAGAAAGTTGTTGAGAGGGAAACTAGTCGGCACTAGTTTCCATCTCAAACGAAGATCTTCATCTTCACCTCAACAGTCTCCGTTTAATATCGAATGCAGTCGGCTTTCCTGACAAAAAGAAAAAGGAAAGCCATAATTTAATTTCTATATTGTCTCACGTTAGATTTAACAATAATAATATAAGTTAAGTCTAGCAATAAAAGCAGTTATGGCAGGCGTCCGTCCCTCTTCTGTAATAGCCCGGTATTAAGTTCACCCAGATCTCATCTCCATAGCCCATTTATTTTCCATCACACTTCGCAATAGTCTCAACGCCTGCCGAGACCTGCTCATGGGTATGTCGTTCCATTGACATATCCTAGAGCGGGTCACGGCGGGCGTACAACATTACATTAAACTTCTCAAAGGGGCCTCTACGCGTTGGATCCATAAATCCCCGCGCACGCCTATCAAATGACCGGGCTTGACCCGAGATTAAAAAAGAGATAGGTATAAGTTAAGTTACATTTCTTACTTGAATTAGTTTCCATTCGAGATCGACGTTTTTCACTTCACGTCAAAAGTAAAATAACTTTTGTACAGCAAACGAGCATGTAAGTGGAAACCAGCAACACCAAAGGGTCGCCGATCCGTTGCCAGCCTATACACCTTCCTTTTTTCCTGGTGACCTCACTCACTCGCAGAAACACAACAACCCTCAAAGGAATTGTTATTTGGCTGCGGTATTCTGTGAGATGGAGGTACTTCCCCAGTACAGTACGGCAGCTAAAAATATACGCTATGCCCTACCTCTCATGCACATGAGGTTGGCTTAACTAAAACAATAAAAACTAAATTAAATTTGGTAGTATTAGGTGGAAGTGGTAGAACTTTGTAGAGATTTGTGTCACTAATGGAACAGAGCAAATGATTTCCTTGAAAAAACTATATTAAGTTAATCTAACTGAACACTTTCCCTATTGCATTTACAATGTTTAGTATATATTATGCGTGAACAATACAACATGCAAAGTAGGTAAGTGTGTCGGGAGGGTTACGCCTTCCGTGAGAATCGCCGCCACAATGATCAAATCCGACCGACCGCCAACGATTGTTTCAATATAAGGTCTAAAGACAATAAATGTTTATTATTCGATTACGTGTAATCGGATATTCGATTGGGAATCGTAATTGGAAATAATAAATCTACCAATCGATAAGCAAATATACGAGTAGCTCGAGGGAGTTAAAAATTTCCATCTATCTATCTATCTTCTATATATAATATAAAAATGTATCGCTGAATGTCTTTCTAAGCGCAAATCTCGAGAACAGCTGAACCGATTTCGCTAATTCTTTTTTTAGAATATTCTTTAAAGTACGAGGATGGTTCTTCCGTAGATGAAAATTTAAAAAAATGCGAGGAGAATATAACACCACTTTTTACCCGTACGAAGCCGGGGCGGGCAGCTAGTATAATATAAAAATGAATGTTGCTAAGCTCAAAACTCGAGAACGGTTCGACAAATTCGGGTAATTTTTTTTTTCGTATTTTCTTTCCATAAGGCACACGGAACGTTTTATTAGAGCAGAAAATATAAAAATTGCGTGGACAATAGTAACAAAAAAATTTACTTTGTCGAATGTTAAATTTACGAAGTCTGTCCGAGCTGCTATAATAAATTTAAATTTCATTCGTTAATCTCTTTCTTCTTTCTTTCTTGATAGTTAGCGATCTACTACATTACGTTTCCTAAGACATTTTATACAACGAACGGTGAAACTGTGGAATCAACTTCCCTCAGCGGTATTTCGGAAGAATTACAACATGATCTTTTTTATACTACATCGGGTGGCTGAAAAACGCGCCTGATGTGAAGCGGTTACCGTAGCCATATTAACGCTCATAATATGAAATATCGTCATCCATTCTGGTGACCGCACTCACTCGCAGGAACACAACAACCGTCAGGGGAATTGTTATTTGGGTGTGATATTCTGTCAGGTGGAGGCAGTTCCCCAGTCTTACACATACGCTATACTCTACCTCTCTTAAAACTATTTTAATCTACTCTACATATTAAAATTGTATGCAGCTTACCTTATGCTCGAATCGCTAGTAATGGTTATTTTTGATAAATTTGGCAAATGTAAACTTACATAAAAAAATAATGATTAAAATTGTACGTAGTTTACATTATGCTCGAATCGCTAATAATTATTATTTTAGACAAATTCAGGAAATAACTATTGTAAAATATTGTACTTAAATATTGTATAGCAAAGTATAAATTAGACTATATCAATAAGTTTGTTTACGTTTTTCTTTTCAATGGCAGCCTCTAGTGCCGTACACAATATACAGTTTGAATGGTACTTACGTCTTCACAAGTGACACATTGATGTATTAAAATTATCAAACCAATAAGGAAGTAACACTAAAGCATAATTCTGTGATATAAGTAACATTCTCAACGGATGTCGACGGCACATCACTAGTAACAACTTCACATCAATAGGACATTACAACTCCATTCAAAAGCTAATTTCTTGCTTTCATACAAAAATTACGTAAACGCATGCCCATTTCCAGTCCAAACTGTGTTGGCGTTCATTAGTCGAGTTCTTTCTAAAAATTTGGAGTATCATAAAACTGTGCATTTATGTTCTAAAATATTACTTCAAATTACATAATTTTTACAAAATAAAACCGTCTCCACAAATTTACTCTACAATCGTAAGCACCAGTAAAAGTTAAAAATACTATCAGAATTGAATTTTATGATATGAAAAAAAAATGGGACCAATCTGGAAGTATACAATACTCTTTCGAATACAACTTCCGAAACAAACATTAAAAAAAAAAAACAACCGAATTGAGTTCCTCCTCCTTTTTTGGTGTAGGTTAAAAATAAAATTAGTTGATGTTCTTTGTAAATATTTCATATTGTATCTAAAACGAATTATGCGCCAAAAATAAAGAATTTAATGAATTACACTAAATAAATAATTTGGTTAGAATTAAATTAAATAAAGAATTTAATGATTTACACAGTTGTTATAATTTCTTACAACAAAAATGGAGCAATTAATGCATCCTTGTCCATTATTCCCTGCCCATAATACATTATTTAACCTCCTTATATGACAAAACTTTAACTAAATCTGTCTCATGTAGTTAATTTTCCATATTGTTAAGGTTTGCCCCTTCCACGATTTCTTTCTATCTTCCCTTCTATGCTATTTTTCAAAAATGTGTCATGTCGTAAAATGTGGCCAAAACGGAAATAAAAGCATTACTGGCGACCAAATATTTTTCTTCTTCTACTTTACAAACTTCTAATTATAATCTTTTTTTCCTTCACTGTTCTCAAGACTTCTTCGTTTGATATATTTTCCGTCCAACGGATACTCTCTATCCTTATCCAACACTACATTTCAAAAGCTTCCAGAAAGAACCTCCCTATCTAAAGGAAAATAAAAGATTATATAAATTTTAATCTTTCATTGATTTAAGAATAAGGTCTAAACAATTTCTTGCCTTAAAAGTAAAAGTAATATATATTAGTTTTAAATAAATTTCTTACTTTAATTCAAAATATTCAAAATTCAAAAATTCAAAATAATTTATTTGCAATAAATAGGGTAACATTTAAACAGATGTTATTTAAAACAAATCACCAGCCTATTTAGCCATTTTAAATAGCATGCAAATTTAACAAATTTTAGCCTAATTAAAAATATTTAGAATTGATCAATTAATATTAAATTTGTCAATAATCAAATTATACATCACTAAGTATATTTATTAAATAATTGTAAAATAGCATTCAATGTCCGTGGAATATAATGGAACTTAATTAAAAAATGTAAATAATATAATTGATTTAAAAATTCAGTTTAGTATTTAAAAAATATTAATAGACAAATATTAAAGTTCAAACTTTTGTCGCACACATTATTATAAAATATTATTAGTTATGTAATCACATTGTTATTAACATTGTTTATTAATTAAAAATTCCTGTATAGTGTAAAAACATTTGTCTAACAGCCGTTTATTTAATTTTATTCTAAAACGATTTAATGGCAGTTCACGAATGGATCTGGGTATCTTGTTATACAATCGAACCACCATAAAATAGCAGTTTTTTTGGTATAGTGTTGTCCTTGAAAATGGTAAAAATAGTTTGGATGGATCCCTGGACAAATATTTTCTATTTTCATTTGCTTTCCTAAACAGCTCTGGATGTTTCTTCACAAATAAACCTGCCTCCAAAATATATAGAGACGGTAATGTTAACAATCTTAGTTTTTTAAATAAAGGTCTGCATGAGTCTAACGGATAAGCCATACATATTGCACGGATGCATTTTTTTTGCGAAATAAAGACTTTATTGAACAAGGTCGAACCACCCCATAGAATAATTCCATATCGTAATAGTGAACCCACATACCCGTGATAAGCAGTCAAAGCCGTCTTTACTCCCGCAGTTTCGCGTATTTTGTTAAGAGCGTAAACGAATTTATTTGTCTTTTTGCACAAATTGATAATATGCGCCTTCCAGTTGCAGTTTGCGTCTAAAGTTATGCCTAAAAATTTAATTTCACTAACGTCTTCTACGTCAGCATTTTTATGTTTTATGTTAAGTTTAGGTAAATTAGTGTTATAGTTTTTAAATTGTACTATTTTGGTTTTAGATATGTTTACTGTCAAATTATTGTCATTTAGCCATTCTGTAAATAGATTAATTGTATTAGTTATTAAAATGTCATAATTATCACTTTTACGATCGTCAGGTATAACAACTGAAATGTCATCAGCAAAAAGAGTGCATTTGTATTTAGTGATATTAGGTATGTCATTTATATAAATTAGAAAGAGAAGTAGCCCTAATACGCTCCCTTGGGGCACACCGTAGTTATTTTGTTTGTAATGGGCTAGACATGTCGTCATTGTACGATCATCATTAAGTTTTGATATTTCTACAGTTTGCCAGCGATTTTTTAGATAACTGTCTATCCAGTCTAGTGCTTTACCCCTAATTCCATACCGTTCGCATTTGTTCAATAGTATGGTATGGTCCACAAGATCAAACGCCTTGCTCATGTCGAAAAATATCGCTGAGACACGTTTCCTTTTGTCAATATTTTCAGTAATATTTTGAATCAATCTATAAGCTGCTAATGTTGTAGATTTATTTTTCTGAAACCCATTTTGTTCATCTTTAATTAGTTTGAATTTGTCCAGAAAATAGAATATTCGTAAGTACATGATTTTTTCATAGACCTTTGAAAATATTGGTATTAGCGCAATTGGTCTATAATTATTAAGTTCTTTTTCACTTCCTTTTTTGTAAAGAGGTTTTAGAATGAAATATTTTAGTTTATCAGGAAATATTCCTTCGCTAATTGATTGATTTATAAGATCACAAAGTATATCCATAAGTTCCATAGCACATTCCTTAATCACATATGTAGAAATATCATCATAGCCTACTGCATTAGTATTATTTAACGACCTAATTGCCGATAGAACTTCATCGGTTGATGTAGGTCGCAGGAAAATGGAGTCCTTCACTTGTTCAATAATATCATAATTAGGTTGTCTGTTTGGCCTATTTATGTTAGTAGTAGAGATGAAAAAGTCATTAAAAGCATTGGCAATCTCTTCAGGGGCGGATATTTCTTTACTGTTTCCAGTAATATTGTCTATAATTTTGGAATTTTTTATTGTACTATCGGATTTATTTTTAATAACTTGCCATGTGGCCTTGCCTTTCTGTTTCGATTTTTCAATATATTTTATTAAAAGTAAAAGTAATATATAGTAGTTTTAAATAAATTTCTTACTTTGAAAGTTACTAAGTTAGTAGAAAGACCTTCACGTCGTTCTTCCCAAATGATGAGTTACGCATTTCGTCCAACGCCCATGTAATTATGTTGATTACCTACTTACTTATCTCATTAATAACTTTTTCACATACCTAATCTATGTTAGTAAGTATTATAAATATGTTGTTTACTTAAATGTCAAGTGAATACTTTTGCAATACTTTAACAAATCTTTATTTTTTGACTAATGTTTATTGCCTTTATCCATTGACAAATAGTTATTGCTTTATTTTTTTAACTTTATTGCATCCAAATGCAATGTTTGAATATAAACTATCGAACTTAATGTAAGAACATTTTGTTTCAGTTTACTTTTAAGTAGGATTGGGCTCAATATTATTTAAAAATAATATAAAACGATGAATTTGTTTGTTTATTAAAACTCTGAAAATTATCAAATAGCTTTACGGCTCATGAAGTCCTTTCTTCTTATTACGAGCTTTAGGGATATGCCAAAAAATACCGTCAAGGACCTTCTTGTTCCTCCATTACTTGTCAACAGTAAAACCAATAGTGCAGTTGACATAGCTCTAATTCAGTAAACCTAAGTGGTAAAATTACTGTGCCGGGGCCCACCTCACATTCCCACCACTGTGTCTCCTGTGTAGCCAGGATTAATAGCGGCGACCGCCTAAAAGGCAATTAACAGTGAAGTCCATTGCAGTCCCGGGGGTAAACCTACGGCTGCCTTGGAACTCACAACGAATTTAATCAGAAGAAATTAGTAGGAGTAGGAAACTGAAGTGGTAATGGACCGGCCACTTTTGCAGGGTCTGTGATAGCAGATGGAGGATGAAAGTTCGAGAGCCCCTGCTCTAGACGGACTTCAAAAAAGTGGAGGAAAACGGATCACATTGATTTGGGGTGTAAGTGGTTCATCAACATCTTTGAACTAAAGCCAACTTCACCTGCACGCGGTGCATCCTGCTGACTGACAAACGAAGCTCTGGCGAAAAGGCGAAAAGAGAGGTAGGGAGCGTAATTGTAAGCTACCCGACTGGGGAATGTACCTCCACCTCACAGAATACCGCAACCAAATAACAATTCCCTTGTGGGTTGTTGTGTTCCTGCGAGTGAGTAAGGTCACCAGAAAGAAAGGAGATGTTGCGTTGGCAGCGGGAGTGCCGGCGCGCGAGCGATATTTTTGTCGCGAGCGTTAATATGGCTACGGTACCCGCTTCACATCACGCGGGCCGTATGCTTGTCAGCCACCCGTCGTAGTATAAAAAAAAAACACATTATGGTGAAAAGTATTCGGATAGGCCAGATAGATACAGTCTGATGATGAAAATTTTTACTTATTTCATGAAGTGTGAAACTGTACTTGTCTAATGAAGTTGGATATGGTGTTATACAAAATACCCAAAGATTTGTTAATGTTTTAAGTTTAGCTAATGACAATGTGCCTGTTGCAATAATTGTGTTTAACATTTGCTCCCACGCTCGCTCGCTGATTTATTTGTAAGCGATACGCTTGTCTTATGCCGTCCGATGGATCTAAGTTTCCAAATAACATATTGTATTGTGACATGCTTGAAATGAAGCATTTGTACTAAAAAGGCTTTAAATTTGCTGCAGGCGAACTGTACGGTTAACAAATAGAATTATTTTAAGGCTATGCACCGACTTATAAAGATATTTTTTATACTACATTGGGTTTCTTATACTCGGACAACACGCAGTTGAGTAGCATGGTGGACAATGCCTTAAACCCCTTCGATTGAGAGGACACCATCCCAACAGTGAGGGTTGACGACGACTACGTCGGATGGCTGACGAGCATAATTATGGCCCGCGTGATGTGAAGCGGTTTTATTTCCGTAGCCATATTAACGTTCGCAACATGAAACATTGCTCACGCGCCGCCTACTACGCTATCAACGCAGCAACTCCTATCTTTATAAAGTTGATACTGTTGATTGTTGGCACTTGGTGGAACATTATTATCATAATGTTATAATCTTTCCTTTATCCTAATAATATTTTTATCTTAATAAATTCTAACTTTATGA
The DNA here is from genome assembly GCA_937001555.2 of Hypsopygia costalis. Taxonomy (NCBI): domain Eukaryota; kingdom Metazoa; phylum Arthropoda; class Insecta; order Lepidoptera; family Pyralidae; genus Hypsopygia; species Hypsopygia costalis. The sequence continues at coordinate 13,258,949 of OW443344.2, forward strand.
TGACCTCATTCACTCGCAGGAACACAACCCTAAAGGGAATTATTATTTGGTTGTGGTATTCTGTGAGGTGGAGGTACTTCCCCAGTCAGGCAGGTTACAATTACGCTGTACCCTGCCTCTGTTTTGCCAGAGCCTCTTTCGCTAGTTGGCAGGGTGCTCCACGTGTAGACGAGGTTGGCTTTGGCTCTAAAGATCTTGGTGAGCTACTTACACCACAATTTTTTATTCTGTTGTTATGTCTAATATCGTTAAAAATCGTACAAAATGCGAATGTTTTGCAAATACCAAATTTCTGTAAAAAGTGGTTGTTGCCCGTGGCTTCGGTCGCGTAATCATTATTTTATTATTTTTTCCGTGGGAATTAGATGTCGTTTCAGGATAAATCCGGCTGTATATTTGTCTGCCACCCGACGTAGTATATATAAAAAAAAAACTACTAATTTGATTTCATAATCAATCTATATATACTCGTAGCTTGGAAACTCTCATCAGTATTACATTCAATTAATTCAATCAGTCTGATTGCATTATATCTAATGCAATCAAACAATGACATTAATGAACATGCTTTTACTAAGCATCAACTTTGACCGTTTAAGTTCACATTATTACGGCCGGTCGTTAAGTATTAAGTGATTACTCAAAAGACCCTCATAACAAAAACATAAATGTCCAAATGTGAAGGCTCATTGGCAAATTGTCGGCACTAAATCTACTATAATTATAGTTTAATCACAATATGGCACTACTGGCAATATTCGATTTAATATTCGATTGCGAAATAGAACATATACGAAAAGAATATGTTAAGTTTATGAAGAGATTCTCGACCTTGTTTGTTGACATCGGCGTAATCGATTTGTATGTCATTCTTAATCGATTCAATTTCAAATTAGCAAGTAATTGGCTGCGTGCTTTAAATATTGATTTGGTCACGATTAAGCACTTGTGGAAATGAAGACAAATGATATAAATTATGTAGTTAAGTAAGAAAGAATTTAATTGAAATATGACGGTTAAAAAAAAGCTTTGAATCGAATAATTAACATTGTCACATGAGTGTATTCCCAATTCTATGCCACTTAAGCAACATGCGACAAAAAAAAATTTGATAGTTTCTGTAAATGGACTCACAATATATGTCTTTTGGGAAGGAGTTGCTGCATTGGAAGGGGGGGGGGGGGCGGTCCGGGAGCAATATTCTATACTGTGAGCGTTAATATGGTTACGGTAGCCGCGTCACATCAGGCAGACCGAATGCTTATCTGCCACCCGAAATAGTATAAAACCCGCTGCCAAAGAACCAAGTCCTTCCTAACTGGTTTATAAGTACCAAATTCCAACTTTATTGCTTTAGTAGATATTGTATAAGCCTGTAAGGTTTTTGAGTGTGAACATTATCTATGTTGATGAGGCGTGTCTCAATAAATAAACAAACACCGTCACGCATCTGACCCTTGTCACTCAACATAGTAAAACAATTACTAATGTTTTGATTGGCGACACATTCGCTATACCGTGACCGCACATAATCGATTGCTTCATGCCAATGCATCACAAGTGTTTGAACAAATATTGTACCAACCGAGTTACGACTGTTTCGTCACCGGGGGGCCTACTGCCGAAGCTGAAGCCGATTCGAATAATTTTAACAAAAAAAAACCGACTCCAAACATTACTCTAAATTTATGTATGTAGATACAGGCTGATGATGATGATGAAAAAAATATGAGACTAATCTGAAAGTATACTCTTTCGAATAAAAAAGTTTTCTTCAAATCGGTTTAGAAATGACGCAGTAACGAAATAACAAACCTAATAGTGGGAAGATACAGGCTGATGATGATGATGATGAACAAAAAATGGGACCAATCTGGAAGTATACTCTTTCAAATAAAAAAATGTTTTTTAAAATCGGTTTAAAAATCACGGAGTAATTAAGTAACAAACATTTAAAAAAAAGTACAGCCGAATTGTGAACCCTCTCCTTTTTTAGAGTCTCCTTGTTTGGATCTTACGTTTTAACTTATTGATAACCATCTTCAACTTAGTCCGTAGAGCTCCAGGGTTACTATCAGCTTAGCTAAACAAAGGTACCATAAATCTAAGCTGAAGTTTGATATTTGCAATCAAAAAATCCGATGGTAATCGGCTACAGCTTAACCGATAGGGTCCCGGGTCGATGATAGTTTTCCTGTTATATTTCATTAATATATTCGTGTATAAATGGGGTTGTCGACAACCCTATCTATCCCACTGTTCGGATTCGGGTCTCCCTTCAATAGTAGATGTTTTTGATTGGACCTTATTTTATAAAAAAGAATAAAAATAAGGTCCTTCAAAAACGGCCTGAAGAGGTTGTTACAGGCGTCTATAGGTTACGGTAACTACTTTCCTTCAGGTGGGCATTTTGCTTCTTTACTAACGTGTAGTGGTCATCTATTCAATTAGCTAGAAGTAAAGGCGCCCTACCGAAGGAGGGTGACGTTTCTCCAGCCTGTGACTTTCCTTTAATCTATTCTCTGAAACTCTCCCATACCTGTTATTGCCAAAAATTAAAGAATAAAATAGCAATCCTTGAACATTATACTGTAATATAATATTTCTTCACAGTTCAAAAAATTATAACGACACGGTCAGACCAGGACTTCCTTTTACATGTATTGATGTAACTTTACATACAATTACATACAATGATCATACGTAATCACAACCGTTAGTCATGCTTATAGAAAACAGTTTAACTCGCACACGGACAGGTGTCGGCTATTGCGGAGATAATCAATTTGTTGTGCCCTCCTGATTATGGTATCTTGTATAATTCGTCTTTCAAGTTGATCAATCATGTAATTAGTAATATATATTATTATTCTATTTTGTGGTGTACTGCCACTTGAAGTTTGATAATTTTGGACTGTATATGGGCTACTATATTTTAAATTAACTCGACGAGCTCGGCGGTCGAATAGCAAAGTCCACTTTGACTCCGGGGTCGCGGGTTCGATCCCCGCACAAGAAAAATACTTGCGTGCATGAACATATCTATTTCTCTTGTATATCTATTCTATTTATAAGTATGTATTTACAAAAAAAAATATTTAAGTATATTTATCAGCCTAGTACCCATAGTACAAGCATTGCGCTTAATTTGGGACTAGATGGCACTGGTGTAAATTGTCAAAAAATATTTATGTTATTATTATATTTATAATTACGTCAATAAAAAACTAGCTTAGGGATGGTTGGTAGCAAGGGGATGAATATTACAACATTCCCTGTGTTACATTCTTCGAGTAATAGCCCAGTCCTTAGAAGTAATGGACCCAAATGCCTCCATAATTCAGTACCGTAGCCGCCACAACATAGCGATTTATAATTTCTACATTAACCCCTATGAGTATCAAATAAAAAGTTGACTTTTATATTTCGCTCATCACGAGCGAAGTATAAAAGTAAACTTTCAGCATTATCTTGTATTAACAATTAATAAAAGCTGGTTTAAAAACTCTTTTTAGGTTTATTATTGCTTATTTCTATCTTTGTTAAATCAATATATCTATAATTATAGGAAATGTGCAGCAGAGTTGTCTCCGGTGTTAACGCACCTCTATCGTCTTTCGTACTCAACCGGTTGTGTTCCGGAGGCTTGGAGAGATGCTAATGTGCAACCGGTCCCAAAAAAGGGAGACCTTTCGGATCCATCAAATTACCGCCCCATAGCCGTAACCTCAGTACTGTGCAAGGTCATGGAGAGAATCCTCAATAACCAACTGATCCGCTACCTAGAAGATCGTTCCCTAATTAATGACCGTCAATATGGTTTTAGGTCGAAACGTTCAACGGGTGATCTTCTAGCGTATGTGACGCACCTCTGGGGTGAGGCAATCGATAAACATGGCGAATCTATGGCAATCAGCCTAGATATTGCCAAGGCGTTTGATCGGGTTTGGCACAAAGCACTTCTTTCCAAGCTTCCGGCATACGGTCTGCCTGTCCAGCTTTGTGATTGGATTGCTAGCTTCCTGCATGAGCGTAGAATCCGCGACCTTGCAGACGGTTGCGCTTCGCGGTTCATGCCAGTGAATGCGGGCGTCCCCCAGGGCTCCGTTTTATCGCCCACCCTCTTTCTGCTTCATATCAATGACATGCTACCTCTAGGAAGCATACATTGCTATGCTGACGACAGTACGGTTCATGGGCGATATTTCGGGCGACCTGGTGCTGGTAGGACAGAAATCGGCGAGAAACGGGAGACTCTTGTCGTTTAACTGGATCGGGTGTTGGATCTCATTAGTAAATGGGGTTCCAGCAATCTGGTCGAGTTCAATGCTAAGAAAACCCAAGTGTGCGCGTTTACCACTAAAACATCTCCATTCCTTCCTACCCCCAGCCTTCAGAGCACTTCGCTCAATCAAGAGCTTATTGAGAGCCTCATCTCAACAGCCTCAAAGAAACTGGGGATCCTGAACAGAGTGCGTCGTTTCTTCGCGCCGGACCAGCTTTGTCTTTTGTATAAGACTCAAGTTCGGGCCTGCGTGGAGTACTGCTCACATCTCTGGGATGGTTCCGCCCAGTATCTCCTCGAGGCTCTCGACAGGTTGCAGCGACGAGCGGTCCGCATAATTGGTGACGAAGAGGTCACCAAGAATCTTGAACCTCTTCAACTCCGGAGAGATATTGGCTCACTAAGCGTATTTTACCGCCTATACCACGGAGAGTGCTCTGAAGAACTGTTTTCCCTTATCCCTTCCTCTCCTTTCCGTCACCGAACAACACGTACTGGCTTGCGGTACCACAAATTCACCGTTGGTATCATTCCGTCGCGTACTAAAAAGTTTGGCAACTCCTATCTATGTCGCACTATTAAAAAGTGGAACGCGTTGCCGGCATATGTATTTCCTCAATCATACAATATGGGATCCTTCAAGCGAAGCGTGAAGAAGCATCTTGTAGGCCAGCATGGCAGCGTCAACTGACAAGACATCAAGGTCTCTTGTCTGTTGCCGCTGCGATTGGGGCTCTTCTTTTCGTTTACCATCAGGCGAAGTGGAGCCAATATGCTGAGCTAATATAAAATAAAAAAAAAAGAAAATAATAATAACTAGCGGCCCGACCACGCTTCGCTGTGGCTCAATCTTTTCGTTTCCATCCATTTCCTTATAGATGGCGCTGTATGTGAAAAAAGATTTTCCCGCTTTTCTTTTCAATTTTTTCCAGAATTTTCTTTGCTATAAACCTCACGGAGCCCGAGACCTTTCCAACGAATGCAAAACCGTGGAAATCGGTTCGTGCGTTCTGGAGTTATAGCGTCAGGAAGTAAAACCCGACTTATTTTTATATAGTAGATAATACACAGTTAAAAAAAAATAAGGGCACCTAAACGATTCATGTAAAAGTTAATACTTCGACTACTAGACATAATCTTAAGCAATACTTTCGCTCTCCCACGTAACTATTTGTACAAGCAGTTACATAGCTTGACCTGGCATGGTACCAAAACATGAAAAAACTGTATTTATTTACTTATTTCTTTGAATACGATAACGCCCACGCCAGTTTAGTATATGACATTTTAACTAGAATTATGTAACCAAAAATTTATATACTTTTGTTTCATTTGTAATTATTTTAATGTAATAATAATAAGAAATTGCTACTCTTTTAAACTATCGCGTTGCATAATTTACATATATGAAATACATATAAGAGCGGGAATTAACGCGATCATGGTTAAGGTTATTTACATACGAGTACCTTTATTATTGCCTGACATTTAGACCAGGTTGCACCAGCCGTAATCACAGGCTGACTTCTAGGCTGACTGGCAATAATAAAGGCAAATATTTTATGCATGTTTTATTTAATTAATTAATTCAAGTAAGTAATTTTCATTTTAATCTGTACTATTATTATAAAAGTTAAGGTTTTGGGTTTTTGTCTGTAAAAAATAAACTGAAAAACTACTGAATCGACTTTAAATTTTTTTTTACCTATAGAAAGCTACATGTTCATAAAGGCTATATTTTATTGCCCCGACCGAATCCGGGGCAAGTCGCTGATACAAAATATTGATAACACTAATTACAATGAGTTGGCTATATTCGTACCTATTTGCCCAAATTATTTGGCAGCTACGAGACATCTGCTAATTTGGCTCGCAGACCTCAAACCGTGCACGTGCCGGCTATAAAACATCAGCCAAGCCCACTAACTTGCATAACACTGGTGCATTCTAAATTGGAATTCCCACATACGATAACTTCGTTTCCTTGGCCTCAGGCCCGCATGAATTCAATAGAAAACCTCCTGGGTGCTGCAAATTCTTACGCACTTTATCAGTTTGGACAAATTTTATATAGCTCCAGTTTTTGTAATATTTTCAATTTGCTCGCGTGCTATAATTTGGGCCATATCTTTATATATATCGTTTGATATAATTTGGGACCAGTGGCATAGCTATGTATCAAAATTTGGTGGTCGCCCCTTCGCGATTGATACGGCGCGCCATATCAATCGCGAAACAGGGGCCCAAACACATATCTAGTATAGTCTACCTATGATATATACTTCATGATCATATTTCCACAATATCGGCACAGTATAAGTAATAGCACTACGTGCAGTACGACCACTCCCTGCCTCTCTCTGGTATAAGCCTCACCTCCACTCTGAGACGAATGTGGAACAATTTCTATGACGCCGCACACATACATGCTCATCACGCTCCGCACAGAAGTCTTTGTTGATGTAGTAGTTCAAGAGGCAACATTTGTATGGAGTGGCCGGGGTGTGATATCGGTTTTGAAATATTATCATCCATTGACCTACTATTTTTACCAAATTGTTCGTACATCCAATAACGATATATAAATATTATATTACGTTACGTTTCCCGGTCCGTGGACTACATTATGTACCACTTTTTATCTAAATCTCCTCATCCGTAGAATAAAATTCGATCTGTATTGTTGGCGTTTCACTTTCGTGCGTTTTTATGGGAAGCTAATGTCAGATTGAACATTTGATTCTAAATATCGGAAAGTAATTGAGATAGGAAAATTCTAAAAACGCATGTCTGAAAAAATCATATTCCTTATACAGTAGCCAGCTTAACACGTTTTTGTTCCATGATCACATCTGGCTTTGTGTTGTATGGATTAACCGAAATTATCCCTTCGGACTCCTGTCTCCCCTGACGGCCCCCCTCGGGGAGACATCTCCCCAAGGCTGGGGAGACATCCGAATTTACTTTTAAAATTATCTTTTTAGTACTCCCCTGTGTATATCCCCTGTAACTGGCCACTTGCAAATAAATAAGTATAAGATTTACCATAACGAATTGAGTACAGTACCTCTGTTATCTTTCAACGTTATTTTTCCCCAGCCTTGGGGAACATTGGGGAGACTTCAATAGTGTAAAAGTCCTGAGTCTCCCCGACGGGGGCCGACAGGAATGCGAAGTGGAAATTATTTAAAGTATTGTTTTAAACCAAAGTATTAGTTCGATTAATCCATAGAACACTCTTTAAAAGTACTCGTTAACTTTATTTTAAGAGTACTTTATAACTCTTTAAGAGTAATTTGTATTCCTTAAAAGTACAATTTACAAACATTGTCATAACATTACATTTTAACAAGCATTTACAAAAAAAAATTGACCGCAATGATATGCCTCATTGCGGACAATTTATTATCTCACAGATTATTTACACAGTAATCAAATTAATCACCTTTTACCACAGACATTCAATTTCACATTGAATGTCTGTGCGTATATCTGTGTAAATTATATTGACCACAGCTGAGATAAATCTACTAAGATTAATATTTGTCTTTATACATGTACGCTGTCGTATAATACTTATGCCTCTTGCACTATTCAATAATTTGATTTTATTTTCGATATCGTACTAGAACTAAAACTAATCTAAAATCATAAATAACACAAATTTACTTGCAAATAAAAAAATATAATTTTATTATCCTCATATTTCAGTCGATTTACACTGAAAATTAATTAATTATAAACGTAAATCGTTCTTATCAATCACTCCCACTCCATTGGTGAAAACTCTATGAAAATTCTTTCAGTAGATTATGAGTGTACAAACAACATACAGCCCACCTAATGAGACGAACCTGCTGACTGACAGCAGGATGTACCACGTGCAGATAAGGTTAGCTTTGGCCACAGTATAAGTAATAGTACGGGCACTCCCTGCGCTCTTTCCATCTATCCAGATTTGTCTCCCGTTTATGACAACAGTTTGTATGGCGTCGCACGCACACACGCTCATTCAGGCTCTGATTATGTTATTGTTTATGTAGTAGTAATGCGAGACTTTTGTATGAAGTGTCCGCGATGTGCTTTGGCTCAAAGATGGTGGCGAGCCATTTAATAAATAATAGTTCGCTCACTCCATTAAACAAGCATCAAACTCCTCACCAGGTCACAAGTTCATGACATTCACATCTGCCCTACTAAAAATAGCAAAAAAAAAACTTCTTAAAGGGCATTTCAATTAACGTCTCCGATGTGGAAGAGTCCAAGTTGTTTAACGATTTCGTAATAAAACTAACGCATGGACGTCAAAACAAACCACATAGACGAAAGATTCGTCTCGCACCTCATAAGTGGTTAAAGCGAAAGTTACACGTAACTTGAACTCTACCTGTTTATGTACTCCTGGTACGGCATAAATCATTATTAAATGTAATTTATTAAGTTTACTTTATGTGTACATGTATTATAAGTTTGTTTTGTATAGGTGTATAGAATGGGGTTAAAGGACGCCAACTGAAAAATCAATTTTGTACATTTTTGCCAACATAATTCATTAATTTTGCCGATTCAAAAATAGTAGTTTATGAAACTGTTGCATAATAAGGGTTATTAAAATACGAGTGTGAGTTTATAACATGAGCCGAAGGCGACATGAGCCGAAGGCGAATGTTATAATAGACCACACGAGTATTTTAATACCTAATTATGTGCAGTTTCATACACTACTTTATCTAATCTTATGAAATATATGATAATAATATTTTAAATACAACCATGAAGTTAATTTAACAGTTTTATTTCTTCGCATGCGCGACGCGCCGCGCGGCGCCGCGTTTACAGATTATGTAGAAAAATTTTGCAAAGTTGCAATGTATTTGCATTGCAACCTGTTTAAAATATCTGTATCCAGGGCTGAAGCAGTATCGAAATGGAAGAAAAGGTATTTTTCGATACAGTTGTCCATACGACAACTGTATCGAAAAATAACTTTTTAAATTTATTTTGATAGCTTGTGCGTAAAGATTGTCATTAAGATACTGTGTTTAGTTTTTTAATGTGTAAATTTCAGTATGAGAGTAGATAAAAATCATTTCGCAACATTCTATCCTACATTTTCGGACCAGGCGGCCTACCGCCTAGGCTGAAGCCGATTACCATTGGAATTTTTGAATGCAAAAATGAAACTACTGCTTAGATTGTTGGCAATTATGTTTAGCGCAACTGGTAGAAACCCTAGAGCTCTACCAGCTAAGGTGAAGATCTTTGTCAGTAACTTTAATCTAAGACCTATTTTTGGAAGCAAAAAATCTGATGATAATCGGCTTTAGCTTCGGTGGTAGAGCCCCAGATCGCAAGACTGTTTCATGCGTAATTAAATTAAATTAAGATTGAATCTTAAAATCTCTAACATTTTTTTTTTTATATTTCTTGACAAATTACACACTGCCATTTAGACCCAAACTAAGCAAAGCTTGTACTATGGGTACTTTTATCAATTTTTATAAAATGTAGACCGGTAAGCACTGTAGGGCAGAGCCCGATAGCTCTGCCCCACAGTGCTGACCGGTCTACATTTATGAGATCAACTTAAAATTATGTAAAAAAAATATTTTTTCTAAAATGTTAAAAAATAAAGATTCTAAGGATATCGGCCAAGCAAAATAGGGACGGACTTGCTGGTATACTCTAAACTTGTCCCGTTCTTGAAATACCTTCTGAGTAAGGTATTATCGCATAGCTACCAACTCCGTATGTTGTGTACCGTGAGAGAATATTGTTGTATCTTGCGTGTGTGTAAATACTTGAATGCGATACGACTATTTATATGTTGTTTCACGAGAAAATTTAATAAGATTTATATTGCTTTTATCAGCCTACATTTAGACTACTTCATATCATTAACATACAAGCGGATTGGAATTGTATGCGAATGCATAAAAAAACGTATATGCGTGGATACTTAATAGTAAGATACATTTATATTGCATTTGGATAATTTATTATTGTCTTTAGATGCCAATAATAAAGTCAACTAGAGCGGCTTGAAAGCGTTAGCCTCCGTTAACCCGAACTTAAGCAACGTGTAGAGCGCGATGAATACTCCAAACCTGTCAATTGTTGATTGAACCCAGCAGTGGGATATATAGCAAGTTGAGTTCATGCCGAGATAATTTATTGAAATTCAATATTATATTCATCATCATCATCATCATCAGGTCATTTTAGTCTCCACTACAGGAGCACGACCCTCTCTCTTCCGTCCCAGACAGAAGGAGGATTTGGCCTACACTCCCCACGCTGGCCAGACGGGTAGGGGAGGCCTGATCGTGTTTGATAGTGTATTTCCCATAGTCGCTTTGTACGACATCCACGGGAAGAGACGGAGTGATTCTATTCTAGTCTGCCGGAAACCACACAATATTATATTAGCAATATATAATATTTTATTTCAATTAATTTTGAAAATGTTTTTACATTATTATAGTAATTTTTTAATTAATTTTGAATCGTTCACATATCTGAATCACATCATTGCCATGCACATATTTGAATAATCAGTCTAATTTCTTCTCAGATTTCAGCTATCGCTATCTATCTTTCAAGGGGCACATAACACTTGTTTTTTTAAGTTGAATTGTAATACATTGCGATGACGTAAATGGGAATATTTCTATCTAAATATTTCAATATTAATTACAATAATATATTTAAAATTAAAACTTGTATTTTAATGAGTTATTTATACAAATGGTTCCTGATCAGTTACATAATATAACTTATTATCACTCAGTCGAGTGATCTTTATCCATAGTGCTATCTTTCGGGAGGCGCGAAACCCTTGTTCATGTTTATTTAGAACTAGCATGCGCCAGCGACTTCGTACGCTCATATACCGATGTCCCGTGAAAATGTTCAAAGATCCTTTCTTAGCGGATGTCTACGTCATAACAGCTACTTATATGCTAAATTTCAACCCGGGGCCCTACCGCCAAAGCTGAAGCCAGAAGAAGAAAAACCATGGGATATTTTGATTGCGAACATTTGGTAGAAACCATAGAGCTCTACCGACTAAGCTGAACGTATTTGTCATTAACTTAAACCTAAGATCCATTTTCGCTATCAAAAAATCCGATGGTAATCGGCTTCAGTTTCGGCTCTGATTCGTACAGTGCTTTGAGCTTCGTATTGATAGATCAGTTCAGTAAGCTTGCTTTTTATAGATACAGAAAGAAGATGTAGGTTATGGCACTATGTGTGTCATCTCTAGGTACAGTGCTACAAACTTATCTGACCCGGTGGCCAAATTTAGAACTAAAGCCGCCATCTTGAAATGTAGTATTGCCAGGTACATTTAATTTACTTACCGCGTATGCACATTCTATTGAGGTGTATTTTTTTAAATACATATTATCTTTTTCTACACATATTTCATTTCTTACAATAAAAAAATCGTCAACGAGTTATTTCTGTGCAATATTATAACTCTCTAATATTATATAATAGCTATGATCGCGACTTAACGTGGTGCATTTTTAAAAATAATCAACAAAAAATAGAAGGAAATTGATATTTAATTGAAACACCACACAACACAATTAATAAGTATATCAATGCTATTATTTTAACAGTGTATATATTTCTTTGATGTTTATATTTCCTCTGAAACTGGCGGCATTTCGTTTAATGGCAACACTTAAGTCGATCGAACCGCCCCCGCCACCGGGCCAGATAAGTTTGTGGCACTATACTTTGCTTTTTGTCAAGAAATATTTAAAAAAATATATTAGAGATTTTAAGATTCAATCTTAATTTAATTTAATTACGCATGAATTAGTGTTGCGATCTAGGGCTCTATCACCGAAACTGAAGCCAAATCAAATTTTATCTTATATTGACGGTATTTGTTTTTAGCTTTGCTGGTAGAAACCATAGAGCTGTACCGACTAAGCTGAAGGTATTTGTAATAAACTTTAACATAAGATCCATTCTCGCGATCAAAAAATTCGATGGTAATCGGCTTCAGCTTCGGTGATAGGGCCTCTGATTCGTTCAGTGCTTTGAGCTTCGTATTGATAGATCAGTTCAGTAAGCTTGCTTTTTATAGATACAGAAAGAAGATGTAGGTTATGGCATTATGTGTGTCATCTCTAGGTACTTTGCTTTTTTGAGCGACTTGCGTGCAATGCGGCAGAAGTGTAATCCCCCGTAAAACATTACTCTTTGACTATAATGAATGAGTTAACGTGACGTGGTCAATCATTACATAAGAGTTATGCCGACCTTCTTTTTAGTAATTTTAATTATAATCTTGAAAAACGTGATTAATGCTAACATTTTATAATTTTTGATATTTATGCAGAAGCAATCTAAATAAGTATCAGACTTTGGAGTTTTATTAGTATACTTAGTCCTTCTTTGATGATACATACAACTTCACGTTCAACGTTCTGTTTTAATTTCTAAAAGTATAATGGAAATCCGTTTTTTTTTTATACTTCGTCGGGTGGCGGACAAGCGTACGGCCCGCCTGATGTGAAGCGGTTACCGTAACCGTATTAACGCTCGCAACATAATATATCACTTGCGCGCCGCCACCCCCGCTGCCAACGCAGCATCTCCTTCTTTTCTGGTGACCTCACTCACTCGCAGGAACACAACAACCCTCAAGGGAATTGTTATTTGGCTGCGGTATTCTGTAAGGTGGAGGTACATTCCCCAGTCGGGTTGCTTACAATTACGCTCCCTACCTCTCTTTTCGCCAGAGCTTCGTTTGTCAGTCAGCAGGGTGCACCACGTGCAGGTGAAGTTGGCTTTGGTTCAAAGATGTTAATAAACCACTTACGCCCGTTCAGCCGTTTTGGACTGTATTCAGAACTAACTTTCAAAGAGACGCACATACAAAAAAAAATCAGTCATTTATGATCTGTCTAATCATAAATTCAGTAATTTATGGTTAGACATGTTGCATTATCGGATGCAATAATTTCATACTTATGTATTTGTTTATGTAATATGTTTCTATACTAAAATACTAAAAATGAAACATACGAGTATTACATAATCAAATAGAAATTAAGAATTTTATTAAATCAATTTTTAATATAGGAATAATATAAAATTTGTAGAAATAAAAATAATAATGACAGCTGTTCTATCGTGAAATAATAGAGTCATAATTAGAATACACTACCTTAATTAATTATCTCTTACATAGTCGTTATTCAAAACTACATAATAGAAGCATGTTTCACTGTTAATTAAAATATAGTAATCATTGTCTGTCATCACGAATATTTACTTTTGTAAACATATTCGACTCGGCTATTTTATCGTTTTGGAGGTCAATGTTAACATTCTTTATGCATTATGTATTTTTATTGAAGGTACAATTTATGATTTATTAACATTAGCTTAATCTTTAGCTTAATCTTCTGTCAAAATTATACAGCGATGATACAAATTATATGTTCTTCTGTTTAGTGATTCGACGGCTTGGTTTTCATGGTGTCGCCTTCATTATTATACGGGGTCACAATGTGTAGTAATAGTGGACCTATATACGATAAATTATTATGATAAAAAACAATCAAGGTAATAAATAGGTTAATTATGTGCGGGTGTTGCATTTTTTTTATAGTCTAGCTATTTAGTGGATGGTGGCGGAGTAGCTTATTACATTAAAAACTATAAGAAATAATAATCTAGTCGATGGCATCGTAAATAGAATTTGAACCAAAACTAACCGACTTCTATGGTACATTTTTATAGGTATCTTTATAAGTTCTTCGCAATGTTCTTCGTAATAAAAGCTGGTCACCAAGTTTAGGACTTGTCCCATTGGACATGTTCAACGTATATTATTATCCATTTGATGCTTGTGATACTAAATATACCCATACACAAACACATTTTGTTGGCCTCACATACATACCCCACACAAACTTTACATTTTAGCTATATATATTACATAATCTATACAAGAACTATATAATGTGTATTGTAACTGTACACAGTTACAATACACATGATGTAGGCATTCTTTAGAAATATAAAATAGCATCATCAATGGCAAGTTTGGCACCAAAGGACGCAGGTTCGATTTCTGACTATCGTTTGAGTGCGTGAACATTTTTGTCTCCATGTCTATGTGATCTATATTTGTTGTTTGTATATCTTTAGTATAATTATCAGTAATCTAGTACCCCTTAGTACAAATTTATAAGTAGCAAGCAACTAAGAATGTTATTGTCTCACTCAATAAGAATTTACACGAATTAGTGAATGAAACTAAGAATACAATTTTCTATCAGTTCATGATTCTATCAAGTTTCGTTTTGTGATGTAAAATAATTAGGGGAATTAATTTTCAGGCATGTTTATTATCTAATTTATAATCATTAATAATATTATGTTTATTTTGTTGCAGGTAAGAAAAAGTGATAAAGGCAGAAAGTCATACTTGAAAGTCGTATGGTATGTAATTATTCTTATATGCCTACTACTTTAACATTATTGACGTTAATATACATTTCTAAATTAATTAAAACATTTCAACATTAATATAGAAATAATAAATTTATTACTTTAATTAATATTCAAAAATATGAATATATTTATTTAATTACACATTTATTTTTATTTTGCGTAACAATTGCATATTGAAGCTGTCTGGGGGTCAAATAATAAACATCAAAATTTATACTCCGTCTATCCGTGTCAAGCATTGTTACCGCTCGAATCGTAAATTTGATAGCTTCGACTTCTATTCTTATTGTTTCTGACATCGATTAGTATTTGTGCAAGAATTGAGCAATATTTAGTATTGTAATTGAAAAACAAGAAATACTAAAATTTTGTATTCAATACCTCTTGTGCTTGCATGTAATGCAAGCTGCGTACCTACTATGTTATTACTCAATTATTTTATAGGTGTTAATATTTTAAATATAATTAGTATTAACGTTTAACAAAATTATAATAATAACAATATACATTTTGATATATACGAGCTCGGTGGTTAACAATGGCCACTTTGACTCCGAATTTACGGGTTCGATTCCCGTACAGGACAAATATTTGTGTGCATGAACATGTCTGTTTGCCTTGGACTGGGTGTTTTCTAGGTAATATATGTATGTTTTAAAAAAAATGTATTTTAGTATTAGCTCAGTTACCTAGTACCCATAGTACAAGCTTTGTGTCGTTTGGGACTAGATAGCCGTGTGTTATTTGTCCAGGAATATTTACTTATCTATTTGTTGTTTGGGACACCCCAAACAACAAATAGATAATCTAGTTCTCCACGATCTTCAGAGCGAAAGCCTGCACATTATCATCATTGATGTTAGGACATAAAAAGTTTGAGAATCCCTGATTTACTACATTAAATCTTAGTGCCTATGATAGAAGCCCTATGATAGAAGCCCTATGATGGTCAGAATAAATATCAAACAACAGGTGTAGTCAAATATCTTTGTTACGTAAATTTAAATGCTAAATTCGGATTTACCATCCTAATGCTAATATTAAAAAGTGACTAGTGATGTATTAGCCGTGTGTCACACTCAACCGGTGCATTCGTCATCGAAATTTTGCACAATATTTGCATGAATTAATTTGAAGAGCCATACATTTTGCAAGCTTTGGACACTTACAAAATTCGTTTTTCGAATACAAATATTAGTCTTGTGGTAGCAAAATTATATTTAGTAACAAATGCTAATAAAACATAGACAAGGACACAATATTTTGAACTTTAACACCTATGTGCTTTATAAAAAAAATCATATAATATACGCAAGACACGTTCTTCTGTCCAATTTTATAAAATAAAATGCACTTTCAAGTTCTCTCGAATCGAATCGAAGGAATCGTACTTCAAAGAATACTACCCTTCCTCCTTTTTGCTAGAGCCTCTTTCGCTAGACGACAAGGTGCACGACGTGCAGATAAGGTTGGCTTTGACTTTAAAGATGTAAATGCAAAAAGGTGAGCCACGTACGTACACCCCATCTAAAGATCGTAGATATTTCTGTACATATTACGGTTAAAAAATCGTTGAAAAGTACAGCCCTATGATAGACGAAAGAACAAAAAATGAAGATTAATGGAACACATGGAAATTAACCCTAAAAATCTTATTAACCCTACTTAATCCCTATTGATATTATAAATGTGAATGTGTGTTTGTTTGCTTTCACGCCGAAACTACTCAACTGATCATCATGAAATTTTGTACACACATTCTCAAAGGTATTAGGAAGGATATAGGATACTTCATTTAAAAAAAAATAAACACAGCCGAAGCCGCGGGTGGAAGCTAAGCTATTATTATAAATGTTAAAGTTTGGGAGGATGTGTGTATGTTTGTTACTCTATCACAAGTAAACGGCGAAACGGATTTGGATGAAATTTAGCGTACATATAGAGTATGTTCTGGATTAATACATAGAATAACTTTTATCCAAGTACTTTGTTCACGCGGGACAAAGCCGCGTGTAAAAGCAATTCTTTTATAATGGGACAGTCACACATTTGATCTTTAATGTATAATTGTACATTGACAGTTTCTCACAACGGTACTCTCTTAATAACTCAATTAAATCTGTTACATAGTCTTACAACAAGTGCATTAACCTTCATTACAAGAATTATACAAATTCCATAGTTCAAAAGCATTACGAAGTTATTTTAACCCTCAAAATTTATGCGGTTTTCGTTTGCGGTCACTATTGTACATCCGAACTAAATATTTCTATAATGAGCCTGAGTATTTCACATTACAACACTATTACCACAAAATT
Source organism: Hypsopygia costalis (assembly GCA_937001555.2). Classification (NCBI taxonomy): domain Eukaryota; kingdom Metazoa; phylum Arthropoda; class Insecta; order Lepidoptera; family Pyralidae; genus Hypsopygia; species Hypsopygia costalis. Next base: position 13,276,037 of record OW443344.2, read on the forward strand.
TGACTGTCATTTATTTTTATAATTGGGCTATTGACTGTATGAACAGTAAATTACTTTTTAAACGTTAAAGGAGCTAAATACTAATTTAAATTAGTAATTCATGAGTAAGGTAGTTTTTTACCTACCCTAAGGTAAGATGCCTCCCCAACCCGTCTGGCCAACGTGGGGAGTGTAGGCCAAATCCTTCTCCTGTCTGGGACGAATGAGAGAGGGTCGTGCTCCTATAGTGGAGACTAAAATGACCTGAAGATGATGATGAAGGTAAGATAGTCATGACGAGTGATAAGTCAGTATAGTTAAAAAGATACTAAAATGTTATGTATAACTTGCTTGAATCCCAGCCATGCAAAATTCCATTATGTACAGATTTATTGGTTTGCTGGAAGAAATCTCTTGAAGAGATAAGCTCACCTTTGTATACATGTACTTGTATGTTCACTATATTCTGTATTTGTTGTTATGCAATATAAATAATACAAGTATATGGCATGTTATCTTTTAAAAGGAGTATCACAAAATATCTCTATAGCCATCAAGCGAGCACAGTCGCGTTACTCATTTAAGAAGCAAGTATACGAACATTTTCTGAAGTTGGAATAGACAATGTGTACGGTTGTGGAACCGTATATCATACACATACATTATTTTATAGCATACTCCACCACGCTGCAACTGCTTGTTGGCGGAAAACGAGAACAGCCGGGATCGACGGCTTAACGTGCCCTCCAAAGCACGGGGGAGTTCGAGATAAATAAACCCATCGATTACCAGGCTACAATCGACGTTGCATAACTTGTGTGTTCAATCATACCATCGATCTAATACTTATATAAAAAGCTATATTTTAAACTGATCAATGAATTTTTTTAAAATAATTTGTGCAAACAAATTGTTATTTGTTTGCATAAATTCTTTAAACAAAATTAATTGATCTATTGACTTTATTCAGTCAATCGATTACATCCTTATTGTCCAAAAGGTTGTATAAAATTGATGCAAAAAAAGTGACATTCTAAATCAATGAAAATAATAATTACGCAAAAAATATGCTTTGGTTGCATCATTAATATAAAACATAATCCTTATGTAAAAAAAAAATGTTAGCACACTTATGTTATTTTCGTGGTTCAATAAAAACGTTCACGGTCAAGTGTCGGTTTGGAATTATTAATTGTGATATGTCACAACACTAATAATTTGACATTAGCGGAGCTTGTTTTGTTTGTTTGTAAAAACTTTATTGCAATACAACAACAATATATAGGTATATGCAAAAAAAATATGATGTACAATGGCAGACTTATCCTAACAAGGATCTCTTCCAGTCAACCATATAATGCTCACAGGAGTCTCCAAATCCTGATAACCGCAACGGTCGATCTTGTAATAGAATATTTTTTTCAGTATCGAATTTATCATCATTTGCTATAGTCATGCAATTCGTTGGGGTGTGAGTGGCTCACCATGATTTTCAGAGCCTGCCGACTAGCGAAAGAGGCTCTGATAAAAGAGAGGTAGTGTACAGGGTAAGCTACCCAACTGGGGAAGTACCTCCACCACATAGAATACCGCAGCCAAATAACAATTCCATTGAGGGTTTTTGTGTTCCTGTAAGTGAGTGAAGTCACCAGAAAAGAAGGAGTTGCTGCGTTGGCAACAGGATTGGCGGTACGCGAGCGATTTTTGTGCATGTTCCGAGCGTTAATATGGCTACAGTAACACATCACATCAGGCGTCACACATCACACATCAGGCGGGCCGTATGCTTGTCTACCACCAGAGGTAGTATATAAAAGGGTAGTATATAAGAGGTAGTATATAAACACTTGGCAGGCAGTTTAGGATTGACCTTGAGCATTTGCCATATTCCCCGCACGGTCACTACCTTACCTCTGCTATAATAATACGTAAATTTTAGGCTGTTGGACATTTATTGACATTTTATAGAACTAATCACAGTTTACCAGATTACGACACGAGATATGAGGGAACGATGCTATTCAAAACCCATTTGTTCCAAATAATACATTAAAAAATGATTACTGGAAATAATAATAAAATTGAATCATCAATAGCCGAGACCTGCTCATGGGTATATTATTCCATTGATATTATCTTGAAACGGGTCACGGTGGATGTACAATATTACATCAAACTTATCTAAGGGGCCTCTACGCGTTGGATTTATAACCCTGCGCACGCCTTTCAAATGACCGGGCTTGACCCGTGTAGTACAGAGAAATTGAATCAAAAAAAAATATTTAACAAAATAGTAAATTTAATATATTGTGTATAAAGTAAATAATATAATTACACACATTATTAATTCATTTAAATAAATACATTATATTAGATGAAATAAATTTTCGCTGGTATTCAAACATGGCGTTGATTTAGTTTATACACGTGTCTTAAAACAAAACATGTCCTTGACTTCGCTGCTAGTCTGTTTAGACTTTATATACTAAAATAGTTTTATTTAAATATTATGAACATTTTATAATTTTAAAATTGTCTACGCATGGCTATAAGAATGCCTAAACGAGTTCTATAAAAATGTAAATCTTGAATAGCGAAAATGAATGAGATAATACTACGATAGAATATTTTTTAAACGGTCGTAATTCTTATCAAATTTCAATATTAACCGTCCCGTCCTTGAACCCACCTAACTTTTCGGTAAGTCCCATCACTACGTAGTACTTATACTGTGGTCCCACGTAGTTCGTTAGTAGTAGCGGAAAGTTATTTTTTTATATTTAAACTATTAAGATAAATTCTGGTAAGCTGGCTGTATGTATTTTCCAAGCGTAAACAAAGAGACTGAGTACTGCTTACTACTATTTCAGTAGTATTCTATTTTCGAGTGTCCATAAAAATAATATGTATATTAGGTTTACTTAGGGCATGGAATGAGCAAGCAATTGGTACATTAATTTATTTGTACTATTGAACTTCGATCTTTTTTGTATCGAAACTTTCTTAAGAACAAAGCAACTCTGGATGAGTTGCTTTAAAAATAATAATAAAAATTATAACTCACTTGTGAATAATAGCAATGAAAATGTCACAGTTTGATTATAGGTGTTATTGTGTGCCTGATTGCGGTGAAATTAGAGCCACTTTATGAGCAACTGTGTTGAAAAACTATATTTGTGATTTTCTGTTCTTCCAATGATTGACTAGAAAAATCCACTTTTAATCATTTATTGTTTAGGAAACTTTACTGCTAGACACTATCAATATTTAGCCACTACTAATTACAATTCTCTTTCAAACTAATCGACAAAACTTTAATAAACACACTAGAATGCCAAATAAATAAGTGTATCTCATAATAAATGAGATATAACTAAAAATAATAATCGACAAAACCTCAATAAACACACTAGAATGTCAAATAAATATTTTGTATCTCTTAATAAATGAGATATAACTAAAAATAATCGACAAAACTTTTATAAACACACTAGAATTTCAAATAAATATTTTGTATCTTTTAATAAATGGGATATAACTAAAAATAATAATCGACAAAACTTTAATAAACACACTAGAATGTCAAATAAATATTTTGTATCTTTTAATAAATGAGATAAAACTAAAAATAATAATCGACAAAACTTTGATAAACACACTAGAATGTGAAATAAGTATTTTGTATCTCTTAATAAATGAGATATAACTACTTTAATTTGTCCAAATAACCTTTTAACATATGACTTTACAACTTTATGTTAGTTTCAGAAAAAAAACTTGACAAGTGGCAACCCTGAATTAACCACAAATCTTGAGACAAGTCGATTAAAAATTTGAGAAGTGTTAAGTGCACTAAAATAAATGTCCACAGTCGCATATGTCCGGCCAGTCAAGGACATTTTGAAACATCTCTTGCGAAAAATTACCTCCCATGTTCATAAAATTTTCCTTCATATTTAAAATTAATTGAATATATTAATGTCCAATGTCTTAAAGAACTTGGCAATATCATTAGCGACGAGTTTAGTAGTTACTTGTTTAGTAGTGTAATAAGTAATAGGTAGATGGCGCCACACTGCGACTTGACAGCAAGTAAAGTATAAAATGGGAAAATTCGTCACCATCACAAACCTTCCTGGTAGCTCAGTTGGAAGAGCACTCGACCGGTCATCAAGAGGTCGTGGGTTCAGATCCCACCTAGACAGGGGAGCTGATTTTTTTATTTTATTTTTTTTAACCCTACTGAAACCAAAACTTTTTTTTTACCCTACGACGGGTGGCAGACAAGCATACGGACCGCCTGATGTGAAGCGGAACCGTAGCCATATTAACGCTCGCAACATAAAATATCGCTCGCGTGCCGTCACCCCCGCTGCCAACGCAGCATCTCCTTCCTTTCTGGTGACCTCTCTCACTCGCAGGAACACAACAACCCTCAAGAGAATTGTTATTTGGCTGCGGTATTCTGTGAGGTTGGAGGTACATTCCCCAGTCGGGTAGCTTACAATTACGCTCCCTACCTCTCTTTTCGCCATAGCTTCGATAGTTAATCAGCAGGGTGCACCGCGTGCAGGTGAAGTAGGCTTTGGTTCAAAGATGTTGATGAACCACTTGCACCCCAACTATTTAAAAGATAATCATTAGTTACTATGTTAAGATATTTTTATACCACGTCGGATAGCAAATAAACATACTTTTACTTGATGTACATACTAATTGGCTTATCAGAGACCAGTGTTACTAAATCTTTTATTATTCGTAAATGGTGTAAATATTTATCTGATGACGTAATATTTTGCAATAGACGAAATTCACTGAAAAGCTACTGATGTAATAAAAATGTAATAAATCAGGAAATTATTAGTAACGATCTTTTGTATAAATCTTTCTGGTAATCAAATAATAGAGTAATAGAGGTAGAGAGTAATAGAGCTCGATGGCAGTGTCAGTCTAATCGATCACGCAAGTTAAGCAATGTCATCCATAGCCTTTCTATGGATGGATTTATTTATCTCGAGCTCATCCGTGCTTCGAAGAGCACGTTAAGCCGTTGGTCCCGCTTGTTGCCTTTAGACGACAGTCATTAAGCCAAGTCAGTGGCCTTGGGCGGCTTGAAAACACTGACGTCCGCCAACCCGCAATTGAGCAGCGTGGTGAAGTATGCTCTAATGCATGCCCCTTCAAATGAGGGAAGATCTGTATCCCAACAGTGGGCTGATTATGAGTTGATGCCAGGTAATCGAATAACTACAATAATTATCATAAACAGAGGGCAGATTAATATAATTTACTGATACAGACGAAAGGTATAAAAAAAACCTATTTCTAAAATGGAGGAATATTGAACTAAGGAAGATTAAGTAACATATTCGAAAAGAAGAAGAAAAAGAGTGGAAAATGGTAGCTAGATGAAGCATATACACTAATATTATAAAAAGATATTTGTATTTTTGTGCTTTTGTTAGCAAAAAAAAAACTCATAACTGATTTTAAAAATCTTTCGAATATTTTAAAGTTACGTATGTTATTTCACCCGTGCGTGCGAAGCCGGGGTGAAACGCTAGTAGCAAGTTAGCAAAACATATTAAAAACTGAAATCGAGCGAATTCGAGAAACACATTTAGTCTGACATAATTTTCGTCATCCAGACTAATTTATGCAAATTTAATTCCCATGGTAATGGTCCCATGGGAATTAAATTTGCATAAATTAGTCTAATTTATGCAAATTTAATTCCCATGGTAACGTCGAGTTTTATCAACGAACATAAGCGTGCGGAGCGAAGAGTTTTTCGTTTATTTATTAACCTAATCAGTAAGCGGATGTTAATATAATATAACCTTTTACATAACAAAAACACGAGTGGTAACCTTGACACATTCGTTTTAATATTTAATGAAGAACATCGTTATAAAAATGTTTCGTTGACAGGAAGGCATATTGTGATTGCCGTGCCATATTGAATTCCACGAATCATAATGACCTTAAATATTCATATTTTTATCGATGATGATAATAGAATTTATTTTAATAATATCTATAATGTTTTATGATAATTTAAGTCAAATATTTATTCGTTTATTCGATGGAGCAGGTATCTGGACGCGGGCGCACCACACATTCTCACCTCTATGTGGGTGGGATGGTGGGATATCCATCACACATTTCCACCACTGTGTCTCCATTGTAGCCAGGATTAATAGAGGCGACCACCAAAAAAGGCAATGAACAATGAAGTCCATTGCAGTCCCGGGGGTAAGAGTAGTCTTACCCCCGGCACGATGTGAATTCCAAGGCAGCCGTTGGGCTGCCTTGGAATTCACATCGAATTTAATCAGAAGAAATTAGTAGGAGTAAGAAGCTTTTGGAAATTGATTTACCCTCTTAGCAACGTGAGAGACAGCGATATGGCTTTTAAGGCATTAAAATTAAACTGGTATTTATAGAATTTATATATCCCTACTAATATTATAAATGTGAATGTGAGTTTGTTTGTTACGCTTTCACGCCGAAACTACTCAACCTATCATCATGAAACTTTGTACACATATTCTCAAAGGTAAAGGTAAAGGTAATGGAAGGAAGGACATAAGAAAATTTTTATTTAAAGAAAACGAAACACGGGTGAAGCCGCGGGTGGAAAATAGTATTTAATATTATTCCCCTTTAATGTCGTAAACATATAAGTTTATTTAATTGTTTTGATTTGTCTCATTTTTAGGGTTCCGTAGTAAACAAGGAACCCTTATAGTTTCGCCATGTCCGTCTGTCCGTCCGTCCGTCCGTCCGTCCGCGGCCTAGCTCAGAGACGCTTGATACTAGAAAGCTGTAGTTTGGCATGATGTAGACACATATTAACTATGCCAACAAAGTGGTAGAATAAAATTTTAGACACAAGTGCCCCCCCCCCCCCCCCCCCTGTATCAACGAAACTGTTATATTTAGAAATGTGTGAAAAATCATGGAAGTAGTCCATATAGTGAATTTAAAAGGAAAACTACCACGGCTAAGTAGACTTTACAAGTTACTGAGTAATAGCCGACGAACTTATAAAATGTATTGCATGACGAATAGAATTGTTTAGTATATTACCAGAGGCTAGATGGCGCTTTAGTTATATATTCACTTTAAAAATAAATAATTAAATTAAAATAAAACAAATATTTAAGGGGGGCTCCCATACAATAGACATAATTTTTTTTGCCGTTTTTATAGATAATGGTACAGAACTCTTCGTGCGCGAGTCTGGCTCGCACTTGGCTGGTTTTTATTGTTTGCAATGCAATAATGCAGTGACAGATATTGGTATTGCAGCCAGGGTCGTCTTCTCCCAATGAAACTTCTCAACGGCATCGTATCCTTGACTTATTTGATCAAAATAATCTTAATACCAACGCAAAGTGAATACTATTTTATTATAATTTCAATCAGGTTATTTTAAGATATATAACTAATTTGCTAATATGTCGAGGTCTTTATCACAGAATATACTATATTTTTTCTGAATTTGAAATGTTTTTTTATCAGTGCATACTCAATTAGCTTAATTTTGGGTAAAAGATGTAAAAAATATATTAAAGTGTTCTTAATGATTTATTAATCTCTTCAACTTGTATCTCTTGAGAACGTTGAAATTGTAGACTAAACGTAAAGTAGACGTAACTATGTCGATAAACCGTCCTTTAAACAATTCGGTTTATGATAGGAAGGATATATACCGGATCTGGGACCCCGATTTTCGGGAGCTGAAGCCGATACCCATCGGAATTTTTGATTGCGAAAATAAATAAATAAATATTTCTGGACAATTTTACACAGCGCCATCTAGTCCTAAATAAAGCGTAAATCTTGTACTATGGGTACTAGACAACTGATAAATGTACTTAATTACATTTTTTTTGTAAATACGTAGGTACTTATAATACATAGAAAATACCCAGACCAAGACAAAAAGACATGTTCATGCACAAAAATGTTTGTCATGTGCGGGGATCGAACCCGCAACCTCGGAGTCAAAGTGGCCATTGCTAACCATTCGACCACTGAGCTCGTCATATCAAACTTTAGTTCAAATTAGTGGCAATTGTGTTTACCATAGCTGGTAGAAATCATAAAACTCTAGCAAAAAAGCAAAAAATATTTGTCAATAACTCAAGCCTAACACCAATTTTCGGGGTCAATATTTTCTATGGGAATCGGCTTTAGCTTAGTCAGTAGGACCCCTAGTTAGGAAGACAGTTATGTTCATAATAAATATTATCAATGTTAGTTAATTGATTCAGGTGTTATTTTGCGAAAGTCAAATTACAGGCAATGTTTATACGATTATCAATGTTTTCAAGTTTCTAACCTAATTCGCGACCAGGTTAGAATTTCGGGTCAGGTTCCGAATAATCCACTTACCCTCGGTTGAGAAAACGCGGCGACTAAGGCGAATAAGGTATGGGTACTAAAGCACTACTTTGTTTTGGTTAATTCGTTGTGTTTTAGCTTATTAGGCTCTACTTCTCAGGTTCTGATCTGATATAGGGCCAGTTGATATTTTCAAAATATTTGAAGAGATAAAAAAATGGCAACTACAAAAACTGAAAAATTCTTAAACATTTTCTTAAATGCCGCTTTGAATCCTGGCTACACAGGAGACACAGTGCTGTGTGGTGAACCCCCGTACCGTACAAAAAAAACTATGTTATTTTTACATATACTGATGAATTACAGACAAAAAAGAAAACTTTAAAATGGGAATAATTTAGTTTTTTGCTTATATTAATAATTGAAAAAACTATGATCATGTAAAAAAAAATATGTAAAAAAAACTAAAATCCGAATTTTAAACCCGTTTTTCTTAGTATTAAGAAAAACGGGTTTAAAATTCAGATTATAGCTTTTTCAAACAGGCGTTTGCCTATTTGAAATCTGCCACGTATAAAGAAAAGTGTATATTATTATTATTCATAATATTATGCCAATTTTTGTTTCTTATATATAAAGCAAATCAAATAAAAGTGAAACCATAAAAGGAAACAACATTGATTAGTGTGGACGCTGCGATCGAGATCCTAAAATGGTTGATCACAAGAGAAAGTACATCTCGTGGGAAATGGGTATCATGCCGATGTTCTATTGTTCGCTGCACTTGCGAGTTGCGACATTTTAGCATCTTCATTGTTGTGCCGCTTTTGTCGTTATGCAGCATTTATGCCGTTATCAGAATCAGGAGGCGATCTGTTGACATTAATTTTGTTTATCGATTGGTCACTGGAATGTAGAAATTGTATTGTGCAAATATGTAAACCATTTAATGTTATTGTTCTTGCAAAATGTCCAATGTGGCTTTTAAAATTATGTACATTATAACTATTATTTAATATATGTTTTGGTTCTTTTATAAATACATACAGATAAAACAAACGAAGAAATGAACAAATTGAATATTCGCAGTTAACTTTGTACGAGTACTCGCTGTATGAAATTCATCCCTAGAGCAACAAAATATATCCAAGAGTTAATATGGCTATGGTACATAACCGCTTCACATCAGGCGGACGTATGCTTGTCTGTCACCCGATGTAGTATCATCATTATCAGCATGTATCTACCCACTGCTGGATATAGGCCTTCCCCAATGCTTTCCATCATATGCGATCCCCCGCTTTCCGCATCCTGCCACTACAAACCGCTTTTTTGAGGTCGTCAGTCCATCTAGAGACGGGGCGCTATGCTTCGTCGCCCCATACGTGGCATCCATTCTAGAACTTTCGTCCTCCATCTCCCGGCATCACTCGGCAGATGTGGCCAGCCAAATGCCACTTCAGCTTGCTGACTCCGTCAAATTTCTTCGCTCCGGATTCAATCCCAAAATGAAATGAAGACTAAAGTGTTCAATCAGTGCGTCTTCCCCGCTATGACCAACGGTGCAGAGACTTGGACGCTGACCGTTGCTGGTTCACAGACTAAAAGTCGCTCAGCGAGAGATGGTGAGAGCAATGCTTGGGCTTCTCCAAGAGACGTATTATAAAAATAAGATATCAATTATCGTTTTCATTGAGGAGGCGGAATAAGAAAGGATTAATATCAATACCATATGTTTTCAAATTTTAGACTAAAATGTTAACTTGGCTTTTAGTAAACTAGCCAATGTACTTAAAAGCAATAGGGTACTAAAACTATTAATCTTCCCAAGTTTGAATTCACCGACAACCATTATTTATTCCGCTGCTGTGATTCGGATCTTCCATCAATCGAAGGGCTTAAGACCATACTCCACGACGATGCTCAACTGTAGGTTGGCGGAGGCCAGTGTTTTCAAGTCGCCTAAAGGCCACCCACTTGACTTAACGACTGTCGTCTAATGAGAACAACCGGAACCGACTATTCGGAATATAAGGTGGATATATAAAAAATCTAGCAACCAGGACAACAAGCTTGAAATTCTAGATTTTGCAGCTTAAAACCCGGACATGCCAGTGTATTTTTTATTCTGTGGCAATACAGTCGTTCGCAAACTTTTAATGCCGGACTACAGGTGAAACCCCGCCCGGACACACCCCGGACGCCTTTTAAACTAGGACAAATCAGGGGAAACCCAGACGGATGGAAACCCTCACGGAATAAAGTAAGTAGTTTAACAGGTAGGGCTTAGCGTATTTTTCAAGCTGCCCGACTGGGGAAGTACCTCCACCTCACAGAATACCGCAGCCAAATAACAATTCCCTTGAGGGTTGTTGTGTTCCTGCGAGTGGTGAGGTCACCAGAAAGAAAGGAAGGAGGCTAGCAACGGATCGGCGACCCCTTGGTGTTGCTGGCCTCCATGGGCGGTGGTAATTGCTTTCTATCAGGTGTACCGTTTGCTTTGAATTCATACAGCAGGTATATCAGGTTCTTTATGTAAGTACCCTACCACTAGCCTCCACTGATCTTTCAATAGAACCAACGACATGAAATCTATAGACATTCAAAACCTGATTAGTATCATCAATGTTCACAAATTATGCATTATCATGTATTATCATATACAAATAAACCGGCTATTATATCACAGTATACAATAGAACGTAATAAAAATATTACATGATCGATCAACAATGCCTGCAAGATCAATGGAACTTACCATGCCATCTTTGAATCAGCTTTCCAATTTGACATTTGACTAAAATTAGTGGGCCCACGCGTATTATTTGCTAATATTAATAAAGAAACATGTTTTGTAATAAATAATGTGTAATTTTTGGGAATCCTCTTAGGTATAAGACCTAAATATTAATTAAATATTTTAAAGTATCAAATAGTGTAGGTCACACTATTTGTTTTTAACCGACTCAACTTTTTTTTTTAAAGTCGTTTACTTAATTAGGTACTCCGTGATTTATAAACCGATTGGAAAAAAAAATATTACATAAATGTAGAGTAATGTTTGAAGTCGTTTTTTTTAGTTAAAAGTACTATTCGTCCTATTCCGGATTGTCATTCGTCCTAGAGTCCTAGAATTTCTCTTAGTTTAAAAGGCATCTGGTCCGGGTTTTAAAATTCGTTGTGTTAATCGGCAAATAACCCATAACCATCCCACTGCTGGGATACGGGTCTCCCCCGAATCGAAGGGTTTTATCATACTCCACCACGCTGCTCAATTGCGGGTTGGCGGAGGCCAGTGTTTTCAAGCCGCTGAAAAGCCACTGACTTAGCTTAACGACTGTCATCTAATGACAACAGTTGGGACCGACTGCTTCAAAGATGCCACTCGAGATTAACGAACCCATCCACGGACAGGCTACGGTCGACGTTGCTTAACTTGCGTGTTCGATTAGACTGACACGCGCAACGACGCGATCAAGCTCCTCAACACCACTAGCAAAAATATAACTCACTTTTAACAATTGCAACTGCACTTGATTCATGTTATTCTACTTCATAAAGACCTTTGTCATGTCTGATGCACAGTTCGCATGCATTACCGTATGATGAACGACTTTATAATGATCGGTAATGATTTCAATGAACGAGCGAACAACTTTGACCTCTAAACTTATGGCATTTAAGTTTTTTTTGCTTGGTATAAGTTAGATCGTTTATTTCTAAATTTAGCAACGTGTAATTTTGTTAATAATTGTGTGTGGGAATTGTATGCCTCTTTTAAGTGACTCTTTTATTTCTCACAAATTTTATTATCGCAACCATGAAGCTTTTTATTATTTATGAAGTTGTAACAAGACATTATTCAACAAAACAAAAACCCGACTGAAAATACTTTTTTTTGTATATAAATAAATAAATAAAATAACAGCGCCATCTAGTCCCAAATTAAGCGTATAGCTTGTACTATGGGTACTAGACAACTGATAAATGTACTTAGATACATTTTTTTTGTAAATACATACTTATAATACATAGAAAATACCCAGACCAAGAAAAACAGACATGTTCATGCACACAAATGTTTGTCATGTGCGGGGATCGAACCCGCGACCTCGGAGTCAAAGTGGCCATTGCTAACCATTCGACCACTGAGCTCGTCAAAATGTATATGTTATAGCTAAAGGTGGGTGTGAACATAAACTTAAGATAAGCCGGCTAATGTGCACATTCGCCGAAACGAAACGGCTAAAAATGTATTCGATGGACGCGCCGGGCCGGCGGAGGGCTTGATGGGGCGGTGGGGAAACAATGCGCGCACACGTGGCAATGAAACTTCTGAATATAATACTATTTTAATGAATTACGACGTAGGATGCAAGAGCGAGCGAAGGGCACCCCGAGGTTAGGTTATGTTAGGTTACTTTAAACCCTTTACACAGAAATAGGAGCCCCGCTTCGCGGGGAAAGGAAAGGGTAAAGGTGTAAAGGGCTCCTATTTCTGTGTAAAGGATAAAGGTGTAAAGGGCCCGCGAAGCGGGGCTCCGTCGAAATAGCACCACAGCCTATGAAATATTAGGTTGGGGAAAAAGTCTTTTCGTATTTTATATGAAAATTCAAAACATTTTTTAATAAAGTTTATTTACATTTAACTAAAGTATGTAGGTGCCATTTTGTTCGATAACTTTTTGCCATCTTGTAGGTAGAGACATGATCCCATTACTATAGAAAATTTGGGACTTCTGTTCAAAAAACCACGACAAGTGGTTTTGGCAGTCTTCTCGTGATGTTAACCTGACAATGCCTAAAGAATTCTGAAGAGACCGAAACAGGTGGAAATCAGAAGGTGCAAGGTCAGGACTATACGGCGGATGCATTAACACCTCCCAGTCAAACCGTCTTAATTTTTGCTGAGTGGCTAAAGAAAGATGTGTGAGGTCTAGCGTTATCATGATGAAAAATCACACCCCTTCTGTTAATTAATTCCGGCCGCTTTCTCTCAACTTTTTGCTTTAATCTCATCAGTTGTTCACAGTAGAGTTCAGAATCGATAGTCTTGCCTGGCGGTAACAGCTCATAATGAATAATGCCCTTCCAATCCCACCATACACACAGCATCACCTTGTTGCGGGTTAACCCGGGTTTTGCCAGAGTCTGTGAAGCCTGACCGGCCTTTGACCACGACCTTTTTCGCACGTTCTTGTCGTACGTGATCCACTTTTCATCACCAGTTATAAGCTTCTTCAAAAACGGTTCACTTTCATTACGTCGTAGAAAAGAATCGCAAATGATACACGGTTCATTAAGTTTCTTTCAGTGAGATCGTGAGGCACCCAAATATAGAGCTTTTTAATGTACCCCGCTTTTTTCAAATGCGCCAAAACTGTTTTGTGGTCAATTCCTAATTCTTCAGCTACTTCGTAACTACTGATATGCCGATCTTGCTCCACTTTTTCAAAAATGGCATCCATTTTATCCGTAACAGGGCGACCAGAGCGACGTGCATCTTTCACATCAAAATTTCCTGATTGAAAACGCTTAAACCAAATTTGTGCTACTCTCACAGACACTGCACTAGGTCCATAAACGTCACAAATTTTTTTCGCAGCTTGCGTTGCATTTTTACCTTTTTTGTAGTAAAATTTTAAAATGAATCAAATTTCTTCATTAGATTCACTCATCTTGACAGTAAAAAAAAACAAATGAAAATCACACATTTACCTAATTTGAATTTGGAATTATCTTTTTTAAAATTTAAACTTTTTAAAGATATCAAAACCTGCCAGATACAAATGGTATAACCAAAGTGATTTTAATACAAGTTCATACATACTATAATGCGTAAAGACTTTTTCCCCTACCTATTATGAAAGGTAATTTAGCCGGCTAAAGATAGCCGGATAAGAAGAAACTAACATTAACACCTCCTCGAAGTTAGACCTAAGTTTAGCCGGCTAATCTTAAGTTTATGTTCACACCCACCTTTAGCCGTAACATATATATGACAGGGGGGGCAAACGATCATGTGGGTCACATGATGGAAAACAATCACCACCACCCATGGAGATCGGCAACACAAAGGGGTCGCCGCTCCGTTGCCAGTACTCCTTCCTTTCTTTCTGGTGACCTCACTCACTCGCAGGAACATAACAATTCTCAAGGGTATTGTTATTTGGCTGCGATATTCTGTGAGGTGGAGATACTTCCCCAGTCGGGCAGCTTAAAAATACGCTATGCCCTACCTGTCTTTTCGCTAGAACCTCGTTTGTCAGTCAGCAGGGTGCACCACGTGCAGGTGAGATTGGCTGTGATTCAAAGACACTGATAAATCACTTACACCCCAAACTAACATTTATTTTGTTTTACACTTTTATGTATACTTCAATTTATACCCTACTTGATAAGTTCAGTTAACAAATATAACACTTCCTTGGCAGTAGGGATAAAAAATTGATGAATAAAATATGTTTTATTACATTGACCGTATCAGTCAGTAATTACGTTGACCATAACATATATTATACGAACAACTCAATATCAAAAAACAGGTGGAAAATCGACGTGGAACTAAATTTTCAATTACATTTTTTTTTTTTTTTTTTATACTACGTCGGGTGGCAGACAAGCATACGGCCCGCCTGATGTGAAGCGGTTACCGTAGCCATATTACCGCTCGCAACATACACCCCGCTGCTAATGCAGCATCTCCTTCCTATCTGTATGTGTACTGTATATTATACGAGAAAATAACCTTCTAATATAGAAACCATTTCCAAATTTTCTTCAAGAGAATCCGTATTTTATGAAGATTCACATACATCCCTCAATTCCTATTCACACCTGGCATTATGTTGTACCAGAACATAGTTTAAAGATCGCAAGGAGGTTAAGACTCGGTTGCAAAAGCTTAAGTCGGATGAGCTAACACCCGGAGGTTACGGCGTTTAGTTTTACGATATTTCAAACTAAGCTTTATTTACTAGATAAATACTGTAATTATCATAGTTATGTCACAGTATAAATAATAGTACTACGCAGTATGGCCACTCTCTGCCGCTCTCTCGCATCGACCTCACCTCCCCTCTGAGACAAATCTGGAACAATTTGTATGAAGCCGCACGCACACACAAACGCTCATTTACGCTCTGCACAGACGTCATTGAATATGAAGTAGTAAACGACGCGACATTTGTATGGAGTGGCCGGGGTGTGGTTATGTGTTACCCGACAGGACTTGATACTTTATCATCTATTGATTTCTTTTTTAAAGCGCTGGTAATAAAAATATTTTATTCATTGACTGAGGAAACTAGCGAATTTGTGCGTTCTAACTATTATACAATGGGTAGTAACAAACCGATCATCTAAAATTGTGAAACTGGGCGACTATTATACTGACTTGGTGACTAAAGTTGATATCAAATATAGTATTTCTGTGGCCCATTTAGTATTTTTGGGGCTCATGTTATTATTTTCCTTATACAATAGATTGTGTTCAGAACAGTTGATTGATATATTTATATTTTTTGACGAGCTCGGTGTCGCAGCGGTCAATGACGTCAATGGCTTCGACACCAACGCTCGTGGGTTCGATTCTCACATAGGATAAACATTTGTGTGCGTGAACATGTCTGTTTGTCTTAGTCTGGGTGTTTTCTATGTATCATAAGTATGTATTTACAAAAAAAAAAAAACTTACGTATGTTTATCATTTGTCTAGTACCCATAACACAAGCTTCGCTTACTTTGGGGCTAGATGGCGCTGTGTAATTTGTCTGACAATATCAGTTTTATTATTTATATTAAACGCATCATTCGCTCACTGGGGTAAGTGGTTTATCAACATCTCATCTTTGAACCAAGGCCAACCTCACCTGCACGTGGTGTACCCTGCTGACTGACAAACGAGGTTCTGGCGAAAAGAAAGGTAGGACATAGCGCATTTTTATACAGATACACATATAGAATACCGCAGCCAAATAACAGTTCCCTTGAGGGTTGTTGTATTCCTGCGAGTGAATGAGGTCGCCAGAAAGAAAGGTAGGTAGGTTCTAAATCAATTAACAGATATGCTATTACAAAAAAAAAAATATATTACATAAAAGCGGCCACGCGACGATACGGTAATTATAAAATTGTAAGAAACTTGATTAAACATTCATAAAATACAATAAATTTTGACAAACACAATAAAACCATAATTTATTCAGTTAATATAAAAATAGATATGATTTGTGAACCAGAAGCTGTAAAAAAATAAAATAATTTATTACAAAGGACATCGGTACGTTAAGTCTATTAGTCAATAGCTGCGAATACGATTAAGTTAATTAATAGTTAAAAATGGCGGTATCTAACAGAAATATATTTCATAATGTAAATAATTATGATATTTTATGAGTTACGATTAATGAGTTATGTTTATGAGTAACATGAGTTTCGTACATCTGTAAGTAACAAATATAATTAATTTCACAAACCTGTGAATGATGATTACATTATGTACTTTTTTTTATTTATTCTTTATTGCACACAATCCATTAAATGACTATATTCAAAAGGTGAACTTAATGCTAAAGCATTGTCTACCAGTTATGATTTTTTGTTTTATCTTACTTTTAAGTTTTATCATAATAGCATCACATATCATCATCAATCCCGGTATATATATATATACTAGCTGTCCCGGCGAACTTCGTACCGCCTAACAATGAATGTCGTGGTACATATTAGCTGAACTAAATTTATGATTTTATGGAATTAAAACAATGAATAGTAGAAAATAATAGAGAAGCTCGATGGCGTCATTGCGCGTGTCAGTCTAATTGAACACGCAAGTTAAGCAACGTTGACCGTAGCCTGTACACGGATGGGTTTATATTACCTCGAGCTCCTCCGTGATTCGAAAGACACGTTAAGCCGTCGGTCCCGGTTGTTATCATTAGCTCATCTTGAGCTCCTCCGTGCTTCGGAAGGCACGTTAAGCCGTCGGTCCCGGTTGTTATCATTAGCTCATCTTGAGCTCCTCCGTGCTTCGGAAGGCACGTTAAGCCATCGGTCCCGGTTGTTATCATTAGCTCATCTTGAGCTCCTCCGTGCTTCGGAAGGCACGTTAAGCCGTCGGTCCCGGTTGTTATCATTAGCTCATCTTGAGCTCCTCCGTGCTTCGGAAGGCACGTTAAGCCGTCGGTTCCGGTTGTTATCATTAGCTCATCTTGAGCTCCTCCGTGCTTCGGAAGGCACGTTAAGCCGTCAGTCCCGGTTGTTATCATTAGCTCATCTTGAGCTCCTCCGTGCTTCGGAAGGCACGTTAAGCTGTCGGTCCCGGTTGTTATCATTTAATGACAGTCGTTAAGTTAAGTCAGTGGCCTTTAGGCGGTTCGAAAACACTGGCCTCCGCCAACCCGCAGTTGAGCAGCGTGTTGGAGTACGCTCTAAACCCCTTCGGTTGAGGGAAGACCCGTATCCATAAAAACTGAAGATTTCATAAAAATAAAGATTTCCTTATTGTTAAATTAAAAAAAAAAAACGTTTTTTTTTATTTTTTTTAGTTTTGAAATAGGTTTTATCATTTTGGTGATTTGTAATTGTCATTTCTTTTGATGTTTACTCTGATTTGATTCTTGCGCTCGAACCCCATGGGAAAAGCGTTTTCACCCCTATCGATTTGACATTTTTAAATTTTCATAACAAATCACAGACAACTTTCGCGACATAAAAGTGACACCAATCGATTTGACGTTTTGATATTTCACAACCAATAAATATCGTAATCCCTTTTTCAACTGACACTTTCATTTGAATGGGAAAATGTTTTTGCTTTTATTTTATTTTTTCGAGAATTTTCCAATGTTTTTAAGAGTTATTCTGCTATTCGGGACGGAAACAAATCCAACAAATCAAAAACCATGGCAATCGGTCCAGCCGTTCTCGAGTTATAAGTGTTGTAACAAACACGACTTTCTTTTATATATATAGATATACCGGGATTGATGATATATATATATATAATAGGTAGGGGAAAAAGTCTTTTCGCATTTTAGTATGTATGAACTTGTAATAAAATCTCTTTGGTTATACCATTTGTATCTGGCAGGTTTTGATATCTTTAAAAAGTTTAAATTTTAAAAAAGATAATTCCAAATTCAAATTAGGTAAATGTGTGATTTTCATTTGTTTTTTTTACTGTCAAGATGAGTGAATCTAATGAAGAAATTCGATTCATTTTAAAATTTTACTACAAAAAAAGTAAAAATGCAACGCAAGCTGCGAAAAAAATTTGTGACGTTTATGGATCTAGTGCAGTGTCTGTGAGAGTAGCACAAATTTGGTTTAAGCGTTTTCAATCAGGAAATTTTGATGTGAAAGATGCACGTCGCTCTGGTCGCCATGTTACGGATAAAATGGATGCCATTTTTGAAAAAGTGGAGCAAGATCAGCATATCAGTAGTTACGACGTAGCTGAAGAATTAGGAATTGACCACAAAACAGTTTTGGCGCATTTGAAAAAAGCTGGTTACACTAAAAAGCTCGATATTTGGGTGCCTCACGATCTCACTGAAAGAAACTTAATGAACCGTGTACTCATTTGCGATTCTTTACTACGACGTAATGAAAGCGAACCGTTTTTGAAGAAGCTTATAACTGGTGATGAAAAGTGGATCACGCACGACAAGAACGTGCGAAAAAGGTCGTGGTCAAAGGCCGGTCAGGCTTCACAGACTCTGGCAAAACCCGGGTTAACCCGCAATAAGGTGATGCTGTGTGTATGGTGGGATTGGAAGGGCATTATTCATTATGAGCTGTTACCGCCAGGCAGGACTATCGATTCTGAACTCTACTGTGAACAACTGATGAGATAAAAGCAAAAAGTTGAGAGAAAGCGGCCGGAATTAATTAACAGAAGGAGTGTGATTTTTCATCATGATAACGCTAGACCTCACACATCTTTAGCCACTCAGCAAAAATTAAGAGAGTTTGACTGGAAGGTGTTAATGCATCCGCCGTATAGTCCTGACCTTGCACCTTCTGATTTCCACCTGTTTCGGTCTCTTAAGATTTCTTTAGACAATGTCAGGTTAACATCACGAGAAGACTGCCAAAACCACTTGTCGTGGTTTTTTGAACAGAAGTCCCAAAATTTCTATAGTAATGGGATCATGTCTCTACCTACAAGATGGCAAAAAGTTATCGAACAAAATGGCACCTACATACTTTAGTTAAATGTAAATAAACTTTAGTAAAAAATGTTTTGAATTTTCATATAAAATACGAAAAGACTTTTTCCCCAACCTAATATATATATATATATATATATATATCATACACATAGAAGAACTAAATAAATTGTATTGTGTTTAAATTTAATTATATTTAAATACATACATGCACGTTGCATCATATAGATATATTTTTTTTATATGAAAGAAGGGCAAACGAGCATGTGGGTCACCTGGTGGAAAGTAATAAACCACCGCCCATGGAGATCAGCAACACCAAGGGGACGCCGATTCGTCGCCAGCCTATACTCCTTTCTTTCTGGTGACACTCACTCCCAGTTACACAACAGCCCTCAAGAGAATTGTTATTTGGCTGCGGTATTCTGTGAGTTGGAGGTACTTCCTCAGTCAGGCAGCTTAAAAAAAATACGCCATACTCTACCTCTCTTTTCGCCAGAGCCTCGTTTGTCAGACAGCTGGGTGCAACACCTGCAGGTGAAATTGGCTTTGGTCCAAAGATAAAGAAGTACCACTTACACCCCTAATAATAACTACAATGTCTACAAACCACCACGTATAAAACACCGGTACCAACATGTATTCCGGTACATACATTTGGACATAAAAAAAAGACGTGTGGCACTCGGGGACTGCCGCGGTAAAGCTATTGCATAGCATTTTGTATCAACTTATGCAATTATAATTTTATTTATTTATTTTATTCATGCAGTATTGCTTTTTCTTTGATATTAATTCAAGTTACACTTTTTGAGCGTGGTGACCGATAAGGAAACAATTTTTTCTATTATTAAATAAATAAAACGAGTTTCGTAGAGTCGTACAATACGTCTAATCGCACGCACACAACGCCGTGTCGAAGACTGCCGAACTGAAACGACGTTAGACGATGCACGGCCTTCAAGCCACACCTCCTTGCCCGTCGGAGTGGGGAGCGTGAGGTTTTTTCGTTACGGAATTTCTGGATTCGGTCCCCGCGCTCAAGGCCCGCGATAGAAGCTATGCAATAGCTTAAAAAATTGGTTGTCTCTTGTTTAAGTAAATTGAAGTTGGTTTACGGACGATATTTTACGTGATAACGTCATAAGAAAACATCGGCCGATGGAGTGCAAGACAGATATATGCGTCACAAGCCGATCAAAGATCGTGCGTGCCTCTCTATTCCCTTGTTCCGCGCTCTCGCTTGCACGCTCGGCTCATGCGGAACGTGACAATGAATCATGCTTTTTCG
The DNA here is from genome assembly GCA_937001555.2 of Hypsopygia costalis. Classification (NCBI taxonomy): domain Eukaryota; kingdom Metazoa; phylum Arthropoda; class Insecta; order Lepidoptera; family Pyralidae; genus Hypsopygia; species Hypsopygia costalis. Next base: position 13,296,833 of record OW443344.2, read on the forward strand.
TGCGTGCAGCCGGCGTTCGTCGATTTATAAGACGTTATCGCGTCAAAAATATACATGTCCAGTTAAATCAAAAAACCAAAACAGTTTTCCTTTTAAATGTTGAAAATGACTAATAAATTTGAACGGATGGAGTCGCCCTATTAAAACCGGACCAGTTGATGAGAACTAGTCAAGTAACGTCTATCACCATATAAGTGTAAACATCATTCTCAGATATTGCATTTCCCGCGTGTACCAGATGATGACTCAATGTGTATTGATGTAACATATACATAATTATACTCGTATATCTATAAAGTTAAATAAAATTGGAGTGTCTGTTTGTAATATTAAAATAACCGCTTTTTACGATGTCACAGGTAATGGAATTCTTTTTTTTTATACTACGTTCGGCGGCAGACAAGTGTACGGCCCATCTGATGTGAAGCGGTTGGCGTAGCCATATTAACGCTTGCAACATAAAATATCGCTCGCGCGCCGCAACCCCCGCTGCCAACGCAGCATCTTCCTCCTGTCCGGTGACTTCACTCATGCGCAGAACCACAACAACCCTCAAAGGATATGTTATTTGGCTGCGGTATTCTGTGAGGAGGAGGTACTTCCCCAGTCGAGCAGTTTAAAAATGACGCTGTACCCTACCTCTCTTTTCCCCTGAGCCTCGTTTGGTTGTCAGCAGAATGCACCACGTGCAGGTGAGGTTGGCTTTGGTTCAAAGATGTTGATGAACCACTTACACCCCAAAATGGAATAATATTGACGCTTAGTAATGCTGTAACATTGATGAGCTATAATTCTTTTAAAACTAGTATTAATGTTTTAAACTTGACATTCATTCAAACAAGGTAATCGTTAATAAATGTACATATTATAAAACTCAATGACTGTTTCTGTTCGTCTATCGCTTAAAGGCATTTTCACGAGAAAACCACTTATTGAGTTTTAATTAATAGTTTTTACGTTAAATAAATTCTCAGTTATTCTTCACTTTTTGGTTCTTTTTACGTAATGTTCGCTCTGTTATTCGTTCTTTTTTAGTCAATATCGTGTTGACGTAAGGCGAGTTGTGTAGCTAACTTCATATCGCATTTACAATTTTGTCGCAATCTCAATTCCGGCAAAATTTTGATAAAAATGATTTCAAGAGTACCAAATCGTCGCACGATTGGAATTGCAATTGAGATTGAAATTGTTGCGGGTCAAACTTACACGATATACATAATTAACGATATTTAAGAACAATCATTCAGACAAGTTGGCCGTGTGGTTTCCGGCAGACTAGAATAGAATCACTCCGTCTCTTCCCGTGGATGTCGTACAAGGCGACTAAGGGAAATACAATATAAAACATCGATCAGGCCTCCCATACCCGTCTCGCCAGCGTTGAGAGTGTAGGCCAAATCCTCCTTCTGTCTGGGATGGACGAGAGAGGGTCGTGCTCCTGTAATGGAAACTAAAATGACCTGATGATGATGATTCAGACAAGTTAATTTGTATATATAAAAATGAAACCCTATTTCCCTTAGTCACGTCATCACGCGTGAACAGCGAACGACCGATCAACTTTTCTTATGCAACTTTAATGTATATGTTATATATTATATATTACACATGATAATTAATAAATATAAACACTCTATTTCGCGTCGCACTGTTCAGTTCAGTGTTTGCACGAATTGCAAAGTTTTTATTACCTAAAATATATTTAAGCTAATTTGACATAATGATGCATTTAACTTTAATGCGGCGTTTTTATAATGTGTAAACGCAATAAATTACACGGGTTTTAAGTATTTTTATAACCGTTAAGTCATCATTTGATAATGACATTCATTGTCACAAATTCATATTCTGTGTTAGAATTTATAATTAATGAATACTTTGTAAGATGCGCCTAAACCATATACCACTTTGAGCAGTTCGGTGGTCGAATGGCTATCAATGGCCACTTTGACTCTATGGTTACAGGTTCGGTCCTCGCACATAACAGCCATTTATGTGTATGAACATGTGTGTTTGTCTTGGTTTGGGTGTTTCCTATGTATTATATGTATGTATTTACAAAAAAAAATGTATTTAAGTATAGTTTAACTATTTATCTAGTATTCATAGTACAAGCAGTGTGTAATTTGTCTAGGAATATTTATCATTTATTACTGTGGTGGCACCGCTGCACATAACGCGGGCCGTATGCTTGGCTGCCACCCTGTTTAGTATAAAAAAAGACGTACGTTTTTAGAATGATCTTATCATTATTATATTTACAATTGAATAACGTTCAATCTGACATTCCCCATAAAAATAGTCCTGCCCCATATAAACAGATCTGCCTCTTTACACGGATGTGTCGGATTTGTCACAAAGTAGGTAGTTACCAACTGTCATTATGGAAATCACAACCTTGATAAAACCACTATTGATTAAAGAATATAGTAATAAAACTGGTAACCATGGCGAATCTCTGGTCAATAATTAACAACCGGTGGCTTTAATATTTATTATATTTATCTTAATATTTATGAATATCTTTATATCATCACACCAGGGAGTGGTCATACTATACTTAGTAACGTACACTATGGCCAATCCCTGCCGCTCTCATAAGGTAACTTTACCTCCCCTTTGAGCCGGATGTGGAACCGATCGCAAGGGCTGCCACACGGCGCCGCGAATTATGAATGTTCGTTCGTAGTATATAATCTATTATCAACTGAAACTTTGAATGGTAAAATGATTTATTTCTTATTATTTAATCTTTGCGATTATTTTATTTATTTATATATTTATAGGTGTACCTATAAACAGTCTTACAACAAATATAACAATTTTCATTTAAGTAGTATAAGGTCTAGTTGTAACACCAAAATTGAAGTACACACAGCATGACAAACAATTAATTATTATAAATTAATCTATCTGTTTTTGGATTACAAAATCAATTTATTTTTTCCAGTTTTAAAAATGAATTGTACATAATTATGGTATCGTCGAAGTCGTAAAATTACATTTGAATTGAATTTTTTGGAAGTTGATTATGGATATTTATTCCACATTTCTATTAGACAACTACGACATTAGATTGTATAATAAGCAATGACAACCCGCATGAAAGATTTAGTGTATCACGGCAACGTAACTGGATTTTATGTAGTCTCATAATCACAATCATTCAAAAGAGATGTTTAAAGATATTATTTATTACTATATGTAGGCGATACCTTGCCTTAACCTCAGTGTTCAGGGCGATAATTAAAAAAACCACGACAGTTAATTAACATCTCTTATACTTCTTATTAAAATATTATAAATTACTGCACAGTAAAAATTGTAAGTCGTCTTCACTGCTAGGCGCCCGTTAGTCCAGTGGCTCAATACTTACTTTACTCTTTGCAGTGGCTTTCCCAGTCGTACTTATCAACTTACTTCAGTTCTCCCTTCCTACCCCACCACGTCCAACTATCACCTCATTGGCCGGCTTGATGGTGCACGTCCAATGAGGAGTACTGTAGTCAATACCAATACTCTTTAAAATTAATAAGTCAAATTACAAATTGATAAATATTTAAACCATCTTGAATAAAATGTCATATTAAAGTTAACATAATAGGTAGGGGAAAAAGTCTTTTCGCATTATAGTATGTATGAACTTGTAATAAAATCTCTTTGGTTATACCATTTGTGTCTGGCAGGTTTTGATATCTTTAAAAAGTTTATATTTTAAAAAAGATAATTCCAAATTCAAATTAGGTAAATGTGTGATTTTCATTTGTTTTTTTTACTGTCAAGATAAGTGAATCTAATGAAGAAATTCGATTCATTTTAAAATTTTACTACAAAAAAGGTAAAAATGCAACGCAAGCTGCGAATAAAATTTGTGACGTTTATGGACCTAGTGCAGTGTCTGTGAGAGTAGCACAAATTTGGTTTAAGCGTTTTCAATCAGGAAATTTTGATGTGAAAGATGCACGTCGCTCTGGTCGCCCTGTTACGGATAAAATTGATGCCATTTTTGAAAAAGTGGAGCAAGAGCGGCATATCAGTAGTTACGACGTAGCTGAAGAATTAGGAATTGACCACAAAACAGTTTTGGCGCAATTGAAAAAAGCTGGGTACACTAAAAAGCTCGATATTTGGGTGCCTCACAATCTCACTGAAAGAAACCTAATGAACCGTGTACTCATTTGCGATTCTTTACTACGACGTAATGAAAGCGAACCGTTTTTGAAGAAGCTTATAACTGGTGATGAAAAGTGGATCACGTACGACAAGAACGTGCGAAAAAGGTCGTGGTCAAAGGCCGGTCAGGCTTCACAGACTCTGGCAAAACCCGGGTTAACCCGCAACAAGGTGATGCTGTGTGTATGGTGGGATTGGAAGGGTATTATTCATTATGAGCTGTTACCGCCAGGCAGGACTATCGATTCTGAACTCTACTGTGAACAACTGATGAGATTAAAGCAAAAAGTTGAGAGAAAGCGGCCGGAATTGATTAACAGAAGGGGTGTGATTTTTCATCATGATAACGCTAGACCTCACACATCTTTAGCCACTCAGCAAAAATTAAGAGAGTTTGACTGGGAGGTGTTAATGCATCCGCCGTATAGTCCTGACCTTGCACCTTCTGATTTCCACCTGTTTCGGTCTCTTCAGAATTCTTTAGGCAATGTCAGGTTACCATCACGAGAAGACTGCCAAAACCACTTGTCGTGGTTTTTTGAACAGAAGTCCCAAAATTTCTATAGTAATGGGATCATGTCTCTACCTACAAGATGGCCAAAAGTTATCGAACAAAATGGCACCTACATACTTTAGTTAAATGTAAATAAACTTTATTAAAAAATGTTTTGAATTTTCATATAAAATACGAAAAGACTTTTTCCCCAACCTAATATATTACCTAAAATATAACGTGTTACGTCACAGCGCAAGGTATCTATTTCGTTATGCAGTCAACCCTAAGGCTACACACTCATTTGCACATATACAGGCGCGGTCTGAATGTGTTCGTATTTTGTTGTATGGAATGGCCAGGGCGTGATATCATAATGCACTCCTCTGAGTGACTGACAGTGAGTATTTAATTTAAATATTTTCAGCGAAATTTATTGAGCTTATAAAATCGTCCGGTCGTTCGGTCTGTCCGTCCGTTGCCATGAAACTCTAAATTTCGAAATTCTGACTTCGGATTCGTGTAGAGCATCAAAAAGTAGTATTGTAAAGTGACCTTGGTTTTCCGATATCAATTCGGGAAAGTGGCCAAAATAAATAAAATAAATAAATTTCGCTATGGTGGCGCATGCTGCGCGTCCGATATTTTGACTTTAGTCAAGTCTGTGCTATAGCACGGGGTTTCTCTTTAGGCTTTTAATACCTTATTGGCCATATAGCTGACTTTCACATTGCCAAGAGGGGAAGTTAAATTCCAATAGCTCCCTACTCCTACTAATTTCTTCTGATTAAATTCTTTGTGAGTTCCAAGGCAGCCGTAGTCTTACCCCTGGGACTGCAGTGGACTTCATTGTCTATTGCCTTTTGTGGTGGTCGCCTCTATTAATCCTGGCTACAATGGAGATACAGTGATGGAAATGTGTGATGGACCCCCGACCCGTTTTATATTTGGTTCTTCAAAATGGGGGCGAAGAGTTTTTTTACAGGGTCGGCAACGCGCATCTTTAGCCCCTAGTATTGCAGGCGTCCGTAGGCTAGGGTAACTGCTTTCCATCCGGCGGCCCGTATGCTTGTTTTCATAATAGATATAATGGTAAATAAATGAAGATGTATGAAAGTAGATAGCAATCAGATATTAATATTTGATACCTCCATCACCATGAATCAATAACGTATCATAATATGTCAATTTTCCTGTAATTATTTATCTTATTTCTTGCAATTAATTGATTTGTTGTGTGATTAAAATGTCACCAATAAACATAAATGTCTACATATATGTATCTATGGATTTTGTATCTATGTTTATTAGAGTGATATATGCATACGCATGGATGCTGATTTGCACATATAATTTGAAGTGCAAATCAGGTTTTTTTTTCGTAGATCTGAATCCTAATTCCTACATTAGATGTACAATAAGTATTTTTTGATATGCAAACTAAGTTAGGTTAGGTTTGCAATGTATTTATTTCATGTTACGTTAAATAGTACCTATCGTAAGAAATTCACCCAAAAGTTCTCTACTTTCTTGAGCTTTCTTTTTTATTTTTTTGTAATTTTATGAGCCTTCATCATTTTGTAACACTATGAAACTTTACCTCATTAACGACTAAATTAAACAGTACACAAATATCTCTTACAACATGGACATATGTCGGTTTCAGCAATTTACCCATTAATTGTACGAACTATGGCCTTTTCATCGCAGCCCACGTCTGACAAAAGATGCTTCGTTCGTTGTACAATAATTATAGTACATTAAAAGCCTGTATCTACCCACTGCTGGATATAGGCCTTTCCCAATGCTTTCCACCATATGCAAGCCTCCACTTTCGGCATCCAACCCTTTATCGGGTTGTCAGTCTAGAGAGGCTTTGTCGCCCCATACGTGGCCTCCACTCTAGGACTTTACTCCCACACTGCACGTAAACAGCAAAATTATATCTTTGTAGTTGGTTACCCGATGAAAAAAGAACAAAATTCTCAAGTAAATGCCTAGCTATATATATATTTATATATATATCTCGATGAGGCCTCCCCAACCCGACTGGCCAGCGTAGGCCAAATCCTCCTCTAGGACGGACGAGAGAGGGTCGTGCTCCTGTAGTGGAGACTAAAATGACTTGATGATGATGATGATGATAATATGATGCATAAGTATCACATAATGGCATGTACATGACATAAAGTAGTTCTTTACCATTTTCGTACCAAGATAAAAGATGTACTTTTAAGAACATATTTTTTTATACTACTAAAGTCGCAAACCAGCCACCAACCAAGTTAAATCACTAACCTAAGCTAACCTAAGTTTAAACTTTGCATTAAAAAATCCGATGGTAATCGACTTCAGCTTAGGCGGTAGAGCCCGAGATAACTGTGTAAAAATTTGCAAATTATCAATTAATTTGTTTCTTTAATCATCATCATCATCAGGTCATTTTAGTCTCCACTACAGGAGCACGAACCTCTCTTGTCCGTCCCAGACAGAAGGAGGATTTGGCCTACACTCCTCACGCTGGCCAGACGGATTGGGGAGGCCTTATGGATGTTTTATAATGTATTTCCCTTAGTCGTCTTGTACGACATCCACGAGGAGAGACGGAGTGATTCTATTCTAGTCTGCCGGAAACCACACGGCCAAATTTGTTTCTTTATTAGAACTTTATTATATAAAAACAAAGAAACAAATAAGAAAAACAAAGCAGTACAAAGGCTGACTTATTCCTAAGAGACATCTCTTCCTGTCTGCCTAAGCGTATCGAAAGGAATAAAATCAATCATTTATTAGATTTTTAATTTAATGACATAAAATAGAATATATTAAATAGACATTATTTAAAACGATGTCAATATTTTTTCTAATCGATTAACTCCTCACCTTTGTCTACGTCAATGCTAAACGATTAAAAAAATATATTGATTGACTTAAACTTTATAGACGTTTGATGAAAAATCAGGATCTGTCTAACAATGATAATCATTCGATGATCTTTTGTTTATAACCGCAGCCAAATAACGGTTCCCTTGAGGGCTGTTGTGATCTTGCGAGTGAGTGAAGTCATCAGAAAGAAAGGAGATGATGCGATGGCAGCGGGGGTGGGTGGCGGCGCGCGAGCGATATTTTATGTTGCAAGCGTTAATATGGCTATGGTAATCGCCTCACATCAGGCGGGCCGTATGCTTGTCTGCCACCCGACGTAGTATAAATAAATAAAATAAAAACACTAAGGTGGTAAACAAGCATACTGCCTGCCTGATGGAAAACAAATAACGCCATTCACGTACTGACGCACACATAGTCGTCATTCACGAGTTTGCCGACCCTGCAAAAAGCTCTCACACATTTTTTGAAGAAGCTTATGCTATAGTCTCTTGGAAAAACATCGACAAACAGTATATTTTAATAACGAAAAAGTTCAGCATATTATTTTTCATTAGTCATAGTCTTAAAAGCCGAGCTGGACCCAGAATGATCTGATGGCCACGCCTGCAGTAAAATAATCCATCCTCACACATTGAAGCTTAAAGGTGAAACCGCACTTAAGCGGCGCGGCGCGACACCGCAGCGGAGCGGCGCTGCTCGAAAAATATTATTTCCACTATTTCTTATGAATTAAAACGCACTTCAGCGGTACTGCAGCGTAGCAGCGTGACGCAGTGCGGCGCTGCACGGCAGAGTTGCTCCCTAGAGAATATTTTGTCGCGCCGCGTCGCGCCGCTGCGGTGTCGCACCGCGCCGCTTTAGTGCGGTTTCACCTTAAGTGGTCACGCACTGTGCGGTTTCAGAGAAGTTCTCCCACGTACTATCAAGCTGTGGAATGAACTGCCTGTCGAGGTTTTCTCAGGGGACTATAACATGGGGTTCTTTAAAAAGGGCGTGAAGAGGTTTTTAAAGGGTCTGCAACGCGCGTGTGATGCCCCTGGTGTTACAGGCGTTCATAGGCTACGGTAACTGCTTAGCATCAGGCGGACCGTATGCTTGTTTGCCACTCTGGTGGTATAAAAAAAATTTAATTGGTTGATATACCAATTCAATAAATTAAAAAAAAAATTGTTGATTAGTTAAATATTTTAAAAGTTGAACTACATTTTCTAAAACTAAAATCGTTGAAAAGCTTTTTCAGGATCGGCAACCACCGTGGTGCTCGTAGTATTCATGGGATACAATAAAAATAACCATAAAAAATGTAAGTACATCGATGATTATTAAGTCAACACCTTAGCTTTTTACATACATACATGTTCTTACGAGCCCGCCTTTTAGGTATTTAATTTCTTCACTGGTAAAGTGCTAAATTTGGCATTAGTTAATTCATTTTTTTTTCTTTGTTTTGCTATTACAGAAATATCTTATTACTAATTTGCTCACTGTAGAGTGCACCATATACATAGGTATATGGTACACCATATACATAGGTATAAAAAATACCTACCTATAAAGGTAGGTATTTTTTTTTAGATCTATGACGAGTCAAATAAATACACAATACAAAAGGTCAAATACTATATTTCGAAATAATATATTATAAATGAATGATAATACATTATTTTATGATGACCTCAACTCACAACTTTTTCAGTATATTTAAAGGTTAATCGTGACAGAAGAACTAAATAAATTGTATTGTGTTTAAATTTAATAATTTTATCTAATCTCATACTGAAATTTACACATTAAAAAACTAAACACAGTATCTTAATGACAGTCTTTACGCACAAGCTATCAAAATAAATTTAAAAAGTTATTTTTCGACACAGCTCTTCTATTGTCAACGTAATGTCAACGACAGCGTTATGGACAACTGTATCATAAAATAACTTTTTTACCATTTTTTTACAGCTTCAGCCCTGGATACAGGTATTTTAAACAGGTTGCAATGCAAATACATTGCAACTTTGCAAAATTTTTCTACATAATCTGTGAACGCGGCGCCGCGCGGCGCGTCGCGCATGCGCACTACGAATGCTCGATCTGCAAATGGATTTATAAGTAAGAATTATAGCTGTTAAATTAACTTCATGGTTGTATTTAAAATATTATTATCATATATTTCATGAGATTAGATAAAGTAGTGTATGAAACTGCACATAATTAGGTATTAAAATACTCGTGTGGTCTATTATAACATTCGCCTTGGGCTCATGTTATGAACTCACACTCGCATTTTAAAAACCCTTATTATGCAACAGTTTCATAAACTACTATTACAGGTTGCATCATATGAAAAATAGATATATATTTTTATATTTTCTTTTCATATGAAAGAAGGGCAAACGAGCATGTGGGTCACCTGGTGGAAAGTAATAAACCATAGCTCATGGAGATCAGCAACACTAAGGGGTCGCCGATATGTTACCAGCCTATACTTACTTCCTTTCTTTCTTTCTGGTGACCTCACTCAATCGCTGGAACACAACAACCCTCAAGAGAATTGTTATTTTTTGGGTACGGTATTCTGTGAGGTGGAGGTGCTTCCCCAGCTTAAAATAAATTCTGCTTCGAGCAGCTTAAAATGAATGTCTCTCTTTTCGCCACAATCTCGTTTGTCAGTCAGCAGGGTGCACTACATGCAGGTAATTGGCTTTGGTTCCAATATGCTGATCAACTGCTTACACCCGAAGTCCTTTTTTTTTCAACCTTTTCCAACCTTTTATAATTAAACATCAAATACATCTTCCGGACGAATTAACAGAAATAGTCCAAGAATAGTTTTAAAGCATGTCGCAACATTTTAGCGGCTCTTCTGTGAGAATCTGCCATTGTACAAAGCAAATTTATGAAATGACACCCGCGCTTACCCAACGCCATTGTTTTCAAAATAAGCCAAATAGAATCGCCCTTGAATACTAACGTTATAATTATTTCGTGAAGTCCGTGGGATAAATATGGCTTAATTAGGTAAATTACAAGAGTGATAGATAAAACATCATGTTATTCGTTCACTTGTGAATTTATTCGTCTGCAAATTGCAAACAGTAACTGCGGCTTTGCAAAATCTGATACGTTATCGTTAGATAAAAAAAAAATGAGAGAGCTTTAGACCACACGACTTAAGTAAAACATCTTTTGCTCCATATATGTGGACAAACATATAGATGTATAATATGAAGTTTAATAGTACATTATGGTACAAGTGTGCAACGTTGGTGATTACCGCTGAGGCGCCATTGAGAGCCGAGCCTTTAGGCGAGGGTCTTAAGAGAGCCGAGGACGGTAATCATCAATAGACACGTGTATCATACGACGTTTTTCAACACACTTGTGAATAAAATAATACTAAAAACTATAAAACGAGTTATGAAAATTTTTTCGTAATGGCAGGAAAAAATTATCAGTATTCCTATGCGCGCGCATCTAACAATGGCGATCGGCCAGAGACTAAAAGAATGAAGTTTCTTCTTTTTGGCTTTTCGCGGATAGCGTTTTGGCCACGTACAAAATGGGGAATTTAAAGTTTAAGAAAACTATACATTCTATAAAGATATTTCAGAGAAAAATACAAAAGTTATATTTGAGTGAAAGTTTTATTTATTAAACACGTACAAGATGAATTTTTCATTGAAATGAGCAACCTACATTAATTTATTTGTACTATTGAACACGATCAATAGTACAAATAAATTAAATATTTGTTATTTAGGAGGAGGACGTTCTTATTAAAAAAAAAAGTTAGTAAACTGATAGCCAGAACTGTCAGTCATTTGACAGAATGCGCGAAAACAATTCGAATTCATGTTCATTGTTACGAAGGCAGGACAAAATCTGATGAATCAGCTAGCTATTAAATTAATTCTAATTGTTAGGGAAATTCTTATAAATCTTGCAATTTCAAAATTACAGTAATAAAATGTTGAAATTGCAGATTGCATATTAACAGTTTTGTAGAGATAAGTATAAGAGCTGTATTGCCTGCTATAGATCTGTGTAACCACCTATTGATCCACATAAAATCCTAAGCTCGTGATACAAATAATTATAGTTATAAAGTATACAGGCCATTGTTTCTAAAGGGTCATCCATAGCAATTTGATTGCACACAATACAGAAAATATCTGGATACGGATAATGGGCTGTGATATAAATTGTAGTTGAAGAGGTGTCATTACACACTATAAATGATTCTAACAGAATGATGGGCAGATCTAGGTTAAAAGTTGGTCATAAATCGTGCGGTCTAACAAATAGTAAGGTACACTGACACATTTTCAGCGAAATTCATTGAGCTTATGTTAATGATGTCTGTCCTTTGCCATGAAAATCAAAATTTAGAAATTCTGACTTCGGATTCTTGTAGAGAATCAAAAAGTAGTAATGTAAGTGACCTTGGTTTTCCGAAAAAAAGTCGTTCTGTCTGTCCGTCCGTTGCCATGAAACTCAAAATTTCGAAATTCTGACTTCCGATTCGTGTAGAGCATCAAAAAGTAGTATTGTAAAGTGACCTTGGTATTCCGATATCAATTAGGGATTTCGAAAAAAAAATAAAAAATTGCTATGGTGGCGCATGCTGCGCGTCCGATGTTTTTTCAATGGGACGGAGATTCACCAAACATTCCCACCACTGTATGTCCTGTGTAGCCAGGATTAACAGCGGCGGCCACCAAACAAAGCAATGAACAATGAAGTCCATTGCAGTCTCGAGGATAAGACTACGTCTTACATTGGAACTCACAACGAATTTAATCAGATGAAATTAGTAGGAGTAAGAAGCTTTTGGAATTTGACTTCCCGTTTTAGCAATGTGAGAGTTGATACATTGTTGCATTATACGAATTCAGCCACTTACATCCCAAGTGGCTTATCGACATCTTTTAAACAAAGTACAGTATAAGTTATAGCTGCGTACAGTATGGCCGCTCCCTGCCGCTCTCTCGAATCGACCACACCTCTGGGCAGGGGTGCCGACTCCGTGGGTGCTCGGGGGCTCGAGCACCCATGAGAAAAACAGTGGGTAGCACCCCTGAGAATAGACATTAAGAAACAGATTAGCCTCCTTACCACCTACTCTAACATCAGTAGGGGCAGTAATCGCCTTTTATGGATATTACTTTTATGGATGGGCGTTTTTCATTACAAAACGCCCCGTAAAGCGCTGTTGTTTAGAGCGCCGGTTGAGACGTAAGGGTCACTGGTTCGATTCCCGCACTAACACAAATGTTTGTTGATGAAACAGATATTTGTGTTGGGTCTGTGTATTTGTGGGTCTCATACTTCGCCACTTTTTCGAGTCATCTAATGAGCATGAGGTTTACTAAAAGCCTGCGCCCCTGCCTCTGGGACCAATTTGGAACAGTTCGCACGCACACACGCATATTCTCGCTGTGAACAGACGTCATTGTTTATGTAATAGTGTGTAATAGTTAACGACGCGACTATTGTATGGAGTGGCCGGGGTATGACCAAAGCTAACCCTGCACGTGGTGCACTATGGTTACTAACAAGGTTAAACGAGAGGTTTTATTAAAATTTTTGTTATCATAATTATTATTTAAATATTTGGTTTCGGCCAATTTTATCAGAATATTACAAATACTTAAAAAATGAAAAAAATTCACATCATCCGCCTAGGCGACATATGACCCCACGACCTCTCGATTACCGGTCGAGTGCTCTTCCAACAGGAAGGTTTGTGATGGTGGCGAATTTTTGCATTTTATATTTTACTGCTGTGAAGTCGCGGTATGACGCCATCTACCTAATAAGTATTACACTACTAAACAAGGCGTGGGAGGTGAATCTTTCAATTTTTTTTAATATTTATAATTATTATTATCGTTTGATAGTTTTCGAAATGTTTGGCGGTAGTCAGCTACGTGTTAAGATTTTTAGAAGTAATCTGGGGGCACGGCAGTGTCTCCGCCAAGTCTAGCAAAAAGCGGCACGGTAAATACGACACAAGGTAATTTGCACATTGTAATAATGGTAACTACGTGGCCTTGCATTGCAATATTTTTATTATTTTAATGATAGATGCTATGATGGAATGATGAGATATAAACAAAATGAACGTTCCGCCATTTATTTTAAATTTGCTTTATTTTACAAATTATGTGTTGCAAAATCTTAAACCGACCTATAAGAACATAGTGGAGTAAACAGTAACAGTGCATATTATATGATATATGTATATGACTTGTTATAGTGTACGTAGTTGCACAAACATCTAGGGGCCTAAAACCAGAAGTAGTTAAAATAATATATCAGGAAGCGCGTAACTGTCGAAGCTCAAGCTAGAGGATGGCCGTGTCGTCTCTTCGAAGGCGGAAATATTAGCGGAAGTCGAGAGATACTATAGCAATAGAAGTAGTTAAAATAATGTATGTGACCACGGTAGAGTCGATCATCCTGCATGCCGCCAGCGTTTGGGAGGCAGCTGTACTCAGAGTTGGGGTGAAAAAACAGCTCAATGCGGTTCAACGCGGTATCACCCATAGTCCGTGAGCCAGCTAGTATATTTTGTTAGTCATTTCCTCTCAAGCGATAACTCGTGAAATACTGCAGAAAGTTGTACTATGCCGTATGGTAAACGTCAGCTGCCGCTCCGTGGGTGGGTTGGGCAGCGGCAGCCTCTAAATCACGTAAAAAAAAATTGTTTTCAGCCATTTCAGACGAGCTCGATGGTTGAATGGTTAGCAATGGCCACTTTGACTCCGAGGTCGTGGGTTCGATTCCCACATACATTTGTGTGCATGAACATATCTGTTTGTCTTAGTCTGGGTGTTTTATATGTATCATAAGTATGTATTTCCAAAAAAAAATGTATTTACGTATGTTCATCAGTTGTCTAGTACCCATAACACAAGATTCGCTTACTTTGGGGCTAGATGGCGCTGTGTAATTTGTCTGACAATATTTATTTATTTATTTATTTATTGTCTAATATATTTTAATTAACTTACGCAAATTAGAACGAAACCTTTTTATGGTCACTATACCTGCCTGTAAAATTTCCATATTGTTACGAATTTCCATATAAAATTAGCAGTTATGCAGCACACTAGTGTAGTATTGAAAAAAAATCCCAATGCGATTAAATTAATAAATGAGCTCTCCAAGCGCCTGGTCGAGACCACTGGTGACCGAAGAGCTGGCGGCTTTCTCGCACAACGGATTAGTATTGCCATACAACGAGGAAACGCTGCCAGCGTCTTCGGTACAATGTCACGGGGGCCTTTTTTTAGATAATATGTGATTTTATTTTTATTTTTAATTTAGTTTCTTAGAAATTATTGTTATCAATAAAAATATTATTTTATTTTACATATAAATTAATAAAGTGAAACTAAAAGAGATGTTTAATGTTGTTTACGTGAAAAATCCCTTCGGACACCTGTCTCTCCTGACAGTGCCCCTTGGAGAGACATCAGGACTTCTACAGTACTGACGTCTCTCTAAGACTGGGGAGACATCCGAATTTTGTTTTAAAATTAACGAAAGTAAAGGGTTTTTACAGGGTCCGGAATGTAAGCGATGCCTCTTGTGCTAGTTTGTATAAAAAAGAAGACAACTAATCTTCTTGAAAAATGATGCAATTCACAGCACTAAATATAAATACGAAAATTCGCCACCACCACAAACCTTCCTGGTAGCACAGTTGGAAAGAGCACTCGACCGGTAATCGAGAGGTCGTGGTTTCAAATCCAACCTAGGCAGTAGAGGTGAAGTTTTCCATTTTTTTTTTTTAATATTTATAATATTTTGACAAGTTGGACTTCAGCTATTTAAATAATAATGATTCAAATTATAATTTACATTTATATCACCGTTCACGACAAAGAGAATGTAACCACTACGTTTTAAGAGACGGATGTGCCATACAAATAGCGTAATTCTAATATGTATGAAATGGAAGCGA
Source organism: Hypsopygia costalis (assembly GCA_937001555.2). Classification (NCBI taxonomy): domain Eukaryota; kingdom Metazoa; phylum Arthropoda; class Insecta; order Lepidoptera; family Pyralidae; genus Hypsopygia; species Hypsopygia costalis. Next base: position 13,312,357 of record OW443344.2, read on the forward strand.
AAACAATCAGAATTTGTACCAAATTCGCTTCCGATTCATAGAGTCGTTTTTTTACTTTGAGTTGCGCCAGGCTGGTTCACGAGCTAATATTTTTCATTCCGTTGGTTAATGTACTGCTTAATGTCTTTTAAGATGTATTAACGACTTTATTGTTTGAATTAAAACTAAAAATACAATTAACTCTTCCACCATTGTTAAAGAATACAGGAGGTATTTGCTTTCTTTTTTGATAAATTACAGAAAAGTGTAACTTTTTCTTATTGTTTGTAATATGTATACAATTACAGAATTAGAGAGGAGATGCACTGTTGCGCTTGTCAATCTGTCTATGGATAGATTTTTTTTTATCTCGAGCTCTTTCGTATTTTGAATGGAGGGCATTTTGTTTTTTGTTTATTTTGGCAATAAACAGGCATATACAGATCACAGTAAACAGAAGTTTTAACTAATACAAAAGACCTACAGTGCCCAAAAGAATATATTATATGATAACATTATATTAAGTACATGATAAGACGCATGTTTTTCAAAATGATACCTTATTATTTAAAAAAAAAAGCATTTTAAGACGTCGGTCTCCGATGTTGCAATTACATGACAGTCGTTAAGCCAAGTCAATGGCCTTTGGACGGGTTGATAACACTTACCTCCGCAAATGAGCAACTTAGGTGGAGTACGCTCTAACAAGCTTCGATTGAGGTGTCGCCCGTATTCCAGCAGTAGGATGTATATGAATTGATATACAAGTAGAATATAATTTTACTTAAAATAATTTTGAGATTTCTTATTGCATAAATGACGAGCTCGGTGGCGTAGCGTCAATGACGCGGCTTCGACACCAACGCTCGTGGGTTAGATTCCCACACAGGACAAACATTTGTGTGGATGAACATGTCTGTTTGTCTTGGTCTGGGTGTTTTCTATGTATCATAAGTATGTATTTATAAAAAAAAATGTATTTACGTATGTTTATCAGTTGTCTAGTACCCATAACACAAGCTTCGCTTACTTTGGGGCTAAATGGCGCTTTGTAATTTGTCTGACAATATTTATATTTATAAATGAAAGTATAACGAAATGGAGTCTTCTTCTCTGTCGTTTCGCTCTTGGCAGAGCGGTCGTGGTCACGTAGAGGCATCCACATCGGTGGTGGAGGCGGACACAGCTCTCCACACGATCTCCCGCCATCTCTCCCTGTTGGCAGACTGTCTGGCGCAGTCAGATACACGGGTTCCCACTGCCGATTTAACCTGGTCAACCCAACGCATAGGTGATCTTCCGCGTGGTCTTGTCCCTTCCACCTTTCCCTGAACGACCAGGCGCTCTATGGAATCGTTATCCCGCCTAGAGACATGTCCGAAGTACTGCAAAATGCGCGACTGTACTACGGCAGACAAACGCTGTGTGATGCCCAATTCTTGGAGTATGGACACGTTGGTGCGGAACTCCGTCCATGATATTCCGAGCATCTTTCTCCAGCACCACATTTCCAGAGCGTCTATCCTCTTCTTTTCCAACTCACGCACTGTCCACGTCTCCGCAGCGTAAAGAAAAATGGGGAATACAAGTGTTCGTACGAGCTTGATTTTAGTGGCTTTGGTGATGTTACGATTCCTCCACACTTTTCTCAACTTCTCCATCGCAGTTCTGGTCATGGCCATACGTCGTTTCACTTCATCTACACATCCGCCGTTGTTTGAGATTAAAGCCCCAAGATATACGTAGGCTTTCACCACGTCACAGTTCGCAATCTGTGTCACCTCGGGCGAATTGGCGTTGACGCGATCCACGATCATAATCTTGGTCTTAGATCGGTTTATTTTCAACCCAAACGTAAGGCTTATGTGCTCCATTATGAGAAGCAATTCTTCCATACGGTCAGCGTTACTCGCAAATAAGGTGGTGTCATCTGCGTACCGCAAGTTCGAAATTTTGTATCCACCAATCACCACGCCATCGTTCCAGTTCTCGAGAGTGATTCGCATTACAAGCTCGGTGTAGATGTTAAATAATAAAGGTGAAATTATGCATCCCTGTCGAACGCCTGCACTTGGATGGAAACTATCTGAGAGGAGATCATCGGTCCGCACTGAAGCTGTACCCCCTTCGTAGAGCTCCCTGAGCAGGTGCACGAGGTGTTGTGGTGTGCCCATGTCCAGTAGTGTTTTCCACAACATTGGCCACTTCACCGAATCAAATGCTTTGGAGAAATCAACAAAGCATATGTATGTCGGCTTGTTGAATTCTCGAGCCTTTTCGATGATTTGACGAACGATGAGAATTTGTTCACGGGTTCCTTTTCCCTTCACAAATCCGGCTTGTTCTGGCGCAATTTCTCTGGATAAATATGCTTTCAGTCGCTCGTTTATGATGTGTAGCATTATTTTGCTCGCGTGTGTTACCAGTGCAATAAGTCGAAAGTTGCTACACTTCTTCGTGGAACCCTTTTTATGAAGAGGAGTGAATATCGTGTGAGCCCATTCAGAGGGCCATTTGCCTGTGTGCCATATTTTGTTGCAAATTATATGGAAGATATGAACGCCATGCTCTCCCAATGCTCGTATAGTTTCAATTGGGATCTCATCTCTACCTGTGGCTTTTCCATTCTTCAGATGTCGAATAGCGGCTCTCACCTCTGATTTAAGTATATCCGGCTCGAGCATATCACTCGTAGGCTCCGTTGGTGGAAAATTTCGCGACTGAGGATCTTCAAACAGCGACTGACAATAATCTCTCCAAACTTTCGAAATTTTATCCAGTTCAGTAACTACTTGGCCATTATGATCTTCAATGGCCCAGGTTTTGGATGGCAACGTTTTGGTAATGAGACGGATCTTGTGGTATAAGTCTCTTGACTCATATCTGTCTGCATGAGCCTCAATTTCTTTACACATATTGCGCAAGTAGGTATTGTGATCTTGTCTACATTTACATTGTATTTGTGCCGACATGTTATTAAGATCCTTGATGTCCGCTCCTGTTGCTTTCACCTTCCGGCGTTTTTCGACGAGTTCGAAGGTACTGTCAGTCATCCAGTGCTGTCTTTTGTGAGTTGTAATCGGTGGTGCGGTTTCGATGACAGTTGTGGTGATGAGAGTCTTAGCTCGGTCCCATAGTGCATCGGGTGTTTCGTCAGCTAGATCTGCCTCTGACCACTTCGTCCACTTCTGTTTGATAAGCGAACGAAATCCAACACCATCCCTCACCTCCAACTTTCTCGGCTTTTTAATGATTCTAGCTGCTGTCAACTTGAGCTTTAACTTAGAAATCAATAGTTGGTGGTCAGATCCGCAATCAGCCCCAGGTAAAGTATGGGCATTTGTTACAGATGATCTCCATCGCGAACGAGTCATGATGTAATCTATTTGATTGCGAGTTTCTCCATCTGGTGATACCCAAGTGTACAGTCTTCGAGGGTGGTGTTCGAAAAGGCCATTTACGATCAACAGGTCGTTCTCTGACGCAAATTGTATTAAGCGTTCACCTCGTTCATTCCTCTTTCCGAGCCCAAATCTTCCTGCGCATCTGGACAGCTGATGAGCGTTCTCTCCGATCTTAGCGTTCAAATCTCCTAGTACGACCAATAACTCTCTATTGGGTATCTTCGCTATTGTTGTTTCTAGTTCAGAGTAGAACTCCTCAATTGCCTCGTCGCTTGCAGTGGAGGTGGGGGCATATACTTGAACGATGTTAAGATTCATTGGTGAAGCTTTTATCTTGATGCTGATAATCCGGTCGCTTACTGGGTCGTACCCCATCACACTTTTTTTCTGATGTACAGGTATTAAAAAGGCCACACCGTTGCTGCTGCTAATGTCGTTGCCAGAAAAGTAAACGACGTGGTGGTCTGTCTGTAGATGTCCGCTGCCTTTCCAATGTGTTTCGCTTAAACCACAGATGTTTACACCCACTCTAACTACCTCCCGTTCCAATACGGTAAGTCTTCCAGGTTGGTTTAGGCCACGCACATTCCAAGTTCCTATCGTCTGGAGGCGTCGCAGCTTGATGGAGTTTCCAGTAGCAGAGTTTCCATGGGGGGCCTGGTTTCCTACCCCGCCATGGCCGGTAGCCAACTTCACACCGCGCGCCCCGGACGCAGCGCAGCGCCGGTCGCTAATCGGTTCGCAGGGCGATCGTGTTCCCTTATTCTGTGCTCTCATGTGACTATCTTGGGAATGTAGCCGCAGTGGTATCCCATTGCCTTCTGCGCCAGACATTTTAGAGATTATTTAGATCCCAAGGCTGCTGGAGCCTCTTCCACCCGGTTGCCCGAGCAGGTGAGTGGTTATTCCGCTACAGCTCGGTCGCCATTGCCTCGTCCGTTATCTAGCAGGGGGTACCACGACAGCTAGAGAGCCGCCGTACCTGGGTTCATCTACCTATGTCCAGGTCGTGCAGGTGAGGTTGACTTTTGGGGTTGACTAGATGTTATTGTCATTCTCCCCCTTACCCCTCCCCCCTTAAATGGAGTAGGTAACATTTTTAACTAAATTTCGTTTGGGCCATCTGTTACTAAAATATTTTTTAGGTATATCTTGATATATAAAATAGTTTTAGTAACAGATTGCGTCTATAGTCTAAAACACTACGTAATCTATTGCAAAATGTTTTTAGATGTCATACATCTTTGCGACGAAACAGATTTTCTTTATAAGTATTGTAGTAATGCGCGGTTTCGTTTTTCAAAACTCAAGTGGATGTCGATTACGTTATGATGTAATAAGTTCTGATTCTGTTAAATAATATTTTTTTATATTAAGTTTTTTTGTAGGAGAGGGGGGCAAACGAACATGTGGGTCACCTGATGGAAAGTGTATAAAATTTCTGTTCAATTGGACACTGAGAAGTGGGTTAAATTTAACTTGCAAGATTTTGAATAAATATCTATATATATAAAAGAAAGTCGTGTTTGTTACAACACTTATAACTCGAGAACGGCTGGACCGATTGCCATGGTTTTTGATTTGTTGGATTTGTTTTCGTCCCGAATAGCAGAATAACTCTAACTCTAAAAACATTGGAAAATTCTCGAAAAAATAAAATAAAAGAAAAAACATTTTCCCATACAAATGAAAGTGTCAATTGAAAAAGGATTGCGATATTTATTGGTTGTCAAATATCAAAATGTCAAATCGATTGGTGACATTTTCATGTCGCGAAAGTTATCTGTGATTTATTTTGAAACATAAAAAATGTCAAATCCATTGGGGGAAAACCACGTGAAAACGCTTGGTCCATCGGTTTCCCAAGAATCAAATCAGAGTAAACATAAAAAGAAATGACAATTATAAATCACCAAAACGATGAAACCGATTTCAAAACTAAAAAATAAAACAAAACGTTTTTTTTAAATTTTTTTGATTAAAAAATAAGGAAATCTATATTTTTATGAAATCTTCAGTTTTTATGGATACGGGTCTTCCCTCAACCGAAGGGGTTTAGAGCATACTCCACCACGGTGCTCAACTGCGCGTTGGCGGAAGCCAGTGTTTTCGAGCCGCCTAAAGGCCACTAACTTGGCTTAACGACTATCATCTAATGATAACAACCGGTAACGACGGCTTAACGTGCCTTCCGAAGCACGGGGAGCTCAAGATAATCAAATAATAACAACCGGGACCGACAGCTTAACGTGTCTTTCGAAGCACGGGGGAGCTCGAGGTAATGTAAACCCATCCGTGTACAGGCTACGGTCGACGTTGCTTAACTTGCGTGTTCTTTCTATTATTTTCTATTATTCATTGTATTAATTCCATAAGATCATAAATTTATTTCAGCTACATTCATTGATTGTTAGGCGGTACGAAGTTCGCCGGGACAGCTAGTAGTAAATACAATCTTTTTAATAATGTCATATACCATTATTTAAAAACTTAAATTTAGTATCAATGGCCCAAATGAAATGTATTTTGCCATTGACTGCAATTAAAGATATACCCCAAAGGACATTTGGTCAATTTAAGTTGCATTATGTTGTTTTTTACTGGATTAAAAGAGATATTTTTCGCAACTGATTTGCGAGCTCTGATTTTTGTAAAGACGGTGCTAGTGTGCCGTGGAAATCCTCTAATCTTCCAAAACCAGGGTTACAAATATGATTATTATTGTGATTCCTTGTGTGAGCTAGCCTATCGTACCTAGGAGGCAATTCTCGTAATTAAAATATAGTCAAAATTCAATTTCGATCCAATATCGATCTCACAAATGTCAAATTTGGTATTTTTATATCACAATGTGAAATTTCAAAGTTTAATTAAAGTGGGATTATATCGAAATATGACCGAAAACTAAACAAACTAAGAATTTTATGTTGCTAGCAATGAAATTTGACAATAATTAATGAATGAAATATAGTACATCATTTTTAGTCAATTGTGATTCTGCGATCGTGAAATAATTACGAGAATTCGCCTTCTGGTTACTGGCTACTGGGTATACGCAAAATCTTACGATTAACATCAGATTGAACGTGCAATTTAACATCATGATCTTTCAGTGTCCGCCGCGTCGTGCCCGACCTATGCGTGTGTAAAGGTTACCATTACGGCAACATTCCGAACATCCATATATCTCAACATAATCCTATTGATATAATCCACTACTGTAGCACTTGGCGAATAGGAATCCATATGACATTGTTGCTACCGTTATCTCTTTTTGATGTAAGTAGTACAGTCAATAAAGAGATAAAAAAAAATTAAATGCGATCAAACTTTAGCTTTTTTACACAGCGCCATCTAGCCCCAAATTAAGCGCAAAGCTTGTGTTATGGGTACAACTGATAAATGTACTTAAATACATTTTTTTTGTAAATACATAGCAAACATCCAGACCAAGACAAACAGACAAGACAAATGTTTGTCTTGTGCGGGAATCGAACCCGCGACCTCGAAGTCAAAGTGGCCATTGTTAACCATTCGACCACCGAGCTCGTCAAATTAATATCAGCTGCCCACAGACATCATGATGTGTCTGTAATCAAATCTTGCAAGTTCAATTTGACACACTTCCCTGTGTCGGATTGAGCTCGTGACAATGCACAGTTGTCTAAATACCGCCATTTTAAATTAAATATGGCATCAGTGACCTTCCTTAAGGAATCATCCAGGAAGTTGAGTCGTAAATATCAGACAAACTTATTTAAGCTGCAACTCTATAGGTATCCAGAGGTTATGTCATTACAATGATATAATGTAACAAAACATAAATAGATATGTTCCCTTACATGGAAGCAGTTACCTACCGCTCATAGTCTCAGTCAAATAAATAAGCTACCAAGGAATAACCTTACCGCTTCGGTGTATTTTTTATGCAATTTCGGGGCACAATTGGAATTATTAATAAATGATGCAATAACAGTTTCTTCATCAGTATCCTATCAGTTGTAAATGTCACAAATTGATGGAAATGTTAGATAACTTGATACATCTAGGTACTTATAGATTAAATTAACAGATCTTCAAAGTGACCGGGCCACCTGTCTGCATGTACGAAAAGGTTACGACAACCGTTCTAAATGCAATCTGCTACAGTGCATTACTGTTTGACTTGGTCAATTTAATATTTTATTTTTTAACTAGCTGTGCTGGCGACTTCGTCTGCGCGGAATAGTTATTTTTTTTTATTATTTATTGATATTAATAAAACTAAATGAAATTTCTAAAATAAAAATAGCCTAAGTTACTCCTTATTGTATCAGCTATCTGCCAGTGAAAGTTCCGTCAAAATTGGTGTAGCGGTTTCAGAGGTTAGTCAGAAAACAAAAAATGTAATTATTAATGGATATATGCAAGCTGGTATCTAGGCGGGAGCGCCTAGATACCAGCTTGCACCTTGTGACTCGATTCAAAGGCGCGCTGTGAGGATTATCGACGATCCCAAACTAACAGACGGTTTAGAACCTTTAAGTCTGAGAAGAGATTTTGCGTCCCTTTGTGTGTTCTACCGTCTGTATCCATCGACAGGGAATTCATCCACACACATTCGAGCCTAAGTGGTCACGTACTGTGCGGTTCCAGAGAAGTTTTCTCCTGCGTACTGTCAAGCTGTGGAATGAACTGCCTGTCGAGGTTTTCTCAGGGGACTACAGCATGGGGTTCTTCAAAAAGGGCGTGAAGAGGTTTTTACAGGGTCGGCAACGCGCGTGTGATGCCTCTGGTGTTACAGGCGTTCATAGGCTACGGTAACTGCTTTCCATCAGGCGGGCCGTATGGTTGTTTGCCACACTGGAGATATAAAAAAAAAGTAAAAAAAATATATTTTGGTTTATTGGAACACCAAATTCATTTATTCAAACAAAACAATATTTTTTATCGTTAAGCCAAATCAGTGGCCTTTAGGCAGCTTGAAAACACTGGTTTCTACCAACCCGCAGTTGAGCAGCGTGGTGGAGTGTGAACCCCTGAGTCTAAACCCCTTCGATTGAGGAGAGGCCCGTATGACAGCAGTGGGATGAATAAGGGTTGACAACGAGGAAGTGAGTGCTTAGAGAATAAAGAAACCGCAATTCTTGTAAAATAGAGATTGGTCTTCCCCATTTCTTAAAAACCTTAACTTAACAACCTAGTCCAAGGTTAGAGTAGAGTTACATATATTATCATTAGATGTTACAATAACACTAAACACATGAATGAACACATGAACACTAAACAATGACAGTAAAACTTTTTAACAAAACATTAAACCGATGAAACAGGAAACTGAAAAATAGAAAATAAATATAAAATAATTATTTTTGGTCTCAAATGATTGAAAACTTTATTGAGTACAAATTATATAAAGGTACAAAATGCGGACTAAACGCAAAAAACATTATCTACCAGTCAAAAATATAGGTGTAAATCAACTATAGTTTTCAAAATATTATCCTTTTTTTTATATAACAAACCTATACATTTTATCCATAAACAAAAGGAAAACTTACGCGATAAAAAATAAACAAATAAATGAATAATTAAACAAAAATGGTCTTAATAATTATTAAGCTTTTAGAATAAGATAAAATACATAATATATACATACATTTTTAAATAATACATTTTTGTCCAAAGAAACGAGAAAAGCCTCTTCAAACTTGGTTACGAGCTGAAAAAAGGCCATTAAGTAAATGACTCGACGTACCTTAAGCCAGCCGTCGGTTCCGGCTGTTGTCAGTAGAAGTTAGTCGTTAAGCCAAATCAGTGGCCTTTAGGCAGCTTGAAAACACTGGTTTCTACCAACCCGCAGTTGAGCAGCGTGGTGGAGTGTGAACCCCTGAGTCTAAACCCCTTCGATTGAGGAGAGGCCCGTATGACAGCAGTGGGATGAATAAGGGTTGACAACGAGGAAGTGAGTGCTTAGAGAATAAAGAAACCGCAATTCTTGTAAAATAGAGATTGGTCTTCCCCATTTCTTAAAAACCTTAACTTAACAACCTAGTCCAAGGTTAGAGTAGAGTTACATATATTATCATTAGATCTTACAATAACACTAAACACATGAATGAACACATGAACACTAAACAATGACAGTAAAACTTTTTAACAAAACATTAAACCGATGAAACAGGAAACTGAAAAATAGAAAATAAATATAAAATAATTATTTTTGGTCTCAAATGATTGAAAACTTTATTGAGTACAAATTATATAAAGGTACAAAATGCGGACTAAACGCAAAAAACATTATCTACCAGTCAAAAATATAGGTGTAAATCAACTATAGTTTTCAAAATATTATCCTTTTTTTTATATAACAAACCTATACATTTTATCCATAAACAAAAGGAAAACTTACGCGATAAAAAATAAACAAATAAATGAATAATTAAACAAAAATGGTCTTAATAATTATTAAGCTTTTAGAATAAGATAAAATAGATAAAACGATGATTACATTAATTAACAATTTGTTTTATTTTGTTGCAGGTAATTCAACTAATAGCTACATAGTCTACGAGATCAGATTACCTACTTAATATTCATACCACCATACTAACACGCAAAGGGCAAATGGCAAATTGCCTACTCATAACAATATACATAATTGGCAATACTCTAAGAAACGATAGAGACATGTTGTGATAATTTTAAAACAAAGGTAACATTCACCTGCCCCCCCCCCCCCCCCCTGATGGATGATTTGAACCCACGACCTCTCCATGACCGGTCGAGTGCTCTTCCAACTGAGCTACCAGGAAGGGGTGTAAGTGGTTCATCAAGATCTTTGAACCAAAGCCAACTTCACCTGCACGTGGTGCACCCTGCTGACTGACAAACGAAGCTCTGGCGAAAAGAGAGGTAGGGAGAGTAATTGTAAGCTACCCGACTGGGGAATGTACGGTATGGGTAATACGGTAACCGCTTCACATCAGGCGGGCCGTATGCTTCTTGTTAGCCACCCGACGTAATATAAAAAAAAAAAAAGGTTTGTGATGCTGACGACATTTGTGTTGCTCCGTCAACCTAGATGATGAATGATGTGGTGCCAAGTAAGCTTAATTATTAATAATTGACAATATAATACATACATGATTTTAGGTGATTTATTGTGGAATCGATTTTATATTGTTTAGTGACTACATTTTGGTGACAAATCTATTATTTTGCGGGCAAACCAACAAACAAACAAAATTAAATTGGTGATAGCTTAAATGATACCCATTAATAAATTTGTTGTAGGTGCAGTCGGGTTTTTGATTTTTTTAATTAACTTATAAGTTGTTGCATCTTATATTTCTACTGTGTGAGTCACAGTGTGACGTCATCAACCTATTAGTAATTACACTACTAAAGTAGGCATACCAGTCCATCGTTGCAGATGAAATTCAGCTATTTTTTTATAACACCAAACTAATTAAATTATTATTATTTAAATAGTTGTCTTGGCCAACTTGCCAGATAAATATTTTTTGAAAAAAATAATCACCACCTACCACCACCTACCACCTAGGGGGGGGGGGGGGGGGGGGGGGGGGGGGCAGGTGAATTTTTCCATTTTTCAAAAAATATTTATCTGGCAAGTTGGCCAAGACAACTATTTAAATAATAATAATACAAAGGTAACAGTTTAAAGTGTTTAATTAACAAACGTATTTGCATATATTTACTACATATTACTACATGTAGGCTGTATTGATCATACCGAGTAAGTGATGGCAGATAGGGTTGGAAGGTATTAGTGGAGGAGTGGCGTGGGGCGACGAAGTGTTGGACGCCCTCCTTTTAGACGGTCCGATGACCTTAAGAAAGCGGCTGGAAGTGAAAGACATCTTCCGTTTAGTCGGTAGAGCTCCAGGATTTCTACCAGCTAAGATAAACGGAAATACCATAAATATAAGCTGGAGTTTGATTTTCGCGATTAAAAAATCCAATGGGAATCGGTTCAGCTTAGCCGGTAGCACCCCTGAATGGATAAGAGGAGTGTTTTTAGGGTTCCGTACCCAAAGGGTAAAACGGGACCCTATTACTGAGGCTCCGCTGTCCGTCCGTGTCCGTCCGTCTGTCGCCAGGCTGTATCTCATGAACCGTGATAGTTAGGCAATTGAAATTTTCACAGATATTTCTGTGAAAATTTCAATTGCAAGGTATTTCTGTTGCCGCTATAACAACAAATACTAAAAACAGAATAAAAATAAATATTTAAGGGAGCTCCCATACAGCAAACGTGATTTTTTCGCTTACTCTTGCTCGATATTGATAACGGCAACAGCTAGACGCTTAAAATATTCACAGAATATTTAGTTATATGTTCACTTTAAAAATAAATAATTATATTAAAACAAAACAAATATTTAAGGGGGGCTCCCATACAACAAACGTGATTTTTTTCGCCGTTTTTATAGATAATGGTACGGAACCCTTCGTGCGCGAGTCCGACTCGCACTTGGCCGTTTACGCTGAAGCAAGTAAAGTACGAAACCTTGATATTCTAAAAAAGAAATAGTAGAAATGTAATCTTTAAAATTCAAATCATTCATGAATAAACCTGCCAGTAAAGTATAGTTTACAAATATAAAAATAAGAAAATACTCTCAGGAGATGATGGATAACTTTGAATTTATTTAAATTGCAAATTGATAAATAGAATAATTACAATTTACAAAATTAATTGCACAGTCATAAATTAAAATGCTAAAACATATCGAAACTACGATAGACGCCGCAATGTCTGCGATGACAGATTCTTTCAACATCTTTATGTAATTAATTATTTTATTTATTGGAAAACAACAACGCTCAGCATTACATTACGTTCATGAATATTAAAATGGTACAGTCGTCTGTGTACATCATCATTGGACGTAGTTATGCAATAAGGATCCATCCGTAGTTATGCATTATTTACAATTTCCTCGATATTCAGGTTTACTTCTAATAATGGTGAGGAGTTACTTTCAGTTTTTATAAACGTTTACACGCTATGATTTTTTATTCAATGGTAATTATAACATATTAATGTAACGTGTTTATTTAAATTATATTCTTTTTAAATCGTGAATTTGGCTCTTGTTACTTAACTACGTCCAATAATGAAAGCAAGTGTGCAAGAAACAGGTAAGTTACATATTTCTCTACTAAATGTTTGTCTGTCTCGGGATAGTCACTTCCATGAAATGTGCCGACATCCCTAAAATAAAATGCAAACCAAGATACTAAAAAGTTAGCAATGCGAGATAGAAAGTCAATAAAGAGTTTTATAACAAACCACATAAACTTACGAATGACCATTACATAACCATTTAATCACCTTTTCATGAAGCGGTCACTGTGATCTATTCTTATCATGTACCCATATCATGATTCATGACTTTCTTCTTATGTAAACGTCTATTACTTTAATTGCTGTCATTAAACGGAGAATAGTGACGGACAAATGCAAATTTTAATTTTCTTTATATTAGTATCTTAACGAATGTCAATAGATGATTTTTTTTCAGTTATAAGAGAGGAGGACAAACGAGCATGTGGGTCACTTGAGGGAAAGCAAAAGCCCACAGACATTTTCTAATGTCTCTAATGTCATTTTCATTTTCTAGTGTAAGGCTGGCAACGGATCGGCGAACCCTTGGTATGTGTATACCAAGGGGTCGCCGATCCGTTGCCAGCCTATACTCCTTCCTTTCTTTCTTTCTGGCGATCTCACTCACTCGCAGTAATACAACAACCCTCAAGGGAGTTTGGCTGCTGTATTCTGTGAAATGGAGGTACTTTCCAGGCAGTAAAGAGATTTGGGCATAGTGGATCTACTATACCCAAATCTCTTTACGCCAGAGCAGTCATCGTTCGTCAGTCAGCATGTTGCACCATGTGCAGGGGATAGTTAAAAAGTGAACCTCTTACGCCCCAAAAATATCAATTGAAAGGAGTCCCTGAAAACAGTAATAAAATGATATTGACTTGTTGACATACAATCATTTTATACTTACATAATAAAACTACAAATATTACTCATCTAAAACCGTATGTAATCAAATATGTTTACGAGTAGCACCTATGTTATAAATGGAACTTAAGCAATAAGTCATAAACGTAGGTCAAGACCTTTGGATAAATCGCATCCCTATAATTAAATTCAAATTTCAGCTCTATTGCTCAAAGCATAAGAATTAATAATGAGTAATTTTAACTTTAAACTGTTTTACACATCTACAACTGACTATGAGTTGAAAAACATTTAGTATCAGTTAATTATCGTTCGTTATATAATAATATTTCGTAATGGACATTTGCACGTAGGAGAGTGATGTACTCTTTCGCACCCGGACCACTCCATACAAATGTCGCTTCGCTAACTACTACATAAACAATGACGTCTGTGCAGAGCATGAATAAGCGTGTTTGCGTGCGGCGCCATACAAACTGTTCCAGATCCGTCTCAGAGGGGAGGTGAAGTCGCCACGAGAGAGCAGCAGGGATAGGCCGTACTGTACGTCGTACTATTATTTATATTGTCGTAGACTTTAGTACAATATTCACAATAGCTAGCCTATGCAAATCATGAATTCATCATCAAACAGTACACCATTCTCTGGGAGTGTGATCTTTGGCCTGGCCGTGTGGTTTCCGGCAGACTAGAATAGAATCACTCCGTCTCTTCTCGTTGATGTCGTACAAGGCGACTAAGGGAAATACATTATCAAATATCGATCAGGCCTCCCCAACCCGTCTGACCAGCGTGATGAGTGTAGGCCAAGTCCTCCTTCCGTCTAGGACGGACGAGAGAGGGTCGTGCTCCTGTAGTGGAGACTAAAATGGACCTGATGATGTGATATTTGTCGGCGGAAGCGGGACAACGAAAGGGTTTAGTTTAGAGCATAATCTGTAGTAATTAATTGGTAGATTTACCAAGCTGCTCAACTGCGGGCTGGCGGAGGCCAGTGTTTTCAAGCCGCCTAAAGGTTTGAAAACAGGCAAAGGCACTGACTATAGCCGGGACCGATGGCTTAACATGCCCAGGAGCATGGAGGAGCTCAATATAAATAGACCCATCCACGGACAGGTTACGGTCGACGACTTGCGTGTTCGATATGACTGACAGGCGTAAAGACGCCATCTAAATTATAAACGATAGTAATAATGAAAATTTGTCTGTCATCCAATCATAATGGCTTTTCGTGCCCTCCGAAACACGGAGGAGCTCCAAATAAATAAAACCCATAGGCCTACAGTCTTCGTAGTTTAACTTACGTATTCGATTGGTCCGAGTAACGACGTCGACGACGCAATCAAACTTCTCGCCTTCACTGGAAAATGACTACAGTAGTGCAAACTCTAAAAAAGTTATTTCTAAAAATAGCATATTATAAGTCAATTATTATGCAATTTTCAACTATTTAGGTAGAACTAGTCACCTACTAAAACAGTCTCATTGTGTAAAACATCCAAAATGGTTTCCAAATTTCTAAATTTGGTATCCATTAGTTGTCTGCAAGGAATAAATTGAATAAGGATATCCGCTGCCTACGAGCGTATAAACCAAATTGAGAAATTTTGAACTACTTATGTTTATTATGCCAACAGATACTATCTATATATATAAAAAATAAAATATATATAAAATATAAAAAATTGCCCGTGTGGTTTCCGGCAGACTAGAATAGATTCACTCCGTTTCTTCCCGTGGATCGTACAAGGCGACTAAGGGAAATACATTATCAAATGTCGATCCGGCCTCCCCAACCCGTTTGGCCAGCGAAGGGAGTGTAGGCCAAATACTCCTTCCATCTAGGACGGACGAGAGAGGGTCGTGCTCCTGTTGTGGAGACTAAAATGGACCTGATGATGATGATATAAAAAATAATCCCTATTTCCCTTGGTCATGGCACCACGCGTGTATTTCTTTTTATGTCGCATTTGTTATTATCAGGAGAAGGTTCATAAAAAAGAAAAAGAAAATTACCAGTGGAAATACGAGACAGTGTCACTGTGACCACTTTCCAAAAAGAAATTAACACAGCACTATTTAACTCAAATTAGTTAATTATGTTTTGTATGTATTATTTTTTATTTATTTTTTATACTACGTCGGGTGGCAGACAAGCATACGACCCGCCTGATGTGAAGCGGTTACCGTAACCCTATTAACGCTCGCAACATAATATATCACTTGCGCGCCGCCACCCCCGCTGCCAACGCAGCATCTTCTATTCTGGTGACCTCACTCACTCGCAGGAATACAACAACCATCATGGGAATTGTTATTTGGCTGCGGTATTCTGTGAGGTGGAGGTACATTCCCCAGTCCAGCTCCCTACCTCTCTTTTCACCAGAGCTTCGTTTGTCAGTCAGCAGGGTGCACCGCGTGCAGGTGAAGTTGGCTTGAGTTCAAAGATGTTGATAAATCACTTACACCCCAAATATAATAATAAATACATATTTATAAATACACATTTCCTAGTTGACCCGAAAGAAAGGGTTGTTGTGTTGTTGCGAGTGAGTGAGGTCACACACTGAGAAAGGAAGGAGATGCTGCGTTGGCAGCGGGGGTGGCGGCGCGCGAGCGATATTTTATGTTGCGAGCGTTAATATGGCTACATATTGCTTTAGTAGATCTATTTTGTCATGTATTCAGTTATATTTATTTTGCATTTTTACATTGTCTACCCTTCCAATAATGTATTGTTTCGGGTACAACCATTAAGGCTTGAAGAGATCTCTCGTATAGATCAGCTCACTTTTGTATTCACCTGCGTAACATCAAATTGATTGTATTAGTTATGCATTATATTCTCAAGGTGTCGCCTTTATCTTTTAATTGGTATAGAAGAAGATTCTCAATATTTTATGCATTTATTGATTTACTCATTTGGTCATATTTTTTTTCTATTGGAATAAGATGTCTTGAAATAATAAGTACCATCTCAATATTTTATGCATTTATTGATTTACTCATTTGGTCATATTTTTTTTCTATTGGAATAAGATGTCTTGAAATAATAAGTACCAGGTCTTAAACTACCCGCATAAAAAAACTTATTAGTCAATTTGTGTCTTTCGTCGTTAAATAAGGACAAACAAACATACAATTGTGGCTCCGCCCGCATGGTCATTATTTTCAGAAAACCTTTTTTTCTGTGAGAATTGTTATGTGTGTATGTCAATCAAAATCGAGCTCCGGACAAAAACTAGTTTATTCATAATAAGTAGTGACATTCGACATATTATTATTTATGTACCCACACAAGAATAAGATGTTCATTCGGAATAAAACGATACGCGAGGAGCATACAAGTGCAAACAAGATGTGATATCTTGTCTGCAATTGTATACTCCTCGAAGTAGTGAAACGACGATACCAGGGATTTCGCGAAATTTCTAGAGATGCTGGGGTTGCAGTTTTGTTACAATCGTGAATTAAGTACTTCTAGCGTAATATTGAGGAGGTTAATTAATTAGTTAATTGATTCAGGTGTTAATTAATTACTTCTTCGGTATTAGACATCTACCGTGATTTCATGGTATCCCTAAGAATTTCGTCAAATCCCTAGTATCCTTCTTTCCCTGCGACATGTATATTAGATCAAGTAGGTGTCAAAATGCAGACGATTTTGACACCACATAAACTCAAGCACTGACAATTACAAAAACTCTCCAATCTTCCAATACCGCGGTACAAATTTATTAACTTTAATGATACACTATAATTTGTTAAGCCCAATTATCTGTAAACCCATCGTTACAAGATGTTGCAATGTGCAGCATATCTTGAATTACCAACTCGGTCCCAGTAGAGAGACTGGGGAGTAATTAAGGGTCGAGTTTGCGATTGTGAAACATCCGATCTTCTTCATAATTTTCGATGTATCAGGTGACCTACAATGTCCCGTGCTATGGAATAAAATTTGTATAAGAGATTATTAAAATTTGTAGATCAAGAACTAGGTAGAACTTTGGTAGAACTAAGGAAAGTAACTTTTTTGATATTGTTTGCGACAGCAATATACCGTTAAAATTAGTTCTATATCACTTAGTGTTGACCTGGCATTTGTCAACTGCCGCTGCAATTTGGGTGGCTCTTTTCGCCGTTTTCAACTCTTATTCATCCCATTGATGGGTTACGAGTGTCCCCTCAAACTTTATTTTACCGTTTTATCAACGTCATTAATATACCAATACTAAATTTCAGCTTTCTAGTACTAATAGTCTTTGAGCTAAGCCACGGACGGATAATCAGACAGACAGACGAACATGACGAAATATGGGTTCTTAGTTTACTACGGAACACGAAAAAGAGTTTGTTTTTCATTTCTGATAATGTTTAATACGTGTAGTGGAATTTAATTAGTTGGATAAATTTTCCACTTGCTGTCATGTCGTAAAATAATTAAGAAATCAATGTTTCTAATAAACAACGAAAATCAGTTTGAAGAGTAAATTTATAGAATAAAATAGAATAGAAAAATATTAATTTCAAACGATCCACAACATTTCAGTGCATAACAGTAATAGAAAAAAAATTCTGACAATGTCTATAATCAAATCAAGGAAATTATGCTCCTTATTGCTGTGGAAGTGAATAGGGATTCTGATTCAGTAGAATAATTGCTTCCTTATTTTAAGAAAAGGTATACCGTAACATATCATGCAAACACAGCAACTTCGTCCTGGTAACCTCCTCACTCATTTGTAGGAACAGAACAACCCTTTAAACCTCCAGGAAAATGTTATTTGGTTGCGGTTTTCTGTGAGGTGTCATTTCCCCAATCGCGCAGCTTATACTAGTCTGTACCCTACCTTTTGCCAGAGCATTATTAGTAAATCAGCAGGATATACCACGTGAGGTCGGATTTGGTCCACAGTTGATGAGTCAATTACACCACAAAACTTAAAGAGTATAACTGCAGAGGTTTTCGAATGCACTTATGTGTGCGATAGTCGTTCCAATCTATTACACCGGAAAGGCCATAGTTCAAATAGTTTAATGTGTATATTGCATTTACTTGATCAAATGCAAGATTGAAGCCTAACCTATCATAGTAACACTACATAGTAGTCATCAATATGACATTATAGCTATCATACAACTACAAGCTTTGTAATACATCGAAAGTAATTTATTTTACTTTTAGTTCAGTTGTATTTTAGTATTATTTAGTTTTAGGTAATTTAGTTTTATAGTTGTATTTTATGTATTATTACATCTGTATTTAACCACTTTCATAGCAAATAAATATATATATTTTTTTGATATTTTAATTTTTAGGTATTTTACAGTATAGAGTTTCAGGGTTAGATTATTACTTATTACTTAAATACAAAACGTATATTAACCCTGATACATCTAATAATAATAATAACTTAAGCACTGATTACGTTGCAAATACTTACATACATATATACGTGGAAGATTTTTTTTAATTTAGAGTGTATGTTTCGATGATTTACGTGGGGACCGAGATGTATATGTTACTGTCAAAGTTCATAATGAGTCAAAACCACTTTCGACTGTAAAAAAAATAAATTAAAACCACTTTTGACTTTTTAAATGACATAATAATATACAGTCAAAAGTAAGTTTGACCAAGGCTCTTACTTAGGTTAGATTATTATTGAAATAAAAAAAATCGAGCATAGCAAGCGAGGCTCAACTTTTGGAGAGGAAGGTGAGGTACAGGTAGGTCGGGCACTGAATATAACCATAGAAATTAAAATAATAAGGCATATTATTTATAACTTGAAATCAGACTAAACCACTTTTGACTACAAAAAACAGTCAAAATTGTTTAAGATTAAGGAAGTTGGACACTATCAGATTTGCCTGATTTTTGCGGTCTTAAGTGGTTTCGACCGGTTATGATGATGATGAGTTTTGACTGTAATACATACAAATTGTCTGAACTTGAAATCAATCTAAACTACTTTCGACTACAAAAAGAAGCCAAAACTGTTTAATACTAAGGTCGTTGGACAAAACCAGATTTGACTGATTTATGCGGTCATAAGTGATTTTGGCCGATTATGACCTAAGACTGCAACATACATGTTTGGAAGAAACCGACTACTTATCATAATGAACTCTTTCCCACGACATTCATCTTTATGCAAACGTTGTCGGTTCCTATTCTAGTTCGTTTGAGATTTTAAGACATCAATATTATTTAAATATATACGAGTAATACATAATTAATATAGATCTTACGTCAAAATCCACTAATAGGTAGTTTTGATACTATATTTTGCATTTTTCTCAAATAACATCTATATATATAAAAGAAAGTCGTGTTTGTTACAACACTTATAACTCGAGAACGGCTGGACCGATTGCCATGGTTTTTGATTTGTTGGATTTGTCTCCGTCCAGAATAGCAGAATAACTATTAAAAACATTGGAAAATTTACGAAAAAAAATAAAATAAAAGAAAAATCATTTTTCCATACAAAATGTTCGTGGATGTCGGACCTGTCAAACGTGACGTTAACGTGCGTACGTCAAATGTATGCGTGCGTTCAGAAATGTGGGTATAGGATAATAAGTATTAAAACATTGACAAAATTGTCGAAAAATTAAATTTGAAAACGGATTGGGATATTTATTGATTTTCAATTAAATGTCAAATCGATTGGTGTAACTTTTACGTCGCGAAAGTTGTCCGTTGTTGTTTTGAAAATTGTTTATGAATGAATCCTTGAAAATGAATATTAATTGGTTGTCAAGTGTCATGGTACTTTATTTTGTGACATAGTAAAATACTGAACTTAATATTTACCCACTGCTGGGTAATATTAAATACGGGTCTTCCTTCAACTGAATATGTTTCGAGCATACTCCACCACGCTGCTCAACTGCGAGTTGGCGGACGCCAGTAATTTCAAGCCGCCTAAAGGCCACTTGGCTTAACGACTGCCATCTAATGATAACAACCAGGACCGACGGCTTAACGTGCCTTCCGAAGCACGGAGGAGCTCGAGATAATCTAATGATAACAACCGGGACCGACGGCTTACGTGCCTTCCGAAGCACAGAGGAACTCGAGATAATCTAATGATAACAACCGGGACCGACGTCTTACGTGCCTTCCGAAGCACGGAGGTGCTCGAGATAATCTAATGATAACAACCGGGACCGACGGATTAACGTGCCCTCCGAAGCACGGAGGACCTCGAGTTAATCTAATGATTACAACCGGGACCGACGGATTAACATACCTTCCGAAGCACGGAGGAGCTCGAGATAATATAAACTCATCCATGGACAGGCTACGGTTGACGTTGCTTAACTTGCGTGTACAATTAGACTGACAAGCGCAATGACGCCATCGTGCTTCTCTATTATTTTCTATTATTCATTATATTAATTTCAAGACATCATAAATTTTGTTCAACTAATATGTATACCACGACATTCATTGACAATTAGGCGGTACGAAGTTCGCCGGACCAGCTAGTTATTATATAATATAAATGTATGAATAAGTGCAAAAATATACATTTTGAAATGCAATTTTCTAGTTAACAATTATATATTTATAAATAACGGGTTAATTAAACTTAAACTCAAAGTCATACTATGTCATATTCATATCACATTGACGAGCTTGGTGATCGAATGGTTAGCAATAGCCACTTTAACGCCAAGGTCGCGGGTTCGATCCCGCACAAGCCAAATATTTGTGTGCATGAACATATATGTTTGTCTTTGTCTGGGTGTTTTTCTATGTATTATATGTATGTATTTACAAAAAAAATGTATTTAAGTATAATATCAGTTATCTAGTACCCATAGTACAAACTTTGCTTAGTTTGGAACTAGATGGCCGTGTGTAATTTGTCCAGGAATATTTATTTACTTTTATACAACAAGACACTCATATTTAACATATGATATAAAGTTATTTTCATCCCACTTTGCGTCCTCCAGTACGGGAACGCCACTCGAAAATCTTTCATCTCCAACGATTGTCTGTTCTACAAGATATGTAACCAACCGGCCACCTGCCACTTTAGCTTACTTTCCTTCGACTGACTTTCAATTGACTGTACATTCATGAAACAAAACATAAACGAGACGAATAAGTGATGTAGTCAATTTGCTACCTACATTTTTTGCAATTAGGCTAAATCACGTCGAGTCAGTTTGCTACATCGTAATTAGTTTCGTGTGGTCATACTGCTATGTAGATAGCCTAATACCAACCCGAGTTAAGGTCTCAGCATACACAACGGGAACTCGTAAGGGACGGGCTGGACACATCAAATTGATAAAGCAACGGTGATATGGATTTTTTTTTTCAATTACATCACGTCCCGTCCCTGACTCGCCCGGGAGTCACTTGGAAAAATACTCTATTTCCGTTGCTTTAAGTCGTTATCCGCTTAACGCGCCCACCCCCTCCCGCCCGAGTTCCCCTAACGTAGATTGATACCTTTATATCGGTTACATTGGTTCTACAGCGGATATCCTCATTTCGAATCCTACCACGCAGACAAACCCAGAGAATATCTCTACATCGCTCGCTGTGCGACCTTGTGCTTCCTCATACAGCCTGCATTGAAAGACCATGGGGCCTACCACAGAACAGAAAAATATAGAGTTCTACCGCTGAAGCTGAAGCCGTTTACCATTGGAGTTTTTGATCGCGAACATTGATCTTAGGTTTAAGTTAATGACAAACATAATCAGCTTTTTTTATACTACGTCGGGTGGCAGACAAGCATACGGCCCGCCTGATGTGAAGCGGTTGCCGTATCTGTAACGCTCGCAACATAATATGTCACATGCGCGCCGCCACCCCCGCTGCTAACGCAATATCTCCTTCTTTTCTGGTGACCTCACTCACTCGCAGGAACACAATAACCCTCAAGGGAACTGTTATTTGGCTGCGGTATTCTGTGCGGTGGAGGTACATTCCCCAGTCGGGTAGCTTACAATTACGCTCCCTACCTCTCTTTTCGCCAGAGCTTCGTTTGTCAGTCAGCAGGGTGCACCACGAGCAGGTGAAGTTGGGTTTGGTTCAAAGATGTTGATAAACATGACGAGCTCAGTGGCGTAGCGGTCAATGACGCGGCTTC
Source organism: Hypsopygia costalis (assembly GCA_937001555.2). Classification (NCBI taxonomy): domain Eukaryota; kingdom Metazoa; phylum Arthropoda; class Insecta; order Lepidoptera; family Pyralidae; genus Hypsopygia; species Hypsopygia costalis. The sequence goes on from OW443344.2 coordinate 13,334,844, forward strand.
GACACCAACGCTCGTGGGTTCGATTCCCACACGGGACAAACATTTGTGTGCATGAACATGTCTGTTTGTCTTGGTCTGGGTGTTTTCTATGTATCATAAGTATGTATTTACAAAAAAAAAAGTGTATTTACGTATGTTTATCAGTTGTCCAGTACCCATAACACAAGCTTCGCTTACTTTGGGGCTAGATGGCGCTGTGTAATTTGTGTGACAATATTTATTATTTATTTATTTACTTACACCCCAATATTAGTCTAGTAGCTTAGTCGGTAGAGCTCTATGGTTTCTACCAGTTATGCTAAACACAATTACCGCCAATTTTAGCTAAAGTTTTAATTTCGCAACCAAAAAATCCGATGGTAATTGGCTTGTACTTTGGCGGTAGGGCCCCATGTCTCAGTTCAGTATATAATCATTGGTAAGACATACTGATCGAAGAAGAATCAATTGAATGAAAATGAAATTTTATACCGTTTTATACCGTTTCGTAGAAAGTGAATCGTGGGACAAGACTGAGTTCCCAAACCGGTATCCCAATGAGTGTACCATCAGGGTAAAGGTCAATGGCAACAATTAATACTTTCATCAGAGTTTTACTAGCATAAACTGTTAACATGCGATTATTGTTATTTGAATATACGTAGGATCGGTTTATGGTATACAACTATCACTCCCAGACACTTTTAACGAATTATTGCAGTCAAAAGCGGTACTGACTGATTATGAGATTCTGCAGTAACATAATGAATTTGGAATCTTTTTTTTTCATCGGAACGGGGGTCCACCACACATCCCCCCACTGTAGCCAGGATTAACAGCGGTGACCATAAAAAAGGCATTGAACAATGAAGTCCACTGTAGTCCCGGGGGTAAAACTACGGCTGCCTTGGAACAAACAACCAATTTAATGAGAAGAATTTAGTAGGAGTAGGGAGCTTGTGGAATTTGACTTCCCCTCTTGGCAATGTGACATCTATAGGGCAAATAAGGCATTAAAAGCCTAAAGAGATGGCTAGTCAAGTGAAGCTCGACTGCCGTGCACCACGGATTTTAAATATCTAACACTATTGGAAACCTAAACATGTTTGGACTGGTTATGAGTTTTGACTGTAATAAAATTATTTTAGTGTAGTTTAAAATTCACGAAAGTCACCCTTTAAATGCTGTCACATATCGGAGTTGTGGGTGTGAAGACGCCACAGTAATCTTAATCTCTTCCTAAGGTAGTTCTTTCTGCCTAGAAGAGCTTAAGTTTACCTCACAGAATACTGCAGCCAAATAACAATTCCCTGGAGGGTTGTTGTGTATCTGTGAGTGAGAGTTCTTGTTGCGAGCATTAGTATTTCTAAGGTAACCGCTTTACATCAGACGGGCCGTATGCTTGTCTGTCACCCGATGTAGTATAAAAAATTTACGTTTTGACAAAAACATATTTATATAGGGGCGAAAGTCCATAATACTTACACTCGTTCTACAACCAGGACCAATCTAGATGTTTATGTATACAGAGTTTTCGATAATAAAGCCACTTGCCATTATTATGTTAAACTGTATCATTATAAATTACACAGCCATTAGAATGTAATATAACATTTAAGATTTATTATATGCTAATTCGACTTTTAACGCCGTAATCGAGATTAACACGTTCACTAGGGTATATATTATGTGGAACTAAATGTCAACAGATTGTGTATGGAGGAATATTTTTCAATGATTAGTGATTTTATTTGTATAAATTTAACATAATGAAAATTACTTACTTAATAATTACTTACTTTAAAATTACTTACTTAATAATTAAAAATATTCAATTAGAATAAAAACTAAATATGGCTAACTATATATACAAACAAAACGGAAATAACAAAAACTAATTAAAATTAATAAAATGTAACTAATAATCGAAATGGCATCAAAAAATTCCTCCGCCTCAAATCGCTATCAAAGGGTAAAGTGTCCAGAAGAATTCTTTAATTAAATATCAATTTTTAAATATCAAGTGTACAGCTTCAGGGTTTCTACCAGTTAAGATAAAAATAAATACCACCAATTTTTTAAGCTAAAGTTTGAAATTAACAATAAAAAAATCCGATGGTAATTGGATTCAGCTTCGTATCCCTGAGGTCCTACCGCCGAAGCAACCGACAAAAGCAGATTTTTGATTGCGAAAATGTAACTTCGCCTTATATTAGTACTAACAGTAATAAGCTTGGTAGAGACGGAGGAGCTCTACCGATTAACTGAAGGTGTTCATCACAAATTTAAACACAACTCTGATATTCGCAAACAAAAAACCCGATGGAAATAGACTTCAGCTTAAGCGGTAGGTCTTCAAACCAGTCTCCTGAAATTGAGTACTAAAATATTGTTCAATAAATTAACTTCATTTATATAAAATTAACAAAAACTCAACTTAATTTGTTCTTAAAATTAAGTAAGAAATTTGGCAGTTCATAAAATAATTCAATATTTATAATTAAAAACGGATCGCAAAATTGGTTATGAAGTCATTATGGATGCAGCAGCTGCATGCGATGCATCGATTGTATAATCGTTATGCAACTTGGGTGGATCTCGATTCTGTCGCAGATGAACCGAACCGGTACTAGGGCGTAGGGACCGATATGATCGAGACGACCCGAGGGCGCGCCGACCATGACACACATGATGTCGATTCGATGACTGCGGCTATGTAATCGATTTAAAATACAAATCTAGGCACTTCGCATGATATTTAGTGCTTTTATGTTTAACTAGATGTTACTCGCGACTTTGCTTACGTGATCTACACGCTTATATTTACTAGTGTTGCGGGTATCACTGGTTGTAGCAGAATTATCAGCGTTTTGTTCTTTAGAACAGAACATGTAGTTGAGCTGTAGCCATTTTGTGTTACTGCGGCACACATTATGATTCTTTTTGTATTTTTTTTAACACTATATTGCACTTAAGTTTATAAGTAATTATTATAAGACTGGAAATAACTTATTATGTGTGTGCTGGAGATATAAATAAATTTCTCATTCAGTCATTCAGTCATTAATTATTTTTCCCATAGAAATAAAATGTTTTTACGGGTCAAAAAGTAGTCTATGTCAATGATATTGACTACTTTTTATCCCAGACCTTGAATTATCACCGTAAAAAAATCATATCAGTTCATATCTTTCGATGTGAAAGAAAAACAAATAACTTAACAATTTGTAGATGTGCCTGCTTTTTCCCGTGGAAAATGTACCTAATTTTTACTTTTATTACCGGAATTACATCTTAATGAAAAATCAAAATTAGGTACTAGACTGTTTGATCATAATTATGTATTGTTAGTATACCTCAAAAGTTATGTAATTTGTTAAAAGTATGATTGATAATGAAACAATGATCATATTTGTCTTTGCCAATAAATAAAATTTATATGTCTTATTTCCATGATAGTAATTTTAAATTATTTCTTCTATATTTCATATATACAGGACACAGACCCAATGCGAACGGACCCGCGGTCAAATGGTAGTTTCATTATAAAACAAGATTAATATCATCAATACAACGGAGACACGATGTCTCGACTCATCGATTACAGGTCATTTGTTGACCGTTGGAGAAAGTTGGCACATTCCCATCACCATATTGACTCACGATCAATGATATTTCATACTATAGATATGTTATTACCATATCAATTATGTAGTAAAGTAGACATTTGGAAAGTCAGCGTCGAAATAAACAAAAGCGCTAGTTTACTCCCGCAAATCGTTCCTGGTAAAAGTACCTAGAACTTTTATGAATTTAGGAAATTAAAAACATGTGCGACTAAAAATCCAAAATGGACGACTGAGGTACTAGATTAGGTTTCATTTAGTATGTCCATACCAACTTTAGTCGCCAAGTTAGTATAATAGTCGCCCAGTTTTATAATTTTATATGCTCGATTTATTATTGACCTATGTTATCTTGTATCACCAATGAATGTGAAAAGAACGAAAATATAAGAGATATCTATTTGCAAGATTCGAGTTCATCGACTGGAACACGCTCATACGTCACATTCATCTAATTGCAACTGCGGGTCATTTATCGGGTGTCAAAAACGGGCGCTTAGTAACATATCTATATTATTAATATCATTGCTCACGTTCAATTCAACATAAATTCTAAGATTAAATTCAGCAAAGGTATTTTCTATAATCAAAGCTTAATTTAACGCTGCTATTGAAGACGCGTTGAGCTCTTTTGGTTGTAAAACTCTGTTACACAGAAGCTCCTAATTTACAATGAGTGAAGTTGGTTACCTTTTCCGAAATTAAAACCCAAAAAGTCGGCCGAAAGTTCGGTCTTTCTTTTTTAAATATTTTGTAGGATCTATCTATGAGGAACCAAATGCCAAAATAGACAATAATTTGGCCTGCCGAATGAAAATCCAACATCTACCGATTCAATAGAATGAATTTCTTGTCTGAAAAACTTTCACCCGAAATTTCTGTTTTAACTTCATAATAGTCCCCCTAATGAATACCTATTTACACGAGATGACTTTTTTGAATTTGTTCAACCGGGGATTAAAAATGTCAGAATTTCGTGATATCGTACGTTTCCAAGCATCGCTGTTGCAATTTAAGTCACGCTAAATTATCCAAGTTAACCGGTTGATAATTGATTGACACTCATCATCATTTCACTTTCACCTATAGGACATCGAATCTGCGCTTATGTGACCCAACTAAAACAAAACAAATCGTACAATAAATTGAGGGGTTTACAATGCAATCTTCCTAGACGCCAGTTTGGCCTTGCATTCCAAGTGGCCGCGAAACTGAACATCACTCGATATGTCGACAACCAAGATTTCAATGTTCGGACTAACACTAAGAGGGAGAACCTTTCAATCTAGGAGCTACGACAAACGGGGACTTTTTAACGGTAAACGCAAAAATCTGTGTCTTAGAGGGATTTAGCTGTACCAAATTCAATCTACCCTAATCCGAGACTAAGATAAAAATCTGGGGTTTATACATACATACCTAGAGAAGGGTATTCCAAGAGTTTTGGGGTGTAAGTAGTTCATCAATATCTTTGAACCTAAGCCAACTTCACTTGCACGCGGTACACCCTGCTGACTAACAAACGACGCTCTGGCGAAAAGAGAGGTAGGGAGCGTAATTTTAAGCTACCCGATTGGGGAATGTACCTCCACCTCACAGAATACAGCAGCCTAATAACAATTCCCTTGAGGGTTGTTCTGTTCCTGCGAGTGATTGTGATCACTAGAAAGGAATGCTGCGTTGGCAGCGGCGACGGCAGCGCGCGAGCGATATTTTATGTAGCGAGCGTTAATATGGCTACGGAAACCGCTCCACATCAGGCGGGCCATATGCTTGTCTGCCACCTGACGTAGTTTAAAAAAAAGTAGCTGCTCTTGGCCTCTGATGCGTATTATATCTATGTACAATATTTAAATCCTTGAACTTTGACAATATTTATGTTATTATTCATCGAAAGAAGACGTCATATTAATTAATTGAATAATCAGATGTTTACCTTCAGATATAAATGATTAAAATAATTTGATTATTTAATTTCATAGGTCATGAATATACTTCCATTGCCCGGTGTTGTTTTTGTGGATCTAATTAAAATGTTATATGTAAAGGGGGATTCATTTAGAGATACTACTTTTGAAAGTAAAAAAAATGGGCTGTAGTTGTGTCATGGATACGGCAGTTGTACGTGAATACGTTATATACACTAAAATTATCTCAAAATGGTAGCTCTTCCCATTCCCCCGCACGCAATGTTCCATGGACCTTACTTAGCGTAATAAATTCTTTGATTCTTCATCTATCCACTAGTGTGATTTAATTTTGGATGGAGATGATAGATTTGTATCTGCAATACTAAACTGTGTACTGTGTACCCCAAGATTTTGTTATTATTCGTTTCCTTGAATTGTCTGTGAATGGAAGCAATTTAAAGACGCTCATGTGAAAATAATAAAAAGGTAAATTTTATCGGGTTTTCCGAGTGATTATTACTTCTTCTAATTTATCTAGTTTAAAATTCAAACCCACTAAAACTCAACTCACCGTTCCCACTAAAACTCAAGTCAGCGTTGACTTGAGTTTTTAGTCGTTTTCCCTCAACCTTGCCGGTTATTAATGTTCCTCAAGATTGTCTCCGTTTTTCCTGCAAGCAATGTCGCCAAATTATTCGAAAACTCTGCGAAGACATGTGGTGGACAGTCTCGTGTGGATTTTATACTAAAATAATTGAACTTAAGCTCACTATGATTGATTTGATCTCACTATTATACTAAAATTATCGATGGATTGCAAGAAGAGACGTTACGAATTAAAGGACATAATAGTACCTTCATACAGTTATGACATATTATATTTACTAACTCGAGAGGTAATGAGATTTTACTGGGCTTTTAAAGGAGAGTAAAGGTTGTACATTACGGATAGAAGATGGCACGGCATTCCAGAGATTAACAGCCTGTACCGAGATTTAGTATAGGCAATTTAATCTGCACTACTTTGCGTGCTTTCGCCACCAATTAGTTCATGCAAATTAGTAGATGCATGTGACTGCCGTGGCCGCTTTAGTCGTCTTTGCTCCAGCTGCTGCGGTCGTCTCGGCGAATCTCTAATATCTGAAACAAAAGAAAATTGCGACTACTGCTGCCCCGAATGTCGTAGTCGTCTCTGCGACATATGTTTATATAGACGATTTAGTATAGTATTGTGAAGAATTCAAAAAGCCAAGTCTGACAAAACATTAATTATCTTTTAACAACCCGTAATCGATATCCACAGATATAAGAACAATTAAATTGACGTCATTGAACATTCAAATGTACAATGTTCATAAAAAACATGGGAATTATTTTGATTGTCTCTCTAAGAAACTGTCATTCATCATACGCATTACAAACTAATCAAACGAAAACCTATTCACAATTCAGAAGGATTATCATATAATTATTAACGACTCTTTTTTTTTCTTTTAACATTTAACAGTTGTTATTGATTAAATTAAATTTATTGTAAACTTAAAATAGGTAAAATTAAATAAATACATGTAAAATAAAAATTATTAAAATAAACTAAAAACAAAACTAATCTAATAAACCGCTGCCCATAGGCAAATTTCCCAATATGCTGGCCCCGTTGCCTCGTTGGATCGCAACACTTATTCTTTGTGCAAAGTAGAGGCCAGCATTTTGGTCACGAGATGTTTCGACCAGACGAGACGAAAGTTCTATAAAAAAAAATATTTCTTTAAAAATTTACGTGAATTGTAAAATGTAAAAAATATATTTCTGCAAATATATTCCAGACATTTGGTCGCAAACTAACCAATCGGGTGAAGTCCCTAGCTTATTTGTTTGGCCTTAGACTCTGAGAAAGCGGTGCCACTTAGAATAAAAAATGGGGCGTGTCTGTATCATGGACATGGCCGTATGTTGTGCGTGAATACGTTATATGCACTAAAATTATCTCAAAATTGGCAGCGCTTCCTCCTCCCCCGCACGCGATGTTCTTAATTAACGCGATGCTTTAGTACTTAATTAGCGTAATAAATTCTTTGATCATTCATTTATCCAGTAGTGTGATTGAATTTTGGATGGAGATGATAGGTAGCTACAACACCGAACCGTATCCCCCGATTTTGTTATCATTGATTTTTTTGAATTGCCTCCCTATGAAATCAATTTAAAAGACATATCGTACATTCAGAATTTCCTACACGTGTACAGGTCAAAACTCATATTGTATCTTGCATTCAGGACGAATATCAGAAATTCCTACACTCAGTAAGCCCATAAAGTATTTTTACGTCATTCTACCAGCACTCAAAATGTTACGTTTCAGTTACGTAGTAGCGAAAAGTGCTGAAAACCAAAAAGTATTCGGATGTAAGTAGCTCATCAATATCTTTGAACCAATCGCAACCTCACTTGCACATTGTGGTGCACCCTGCTGACTGACAAACAAGGCTCTGGCGAAAAGAGGTAGCACAGCGTATTGTGTAAGCTGCTCGACTGAGCTCACAGAATACCGCAGCCAAATAACAATTCCCTTGAGGGCTGCTGTGTTGCTGTGAGTAAGTAAGGTAAACAGGAAGGAAGGATTGCTGCATTGGCAGCGAGGGTGGCGGCGCCCAAGCGATATTTCATGCTGCGATTGTTTATAATGATTACGGTAATTGGTTTACATCTGGCGCCCGCCAGTATTGCTTGGCTGCCACTCGATGTAGTATAAAAAAAACCGCCTTGGCACTTTTCGCTAAAAGGGAAACTGTCTCATTCTGTTTATGATTCTAATAATTTAAAATACTTTACTATCTTCGTTCTAACATACGATTTTTTATTCAAAGTGGCGCCGCTTTCGCAACAGTTAAAGCCTTATTTGATGTTTAATGTTTTCAGAAGGTAAACTAAACTTTCGTGATAAAATTAGCGATTTTTTGACAGACTTCAAAATAGAACGAGGGACTTAGGTGAACTCTTTTTTCACCTGACCGCCGAAAAAGTGGTAATAATACAATACAGTAAATACGCTCAAAAACATACAAATATATATCTTCGATCTATTGCTATATCTAAAATTAGTGACTCTTTGACAGACTTCAAAATGGAAAGAGGGACTTAAATGAACTTTATTTTCACCTGACCGCCGAAAAAGTTATGATAATACAATACAGTAAATACGCTCATATGAACCGATTTTATTGCGCCTAAAGAAGTTTTCACTTCAAAAACATACAAATATATATCTTCGATCTATTGCTATATCTAAAATTAGTGACTTTTTGACAGACTTCAAAACTGAAAGAGGGATTTAAGTAAACTCTTTTTTCACCTGCCCCCTTACCACCATCTCTTATTGCGATTCCATAACAGAATAGAATGCTAATTCATACCAATGAATGGGCGACTCTATTTCAAATGGAATAGAGTTGCTTATTCATTGGTAAGAATAAGCAATTTATTCAATTATTGAATCGCATTAAGAGATGGTAAGGGGGCTGACTGCTGAAAAAGTGATGATAATACAATACAGTAAATACGCTCATATGAACCGATTTTAACGCGCCTAAAAAACTTTTCACTTCAAAAACATACAAATATATATCTTTGATCTATTGCTATATCTGAATCGTTTCTATATATTTTTATTTATATCAAACGCGTGACGAAATAGTCCAGTCCCTTTTAATTGGCTAAATCGTACTTCGGATGACGAAACAGACGGAAACACAGCGACGGTGACCTCACGAGTCCACGATGCTGCCTCACAATTAACATCTACGTCGTGACCCCACAACGCAGCCATTAACAATACCGTATTGGTTTTTATTCTCTTTACACGTGATTGATTTAAGGAAATTGCATTTGTGATGTATTAGCTTGAAAACGTAACAGAATACTGTGTTTCCGCACATCCTCTTGTTGTTTTTATTACTTACTAGCGACCCGCCCCGGCTTCGCACGGGTGCAATGCTGATACTAAATGTACTACAGAAGGTCTTTGCGCTTTGTCCTATCCAGTCCTTCCCCAGTTATAGGCACACGCCGCCGGCTCCGCGGCCGGTACCGCCACAGCCGTTATGTCCCTGCATTTTAAATGTGTAATATCTTCTAAACTATTCATTTAAATTACATGCTGTGAAGGGCCATATTGATCTATATTAAATGCGCAATGTATTTAAGGTACTTAATTGGATAAGGATTAATTCTGTATTGCTTAAAATCGCTTCGTAAATAAGGCATTATTTCTTGTAAAAAGCAAAGGATAAAATAACGGTTATTGTGTGTTACCACTAAGAGATAGACATATACCATCGCGAACTTTTTTGTAGACCATTTTAAGGTGAACAATACTGTACTACATTATTTTGATCTATCTCGTTGGGTTCAGCCAGCGTTTGCAATGAAAGAGCAAAAAAATGTGTTTATTTACGACATCACATTAGAAACCTCTAAATTATCAGTGTTTTTCTACTATGTTATGCATATATTATACATATAAACTTTCCAGTTGAATCACTCTATCTATTAAAAAAAACCGCATCATAATCCGTTGCGTAGTTTCAAAGATTTAAGCATACAAAGGGACATAGGGACAGAGAAAGCGACTTTGTTTTATACTATGTAGTGATATTATGAAATTGGGTTTAAGAGGTTGATCAACATCTTTCAAAGCCAACTCCACCTGTATATGGTGCACCCTGCTGTCTAACAAACGAGGCTCTGGCGAAAAGAGAGGTAGGGCAATGCGTATTTTTTTTAAGCTGCCAGACTGGTTAATTACCTCCACCTCACAGAATACTGCATACAAACCCCTTGGTGTTGCTGATCTTCATGGCCGGTGGTGATTGCTTTCCATCATGTGACCCATATGCTCGTTTGCCCCCCTCTCATATAAAAAAATCCCTATCACATAACAACAACAGGTATATAAATTTATTTACAGACAAGTATACGAAGGTGAGCTTATCTCTTCAAGAGATCTAATCCAGCCAGCCCTGTAGGGTTGCACTGTAGTGCATAAAAAAAAAATTACATGGCTGGGAGTCAAGCAAGCTATTATCTGTGATAGATTTGTCCGTAAATGTCTCGAATAGGTAATGTTTTATATAAACAGTGCTTTTATTTTAAAAATATTTATTTTAAAAAGAAATGTTATCAAAGATACTCTCAAATAAATTTATATTGCGTTAATATGGCTACGGTAACCACTTCACATCAGGCGGGCCGTATGCTTGTCTGTCACCCGACGTAGTATAATAAAAAAAATGAATAAATGCTTAAACTTGGGGGAGAGGACGAGGTTAGGGAGGAAATGGAAAAGAAAAATGAACAGAATATCTGGAATAGGCACGAACTGTTACTAATTTAAAATCAACGTTCTTAAAGTTAGATGTGAAATTTGTACGGTATACACACAAGCGAAGACGCGGCGCGGAAACTAATTGCTTAGCTATAGGTGAAGGGAACATCTTTAGCTATTGGTTTACTCATCTAAAGGGCATATCAAGACTCGACACGAACATAAGCTGCTATGTTTCTCACGATTGTCAAGTATTTTGTACTTTAAAAACTAGAAATATCATCATCATCGTCAGCCTGTATCTATCCACTGCTGGATTTTTTTTTTATATACTACGTCGGGTCGCAGTCAAGCATACGGCCCGCCTGATGTGAGCGGTTACCGTAGCCTTAATAACGCTCGCAACATAAAATATCGCTCGCGCGCCACCACCCCCGCTACCATCGCAGCATCTCCTTCCTTTCTGGTGACCTCACTCACTCGCAGGAACACAACAGCCCTCAAGGGAACAGTTATTTGGCTGCGGTATTCTGTGAGGTGGAGGTACATTCCCCAGTCGGGTAGCATACTATTTTATTACGCTCCCTACCTCTCTTTTCGCCAGAGCTTTATTTGTCAGTCAGCAGGGTACACCGCGTGCAGGTGAAGTTGACTTTGGTTCAAAGATGTTGATGAACCTCTGACACCCCAAAAATTCTTTCCTAATGCCTTCTACCATATAATATCTTCCGCTTTCCACATCCAGCCGTTGCCATCCTTCAAGTGAAGCGTGAAGAAGCATCTTGTAGGCCAGCATGGCAGCGTCAACTGACAAGACATCAAGGTCTCTTGTCCGTTGCCGATGCGATTGGGGCTCCTCTTTTCGCTTACCATCAGGCGAAGCGAAGCCAATATGCTGAGCTAATATAAAAACAAAACATTTTGTAAAATACTAGCTGCTTCTCGCGTCTTCGCCTATGAATTCAATTATTTAATATTTTTTCCCCCATAAGAATAGTATGTTTTTCCAGGATAAAAAGTCACGTATGTTAAAATTCATGTCAATTCATCGATTCCTTTCGCCTTGAAAAAAGAAACAAACATACCTACTATCGCATTTATAATATCACTATTAATATTATTACTTTACCTAGTATGAAAGATGTGTAAATAAATCCATACATCCATGTATAATAAACTCATAGATTTTCTGTGTTGATACTTCAAAATTATTTACAAAAATGTACTGTGAGATTTGAGGATTAAATTATATAACAAAAAAGAAAATTCAAATTTTTGCCTATTTGTTTATTCAGTTTTCGCATATCATAAACAACTATATATGTCACAGAATCTAATATTCAAATAGCACCATGCTGCTCGCGCCTTGCTGCCGCCCGCCCTGCAGTGCGCGAGTCGATATCCATAAATATACATATTTTCTAAACAAAACATGTTAAATAAGGAAATTCAACATGTGCTTAGCCAAGAATTATTATTTATGTAATAACATTCATGTTAACAGGCAGTTTTAAAAGATAAAATAATAAAACAAACATCAGTTACCGACAATATTAAATACATAGTGCGCGCCCTACAATTTTGGCGCACCTGGCGATTCCTCTGCTCTATGGTTAATCATTAACTCTATCACGACTTCCTGGGCTAGAATGTAGCAAATCGACAATTGCAATTGACTTACGATAACTATAAATAGAACCTTGGTACTACAAAAATATCTATCATTCCATTCTAATAGCCATGCGATTCATCTTCAGGTGTACAACCGAAACCTTGTAATTAATAACTAGCTACGAACAATACCACATAAAAACGAGCTATTATTTATTGCTATATTACCAATAATTATAAACATTAATCTTACAATAGCCGTTTATTCCCGTAAAATGACATTTCAATACATACTCGTGACAAATCACCGTTACAACATTTAGCAATTCGCAAATATTTGTTCTGCATGTTACAATGATTCACTGTAACTTAGATTTTATCACCTCTGAACTGATGTCGAAGTATGATGAAAGAAAATAAAAAAAAACCCCGTCAAGTGCGAGTCGACCTAGACCAAGGGTTCCGTATCAATAGAAGTTATAAACAACATTCTGTACATTACTTGAAACCTTACTAATTTGATTTAGATTTATTGGTGACCGTGGATGTTTTGATTTCCTTGCATGTGTCAAAATATAGAGCAACAAATTGCCAACCAACCTACGCACGCAACCAAAAGATGTACTTTTGGTTGCGTAGCGGTTGCTGTACTTGCAAATGTGTGAAATTGATTTTTCTACAGCTTCAAGGAATTGCCGACCTAAGTATTTAATACTAATTTCATATTAATAAATCCACGCGTCCCTAAGAAAAAATGTCTTGACTGACTAACAGACATCAAATGACATTATTTTATATGGATTCAATATTTCCTTTAGTAATACGGAACCCTAAAGCAAGCGAAGATTCGATAAGTAACATTTTTGACATAACTTAACGCTCTTTGTGCCACTGACACACGGACTGACATTATTGAACTTTGAAAAATTATTGAATAATATTTTTTCATTTTTTTTCATCATCATCATCATCATCATCAGCCTGTTTATAGATATAGAGCAACAAATTGCCAACCAACCTACGCACGCAATCGAAAGCATTGGGGAAGGCTTATATCCAGCAGTGGACAGCCACTGCTGGATATAAGCCTTCCCCAATGCTTTCCACCAAATACGATCCTCCGCCTTCCGCATCCAGCAGCTTCCAGCCGCTTTCTTAAGGTCATCGGACCATCTAGAAGGAGGGCGTCCAACGCTTCGTCGTCCTACGCGCGGCCTCCCGTCTCTAATACCTTTCTCCCCCATCTGCCATCACTTACTCGGCAGATATGACCCGCCCATTGCCACTTCAGCTTGCAAACTCGAAAGGCTATGTCGACAACTTTAGTTCTCCGTCGAATTTCTTCGTTCCGGATTCGATCCCTCAGAGAAACCACGAGCACAGCCCTCTCCATCGCTCGCTGCGCAACCTTTAGCCTGTGGACCAGTCCGATGGTCAGTGTCCAAGTCTCTGCACCATAGGTCATTGCAGGGAGGACGCACTGGTTGAAGACTTAACGTTTAGTCTTCAAACATTGGGGTATCTTTGCGGTGAAGATGTGCCGAAGTTTTCCAAAAGCTGCCCAGCCCAATCGAATGCGTCTATCGATCTCTTTGTTGAAGTTACCCCGGCCAAGTTGTATGGAATAGTTTTTTTTTTTTTAATTTTATGAAATTATTACAAATAAATTGAAATAGCGCATTCAGTTAGTACTTATTAGCACCACAGATAATATATTACCTACTATAAGTACAAGGTGAATTCATTATTTCAATATATTTGTTCAATAAAACATATTAAACTAGCTTTCGCCCGCGGCTTCGCTCGCGTGAAATTCGATCATTTTATTATTCAAGCCAAGTCTAACACGCAGCGCAACCACCTTGATGTAGCACCTTTAATTGTACTATATATACAATTATGCAGTTTAGATTTTTTCATACAACATTTTTTTCTCGCTAACTGTCGTTCCCATGGGATTTTTTCAAAATACAGCCATAACTAAAATTTATATTTACTAAGGTATGCATGCATGCTAGATAAGGTATGCATGCATGCTAGATTGAAAACATCTATCTTACGTGATTTAGATTTTTACATACAAAAGTTTTTTCCCGCTAACTCCCGTTTCCATGGGAATTTTGCAATATCCTGTTGCAACTAAGCTTTAAGTTTACTAAGGTACCTGCATGCCAAATTTCAAGCGTCTAACTTAAGCGGTTTAGATTTTTCATACAAAAGGATTTTCCCGCTAATTCCCGTTCCCGTGGGAATTTCGGGAATTCCTTTCTTAGTGCACCTCTACGGTACCTAAGCTACGTCCCTTCCAAATTTCAAGTGCCTACGTTTAGCCGTTTAGGCTGTGCGTTGATATGTCAGTCAGTCAGTTTCTCCTTTTATATATTTAGATAAAATTGATGTTACAATAATTATTATATGTGTATATTATTTTATAATCGTACAATTCCAAACACTGGACAAATCTACTACAATTTGGTAACTAACTATGTATGACGTTGACACAAGAATAGTTTTTTTTTTTAATTCTCATAGGATACCAACAAATGCGTACAAAGTCGTGTGCGAAACCAAATACATGTAAAAATGAATGGTTCCTATAGGCGTTCTGACTGTGAAGTATGTGTATGAGATGAGTATGTGTACTTAATAATTCCATGGATGTATGACGCTAACTTCTTCTGTTCCTTGTTCCAGGCCCCATGAAGCGGCTGTCATGCGCATAGCGGCACTGATTGCACTCGTGCAGGTATGTTTATACAACCTATTTATTTACGTAGTTAATTGATTCAGGTGTTATTTTGCGGAAGTCGAATTTATAGGCAATCTGATCTACACTACTTTGCGTGCTTCCGCCATCAAATTGGTGGCGGAAGGACGCAAAAGGAATGGGCAATTTGATCTACAAAGTACGTCAAGTCATCAACCCATAATCAACCCACTGTTAGGAGACGAGTCTCCCCTCAATTGAAGGGGTTTCAGAGCATACTTCACCACGCTACTCAATTACGGGTTGACGGAGGCCAGTTTTTTCAAGTCGTCCTAAGGCCGCTGACTTGGCTGAACATCTATCATCTAATGACAACAGCCGGGATTGACGGCTTAACGTGCCCTCCGAAGCATGAAGGAAATCGAGATAAATAAACCCATCCATGGACAGGCTACGGTCGACGTTCCTTAACTTGCGTGTTCGATTAGACTGACTCGTGGCAATACCTGCTGCGAAAGTGGCGCCTCTTTCGACTAAATATCGTATCGTAGCGTAAAATATAAATACCAAAAAATCTATGCTTAGTTTGTTACCACAAAGTAATTTTACATCATAATACTACCACTCAAAATGTTTCGTTTTAGAAGTGATAGCGAAAAGTGCTAAGAACAACTGTTTTTTGGTGGAAAAACAAGGACAGGCAAATTCTGTTATAGTTTGTTGTACTATGTGACTAAGTATTTATTGTTGTCTAATCTTTAGCCTAAAATCATGTCATCACCCTGCAGAAGGCATAAACCTAAAACTTCTTGATCCGTATCTTAACATATTACTTACTAAAACATTTTCCACGTACATTTGCGTAACCGTAGAATCTAAACTTTTGTCATTGTCAAAATGAACACATCCATCACGTCATGATGTAATACAGTAACCCATAGGTTACTAGAAGCCTTCGAATATCAATAAATTTGTAATGGATCTTCGTTGGTTACTGAGAAAAAACAACTGGATTGCTCAAGAATTGTATTTATTTTAAATGTTGCGTAACTTTTCAAAGTCAACGTAACATTTTAATACGAGCTTCCATTGCATATTACACACAGAACATGTAATAGATACCTATACCCAGTTACATAGATATTTAAACTGATATGACATAAATATTTTTTTTTTTTTTAATATACACAGAACTATCTAGTCCCAAATTAAGCGTAAAGCTTGTATTATGAGTACTTGACAACTGATAAATGTACTTAAATACATTTTTTTTTTTGTAAATACATACTTATATTACATAGAAAGCACCCAGAACAAGTCCCTGCTGTTATCGTTATATAACTGACGTTAAATTAGTGTCATCTGGGCGGCTAGACAAAACTGATCTCCGTCAACCCCCAGTTGAACAGCGTTATAGAGTACGCTCTAAATTCAATCGATTGAGGGGACCAATGACATATTTATTCCAGCAGTAGGATAAATATATGTTGACTCAGAATCAATATAGAATATTATATAATTTACTTACTATTACTATTTCGAAATACGAATAGCGCCGGTGTGTAGTATTATTACTTTGAATAAATAAATAAAAGAAAAATATTTCTGGACAAATTCCACACGGCCATCTAGTCCCAAACAAAGCAAATTAGTACTATGGGTATGGGTACCTACTAGATAACTGATATAATACTTAAATACATTTCTTTTGTAAATACATACTTATAATACATAGAAAACATGTCTGTCTGTTTGTTTTGGTCTGGGTAGACCAAGACAAACAGACATGTTCATGCACACAAATGTTTGTCTTGTTTGGATCGAACCCGCGATCTCGGAGTCAAAGTGGCCTTTGCTAACCATTCGACCACCGAGCACGTCATTATGTTACGTATTTCCGCCAAGGAGATTCTTCCATTATCAAATATTTTACCTTAACCCTGGGTTTGGCAGGCTATTGCCAAACACGTCGAAGTGGCTCCATTGAGAATTTAATTGCAATTTAACTAGGAATGTTAACAAACATTGTCACAGAACAAAGTGCAATTTTTCACAACGCTCAATGGTTGGCAACCGTATGCGGTACGTGAGAGAGGAAAAATATTACATTGTTTGTTGCGAACAATATATTATAGATATCATTATAATTATACGCCGTCGGTCTGATCTCGGCACAGCCGCTTCGATAAATAAAGTTGTCTTACCACATCGTGTTACAGTTTTGCTTTATCTTCATTGATCTTCAACTAACTTTCCGCCATTCGCCATCTCGCTGTTCGTTTTGTATCTATAACAGTCAACTAACTGATCCAGTGATCTATCAACGCATAGCTCAAAACGCTGACCGCATCGAGTTGACATTTGACATACAGGTGACAATTACAACGTAGGCGTTAACACGTTGATAGCAGCATTATTTTTTTATTTTTTCTATTCCTGCGGTAAGAGACGTTTAAGACCTCGTATGAAAACTTCCGCCACCTAGGTAGGATTTAAACCCACGACCTCTCGATGACCGGTCGAGTGTTCTTCCAACTGAGTTACCAGGAAGGTTTGTGATGGTGACGAATTTTTGCATTTGATATCTTACTGCTGTCAAGTGGCGGTGTGGCGCCATCTACGTACTAAGTATTACAATAAGCCTGTTATACCTTATTCAGTAGGGTAATACTTAATAGGTTATATCCATCGTTGCAGATGAAGTTCGGCTATTTTTTGACAACACCAAACTTATTAAACAATTATTATTTAAATAGTTTAAGTTTAAATAAAAATATTTATAATATTCAGGCAAATGGCCGAAATCAACTATTTTAATAATAGTTAGTAGGACTTATTTGTTTTATTTTAAAAACATGTTTTAATCTAAATATTCCGCTGTAGCTGTCGCTAGCTACAGCTGTTTCAGACGATGCCATCAACACCCTCTCGGCGGCGGAGTTGAACTTCGAACTCTCCGGTGACAATGCCCTCTCGCCGTTTTTCGAAGCCAGCGCAGAAGAACCCGGGGTCACCTTTATTAGAGGCTCGAGGGCTGCAGACTCTCCGCTTTCACCCGACATAGACGTGCAGTGTTCTGCCGACTTCATAGACGTGACTGTTGAATTTCCTGATGTCTACGATGGTATTATTTACAGCAAGGGGCATCTAAATGATGCGAAATGCAAGTAAGTTATCTGTTTTTTTCTAGACCGTTCTAATCATACTTATATTCTTTTGATATAATGTGTTTTGATCGAATAATTTTGGGGTGTACGCGGCTCAGTATGATTTTTAGATCCAAAGCCAAACTCACTTGCATTGCACGTGGTGCAACCTGCAGGCTAACGAAAGAGGCTTTATAAAAAGATAGGTAGAATACAGCGTATCTGTAAGCTATTCGGCAGGGAAAGTACCTCCATTTCACAGAATACCGCAGCCAAATTCACTTGAGAGTTCTTGTATTCCTACGAGTGAGCGAAGTCACCAAAGTTTCTACCGTCCGTCCTGAACCGTTCTAAACTAAGTAACCGCACCTTTGTCTCTGCCTGCTAAGCTTATTACTATTAGCGTTAATTTAAGGTGAAGTTACATTTTCGCAATCAAAATATCCGATCGTAATTCAGGTTATAAACCACTTAGTTGATTGATGAAACACAACTGTCCACAGAGAGGCTGTAGAATATGCCGAGAGTCTTATGTAGTTTATGTTTAATAATGTATTTTTATATTAATTATTCTAATTATAATAATTGTATGTTTTTATTTACGTATTATTTAATGTATAATTTCAATATTTGGACAATATTGCGCGAATTGTATATTTCTATAAGGATCAATATAAATAAAGTCTCAGATTATTTGATTCACAACCCTGCATTTAGGGCTATCAACTAATCTCGTCTTTTGTAGCCTTTCCTTATGTAGGCGTCCAGTACATCGCATTTTCTTTATAAATCATGCTATAAGATTATCTTATTTACTCTTTCCAGATACGTATCGCTAGGAGGAAGCCAGTCGCGGTACTCTTTCCGAGTACCTCTGAATGGTTGCGGTTCCCGTCCCCTCTGCAATGCTTGCGGCACCATCGACAACGTGCTCGTCTTTCAGGCTGACGACTTTATTCAAGGACCTCTGGACTTCGCCCGAAAGGTATGTAATAAATAAAACAGAAGACTAAGTGGCTGATCAATCATGCAGGTAGATATTACGACAACGTAGGCAAACACTATGAAAAAAAGAGAATAGAGGCACTAAAAATGAAACTAAGACTTTTACTATCTAGCAGTGTAGAAATCATGAAGAAACGGAATCGCTTTGCATAAGCTAGACATAACATACTGTATAATGTAAATAATCTTTATTTCATAGAATATCTTGCGTATATAAGTCTTAAATCATTTCATTATTACCTTGTCATATGCAACATTCGTATTACATGGTTCATCCATAGTATCATATTTAAAAATCATATCTTATCTGAATTACTGCTCAATTCAATCCTACAAATATAAATGCGAGTTTGTGACGATATCTGCATTCGTAGATGTATGGATGTTTGTTATTCTTTCACGGACAAACGTCTGAACCGATCTAATTATAATTTTGCAACTTTCGTCAACCTTTAGTCATCCTACTGCTGAGAGTGGACACCTGTACCACTCAATCAAATGGGTTTAGAGCATACTCCACCACACTGCTCAACTGCGGCTCGGCGTGTGTTTTCAAAACTGCCGTAAGACCACTGCCTTAGCTTAACTACTGCTGTCATTTAAATGGCAACACCCGGAACCAATGGCTTAACGTACTCTCGAAAGTACGGACGACCACAAGATAAATGAACTCATCCATTCCCATACAACCAAATCCGGTCGTGGTGACTAAAATTTCGGTAACAAAATAATCGACTGGTTGCAATGTCGTAATTGTTACTACGCTTTGTGCCTGCGTGAGGTTTAGCCTCAAAATATTGTAACAGAGTATACACTTCGCGACTTAAATGTGTGAGCCTAACTTTTGATAACAATGTTTCGTAAATATATCCACACTGTTACTACGTTATGATATCAAGAACAAAACTACCCAAAAGTGTTTATACTGTGACTACATTTTTGTTCCTAGAATGTTACTAAACTTTGTGTATAAAGAGATACAAGTAAATGTGCACATTAATTAACTTAGTTTTGTAACATAGTCGAAACTAGTACACAGTTCTAGAATATTCGATACCTATTAAAAAAGTTCAGTATGTTCTCAAACATTTTATCTGATAATTGAGTGCTAGTACATATTAACAATTAACAGTATGAGTAAACCTTTTAGACATACAACTACTTATTACCGACGACTCCACGCAGTTAAAGAAAAGGAGCTTCATTCAGCTCAAAGGAGGAAAGAGAATCATGTAACTCCGACATCTTCACTTTACATCTACACTTCGTACTATCTTTCGTCTTTGCACACCTTTAATGTAATAATAATCTAATGTGGGGATATTTCACACAGGGCCATCTGATCCCAAATTAAGCTTGTAGTAAACTTGTGCTATGGGTAACAGCCAGCTGATATATTTACAAATATAAATACATACCGTAATAGATAATTTACATCCAGACACAAGGCAAATACAAATGCTCACCACGTAAATGTTTGCCTTGGGTGGGAACCGAACCCACAACCGCGAGCTTCGCAGGCAGGTGCACTACCTACTAGGCTACGGAGCCGACAAAATGTTTTTGTTTTATATGAGAGCGGGGCAAGCATATTAATGCATAAGCATGCAAGCAGAGCATGTGGGTCACCTGATGGAAAGCAATCACCACCGCCCATAGAAATCAGCCCATGTCGTATTTATTTGGGAATACCGCTGGAGGAAGTTGATTCCACAACTTCACAGTTCGTAGTAGAAAATGTCTTAAAAAGCGTACTGTAGTCGATCGCCAAATATCGAGATGATGAGGATGGAATTTTAATTTATGGCGAGTTGTACGATAGTGAAACTCAGCGGCAGGTATCAATTCAAATAGCTTATCCGAGCACTCCCCGTTGTATAATTTATATAGAACGCAAAGAGATGCAACATCTCTGCGTGTAGAGAGAGACTCCAGCCGATCAGAAATCATTGGGTCACCGACGATTCGAACAGCTCTTCGTTGTATGCGGTCAAAAGGAGCAAAGTGGGGCGCACCAGCCCAGAGATGTGAACAGTATTCCATATGAGGCCTAACTTGGACTTTACACAGTTGAAGGCGATGTTGTGGTGTAAAATACCGCCTGGCTTTACAGATGATGCTAATTTTCCTAGAGGCCAATTTGGCTTTGCACTCCAAGTGACCACGGAACTGAACATCACTCGATATGTCAACACCCAAGATACCAATGCTGGAGCTAATAGTAAGGGGAGTACCTTCCAATCTGGGAGATACGTCAAATGGGGACATTTTTGAGGTAAACGCACAAACTTGTGTCTTTGAGGGATTCAGCTGGACTAAGTTCAGTCTACACCAGTCAGAGACGTGTCCAAGAGACGTCTCAATCTCAGACACAAGTTTTGGTCGGTACTCATCGACGCAATCCCGAGAAACATTGCATAGACTCTATTTTGCGTCCAAGGTACTGTCATCTGCATAGCAATGGATGCTGCATACATGCAGCAAGTCATTGATATGCAGAAGAAACAATGTGGGGGACAATACGCAGCCTTGTGGCACACCAGCGTTCAGGGGTAATGGATCCGAACGTGCACCGTCAACCTCAACTTTAATGATCCACCCAGTGAGAAAGCTGGCAATCCATGTGCAGTCTCTCGGGAAACCCGAAAGAAGGAAGCTTGGATAGTAGTGCCTTATGCCACACCCGATCAAAGGCTTTTGCTATGTCTAGGCTAGCAGCCAAAGCCTCGCCCTTGCTTTCTACTGTCTTCGGCAAACGGTGAGTCAAAAATACCAGAAAATCAGCAGCCGAAACCTTGGCGAAAGCCATATTGGCGATCATTAATCTGAATTATTGTGATTATTAATGTGAACTAATACTGTTCTGTTTAACTTATTTTCTAATATCATAATATTAGAAAATAAGTTACAGGTCGAGTACAGAATTTATCAATCTATCTACGCTCATGGTCAGTCACTTGCCGAATCTGCATGACGACAGCATATAGATAGGTACTTGGATACATGTTGGGAACCACTGACATCGGATTATTCCGTCGGCCATAATAAATTTTGTTACTGAATTGAGCAATAA
The DNA here is from genome assembly GCA_937001555.2 of Hypsopygia costalis. Classification (NCBI taxonomy): domain Eukaryota; kingdom Metazoa; phylum Arthropoda; class Insecta; order Lepidoptera; family Pyralidae; genus Hypsopygia; species Hypsopygia costalis. The sequence continues at coordinate 13,357,224 of OW443344.2, forward strand.
GTACACTTTGTGTCGACTTAGTAACTGAACATTGTGATAGCCTTACGAAATCAATTAAATTGAAATCAAAACAAAATAAATGCATGTTTTTGCAAAAATTATTGTATCCTAAAATAAATATTAGATCTAAATAATTTAATCTCTCTAATTAGCAATAATAACACCTTTGGAATATTAATTTTTATTATCACTAAATTAACAAAAAAGTAAATGTTTTTTCTTAAGTCTTTATAAATCGCCGGCGCCTTTATTATTTGGAATTATATTCCAAATTCCCTCGACAAACGAACTTGCGCATTTTGTAATTAACTATAATGAATTTAAAATTTACCGTAACAAACAATGAATAATTATACTAACTTGTAATGGCCGATGACTTTGACATAAAAGTAAAATGATGAAAGAAGATTTAAGTTGCATTAAACGTTCAATCATTCAATTATCGTTCATTCAAAACTGTAACAATCTGTTAACAATGTTACTATAATTTTACGAAACATCTTTTCTAAAATGTAACCACTTTTATGTTTCTTAAATTCCCCACTTTTTGTCGAGGTGTCAAAACAAGGTAGACACAGCTACTATTTTTGTTACCTGTGTAGTAACATCAAAAAGTAACAGTTTCTACACTACAACTGAAATGGTTGTATGGGTTGACAGGTTACAATCAACATTGCTTAACTTACACGAGCAACGACGCCTTCGAGCTCTTCGAAATTTGCCATACATATCCAATATATTCTGGTCAATCCAGAATATATTCTATATGTATGGCAAATTTCGAATATATTACATATAGAATATATTCTGGATTGACACATACTTTTTATCCAAATACTCAGAGCGAAAACATAATTTCTAATTCCAGGTTTCATGTGCAACCACATCCCTAGAGGTGTCGACAGGCGTTGGCACTAGAGAAGAGACGCATACCCTCAAGCTGAAGCCTTTCATGGTAGATATGCTGGATGTGGTAGCTGTCCAAGGTCCCGCTGGAGGCGTTGAATGCTGGATGGATATACAGAAGGGAGTGTTCCCCAATGTAAGCCCCAAATTGATTTATTATCATAAAACCTCTACCTTTTTCAAATCACTTTTTGACGAGCTCGGTGGTCGAATGGCTAGCAATGGCTCCGAGGTCACGTTTCGATCCTCGCACAAGACAAATATTTATGTGCATGAACATGCCTGTTTGTCTTGGTCTCGGGGTTTTCTATGTATTATATGTACATATTTAAAAAATGTATTCAAGTATTATAGCAGTTATTTAGTACCCATAGTAGCTTCGCTTAGTTTGGGACTAGATGGCGGTGTACTATATGTACAAAATTTTTTTTTTTTATATCGGAAACAATTGTAAATGTTGTTCTCTGGCGAAAAGAGTCATAGCGTATTTTTTAAGTTGCCCGACTATGGAAGTATCTCTACCTCACAGAATAAAGTTGAATGATAATTCCCTTGGGGGTTGTCGTATTCCTGCGAGTGAGTGAGGTCATCAGAAAGAAATGAAGGAGTATAGACTAGCAACAGATCGGCAACCCCTTGGTGTTGCTGATCTCCAGAGGCGGTGGCAATTGCTTTCCATCAGGTGACCCATATGCTCATTTGGCCCCTCATTACTCCTATGGCTCTATATATTTGCCCCCTCTTGCTCATGTATAAAAAAAAACTAGCGTGTATGCTGAAAATGATACAAACATAGCTTTACTGTTCTTTTTTTACTATGATTAAGAAAGATCATTCCTATAATTATCTATTCAATTTGATAGTGAATTGTGCCATAGATTCTGACATGGTCACGTTTCGCGAACGCGACATTATACGATATGCCGAAAGATAGTCATAAATTTGTTTTATATAATGTGTATACTTCTGCTTTCAGACGACTCCACTTAAGGATTCCATTAAGATTGGAGAGTATTTAACTATTCTCGTATATTTGAAAGACGTCAGGAACCAATTCAACCTGAAGATACATGACTGCTGGGCTTATGATACTGACAATTACGATAATCCCAAAACAAATAGGCTTCAATTAACAGACAAAGAAGGTTGCCCCAAGTAAGTATTGATAAGTTTACTAATACTCGACATTGGCTTGATAATCACTGTAAAGATTTGACAGTTTCACAATACATCGCCCTACAAAAAGCTAGGTTTATGTTACCACCGATGAGTCTTCTATGTAGCGAGGATTAGCAATGGCAAAGACCAAAAGACGATGAACAGGGAAGTTAATTGCCGACCTGTAGGTAAAATTAAGGATACCTTAGAATTCGAGTCGAATTTAATTAGAAGGAATTGATTGAAAAAGAAGGAAGCTAAGAAGGTTGGGAATTTGACTTCCCTAAATTTCATTCAGATGACTTTGTGACTAGAAACGCATCGCAGACAGATTGAGTGACAATCTGATAAAGACTGCACGGTAACTATTCATTTGTCCGCTCATGAAGTTTCGTCAAAATTTTCAACAACGTTTGAAGGCACAAATTATTGTTATTCATGGTCAATAGTAAAATGCGTAATAAAAAGAATTTAGCCGTATTTAGTCATAGATGCCATCTTAAAATGCCCTATCCGTAGTCACTAACATCCACTCAGCCCAAAAACATCCACTACTGAATATAAGCCTCCTCGATGATAAACTTTCATCTATCATCGAGGAGGGATATATTCAGTAATGGATGTTTTTGGCTGAAATTAAAATTATGATGACATTTTGATGTTCAGTATTTACACATTTTTCATATTATCTACCGTTCAATGTTTGTTTTTTATTACTTAGAGTTGCCTAAAAAGACAATCTCGACTTTGTCCACCTAGAATATAACTTGATTTGTGAGAATTGTAATAAAGCAAAGTTGCAATCATTAAGTTCTGAATTGTATAAGGAGCTGAATGTTTATTCAAGCGGAAAGGGTATTTTTATTGAACCAATATTTTATATCTTTAATTAACTTCATATGAAACGATATTTTTATACCACCGCTACTATATTACTGGGATTGGGAATTTCTGGAATGGCGACCGCGAACAGGAAAATGCAGAGCAGGACGACCCCCCCACTAGACAAACAGACGGATCGCAGGGAGTCGATTGCTGAAGTCTATGGGGGAAACTGCCTATGACGAGCCCGGTAGCCGAATGGCTAGCAATGGCTACTTTGACTCCGTGGTCGCGAGTTCGTTCCCCGCACAAGACAAACATTTGTGTGCATGTTTGTATTGGTCTGGGTATTTTCTATATATGACTAGCTGACCCGGCAAACGTTGTTTTGCCAGATAAATTTAGGGGTTGATGGTAGAAGGGTGAAAATATATTTTTCAATGCTAATGATAATAAAATATAATTAATAAAAATTGTCAATAAAATAAAATAAAAATATTTAGGGGGGAGGGGCGGTCACCGTTATCATTTAGAGGTATAAAAAATAGACGTTGGCCGATTCTCCGACCTACCCGATATGCACACAAAATTTCATAAAAATTGGTCCAGCCGTTTCGGAGGAGTTTGGTAACAAACACCGCGACACGAGAATTTTATATATTAGATAATATCAGTTCTCTAGTACCCATAGCTTAAATAAACTTTTCCCTTAATTTGGGACTAGATGGCGCTGTGTACATTGTCCAGAAATATTTTTTATTTATTACTATTATGGGGGAGGCCTATGTTCAACAGATTAAGGCGTCTCTTCCAATAAACTTTAGACGTCCTTTGGCTGAAGTGAAATGACTATTCTAAGTACTACCTATAATCTTATTAATCCAAAATTTTGATCCATCCTCAGAAAAAAGAAATTTATAGACGTTTTCCAAAAGTCGACAAACACAGGGAAGAGTGGTGCCACCTTAATAGCTTACAGTAAAGTCAGCGCTTTCCGCTTCCCTGAAACTGACCAAGTTTATCTCACATGTAACGTCGAAGTAAGTATGCAACCAAAAATTTTATAGCGATCGACCTGGCGATCGATATAGTTCTAATTTAATTTAGTTTATAATCAGTATTATTTAATCTCATACTGAAATTTACACATTAAAAAACTAAACACAGTATCTTAATGACAGTCTTTATGCACAAGCTATCAAAATAAATTTAAAAAGTTATTTTATCTAATCTTATACTGAAAATTACACATTAAAAAACTAAACACAGTATCTTAATGACAGTCTTTACGCACAAGCTATCAAAATAAATTTAAAAAGTTATTTTTCGATACAGCTCTTTTATGGACAACTGTATCATAAAATAACTTTTTTACCATTTCGATACAGCTTCCGCCCTGGATACTGGTATTTTAAACAGGTTGCAATGCAAATACATTGCAATTATGCAAAATTTTTCTACATAATCTGTGAACGCGGCGCCGCGCGGCGCGTCGCGCATGCGCACTACGCATGCTCGATCTGCAAATGGATTTATAAGTAAGAATTATAGCTGTTAAATTAACTTCATGGTTGTATTTAAAATATTATTATCATATATTTCATGAGATTAGATAAAGTAGTGTATGAAACTGCACATAATTAGGTATTAAAATACTCGTGTGGTCTATTATAACATTCGCCTTCGGCTCATGTTATAAACTCAGACTCGTATTTTAATAACCCTTATTATGCAACAGTTTCATAAACTACAATTAATAAATGGATGCTTATTCTAAAAAAAATATATAGTAATTAAGTTAAGAATAAGGTATATACTAGGCGACAAATATATGGAACGATTATTACGGAATATGATGCGAGACATCTACGTAATGTATACTGGGATCCGTAGACAGAGAGAACTGTAGACAAATAGATGAATATTATTTCCTAGTAAAGTTTTAAATTCTAAATAAAGTTTATTTAAAATAAAATTTCATACATAAAAATGTTGATTGGGAATTAATAAAAAAGAATAAGGAATAAATAAAAGACCAATTGTAAACTAGTAGCTTACACCATCATCATTTAAGGAAATGTGATAGATTGATATGAATTATTGTTACGCGGCAAGTGCTGTTTCTTTCAAATAAATTACAATACGGCCCGAAACTGTTTCGTCACCCTTTATTGAAAAATGTTTGCGCTATTGTCCCTAACATAGACTTGTAACATTTTATAGACTCCTGGAAAACATGAGAGTTTTCCAGGAGTCTATAAAATGTTACAAGTCTATGCCCTAACATAGACTTGTAACATTTAATTTAGTTTGCGCTATTGTCCCTAGACAATAGCGCAAACTAAATTAAAACATTTTTCGGGCCACACTAGTCAGTGCTTATAGAAATATCGCCTATAGATTATAAGAATATAGAAATAGATAATAGATTGCAATGATTACTTTTGTGTACCGATAATGACTTGTACTGTTATACTTCCAATAGGTATTCTCGCGTGTTCATTGCTCATGACACCTTGAAATGACACAACCTGGGTGTCATGGGGAATCCCTATTGACACCTCCGAGGATTAGTAATGTAGCAAGCATATAGGGAGGCATTTTGTCGCTTAGTGTGCCAGAGGTTTTAAAATCAAATGAGTGAGCCAAACCAAGTGGTTTTCTGTCATAAAAACCATGGGAGTGGTTATCCATTATGTCCGTCACTGCTTCAGCGTTTTGATGGGTCAAGTAGTGACCTGAATATTTCAGACGTATCCTGTTTGAACTGTTTTAAAATGATTTCAATGTACACGTTATAGATAAAAATAGTGATGAGGATTTGATGATGGAAAATAAAAAATCCTAAATATTCAATTTATGTATGCCCATCTTGACATGAAAGTCGCATTGTATGTGTCAACGATAAAACTAAAGAAGCGTAAAAATAAACTTAGGTTTAGCCATAATATAAATACAAAAAAATACGTTTTTGAGATTTCGTTTTAATAATTACATTATTTAATTATTTTCTTCTCCATTTCCAGTTATGCACAAGCAGTTGCGAAGCTAACTGTCAAGGAATTACCACAGAAATCACAGCGACAAGACCACCATTAAGGTGCTACCCAGGCTCTAACGACCCACGTTGTTCGTCACAAACAACGGCTAGCCCTTCATGCTACCCTGGTAGCACAGATCCGAGATGTCCACCAGTAACCACAGGTGGCTCTAACTGTTATCCTGGCAGTACAGACCCTAGATGTCCTCAGCCCTCAACAAACCGTCCTAACTGCTACCCTGGTAGTACAGACCCAAGATGTCCCCAAACAACGACAGGCCGTCCTTCCTGCTATCCCGGTAGCACAGATCCGAGATGTCCTCCAGTAACCACTGGCAGCCTTAACTGTTACCCTGGGAGCACAGATCCCAGGTGTCCACAGCCTACAACGAATCGTCCTAACTGTTACCCTGGTAGCACAGATCCCAGATGTCCTAAACCAACAACGCCTGCGCCTCCAAGATGCTTCCCTGGTAGTACAGATCCACGTTGTCCCAAACCGACAACACCAGCACCGCCTAACTGCTTCCCCGGAAGCACAGACCCTAGATGTCCTAAACCGACTAGTCCAAAGCCTGCATGCTATCCAGGTTCACCTGATCCCAGTTGTCCTCAAGTATCGCGTCCGACAACACTAGCACCACCGACTTATTTACCACCATCTCCAACTGGACCAAAATGCTACCCTGGGTCAACAGATCCAAGATGTCCAACACAGCCTACTACTCCAGCACCACCTAATTGCTATCCTGGTAGTACAGATCCTCGTTGTCCAAAACCAACAACACCGGCACCTCCTAGATGCTTCCCTGGAAGCACTGACCCACGCTGTCCTAAGCCAACAACACCAGCACCTCCTAATTGTTACCCTGGTAGCACAGATCCGCGTTGCCCTAAACCGACAACGGCTGCGCCTCCAAGATGCTTCCCTGGTAGTACAGATCCACGTTGTCCCAAACCGACAACACCAACACCGCCTAACTGCTTCCCCGGAACCACAGACCCCAGATGTCCTAAACCGACAAGTCCAAAGCCTGCGTGCTATCCAGGTTCACCTGATCCAAATTGTCCTCAAGTATCGCGTCCGACAACACTAGCACCACCGACTTACTTACCACCATCTCCAACTGGACCAAAATGCTACCCCGGATCAACAGATCCAAGATGTCCAACACAGCCTACCACTCCAGCACCACCTAATTGCTATCCTGGTAGTACAGATCCTCGTTGTCCAAAGCCAACAACACCGGCACCTCCTAGATGCTTTCCTGGAAGCACTGACCCACGCTGTCCTAAGCCAACAACACCAGCACCTCCTAATTGTTACCCTGGTAGCACAGATCCGCGTTGCCCTACACCGACAACGCCTGCGCCTCCAAGATGCTTCCCTGGTAGTACAGATCCACGTTGTCCCCAACCGACAACACCAGCACCGCCTAACTGCTTCCCCGGAACCACAGACCCCAGATGTCCTAAACCGACAAGTCCAAAGCCTGCGTGCTATCCAGGTTCACCTGATCCAAATTGTCCTCAAGTATCGCGTCCGACAACACTTGCACCACCGACTTACTTACCACCATCTCCGACTGGACCAAAATGCTACCCTGGATCAACAGATCCAAGATGTCCAACACAGCCTACTACTCCAGCACCACCTAATTGCTATCCTGGAAGCACAGATCCTCGTTGTCCAAAACCAACAACACCGGCACCTCCTAGATGCTTCCCTGGAAGCACAGACCCACGCTGTCCTAAGCCAACAACACCAGCACCTCCTAATTGCTACCCTGGTAGCACAGATCCGCGTTGCCCTAAACCAACAACGCCTGCGCCTCCAAGATGCTTCCCTGGTAGTACAGATCCACGTTGTCCCAAACCGACAACACCAGCACCGCCTAACTGCTTCCCCGGAAGCACAGACCCTAGATGTCCTAAACCGACTAGTCCAAAGCCTGCATGCTATCCAGGTTCACCTGATCCCAGTTGTCCTCAAGTATCGCGTCCGACAACACTAGCACCACCGACTTATTTACCACCATCTCCAACTGGACCAAAATGCTACCCTGGGTCAACAGATCCAAGATGTCCAACACAGCCTACTACTCCAGCACCACCTAATTGCTATCCTGGTAGTACAGATCCTCGTTGTCCAAAACCAACAACACCGGCACCTCCTAGATGCTTCCCTGGAAGCACTGACCCACGCTGTCCTAAGCCAACAACACCAGCACCTCCTAATTGTTACCCTGGTAGCACAGATCCGCGTTGCCCTAAACCGACAACGGCTGCGCCTCCAAGATGCTTCCCTGGTAGTACAGATCCACGTTGTCCCAAACCAACAACACCAGCACCGCCTAACTGCTTCCCCGGAACCACAGACCCCAGATGTCCTAAACCGACAAGTCCAAAGCCTGCGTGCTATCCAGGTTCACCTGATCCAAATTGTCCTCAAGTATCGCGTCCGACAACACTAGCACCACCGACTTACTTACCACCATCTCCAACTGGACCAAAATGCTACCCTGGATCAACAGATCCAAGATGTCCAACACAGCCTACCACTCCAGCACCACCTAATTGCTATCCTGGTAGTACAGATCCTCGTTGTCCAAAACCAACAACACCGGCACCTCCTAGATGCTTCCCTGGAAGCACTGACCCACGCTGTCCTAAGCCAACAACACCAGCACCTCCTAATTGTTACCCTGGTAGCACAGATCCGCGTTGCCCTAAGCCGACAACGCCTGCGCCTCCAAGATGCTTCCCTGGTAGTACAGATCCACGTTGTCCCCAACCGACAACACCAGCACCGCCTAACTGCTTCCCCGGAACCACAGACCCCAGATGTCCTAAACCGACAAGTCCAAAGCCTGCGTGCTATCCAGGTTCACCTGATCCAAATTGTCCTCAAGTATCGCGTCCGACAACACTTGCACCACCGACTTACTTACCACCATCTCCGACTGGACCAAAATGCTACCCTGGATCAACAGATCCAAGATGTCCAACACAGCCTACTACTCCAGCACTACCTAATTGCTATCCTGGAAGCACAGATCCTCGTTGTCCAAAACCAACAACACCGGCACCTCCTAGATGCTTCCCTGGAAGCACAGACCCACGCTGTCCTAAGCCAACAACACCAGCACCTCCTAATTGCTACCCTGGTAGCACAGATCCGCGTTGCCCTAAACCAACAACGCCTGCGCCTCCAAGATGCTTCCCTGGTAGTACAGATCCACGTTGTCCCAAACCGACAACACCAGCACCGCCTAACTGCTTCCCCGGAAGCACAGACCCTAGATGTCCTAAACCGACTAGTCCAAAGCCTGCATGCTATCCAGGTTCACCTGATCCCAGTTGTCCTCAAGTATCGCGTCCGACAACACTAACACCACCAACTTACTTACCACCATCTCCAACTGGACCAAAATGCTACCCTGGATCAACAGATCCAAGATGTCCAACACAGCCTACTACTCCAGCACCACCTAATTGCTATCCTGGTAGTACAGATCCTCGTTGCCCAAGACCTACAACACCGGCACCTCCTAGATGCTTCCCTGGTAGCACTGACCCACGCTGTCCTAAGCCAACTACACCAGCACCTCCTAATTGTTACCCTGGTAGCACAGATCCGCGTTGCCCTAAACCGACAACGCCTTCGCCTCCAAGATGCTTCCCTGGTAGTATAGATCCACGTTGTCCCAAACCGACAACACCAGCACCGCCTAACTGCTTCCCCGGAACCACAGACCCCAGATGTCCTAAACCGACAAGTCCAAAGCCTGCGTGCTATCCAGGTTCACCTGATCCCAGTTGTCCTCAAGTATCACGTCCGACAACACTTGCACCACCGACTTACTTACCACCATCTCCGACTGGACCAAAATGCTACCCTGGATCAACAGATCCAAGATGTCCAACACAGCCTACTACTCCAGCACCACCTAATTGCTATCCTGGTAGTACAGATGCTCGTTGTCAAAAACCAACAACACCGGCACCTCCTAGATGCTTCCCTGGTAGCACTGACCCACGCTGTCCGAAGCCAACAACACCAGCACCTCCTAATTGCTACCCTGGTAGCACAGATCCCAGATGTCCCAAACCAACAACGCCTGCGCCTCCAAGATGCTTCCCTGGTAGTACAGATCCACGTTGTCCCAAACCGACAACACCAGCACCGCCTAACTGCTTCCCCGGAAGCACAGACACTAGATGTCCTAAACCGACTAGTCCAAAGCCTGCATGCTATCCAGGTTCACCTGATCCCAGTTGTCCTCAAGTATCGCGTCCGACAACACTAGCACCACCGACTTACTTACCACCATCTCCAACTGGACCAAAATGTTACCCTGGATCAACAGATCCAAGATGTCCAACACAGCCTACTACTCCAGCACCACCTAATTGCTATCCTGGTAGTACAGATGCTCGTTGTCCAAAACCTACAACACCGGCACCTCCTAGGTGCTTCCCCGGAAGCACTGACCCACGTTGTCCAAAACCAACAACACCGGCACCTCCTAATTGTTACCCTGGTAGCACAGATCCGCGTTGCCCTAAACCAACAACGCCGGCACCTCCAAGATGCTTCCCTGGGAGCACAGACCCACGTTGTCCAAAACCAACAACACCAGCACCTCCTAATTGCTACCCTGGTAGCACAGATCCGCGTTGCCCTAAGCCAACAACGCCTGCATCTCCAAGATGCTTCCCTGGTAGTACAGATCCACGTTGTCCCAAACCGACAACACCAGGATCGCCTAACTGCTTCCCCGGAAACACAGACCCTCGATGTCCTAAACCGACAAGTCCAAAGCCTGTGTGCTATCCAGGTTCACCTGATCCGAGTTGTCCTCAAGTATCGCGTCCGACAACACTAGTACCACCGACTTACTTACCACCATCTCCAACTGGACCAAAATGTTATCCTGGATCAACAGATTCAAGATGTCCAACACAACCTACATCTCCAGCACCACCTAACTGCTATCCTGGAAGTACAGATGCTCGTTGTCCAAAACCAACAACGCCGGCACCTCCAAGATGCTTCCCTGGGAGCACAGACCCACGTTGTCCAAAACCAACAACACCAGCACCTCCTAATTGCTACCCTAGTAGTAGAGATCCGCGTTGTCCTAAACCAACAACACCAGCACCTCCTAGATGCTTCCCTGGAAACACAGACCCACGATGTCCTAAGCCAACAACACCTGCACCTCCTAGATGCTTCCCTGGAAGCACAGACCCCAGATGTCCTAAACCAACAAGCCCGAAGCCTGTATGCTATCCTGGTTCACCTGATCCTAACTGTCCCCAAGTTTCGCGTCCGACTACATTAACACCGCCAACTTATTTACCACCTTCAACAACAGGACCAAACTGCTATCCTGGTTCAACAGATACAAGATGTCCAATACGGCCTACCACACCAGCACCGCCTAACTGCTACCCTGGAAGTACCGATTCACGTTGTCCTAAGCCAACAACACCGGCGCCTCCGAGATGCTTCCCTGGAAGCATAGACCCACGCTGTCCAAAATCGTCAACACCAGCTCCTCCTAAGTGCTATCCTGGTAGCACAGATCCACGTTGCCCTAAACCAACAACGCCTGCGCCTCCAAGATGCTTCCCTGGTAGTACAGATCCACGTTGCCCCAAACCGACTACACCAGTACCTCCTAACTGCTTCCCTGGAAGCACAGACCCACGTTGTCCTAAGTCAACAAGCGCAAAGCCAGTGTGCTATCCAGGTTCACCTGATCCGAACTGTCCTCAAGTGTCACGTCCGACTACATTAGCACCACCAACTTATTTACCACCTTCTCCGACAGCACCTAAATGCTATCCGGGATCAACAGACCCTAAATGTCCAACACAGCCTACTACACCAACGGGTCCCAACTGTTATCCTGGAAGCACAGATCCACGTTGCCCTAAACCAACACCAGCACCTCCTAATTGCTATCCTGGTAGTACAGATCTGCGTTGCCCAAAACCAACAACGCCGACGCCTCTAAGGTGTTTCCCTGGTAGCACCGACCTACGCTGCCCACAGCCTACTACACCAGCACCACTCAAGTGCTACCCTGGAAGCACAGATCCGCGTTGCCCTAAACCAACAACGCCTGCTCCTCCAAGATGCTATCCTGGAAGCAAAGACCCACGTTGTCCAAAACCAACAACGCCTGCAACGCCTAACTGTTATTCAGGAAGTACCGATCCAAGGTGCCCTCGGCCAACAAGTCCTAAGCCTGTATGTTACCCTGGTTCGCCAGATCCTGCTTGCCCTCAAATACGCCCTTCAACATTAACACCCCCAACTTACTTACCACCTTCTGAACCGAAATGTTATCCGGGATCAACGGATACTCGTTGTCCAAGTTCCACTACAATAGCTCCTCCCAGATGTTACCCTGGTAGTACGGATTCACGCTGTCCCAGACCAACGACTCCCGCTCCACTTAATTGTTATCCTGGAAGCACTGACCCTAGATGTCCTCAACCAACTACCACAGCCCGCCCCAATTGCTATCCTGGTAGTACAGACCCACGATGCCCTCAAACAACTACCACCTCTGGCCCAAAATGTTATCCTGGAAGTTCCGATCCACGATGCCCTCAACAACAAACGACCACGTCTCGACCAAAGTGCTATTCTGGTAGCACAGATCCCAGATGTCCACAGCTATCCACTACCGCCCGTCCTAATTGCTATCCTGGCAGTACCGACCCCAGATGCCCACAACCAACTACTACCGCTCGTCCTAACTGCTACCCCGGTAACACAGATCCCAGATGTCCACAGCCATCCACTACCGCTCGTCCTAATTGCTATCCTGGTAGTACCGACCCCAGATGCCCGCAGGTACCTACTACCAATCGTCCTAACTGCTATCCTGGTAGCTCTGATCCAAGATGCCCACAACCATCAACAACTCCACGCCCTAACTGTTATCCTGGTAGCACAGATCCAAGATGTCCTCAGACATCTACCAAAAAGCCAGTCTGCTATCCGGGGTCTCCTGACCCCAATTGCCCACAGGTACCGCGACCTACTACGCTTACTCCACCTACCTATTTACCACCATCAACGCCAGGTCCAAGATGCTATCCTGGTAGCACTGACCCCAGATGTCCACAGCCATCCACTACCGCCCGGCCCAATTGCTATCCCGGCAGCACAGATCCTAGATGTCCACAGCCATCGACTACTGCCCGTCCCAACTGCTATCCAGGCAGCACAGATCCCAGATGTCCACAGCCATCCACTACCGCTCGTCCTAATTGCTATCCTGGTAGTACCGACCCCAGATGCCCGCAGGTACCTACTACCAATCGTCCTAACTGCTATCCTGGTAGCTCTGATCCAAGATGCCCACAACCATCAACAACTCCACGCCCTAACTGTTATCCTGGTAGCACAGATCCAAGATGTCCTCAGACATCTACCAAAAAGCCAGTCTGCTATCCGGGGTCTCCTGACCCCAATTGCCCACAAGTACCGCGACCTACTACGCTTACTCCACCTACCTATTTACCACCATCAACGCCAGGACCAAGATGCTATCCTGGTAGCACTGACCCCAGATGTCCACAGCCATCCACTACCGCCCGGCCCAATTGCTATCCCGGCAGCACAGATCCCAGATGTCCACAGCCATCTACTACTGCCCGTCCCAACTGCTATCCAGGCAGCACAGATCCCAGATGTCCACAGCCATCCACTACCGCTCGTCCTAATTGCTATCCTGGTAGTACCGACCCCAGATGCCCGCAGGTAACTACTACCAATCGTCCTAACTGCTATCCTGGTAGCTCTGATCCAAGATGCCCACAACCATCAACAACTCCACGCCCTAACTGTTATCCTGGTAGCACAGATCCAAGATGTCCTCAGACATCTACCAAAAAGCCAGTTTGCTATCCGGGATCTCCTGACCCCAATTGCCCACAGGTACCGCGACCTACTACGCTTACTCCACCTACCTATTTACCACCATCAACGCCAGGTCCAAGATGCTATCCTGGTAGCACTGACCCCAGATGTCCACAGCCATCCACTACCGCCCGGCCCAATTGCTATCCCGGCAGCACAGATCCCAGATGTCCACAGCCATCGACTACTGCCCGTCCCAACTGCTATCCAGGCAGCACAGATCCCAGATGTCCACAGTCACTCACTACAGCCCGTCCTAACTGTTACCCCGGCAGTTCAGACCCCAGATGCCCACAACCAACCACCACCGCACGTCCTAACTGCTATCCTGGTAGCACTGATAAAAGATGTCCACAACCATCGACAACTCCACGCCCTAACTGTTATCCTGGTAGCACAGATCCAAGATGTCCTCAGACATCTACCAAAAAGCCTGTCTGCTATCCGGGGTCTCTTGATCCTAATTGCCCACAGGTATCGCGACCTACTACACTTACTCCGCCTACCTATTTGCCACCAACGACATCTGGACCAAAATGTTATCCAGGCAGCACTGACTCCAGATGCCCACAGCCATCCACAACTACCCGTCCTAACTGCTATCCCGGCAGTACAGATTCCCGGTGCCCACAGCCATCCTCTACCGCCCGTCCTAATTGCTATCCCGGCAGCACGGACCCTAGATGTCCACAATCAACTACTACTGCCCGTCCAAATTGCTATCCCGGTAACACGGATCCTAGATGTCCACAGCCAACTACTACTGCGCGTCCAAACTGCTACCCAGGCAGCACAGACCCCAGATGCCCACAGCCAACCACTACCTCACGTCCTAACTGCTATCCTGGTAGCACAGATCCAAGATGCCCCCAAACATCAACAACTCCTCGCCCCAACTGTTATCCCGGTAGCAGAGATCCAAGATGTCCGCAGACTTCTACTACAAAGCCTGTCTGCTATCCGGGATCTCCTGATCCTAATTGTCCACAGGTATCGCGGCCTACTACGCTTACTCCGCCTACCTATTTGCCACCATCAACGTCTGGACCAAGATGTTATCCCGGTAGCACAAATCCCCGATGTCCACAGCCGTCTTCTACCGCCCGGCCCAACTGCTATCCCGGCAGTACAGATCCCAGATGTCCACAGCCTACCACTACCGCCCCGCCTAATTGCTATCCCGGCAGCACAGACCCCAGATGTCCACAGCCATCTTCTACCGCTCGGCCCAACTGCTATCCCGGCAGTACAGATCCCAGATGTCCACAGCCATCTACTACTGCCCGTCCTAACTGCTATCCTGGTAGCTCTGATCCCAGATGTACACAGCCATCTACCACTGCCCGTCCTAACTGCTATCCCGGTAGCACAGATACCCGTTGCCCACAGCCATCTACTACTGCTCGTCCTAACTGCTATCCTGGCAGTACAGATCCCAGATGTCCACAGCCATCTACTACTGCCCGTCCTAACTGCTATCCTGGTAGCTCTGATCCCAGATGTCCACAGCCATCTACCACTGCCCGTCCTAACTGCTATCCCGGTAGCACAGATCCCCGTTGCCCACAGCCATCTACTACTGCTCGTCCTAACTGCTATCCTGGCAGTACAGATCCCAGATGTCCACAGACAACAACGGAATCGCGACCAAGGTGTTACCCTGGATCAAAGGACCCTAGGTGCCCGAAGCCCGAAACTCCTAGCCCTTGTTATCCAGGATCAATTGATCCCAAGTGTCCTCAGCCATTTAGGCCAAGTAGCACTAATCCACCTGCCACATATTTGCCACCATATCCTGCAGAAAATGAAGTCAAATCACCAAGAACTGGCAGGCTGGCATCAAAGAATGTCGATTATTATGACGAATCACAGTCAGAAATAGGTAAGTCATAAATAGTTATTCAGTGTCAACCCAATATTCTACTGCTGTATGGTATTCTACTGCTGTACTGCTGGATTGCGTTCTCTCTTTAATCGAAAGAGCCTAGTCCAGAGCATACCTACTCCGTCACACTGCTCAACTGCAGGTTAATGAAGGCCAATTTTTCAAACCGCCTAAAACCTCATTTGGCTTAACGACCTGAAAACTCCTTTTTTAAAATATTTAATAAAATGTTTTAACTAGCATTATTATGTAATAATGTCGTTATTAAAAGAAGAATTTACATTAAAAAAGGACGGAAGTTTATTGTCATATGGTTCTTCTTATGGTTCTTATGGTCCTCAAAATTGTGCGTAGTAAGTTACCGAAAGAACAAAATGGTAGGTTTGCTCATAGGAAAATAGTATTGATACTATTCCTTCAACTTAACAGGGTAATTAATTCAACTTTAAGCAGTCAAACATTGTACGAAAATGTCTCTTGTTTTTACACTACGTCGGGTGGCAGACAAGCATACGGCCTGCCTGATGTGAAGCGGTCACCGTAACCGTATTAACACTCGCAACTAATTATCGCTTGCGCACCGCCACCCCTGCTGCCTACGCAGCATCTCCTTCCTTACTGGTGACCTCACTCACTCGCAGGCACAATAACCCTCAAGAGAATTGTTATTTGGCTGCAGTATTCTGTGAGGTGGAGGAACTTCGTTTGTCAGCACTGCGTGCAGGTGAAGTTGGCTTTTGTTCAAAGATGTTCATGAACCCCTTACACCCCATCTCCACGCTCTACTCCTCCTCTTTTTTATAACCGTTGATTAAACTACATACATATTACAACTTCCAGATAACTTCGAATTTGCAAGAACAAAACCCAGATCCAGAAATGCGAGAGACGTCAGCAAAGTCAGTGAAGTCGTCGTGCAAGCGACAGGTGCTTCAGCCGTCGTCTACCTCTCCATAGGATCTGTCATTTTCGTCATGTTGTGCTTGGCTGTAGCCCTATACACATACACTCGCAGAAACATGAAGGCAACACGCCTAGATATTTCAACCAACGAAAAAGCTCAAACTGTATGTTAAATGTACAATAATAATTAGGAACCTACGATAATTCTTGTGATATTATAATTATTATCTAAGCGATACTAGTTAACAGCAAAAATAATGAAAATTATAGATATTTATAACGGTTTTCTTGCCGTATTATGTTAATTATCACTGCCTTTTTAGCTTTATAAATATATTCAGGCGCTAAATAGCATGCCTATTTTATAAATATATATAAAATAGTGCCATAAACATTTTGATGCATCCACTGGAACTAATTATATATGGTCCCTAGTCAAAATGTATGTATTTGTATCCGATTTTTAATATTATAGGACATGAAGTATTATGATAAAAATACTGTTATCAGAGCATACTCGTTTGTGATATTTTTGTAAATATATTTGCCAGTATATAACGTGGCCATTCATTGTATAGAATATGTTTTTTTTATATTGTCTATTTTATTATATCATACATTTTGTGGTGTACATGCGAGTATATAGTAAATAACGTTGAATGTAAGTAACAAATCTTAGTATCTACAACACAAAATGTATAAATGATCATATAAATTGATTTTATTTTGTAAGTAGGATTGCTTTTTCAGTCAATCTAAGTAAAACATTCTATGAATGTCGAAATTATGTTTTATTATACTCATTCCCTTAATTTTCCCCCATTCCGCTAGTCCATATTGATGTCCCCTTAGTGAGGAAAAGTGGATTTTTCCCACCTATTTCTACTGATAATGAATGAAAATTATATTTAATAAATGAAATTTCAGTGTCGAACAAACAAACTTATAAAAATATGTTTGTATGTTCGACACTGAAATGGGTTACTATCAGAAGACCAAGATATCAGAACGACCAAGTAGACATATAGTTCACATCTCAGAAAGACCCTGTGCCCAATATATATACATAAATCGTATATATAATACAGCCTATACATAAATATTTATCTTTGCGCCAAGGTATATAGAAAAAAAATAGTTATTTTATTTGTTCAACAAATGGCGCAAGTCAGTTTTTTCTCAATTCTGCATAGCGTTATCAAATTTAAAAGTTAAAAACCATGGAGGTAATGGATTTTCATACGTTTTTACCTCCTTGACCATCAATTCCCTTGAGGGTTGTTGTGTCCCTGCGAGTGAGTGAGGTCACCATAAAGAAAGAAAGGAAGAAGTATAGGATCGATGACCCCTTGGTGTTGCTGATCTCCATGGGCGGTGGTGATTGCTTTCCATCATGTGACCCACATGCTCGTTTGCCACAATGCTATGTAGTCACAATACTATTATAACTCTTATTACATACGGCATAGGGTACAAAATTAAAAGTGTCGAGGTTGAAGTGCTCTTAGCTGTACGTAACGGATTTTTATAAAACAACGTCCCGAATATTTTAAGAGAATAAGTAACATTTCTCCTGATAATAGGGTGTAGTGTAGAGATTACAAAGCAAGTGTAGTATAAAAATGTATAACTCAGTTGGAAATAGATTTTTTGAGTAAAATAAATAAGAACCATTTTTATATCTAAACATATATTTTATAGCAAGCATTAAGTTGTAGTTGTATAATATTTTTTCCTTTAAAAGTATTTAAGTGGTAATTATCTTTAAAAGAAAAAATCTTATAGAATACAAAAGATATATGTCGTATGTACGAGTATCTTGTAAATCAAAGTCCAACATTATAAAAATATAAAGTCCAACATTCCAAGAAATAAAATATAAAAAAATATTTTTGTAGCAGGTCTCTTAGACCAACAATGCAAACAGTATGATTTCAATCTGTCTGGTACACAAAGGGGAGGGAAAGTAGAGATACATACATTACAATATATACTACACAAATATAATTATCTATCAATAAGCTTCAATCTGATCGGTCCATTTGGAGTATACATCGGGTGAATGTGGTAGTCCATCTTTTCATGATGATACTCCATTTTGAAGGCCTGCACCATCTGTTAAAGAGAAATTTAATATAAATAAAAATCCCGTGTCACGATGTTTGTCCGCGATAAACTCCGAAACTACTAAACCGATTTGAAATTTTGCATATTGTGTACTATTTGGTCCATTGAAACATAGGATAGTTTTTAAGTAACTCATCCCCTAAGTGACTAAAATAAGGGATGACAGTTGTTATGGAAGCCTACGCGGACAAAGTCGCAGATTACCAGGACCCATTATGTAGTATGTTTATAAATTCCTTAAGTGCACATCCTAATAATATTATGAAAATGATAGTTTGCGAAGATGTTTGAGTGTTTATTACTCTTCTAAACTTTTACGCCTAAACGGCTGAACAGATTTAATGAAGTAATTGCAACTGGCAGCCTCGATGCTAACGCAGCATCCCCTCAAAAGATCGCTATTAAATTTGGCAGAATGTAGGAAATGAATTATACAATTTAAAAACATTTACTTAAATAATTATTAGGCACTACTGCGTGGCACTATCGGTAGTGTCATGGAAGATTTTTCTTTCCGAGACCGGTAGTGACATGGGCAAAATTGTCTCTTCTGTGATACGTCTCTCCCGAGATGCCAATAGTATCACTGTATAACAGGAATTGCATCTTCCGTGGCACATGGAAATTGATTAGATGTATGTCGAGCAACTAATCATTTTCATAAATACTCCTACAATTGCAAACTCTTATGCCATTGTTAACTCGAGCACCGCTAAGAAAGGATTTTTGACAATTCCCACTGGGCACCGAATTATAAACTCGCGGGCGCAAGCTAGTTCGTTATAATGTAATAGGTATTTCTTGTAAGTATTCTTGATCTACCTTGACCTTGATCATGAGAAAGATAGGGTGAGGCGATACGAGCGTAATTTTCCACGCTACTGCTTCACCTAGGCTATTCTGTATCTACTCGGCACTACTGAGCCTAGAGAAAAAAGTAAAACTTTGAATGTAAAATTACCTTACAAATCACAATATGTATTTCAAGTTCAGCAAATCTTCTTCCAAGACACATTCTTTTTCCGAAACCAAAAGGCAAAGAGGCGAACGGGTGATGATTCTGCCCGGGAGTTCGCTGAATCCATCGCTCTGGGCAGAATTCTGATGCTTTTGTGAAGTACTCCTCGCTATTGCCCATCACGTAGTGTTGAAAAATTACTTGTGTCTGAAATATTAAGCAATTAAATATTGAGTTTGATTTCTAAAATTAGACGAAAGCAATGATTGTTTATGATGATAAAGTTTGTGTAAAGACCATACACCTGTTGGGGTGTTCTTTGAGCCAATGCCAACCTCACCTGCACGTGGTCACCTGCTTGTTTACTATAATATAGAGACTCTGGAAAAGAGCGTAATTTTAAGATCCATGACAGGGGAAGTACCTCCACCTCACAGAATACCGCAGCCAAATAACAATTCCCTTAAGGATTGTTGTATTCCTGCGAGCGTTAATATTGTATCACATTAGGCGAGTCGTAAGCTTGTCTGTAACCTGACGGCAGCCCGCCAACTCGAAGTCAAAGTCGCCATTGCTAGCCATTCGACCGTCGAGTTCATCCATCTACATATAATATATATATAATACTTACGCCTTTTGGTATGTTGAATCCACAAATTACTGTATCTTTAGTAAGTTGTCTTCCATTGCCAATTACAACGGGATACATTCTGAAAAAAGTTATATAGAAAATAATTAAAAAAAGTAATTTTCTCATTATCACAGCCATAAAATTTTTGAAATGTAAGTGGTTCATCCACATCTATGAACCAAAGCCAACCTCACCTGCTCTGCTGACTGACAAACGAGCGAAAAAAGAAGTAGGGTGAAGCGTATTTTTAAGCTGCCCCAATGGGGAATACCTCCACCTCACAGAAAAGCGCAGCCAAATAACAATCCCCTTGAGAGTTTTTGTGTTCCTGCGAGTGAGTGAGCTTACCAGAAAGAAAGGAATGAGTATAGGCTGGCAACGGATCGGTGACCAGTTGGTGTTGCTGATCTTCATGGGTGGTGATGATTACGTTCCATGACGTGACGTGACGTACATACTCGTTTGCCCCCTTCTCGTTTATGAAAGGGTAATTGATATTTATTTTCACGAGCTCGAGGGTCGAATGTTTAGCAATGACCACTTTGACTCCGAGGTAGCGGGTTCGATTTCCGCATAAGGCAAACATTTGTGTGCATGATCATGTCTGTTTGTCTTGGTCTGGGTGATTTCTATGTATTATAATTTATTAAGAGCCCTATTACATTTGCACGCTGACGAGCTCTCGCGCAGTACTACACCCGCATCGTTTTTTGTAGTAATTTTGAAGTTATATTTATCATTTTTATTGAAATAAGATAATAAATTGACGCTACAAAGTTTTTTCATCATGAAGTAACAATTATTCTCGTATAAATTTTGCTCAATAATATTATCGTTTATACGAGAAATTAACAGTTTACTTAAAGAGATTTTCGAAGTTTTTTTGGCTAAAAGAATGTTTTTTTCTATATTAAATAAATGATATTTCAAAATTCCGAGGCCGCTATGTACTATATATACGACTATATAACAAATAACATTCTATTTTTTTTATTTCATTTGTTTGGAACAGTAGTACAATCCAGGAGCTCAAAATAGTGAATGCGCGCATTTTATGAAAATCTTTCTCTGCAATTTTGGGTTTATTTAAAAAGTTAAGCAAAATTTACAAAAAGCGAGGCCGCTATGTACTATGCCAATAGCTATTCTGTACTACTCAATAAGTCAACATTGTTAATGTATTTTTTTTTCCGAGATCAAGAACGCCAAAATTGGCCATTTTACGCAAAAACAGTCAAAATGTAATATGGCTCTTAAGTGCATTTATCAGTTTTCTCATAACACAAGCTTTGCGCTTAATTTGGGACTAGATGGTGCTGTATAAATTGTCCAGAAATATTATTTATTTAGTATATATAGTTAAATGAATAATGGAATCCTCAGTGCACGTAAGTCCACTTTGCCGGCTTTATTCTTTTCTACATACTTACCTTAATACTTCTTTTACGCACGCCCTCAAATACGGCATTTGGTTAATATCACCGGGTTTCATAGGTCTTCCCTGTAAAACCTTGTTGATTTCTTCGTAAAGTTTCTCTTGTACGTGTGGTCTTAGCGAGAGTTGGTACAGAGTGGACGCCACGGCATTTGAGGTCTGAAAAATAAGGCAAAACGTTGTGACTGTGATATTGCTCTAAAAATGTAACAGGGGTTTGAATTTTTTTTTTATACTACGTCGGGTGGCAGATTAGCATACGTTCCGCCTGATGTGAAGCGGTTGCGGTAGCCATATTAACGCTCGTGACCTAAAACTTGCTCGCGCGCCGCTACCCCTACTGCCTACGCAGCATCTCCTTCCTTTCTGGTGACGTGACTCACTCGTAGGAACATAACAACCCTCAAGGAAATTGTTATTTGGCTGCTTCAACATCATTGAACTAAACTGTTCAAAGATGTATTCTGTGAGGTGGAGGTACATTCCCCAGTCGGGTGGCTTACGTTCCCTACCTATCATTTGCCAAAACTTCGTTTGTCAGTCAGCAGGGTACACCGCATGCAGGTGAAGTTGGCTTTAGTTCAAAGATATTGATGAACCACTTACACCCCAAAAATGTCATCTTCATGAATCATCTCTCGGCGTATAATTTATTTATTTATTTAAACTTTATTTACTACAATTTAAGTGAACATACGCGGTCTTAATGCTAAAATTATATATAATTTTGGGGTGTAAGTGGTTCATCAACATCCTTGAACCAAAGCCAACTTCACCTGCACGCGGTGCACCCTGCTGACTGACAAACGAAGCTCTGGCGAAAAGAGAGGTAGGGAGCGTAATTGTAAGCTACCCGACTGGGGAATGTACCTCCACCTCACAGAATACCGCAGCCAAATAACGATTCCCTTGAGGGTTGTTGTGTTCCTGCGAGTGAGTGAGGTCACCAGAAAGGAAGGAGATGCTGCGATGGCAGCGGGGGTGGCGGCGCGCGAACGATATTTTATGTTGCGAGCGTTAATATGGCTATGGTAACCGCTTCACATCAAGCGGGCCGTATGCTTGTCTGCCACCCGACGTAATATAAAAAAAAAAAAAAAAAAAAAAAAAAAGCGTTCTTTACCAGACAACCTTTGGAAAGAGCAGATATATATACAAATGCGGCATACAAAAGTATAATAATCAACAATATTATACAGTACAACAGAAAATATACATACATACACATTACATAAATACAAAATATATAATACATATAAAATAATATAAACATACATATACATATAAGGATGATTCATAGTTCCGGCAAATTGTCCAAGAGATAAGCATGAACATTATTTTTGAAGTTAAATTTATTCGCGATTCCTCAGATGCCATCGGGTAGTGCATTCCAGAGTCGTGAAGCTTAGAATGTGATTACAACCACTTTAGCAAAACGTCACAATTCGATATTATGTACACTAGCACAAAGTCACATTGTGCATCAAATGAGTGATCCTTGTGTTTGATATATAGATAGATACATTTAGTACCTCTCTTTTCGCCAGAACCTCGTTTGTCAGTCAGCAGGGTGCGCACGTACCGATTAGGTTGGCGTTGGTTCAAACATGTTGATGAACCACTTACACCCCTGGAGCATATAGCTCTAACGACTCCTCTCTGGGCTCCTACCGCCGAAGCTGATATCATAGATAGTTTTATAATATTCTAGCAAGTTGCAAACTATATAGATAATAATTATAGATAAAATTCATACCGTATCAATTCCCACGAGGAACATGTCAAGGGCG
This sequence comes from Hypsopygia costalis, assembly GCA_937001555.2. NCBI lineage: Eukaryota > Metazoa > Arthropoda > Insecta > Lepidoptera > Pyralidae > Hypsopygia > Hypsopygia costalis. The sequence goes on from OW443344.2 coordinate 13,380,824, forward strand.
GCAACAGCAGCCACTCTTGGCCCGGCCGCAGCCACCAGGTCCTGCAGGAGCGACTTCGTACCCCTTACCCCTTTGGACTCCTCCAGCGTCTTCTCCACGTGACTTAGAGTTACACTGTAAATATATGAAATAATATTTTTAACTTAGATGGAAAGCAATCACCACCGCCCATGGAGATCAGCAAAACCAGGGGGTAGCTGATCCATTGCCAGTCTATACTCTTCCTTTCTTTCTTTCTGGTGATCTCACTCTCTCCTAGGAATACAACAACCCTCTAGGAAATTGTTATTTGACTGCAATATTCTGTGAGGTAGACGTACTACCCCATGTCGAATATCCAGAGAGACCTCAAGAAAGCCCAATTGCCCAAAGAGACAACCCAAATTGACTTGGCGCAGGAAAGTGAGGAGGCCCGACCCCAAATAAATGGGAACAAAAGAGGAAGAAGAAGGAGGTACTTCCCCAGTCGGGTAGCTTACAATTACTCTGTAGGTATCTCTCTTTTGCCATAGCATCTTTCGCTAGTCGGCTCAATGCACTATGTGCAGGTAACTTTTGCAACACATATAAGGCCTTAAAATAATTAAGTTACGGTATCGATAAGCTGGTGATTATAGTACGTTCTAAGTTTTTTTACCTGAGGATTGTGTCAAGAGCAGCCACGTATCTTTTGAACATAGCGGTTGGGTATATTCTCCACCACGGTGTTCGCAGTTCCAGCTCCCCCACACAAAGGAAGAAGGTGTTCACGGCATCAATCAGCTGCTGGCTCTCGGAACCCTCGCAAGCTTCAAAGCAATTCAGTCTAGTATCCAGAGCGATGAGACCTAGAGCTGGAATGAAAAAAAAAATTGTTGTCTCTAAAGTCGGTTTACGGGTGATAATTTTACGTGACAACGTCATAAAAAAACATCGGCCGAAGCATCACAAGCCAATCGTGCCTCGCTATCGCTTTTTTCACGCTCTCGCTTGCATGCTCGGCTAAGGCGGAACGTGACAATGAGTCATGCTTTTTCGTGTGTGCAGCCGGCGTTCTTCGATTTATGAGACGTTATCACTTCAAAAAATGCCTTGAGAAGTTGTTCCATCTATTAGCAGAATACGAGACATGTCTCAGATATTATTACTTATATATAAGATACCTACCTACCTCCATTTTGTGGAACAGAAGAAAGCAAAGTAATTGCCCGGGATTCACTAAGTCCTGCACCATTTACCGTGGCGGCAAGACTTTAGCGGTAATTAAAAACAATTACTGAAAAGTTGTAGATGAAATGCCTTCATATATGATCACGTTGTTTTCCTTTCTTACGTACTGCATATATGTATAAATTCGTGTGATTAGTAAGCGCTATGTAGCCAATTTTTACTGCCGTGATGTTCGCCTATGGCTCGTCTATATATAAAATGTCATAGATATATGTCTGTATTTTTAACAACAAAGAGTAACATAAATAAAATGAATGAATAGATAGAATATATAACGGTAGTGCAAAAGCAGTGTAGTAGTGCAAATGATAGCAATTATCAGGTATAGCAGTATTGCTATTAAGATTTCAATGAAATGAAATTCACAATATACACTACTCATTTTAAAACAATTTTTTTCGGGATAACTCTGAGGGATCGAATCCGGAACGTAGAAATTCGACAGAGAACCAAAGTTGTCTACATAGCCTTCAGAGCCAGAGTTTGCAAGCTGAAGTGGCAATGGGCCGGTCACATCTGCCGAAAAATTGATGCCATATAGCTGAAGCGTACGACGACGAAGAATTGGATCCTTCTAGATGGTCTGATGACCATGAAAGTGGCTGGATGCGGAAGGCGGAGGATTGTATTTGGAAGGAAGCATTGGGGAAGGCTTATATCCAGCAATGGGTAGATGCAAGCTGATGATGATGATGATTCTGTTTTTTGTATAACAATTTACAAAAAAAAAACTTACATTCCAAAGACCACTTATGTACTTCATTTAAAAAGTCACCGGGTGTCTCTGAATCTTTATTTCTTACTTGTCGTATCCTGAAATATTTAGCTGAAGTTAATGGTTTTAACTATATAAATACATCAGATGTAGATAGCCTTTTCAAGCTATCGTATTTGATTTCTCAAATACCTGTCCAGAGAATAAGGTATAATCACGATGCCACCCGCAGTAGTAGTCCTTACTTACTAACTTACTTCAAATCCCTAAGATTTCTGCGAGTGACAATACTCTCGCTTATCACCTTTGGTGCTAATTTGGCACCGCTTATAGCAAACTTTTAAAAAACGGAACTTTGCTGGAAATATTGTAAAATTCAACCTACTCTCTGGAAAATTATCAATATAGGTACCAGCTTCTTTACTTTTTGGAACTTTTGATCATCTCTCGAGAATAGCTCGTTTATTCGGGATAAAAGTATCCTATTATTCTATAAGTAAAATTTCATGGCAAAGGGTTCAGAAGTTAAAGCGTAAAAGTGGAGCAAACAAACGAACACACTTTCCCATTTATAATGTTAATAAGTTTAAAAAAAAATATGGTTATTTTTTAAAACCATGTATTTAACGCAATAAACTATACATTTCTTTCTTTGTTTTATTTGTTTGTAAAACTTTATTGCAATAATTAACAATGGAAGTAAGCCATACATAAAATAGTAAATTTGCAAAGGCGGACTTATTTCGTGAAGGAATCGATTGTTTTCTATTGTTCTTAATGATATTTTCTTAGTCCCTTCAGGGACTTTTTTCATATTAAATTCGTCGTGATAATTTAGAAAATACAATATACTTTTTACCAACCTGTCAACGAAAGCATCTGCCACTTGAGATACTGGTACTGTGTACTGAGCTGCTGCACCAGCACTTAATGCCACCCTGGACACTTTGGTTCTGAACGCTGACCACGCATCGCCGTGCCTACATATAGAATTACAGTATATATATAATTATAGTGTGTGTGTGTGTGTGTGTGCGTGTGCATATTTGTATGTATGTGTGTGTGTGTGTGGTTGGATGTGTGTGTGTGTGTGTGTGTGTAAAGTTTCATGTCAGCTGCACAATGATACTATGGGCAGCACTTTGTTTTGTATTGACCTGTAGATGTGCTATGAATAGCAATATTACTGTGGGGTGAACCCCACAGTTGTTATGATACCCAAATTACTGGTAATTAATTATGGAACCGTAAAAACCTATGTTCTAACTTACACAGCAATAACTCCAGCACAATTTTCTTCAGCACCAAAAAAATCTTTTCTCAGCGTGTGTTTGTAATAATTTAATGACGGCATCGATGGCCTGAAATAAGACGAAATAATTTATAATGAAGACTTAATACTTCATATCAAACTAGCTTGCATCCGCGACTTCACACGCGTGAATTCGTATCGTGGTTTTTTTTTCATCCTTTCTTGGAAATTGTCTTCATCAGCCTGCTGGGACACGGGCCTCCCCTCAATCGAAGGGGTTTAGAGCATACACCACCAAAAAAGCACAATTAGTTATCAGTCTTTTGCCAGAGCTTCGTTAGTTAAACAGCAGGGTACAACACGTGCAGGTGAAGTTGTCTCTGGCTCAAAGATGCCGAAATTTCGTGATTGTTGATTATATTTTTCATTCTCCACTTCCTTTCTAAACTTCTTTCCCTCTCTCTTTCAAACTTAAACTCTCCTATTACTTCTGTCTTTCCCAATTTTACATAATATAACTTCAGTAGTTTTGAAATTAGTAACTACTAGAGCCCAGAATTGCACAGTAAATTGTAAAAATGTCTTTGGGCATAAATGATAAAGAAATATTATATTTAAATTAGATAAATAAAAGAAGTTTAATTATCTAATAGGAATTTACTGAAAGTGTCCGACATCTTGCTAGTCTAAATAGGATATTACCTGTGAGGAGAAGCATCCTCTCCTCTGAAGACCCTCTCCACCTCGCCAGCATCGAACACAAACAGCATGTCAGGTCGACCGAGCAGCCCCTCCATTTTGACACAGTTCCCGTACTCCTTTCGGAGAGACAAGCAGACCTTGTCCACGTGTTCCACTGAATAGGGACCTATGAAAAATAAAGATATAGATAAATTAAAAATTCTTTATATATACATACAGATATACCCCAATTCCTGACTCCGAGAGCTATGTCGACCACTTAGTTCTCCGTCAAATTTCTTCGCTCCGGATTCAATCCCAAAATGAAATGAAGACCAAAGTGTTCAATCAGTGCATCCTCCCCGCTATGACCTATGGTGCAGAGACTTGGACACTTGAGCCGTTGGGCTGGTTCACAAACTAAAAGTCGCACAGCGAACGATGGAGAGAGCAATGCTTGGAGTTTCTCTGAGGAACCGAATCCGGAACGAAGAAATTCGACGGAGAACCAAAGTGGTCGACATAGCTCTCAGAGTCAGCGATTTAGTTTTTTTTTTATATAGTCCGCCTGATGTGGAGTTGTTACCGTAGCCATATTAACGCTCGCAACATAAAATATAGCTCGCGCGCCAACGCCGCATCTACTTCCTTCTTTATTTGGGAATACTGCTGACAGAAATTGATTCCACAACTTCACAGTTCGTGGTAGAAAATGCCTTAAAAAGCGTACTGTAGTAGATTGTCAAATATCAAGATGATGAGACTTTGTTTTATAATGAACTAGCGACCCGCCCCGGCTTCGCACGGGTGCAATGCTGATACTAAATGTACTACAGAAGGTCTTTGCGCTTTGTCCTATCCAGTCCTTCCCCAGTTATAGGCACACGCCGCCGGCTCCGCGGCCGGTACCGCCACAGCCGTTATGTCCCTGCATTTTAAATGTGTAATATCTTCTAAACTATTCATTTAAATTACATGCTGTGAAGGGCCATATTGATCTATATTAAATGCGCAATGTATTTAAGGTACTTAATTGGATAAGGATTAATTCTGTATTGCTTAAAATCGCTTCGTAAATAAGGCATTATTTCTTGTAAAAAGCAAAGGATAAAATAACGGTTATTGTGTGTTACCACTAAGAGATAGACATATACCATCGGGAACTTTTTTGTAGACCATTTTAAGGTGAACAATACTGTACTACATTATTTTGATCTATCTCGTTGGGTTCAGCCAGCGTTTGCAATGAAAGAGCAAAAAAATGTGTTTATTTACGACATCACATTAGAAACCTCTAAATTATCAGTGTTTTTCTACTATGTTATGCATATATTATACATATAAACTTTCCAGTTGATCACTCTATCTATTAAAAAAAACTGCATCATAATCCGTTGCGTAGTTTCAAAGATTTAAGCATACAAAGGGACATAGGGACAGAGAAAGCGACTTTGTTTTATACTATGTAGTGATAACCAGAAAGATAGGAATGAGTATAGGCTGGCAACCGATCCCCGACCCCTTGGTGTTGCTGATCTGTATGGTCGGTGGTGATTGCTTTCCTTCAGGTAACTCCCCCCCCCCCCCCCCCATATAAAATAACAATACCGAACACGTTGTCCACCCAGATGCCCCAATATGTCTAATGGTAATTGTTCCAAACAACGTGTGTGAGATATCTCATGTGATATAACCCTTCTCACGGAATACATATATACTATTGTGCATTGTATAAGCAACATAGCTCATACAAATTATCTTGTTCTATAAACAAAGTCCCCCAAGATGGACTGATGGCCTCAATAAAGCGGCTGGAAGCGGGGTAATGTGGAAAGCGGAAGTTCGCATATGGTGGAAAGCATTGATGAAGGTCGATATCTAGCAGTGGGTAGATTCAAGCTGATAATGATGATTAGGATAAACAAGCATTTAAATAGCGGAGGATGTACAGTATGTAAAGTACACTTGTGATCAAAGACTGGCTCATTTTGAGCTTCAAACTATACACAAACACAAACGTCGCACAAAATTTTTTATGCTCTTTTTAAATAAGATCATAAATGACACAGTTGACTTTGTAGCACAAATGCTTATCGTTATCATAATAAAAAATGAATAAATATTTTTGGACAATTTACACAGCGCCATCTAGTCCCGAATTAAGCGCAAAGCTTGTACTAAGGGTACTAGACAACTGATAATATGTACATACTTTTTTTTTGTACATAAATACATATATATAGAATACACCCAGACCAAGATAAACAGACATGTTTATGCACACAAATGTTTGTTATGTTATGTGCGGGGATCGAACCCGCGAGTCGAAGTGGCCATTGCTAGCTATTCGACCACTCGTCAGAAGAAACCCCTGATAGATGATACTGTATAAAACCGTTATGATGAAACTGCTGATTCTGTCTACAAACAGTAGCTCGTAATCACAATCACGATCATGGAAGATGCCATAGAAGCAATAGCTATGTTGAGGTTCAATTTGAATAATTTGTGTTTAAGTAAATTAACACTGATACTCTAAAATACTAGCTCTGATAGGAATATCAGTAAACAATGAAATCAGACAAACACGGAATTGTCCTCATAAGTTATCTCTTCTGTTTATATGTCTAACTTGATTTTGGTCCCAGTTTCGCCTGGGCGGATGGACATTGCGGGAATTGAAACACAGTTGGCAATTGAGTCAAATTCAAGTTATTTATTGTTTCCATGGTACATATGATCTTATATAAAAGTTTTCTTAAAACATATGACACCGCATGGAACCCCGTTGGGGCACTACAATTATTTTGAAATTAAATTATATTGTATGTAAATGTAAATAAAATTATAAATTGTTACAGATTTAATTACAACTTCAATTTCAAGAATGTTTCCCGTGATCAAAATAATTACAATATGTCAAGTATATGTATAGTCAAAAGTCAAGGTAAAATAATATTAGTAATAAAGAGTAATATAATAGTGTCCAGCAATAAAAAAATATAATAATCAGAATATGTCAATATATAATGTAACAGTCAAGTCAAAAATATTATAATAATAATGAATAGTATAATGCTACTGTTTTCCAAAAAATCTCTTCCAGATTATAAAAGCTTTTGATGACTATTAATGATAATCAATTCAAAATGATAATAATCATTAGCAACGTACGTACTCACAACCATACATTATTTTAGCATTTCTTTTTAGCATAATATCAATTCTATCATTTACTATTAACTATCACTACCCGGGATAGACCCGGGATAGATATATACTACGGAATAACCCTGTACATACAATAATAATACTTGTTGTTATCAACAATAGTCTGGGCCTATCAATAGACAAGGCAGGCTTATGTTTTTCAAAGTGTATGTATGTGAGTACGTGAAATTTTTTGGCACGCAATACAGTATATAGAGCTTGAAGGAATTCAACATATAAGGTATCATTAGATTCATCTCAACTGTGAGAACGACATAGGATATATTATTTCATTAAAAAAATCAGTGGTTTCTTACTTTAAAATTACGCAAAAGACTTCTAAAAGTCTGTATACATTACATGCTATAAACGGTTCCGACTAATACGAAAATTACTAACCTAATTACAGACGTCAATAATCCATAGGAAGCAGAATTACTTGTATTTCCCACTAAGTAAGAGGCAGTAAGGCAGTACGAGTACTTATGCAATAAACGTAAGGAGTGTCCATGCTTCGTGAAAATAACTTTTTTTATACTTCGTCGGATGACAAGCAAACGGCCCGCCTGATGTGAAGCGATTATCGTAGCCAACCTCGCTGCCAACGCAGCATCTCCTTCCTTTCTGGTGACCTCACTCACTCGTAGGAACACAACAACCGGTAATCTGTGAGGTGGAGGTACATTCCCCAGTCAGGTAGCTTACAGTTACGCTCCCTACCTCTCTTTTCGCCAGAGCTTCGTTTGTCAGTCAGCGGGGTGCACCGCATGCACGTGAAGCTGGCCTTGGTTCAAAGTTGTTGATACTTACACCCCAAATTACTTAGTTAGAAATAAAAAAAAAACTTTTTTAGAAATAAGAACAATCTGTGTGTGCTTATGTTCACATGACGGAAGTGTCTTCAACTCTAGCTCTCTGCCTACCGACTTTACCCGAACGGGCGTTACAGACCAGAGCGTGTGTGACGCGATACCTAAGCGTGACAACTCAGTGTCATTTACTAACCACGACCAGCCACAAAATATGTTCACGTGCCTAAAGATCATCTCAAAAATAATAATTAAAAAAAACCTACTGCAAACATTACTCTACATTTATGTAGATCTGTATCTATTTTTTCATCAACATCATCAGCCTGTGCTGATGATGATGATGAAAAAAATATGGGACCAATCTGGAAGTATATATTAAAAAATATAAAAAAAAAATTCAAATAAAAAAAACCTTTTTTCAAATTTATTTTATGATTTATGAATGACGGAGAAATGAAATAACAAACCTAACACAACATAAACAGTGGGTAGATACAGGCAGATGATGATGATGACAAAAATTTTGGACCAATCTGGAAGTATACTCTTTCAAATAAAAAAAGTTTTTTCAAATCTGTTTATCAATCATGGAGAATTGAAGTAACAAACAATAAAAAAAATATACAGCCAAATTGAGAACCTCCTCCTTTTTTGGAGTCGGTTAAAAACGGCGTGTGCTTGACCACACGACCGAAGTGGAAACTTCACCTTTCGTTCCGCCACGCTCCCTCCCTGGCGACTTTATCGGAACGAGCGTGACGTGTACATACCCGAGCATAACGGATCAGATTTTTCTCACAAGCTATAAAATGTGTGCACAGAAAAGAAGTTTTCAGTTTAAAAAAATATGATATAGTAAACTTGACAGTAAACATTTTCTCTCCATCTGCTATCTAAGCAGATGGAGAGGAAGGTTCGATTTCAGTGGCATATTTACCTCACAAAATATCCCGCTTACCGAAAAAAGGTATGAAATTAAATTAAATGAAGAAAGGTATGAACTAAATTTAGTAAAGCACTTACACCCCAAAGTCATAAACAGTGCGGATTATACCATATTTTCACAACACTTTGTCACCTACTACATGCCTCGTCAAGCATGCAGTGTTGCATCAGATAGGAAATGCAATGTATCAACAAATACTTGCATGTATAGTAAAGAAACCAAAATTAGAGGTTACTACTTTTGAACTGCGACTTTGTTTGCGAAAAATGCCGTATTTATTCTTCGCGAATTTGTAAACTGGAAACAGAATTCTAAATTTCTAGGTATTAAGGCTGCCTGCCGATTACATTTCTATAGAAATGAAGAAATGGTGTACTTCCAAAATTTATAATTATGAAAATGATTGGTCCCAACATAATCTAGGCTTACGGTTCATTTTTATAGTAAAAAAAATCATATTTCCGACACCAGTTTTTACGCAACTTTGGACGTAAATAAATACCATTACGAGTATGAAAACTTCAAAATAATGGTGCAAACGGCATAGTTTACTTAATCGAAAGTTTGAATAACTTTATTTTGCGTAAATACGCAGCAAGGGTGGATCCAGGTGGAGGGTCATGGGGATCATGAACCCCCCCCCCCCCCCCCCCCCCCTCCTGGACTGGGTCCACGACCTATATGGACCGACCACTAATTAAAATTGTTAAACTTAATGTTTTTATATATTTTTTTGTCTCAATGTAAGTAGATTAAGTACAGTATAGTACATACATTAATAAAACACCTACTTTTTACCTGTATCTATTGTTATCAAAATGAAATTCGAACTTAAAGTGACTTGACCACAAATATATGACCCACCCCTGGCGATAAAGCTGGATCCGCCCTTGATACGCAGTAAAGTAGTCTTTTATGTAATTCTTATCCACCCAAAGCCTGTTCAAGATTTTTGAGACGTTATAATTTTTTTGTAAATACATATATTTGACACATAGAAAACACCCAGACCAAGACAGCAGAGATGTTCATGCATACGATATTTGTCTTGTGCGGGAATCAAAACTACGACCTCGGGGTCAAAGTAGCCATTTCTAGCCATTCGACCACCGCTGCACCGGGCTAGTCAAGTTGATGTGAGTGTGAAAGCGCAAGTATGTGCCGTATCACTGTGTGAGTAATGAGAGTGTGCAATGTGTGATGTAGAGCATGTTAGATAATGAGATATAAATAAGAACACATTACAGAAATAGATTACTTGCACTTATACTAAAAAAAAATATTAATTAGACTTGCAAAAAACAATTTTAGACAAAGTAGAGTACAAATGAAACTCTTACACAAATATTTTAAGAGTTACAAAATTCAGAAATGTTACAAAATTCAAAACAGTTACAAAATTCAGAACGGTTACAGAATTCATAATAGTCAGTTTACTATTTTGAGGTATTCTATACAATAGGTTGTATACCGCATCTCTTGTTTCTACTGTACCATATCCACGGTATGCTTTTGACAGGCTTCCTAAACATATAGAGGAGCTCGACGGTTTGTTGTGCGTGTCAGTCTAATCGAAAACGTAAGTTAAGCAACGTTGACCGTAGCCTGTCCATGGATGGGTTTATTTATCTCGAGCTCCTCTGTGTTTCGGAGGGGCGTTAAGCCGTCGGTCCCGGCTGTTGTCATTAGATGACAGTCGTTAAGCCAAGTCAGTGCACTTTAGGCGGCTTGAATCATTTCTTATTAATAAATTCCTATTATCTTATATCGTATTAAGATAAAACATACATCAGATGTTAAGTTAGACTTCCAGTGTTACAACTATGAAAACCACGGTCAATTTCGTGCGATAGTTTTTGCGTCATACGCTTAAAAACATACAAACAGATAAACAAAAATTCAAAAATTAATTGGTCTGACTTGACGAACCCGGTAGTCGACGGGGTAGCAATGGCCACTTTGACTGCGGGGTATCCCACAGGACAAATATTTGTGTACATGAACATGTCTATTTCTCTTGGTCTGGGTGTTTTCTATGTATTATAAGTATGCATTTACCAAAAAAAGGCTTAGTTTGGGACTAGATGGCGATGTATTATATATCCAGCAATATTTATTTATTTATTTATATTCATTTATTTATAGATATCTATCCATAAAACAGCAAAAACCGGTAGTATTCTGACGCAATTTACAATGACTATGCCATATCTGTAGAAATATAGCAACATTGGACATAGATATTCCAGTAGGTACATTATACACTTGAATGTTTTCAAAACTGTCTCTTAGCTAAGCAAGGCTATTGTCATACACCTATTGTCAAAATATGAGGATGGATCAAAATTGCATCCTTGTCCCACATACGCCATTGTCGTAATAACATTTGTATGCCATCAAGTACAGTAGCCGATTGCGCAAAGAATGGGACAGTGCCAAGTGGATTATGACGAGCTCGATGGTCGGATATAGCAACAGCTACTTCGGCAGTAAGAATAGCAGGTTCGAAACTTTTTTTTACATAAGAGGGAGGTTAACTAGCATAGGCCGTGTGGTTTCCGGCAGACTAGAATAGAATCACTCCGCGGATGTCCTACAAGGCGACTAAGGGAAATACATAACAAAACATCGATCAGGCCTCCCCAACCCGTCTGGGGGTGTAGGAAGTGTTGGCCAAATCCTCCTTCTCTCTGGGACGGACGCGAGAGGGTCGTGCTCCTGTAGTGGGGACTAAAATGACCTGATGATGATGATGAAACTAGCATGTGGGTCACCTGGTGGAAAGCAATCACCACCGACCATTTAGATCAGCAACACTAAGGGGTCGCCGATCCGTTGCCATACTTTTAGGGGAAAAATAGACTCTGTACTTGAGGGCTCCCAAGTCGTAATTGTTCGAAAATACCACTGAGGGAAGTTGATTCCGCACATAATGTGCCAGAACATGTCTGTTTATCTTGGTCTGGGTGTTTTCTATTTATATATGGATTTAAAAACTTTTTTGACCAGAAATTATATAAGGGATCAAAAGGCGGACTTAACGCAAACAGCATTCTCTACCAGTGAACCTTCGGGACAAGCAGAAAATCGCAAATTCGGTTCTAATAAAATAGTATTTATAATTAATAGCCGCAGAAAATAAAATAAACATACATAGCATAATTATATATTTAAACATCGGGCGCGCAGCATGCGCCACCATAGCGAATTTTTTTTATTAATTTATTTATTTTGGCCACTTTCCCGAATTGATATCGGAAAACCAAGGTCACTTTACAGTACTTTTGATGCTCTACACGAATCCGAAGTCAGAATTTCGAAATTTTGAGGTTCATGGCAACGGATGGACAGACAGAACGACCGGACGATTTTTTAAGCTCAATAAATTTCGCTGATAATATACATATGTAAAGTGATGATGATAATGATTTATAGATAAATTGTCTAAAAGAATTGCATGGGTTCTCATTTTGAAATTGAATTTTTCGTAAATGCCCTAACAGCCCTCGCAGGAACACAACAAGCCTCAAGGGAATTGTTATTTGACTACGGTCTTCAGTGAGGGGGAGGTACTTCCCCGACAGCTTACAATTACGCTCGCCCTACGTCTCTTTCGCCAGAGCCTCGTTAATCAGTCAGCAGGGTCCAATATGTGCAGATGAGGTTAGCTTTGGCTCAAAGATAGTGGTGTCAAAGGAATGGTGTTACTTTAACTATAATTTTAAAAGTCAACAACGAACGAATGAAGATACGACTAAGGTAAGCCCCTATATTTTTCATTTCATTTCTCTTGAGGGTCTCACAAGATATAACGCGAGCGAGACCGCGGGCAACTGCTAGTAAATTTACGTAAATTTGCGCAAATATAACTTGCGTAATCTGTTATAATTAGTGAGTGCATTGGCCCACTCTGTCCTATATTTTACACATGCATTACATTGCAGCACATATTCGAAATGTCGATCGAGAAAGAGGGAAAGTGCATGCATCGACGTTATAACAGATAGACTACCAAACAAGCAGCCAAGTCTTTACTTTTTTTACTTTGACATTTGATAGTTAATTGATACGACATCCCGGACACTCTATACAAATATTGCGTCGTGAACTACTACACAAACAATTCCGTATGGGAGTGAATGAGCGTGTGTGCGTGCAGCACCATTCGAACTGTTTCAGATTTGTCACAGAGGGGAGGTGAGGTCGATGAGAGAGAGCGGAAGGGGTTTAGAGCATACTCCACCACGCTGCTCAACTGCGAGTTGGCGGAGGCCAGTGTATTCAACCCGCATAAAGACTACTAACCTAGCTTAACGACTGTCATCTAAGACAACAGCCGGGACCGACGGCTTAACTAGTCTTCAGAAGTACGGAGCAGCACTAGATAATATAAAACCATCTATAGGCAGGCTACAGTCGGCGTTGCTTAACCTGCGTGTCCGATTAGACAATGACGCCATCGAGCTCCTAAACAACACTTAATCAATTCCATAATAATGATAAAATGTCTATATTTCCCAAGTAAAAACTTTATGATAATTTCCCGTCATATTTAATTGTTTCCGTAGCGCATAGATTGCAATCGGAAACTGCACGCAAGCTCGAATGTAAGTAATTATACAACGTTGTACGACGAGGTGCATCATTATAATAATAAAGCCCTTTTATTCCGAATTTGCTACAACTTTGACAATACATATTTTGCGTTTTATTTATTATATTATGTCTCGCAATTCGGCGTGCCTCCTGGCATAGGCCTCCTCCAGCTCTCTCCACTGAGCTCTATCCTCTGCTACTCTGGTCCAGTATGGCCCCAAGGTTAGGCTGATATCGTCTTTCCATCTTGTTTTTGGACGTCCCTTTCTTCTAATGTCCTCTCTTGGGTACCATAAGGTTACTTGTTTGCTCCATTTGTTCATTTGGCAACGTAGCATATGTCCTGTCCAACCCCATTTTAAATGCTCTATGCGAGTTATTATATCTGCAACTTTAGTTTTTCTTCTTATTTCAGCATTTCTGATTTTATCGCTAAGTTTGATTCCTAACATACTTCTTTCCATTGCCCTTTGTGTGCTAGCTAGTTTTTCTCTTTGCTTGTCTGTTAGCGCCCATGTTTCACATCCATATGTCATGCATGGGAGGATACAGGTGTTGAAGGTCTTTCTCTTAATGTGTGTGCTTAAATCTTCGTTCTTCATTATCTCTTTTAGGGACCAGTATTTTTTCCACCCGCATGCTATTCTTTTATTTATTTCCTTGGACATAAAGTCCTCGGGAGATATAATTTGACCTAGGTAAGTGTATTCTTTCACATATTCTAACCTGTTTCCGTAAACTTCTATGTTGACTTCTGTGGAGTTGGTCATCAGTTTTGTTTTAGTTGCGTTCATTACTAGTCCTACTTCTTTCTCATTCTCTTTTTTCCTCATTCTCTTTTCAGCTATGGTATTTAGCATGTGTTCCAGTTTTTTGGGGTCTTCTTCTAGCAGGACAATATCATCCGCGAACCTCAAGTGGTTAAGTTTACTGCCGTTGATATTGATACCATAGTTTTCCCAGTCCAATCTTCTAAACAAGCTTTCCAGCACAGCATTAAACAGCTTGGGAGAGAGCGGATCTCCTTGTCTCACCCCTCTGCTTATAGGAAATGGGTCTCCTTTCGTTTCAGGTGCATCATTACACCGTGTTTAATACGCCTTGCGATCTCTGATAGCAACATACGGGTAAATAAATAGATTTTTTATAAGTTTTTTGATGTGACTACATTTTTAAAATTACTTCCATATGAAGAGGCAATTCAAAAAAACATAAGATAACAAAATCGGGGGATACAGTTTACATATCCATCATCGCCATTCAAAATTTAATCACACCACGGATAGACGACGGATCAAATAATTTATTACGCTAAGTAAGGACTATGGCACATCGCCTGGGGGGAAGGAGGAAGCGCTGCCATTTTGAGATAATTTTAGTGCATATAACGGTTGCATACAACACACGGCCGTGTCCATTACACAGCCAAACTCAATTTTTTCAGTGAAATTTATTGAGCTTATAAAATCGTCCGGTCGTTCTGTCTGTCCGTCCGTTGCCATGAAACTCAAAATTTCGAAATTCTGACTTCGGATTCGTGTAGAGCATCAAAATGTTAAATAAATAAATTTCGCTATGGTGGCGCATGCTGCGCGTCCGATGTTTTATTCTGACCTGTCAAACTATTCAGTATTGATTCTTTCATTTGACCTTAAGGTTGCCTTGGATACATTGCTTTCAGTAAAAAGGCCGCCTGCACATGCAATTTTTTTTTTATATATTTAATGAGATCTATTTGTATTCTCTATGCTCTGTATTGTGCAAATAAAACATGGCCTAATTTTTCCCACAGAAGTTCTCCTAACAGTGTTCCCGACACAACACGATTGCCTTCACAGCCACTATGTTTTAAATAATCAAATATATTTCATATCGCTAGATGATGAGTATTTTCCTACCCAGACAAAAAAAAAATACAAAATATTTATTTATATGGTAGAATAATGTTTTGCCGGGTCTAGCCGACGAATAATAAAATAAATTGAGCAATTCAAAAAAATTTCTAAAAATTTAAATAAGGTTAGGTCTCATAATGTTTTAATCATCTTTAATCATTTTTATAATGTTAAATGCTTGGTTTATTGTTACACATACATTACAGTCCACTGCCAGAAGCCTATTAACGGCCTTTAAACACTTATTCAAGCCACATTTGAATTGAGGATGAAGGGATTTTTAACGCCGGACTCTTGTCTTTAAATTTCTGCTAAGTTATAGTTTAAGATAAAAGATACAGAAGATATGACTTCTCAACTACCAGAGAAGTAAAGAATTTTAGTGTTTTTTTTTTTATAGAACTAACAGTGGAACTCAGCGACAGGTATCAAATCAAATAGCTCATCCAAGCACTCCCCGTGATATAATTTGTGTAGAACGCAAAGAGACGCTACATCTATACGTGTAGAGAGAGAGAGAGTCCAGTCTATCTGTGATTATTGGGTCACCGAGAATTCGAACTGCTCTTCGTTGTATTGGGTCACATGAAGTAAGCAAGTACTGGGGTGCACCGGCCCAGAGATTCATGTGAGGTCGAACCTGTGCTTTAAAATTAGTTAAATTATGAATTAGTACGAATGCTTCGCACTCTTCGTTCGGTCATAGAATATATAACTGTGATCGTATGTACGAGTATAATAGCTGCACAGCCCCCCTAGCCAAGTGTAATTCGTAGCGTAACGAACGTTAGATAGATCACGTGACATTTGTCAATTCGAACATTTTAGTATGAGCTCCACAGTTCAAATTAGCGATCGCTACGCTTTTCTACTTCGCAAACTGCCATTTGGCTAGACCCCCAGACCATCCACTGGAAATATTACGGTCTACAAGTGGTTGGTAACTACCAAGTATTCAAGGTGACATTTTGCACCATCTGGTTATTGTTGATAGATAGATAGATAGAATATGCTTTATTTGCAAAATACAATATAAAAGTACAGTGAATCAATAAATTATTACAGATTTGTATATATGCAACAAGGCGGCCTTATTGCTGAGAGCAATCTTTTCAAGGCAACCTTAGGGTAACGAATTTGTGCATGGAGTGGGCAGGATTCGCAGATCAAAAGAAATTAATGAAAACTATAAGTATAGTAATATTATGACAATCATTATTAAGTATAGAAGATATGTAAACTATCATTGATAAATAAATTGTATAATTTATACATACATATAAATAATACATACATAAATACACAATACATAAATAACAATGTATACATATTGATACACACATAAAATATTATACAATAAATAGTGTTATCATAAATTACAAATATATATTAACACATAAACATACATAATAATATATAAGCATATCAAAATTGTAGGAAATGTTTTTTTACTTGTCCTTTAAAAACCTCTAAAGATTTTGCATTTCTGATGGCGACAGGTAAAGTATTCCAGAGCCTAATAGCCTGGACAGTAAAAGACTGATCGAAAAATTTTGTAGAATGAGTTGGGACTGAAAGAGTAAGGTTTTCACATGAGCGAAGAGATAAACTATGGAAAGAAGAGGAAAACTTGAAGCAGCTTTTAAGGTAAGATGGAGCTCTATGATCAAATAGAATAGTATAGAGGAAAGAAAGAATATGCATGTCCCTACGCTGGCGAATGGTAAGCCATTTTAACTGTTCTCGGTAGCTAGAAATGTGGTCATATTTACGCAGGCCAAAGATAAACCTTATGCAAAGATTCTGAAGTCGCTCCAGTTTATTGACGAGATCCACATTAAGGTCAGGATAAGAGACATCGGCATAGTCAAGGATGGGAAAAAGGAGGGATTGTGCTAACACAATTTTAGTAGCAGTAGGTAGGAAATTTCTTAGACGTCTAAGTGATGCAGAAGCGGCAAAGATCTTCCTGCTAACCTCACCAACATGAGTCTTCCATGAGAGCGTGGAGTCAAAAATGACTCCAAGATTTTTGACCGTACCACTGAAAGGGATGCAGATACCATCGAATACAACCGGTGGGATTTGAGACACATCCAACCTAGAAATAAACGATGGGCTGCCTATAATAATTGATTGTGTCTTCGACGGATTAACTTTGAGTCCAAAGCGCCTACTCCACGACGAGATCTCTTCTAAATCGGCATTCGTTTCTGTAACAGCCTGTAAAATATTGTCAGGTGAAGCCTGCGAATATATTTGTAAATCATCTGCATAAAGGTGGTAGAACGAAGAAAGCTTGTGAGTTATAGAGCTAATAAAAATAGCAAATAGTAGAGGAGAAAGCACGCCACCCTGCGGCACGCCAGCAGTTGTATCACACCAGTCAGAGTAGGAATGATCAACTTTAACACGCTGCCGACGCCCGTACAGGTAATTATGAAACCAATCAAACACTGATGGAGATATGTTAAGAGAAGAAAGGACTCCAAGCAAAATATCAAAATCGACAGCATTAAAGGCGTTGCTAAAGTCCAGAAGGGTCAAAACTGTGAGCTGTTGTTTTTCCATAGCACATCTAATATCATCAGATATCTTGACCAAAGCAGTAGCCGTACTATGACCAGGACGGAAACCGGATTGAAAAGGGTTATGGAGACTATTGGAAGTAAGGAAGGTACTTAACTGCCAGTGGACTAGCCGCTCTAACACTTTGGACAGAAAAGGCAATATGGAGATAGGACGGTAGTCACTGAGTGAAGAAGGACGAATCTTTTTGGGTAAAGGAAGGATTTGGGCTTCCTTCCAGCATTTGGGAAAGTATCCAGATGAGATAGAAAAGTTGAGGATTCTCGTTAGGATAGGGACAAGGATATCAATTAAAGGAATGATCATTTTACGGCTAATGCAGTCACCTCCAACCGCATCAGATGTGATGGATAGTATGCTTCTCTTAACACCACATTCAGTGAATGGTTCAAAAACAAAAGGAGAATGGCCGGGAGGGGATAACGTTGAAAGTTGAATTAGTGTATTTGTTTTGACTGTATTGTCGAGAGAAGAACTAGAGGAGAAATGATTGTTTAAAAGATCAAGATCAAGATTAGAAATAACATTACTCTGAGATTTACCCACTCCCAAGGTTTTAAGAAATTTCCAAACTCTAGTTTGGTCTTCTTTTTCTACAGATCTATGTATATAGCGTCGCTGTGCATCCCTACACACCTTATTGCAGTGATTTCTAACACTGTGATATTTGTCCCGCTTGGTTGCATTCGTTGGATCTGCTTTATGACGAGCTTTTGCGCGGTTCTTTTTTTCACGGATCTCGCGGATCTCATCTGTCAGCCAGGGAGCAGGAAGGTGTTTGATTTTGATTGGACGAATAGGTGCGTGCACGTCATAAAGTTTAATAAGAAAGGAATTAAAAATTTCTACCTTTTCATCAATGGTTTCAACGTTATCAATAGCCTTCCAGTTTATTTCCTTTGCATCATTACGTAGCTGGTTAAGGTCCATACCACTAAAATTGCGTTGCATGAGGATTTTGGGTTTAGGTTTAGGAGGACGGATTTTGTAGGACAGGTACACTAAATCATGGTAGGAAAAAGCATCTGCACTTAGCTGACCATGCTTGGCAACGTGGTCAAGGGAAGTAACCAATATTAGGTCGAGAAGAGAAGGAGTACAATTAGGAAAGTAATGAGTCGCATGTAAAGGAAGAATGTTCAAATTGATGGAATTAACCAGGTTTTGGAGACGGTGAGCCCTAAAATCATTTTTCAACAGACAAGTATTAAAATCACCCATGATAATGGTGTGGCAATAAGCAGAACTGAGATCCTCGAGAAGTGTTTCGAAAGAAGAGAAATAATTGATAGATAAATGAGGGCTATAATAGACACCAAGAAGGATTTTAACATTGTTAAGAGTAATTTCGAGAAAGAGATGTTCCGGAGTATTTAGCGGAGGAGGCTGCGGCGAACTACTAATAACGGCGAAAGGGATGTGACTACGGAGGTAGATGGCGACTCCTCCATGGGCCGAAGTGGTTCTGTCATTGCGTATGAGCTGGAAACCGGGGAGGGAGTAGGAGGTCGATGGCAATGAGGGATGCAGAAAGGATTCTGACACTAGGATAGCGTGGATATTCTTGTTATTCCCGAAGGTTAGCAACATATCGGAATAGTGGGCAGGTATGCTCTGTGCATTAATATGAACAGCGTTAAAGTTTTTAGTGACATCATCAAAGGTTGTATCAAGAGACTGCGTGAGAGAGGTGTATCCGAGACTATGGAAACTGTCATCACTAGTTGTGTTCACAGACGAATTTAATGACAAGTAACAATCATTAGGTTCATCATCAATAATAGACATAAATGATATAAAAATAGAAATATGTATATATATATATATATATATATACTAAATATATACAAAAAATGAATATAAATAAGTATTAAATAAACTGTTCACTTACAAAAAATATTCAGTTACCCGCCAGCAGCAGTATTATGGTAATATTCCTTGGCATAATATTATAATATCAACATTTTTAAATAGTACATAGATGATAACAATATCACAACTTAGGGTTATACTATAAACACTTTAATTTGTATCTACTTAATATACCCTAATGATTAGGGTACATATATAAGATAAGGGCCTAATCTAATATCTCTTTATATGTGTTGTTCTTTTGGCTCAACTGCAATACAAAAGTATAAAATATAGAATAGAGTAAATTAAAACATTAAAAAGAAAAAACCAACTTAATTATGTCATTACCAACATCGAAAAATAAGTTTAGACATGGACTTTGAAATAATCATGAAAAATTATAAGCTCACCCAAGTGATTGCCAGCAATCAAAACAGACAAGAATTTAGAAGGGTGGTAAGACAAGACAGTTGACTTGACAGTATTGTGATTTGTTTTGTTATGACAAACGATGTATGACTTTGTGGTGTCATTAATAATTTATTAATTTGTGATTCAAATACCATCAATTTGTCTTCAAATGTTGAAAAATAAATATATACCTATATGTGAAAATGTACCCAATGATAAACATAGGTATTTTAAAAAAACAAAGTATAAAATGAGCTTGTGTCTTATAGCAGGCTATGTGAGAACTGAAAACATAACCAAGGATTAAGATACTACACTATTATAAACAAGAACGCTGTTACAATTACGTACATAAAACGATGTTATTTCTTGTTAGCTGTGGCAGCTCGTCGACGCGTGGATGGTGCAGCCTGTTGACTAGTCTGAACCGAAGGCATCTCCGATGCTTTCTCAGAGTGTACACTCGTTATATTCGTCGTGTTAGTGTCTGCGATGTCATCTAGTTCGGCTGATGAAGTAATGCGGCGCTTTTTACCATCTGACGCTATGCAGTAGATGTCCCCGTCTCGAGTCCAACACTTAGACACACCGAGCTTCTTACGTGCTGCCATGAACAGCCTGTGTCGCGATGCTGTCAAAAATTCCGACAGAGTCTGGCCACTATTTTTAAGGGATTTTTTTCCAAACCAGATTCTATCCCTGTCGGCCACATCACGAAACTTAACAAGAAGAGGTCGAGGCTTCTCACCATCCGATCGTCCCATTCGATGACAGCGGCCTATGTTATTTAATTCTATAGAAGAGTCTTCAAAGTGGTCTGCAAATACCGACACTACAGTTTCAGCTGCATTTTCTCCGTCATGCTCAGGCACACCATGCAGTAACAATATTTTTCTACGACTGCGCATTTCCAGTTTGTCCACGTCTCGAACTATCATAGATACTATTGACTGCAAATTGGTGAGGATGTCTTTGGTATCAGACCTAAAGGATTTAAATTCTGCCACTAGAGTATCCAATGTGTAAGGTGTACCTGATTTCTCGCGAACCACTGCCAACTCTGCATCAAATTGAGCCATCCGCTTGTTGAGCTGCTCGGTGACATTTTCAATAGTCTTTTGTAGATCCATCTTAATAATAACTTCGACTTCAAAGCAAGCAAGTGATGAGTGATGCACCTTAAGTTAGTTGCACTATTAGTGTAGTGTTCAGTGGAATTTAATATGGATAATACTTTACTGACAGGTAACTTGAATTATATACTCATTATATAATGTTTATGATGGTTATACTATTTTAATTAAATATTTAAATATTCAACAATGATAGACACGTCTTTACTATTTTGTCGCCTACCCGCGAAAACGTTGAGTGGGGCGAGCGGAACGCTTATATACGCCAATTTTTTTTATACCACCAATGTGGCAAGCAGACATACGGCCCGCCTGATGGAAACCAGTTACCGTAGCCTATGAACGTCTGTAACACCAGAGGCATCACACGCGCGTTGCTGACCCTGTAAAAACCTCTTCACGCCCTTTTTGAAGAACCCCATGCTATAGTCCCCTGAGAAAACCTCGACAGGCAGTTCATTCCACAGCTCGATAGTACGCGGGAGAAAACTTCTCTGGAACCGCACAGTACGTGACCACTTAGGCTCCAATGTGTGAGGATGAATTCCCTGTCGATGGCGAGCGGTGCGACTGTAGAAGGAGGCCGTTGGCGTCATGTCAAACATCTCCTCTGAACACACCCCATTGTACACGTTTTCATTCATTTCCAAGTTACTCTTAGAAATGAATAGGCTCCAAAACCAAGGAACGGATTTTGATGAAACTCCACATGCTTGAGGTTAGCGTCGAAAAAAAATTTTAATCGAAAAATAAAATGTTAAAAATTGATTTTGGCGCCAACTTCACGTGACAGACCTCATTGTAGAAACGGTGAAGCTCTAAAACAATAATTTTTTCAGCGAATCTACTCGCTCCACTCAACCTCGATTTCGGCCCCGTGGGCTAGAATCGGGGCTAGTATAAGGATTATATAGGTACCTACTATGGTATCGTTCGCCTACGATACCATAGTAGGTATACCTATATATATGTTACAAAATATGTGTCTTGTTAACAAAACGTGATAGATATTATCATATGACATTGTTATATGACGATATCACAATCATTTATCATTGTTACCTATGTATGACCTTTAGTTGCAATTTCATCATGCATTGGGTCTCAAATCATTTAGAACTATAAATCATAGCCACAGGAATATCTTCGCATGAGTTTGGGGTGTAAGGAGCTAACCATGATCTTTAGAGCCAAAGCCAACCTCATCTACAAGTGGTGCACCCTGCCGACTAACGAAAAAGGTTCTGGCGCAAGAGATGTTGGGTACAGCATGTTTGTAATACCGCAGTCAAATAATTCCCTTGAGGATGTGCTCCTGCGAGTAAGGTCACCAGAAAGGAATGACTTGCTGCATGAAATTATGCTCGCGCGCCACCACCCCCGCTGCCAAGCGGGGTGGTGGGGGCGGTGGTGGCGCGCGAGCATAATTTCATGTTACGACCGTTAATATGGCTACGGTAACCGCTTCACATCAGGCGGGCCGTACCACCTGACGTAGTGTAAAAAGAAAGCCTAGTAAGTGCATGATTATTTCTTTGTTGTCCCAAAATCGAAGTTTATACTAAGGTTTAGACACGGGCGTTTGAAGGAGACGAGTAGAATCCTAGACTCCAGGGAGACCATCGGCGAACGTACAGTAAATTGGTACAGATGATGACCTCGGTGGTCGAATAGCTAGTAATAGCCACTTTGGCTTCGAGATCGCGGATTCGACCCCTCATAAAACCAATATTTGTGAGCATGAATATGTCTGATTGTCTTAGTCTAGGTGTTTTCTATATATTATTTGTACCTATATGGAGAAAATTCTATACTGCCATCTAGTTCGAAACTAAGCTTGTACTATGTGTACTAGATAACTGATACTTAAATACTTACTTTGTAAATTTTATGAACCTAAAATTATACCAGACCCTACCTTACCCTTAACTCTGAAAATGTGCTGTAAAAATTACAAATAAATGTAAATTTAATTGGCCGTGTGGCGTTCCTACAGACTAGAATAGAATCACTCTGTCTCTTCCCGTGGATGTCGTACAAGGCGACTAAGGGAAATTCATTATCAAACATCGATCAGGCCTCCCCAACCCGTCTAGCCAGCGTGGGGAGTGTAGGCCAAATCCTACTTCCGTCTGGGACGGATGAGAGAGGGTCGTGCTCCTGTAGTGGAAACTAAAATGACCTGATGATGATGATAATAAATTTAATTGTTTACTCACCAACATATGGTATAAACCTCCATGTGTTCCCCAATAGAGGTAGAGGCTTGGGGCCCGGTACTTCATTCCAGCTCTTCACGGAGGGGGTGGACAGTGTTTCGAACACTGACGTATCTATCGCTGCATGTGTTGAGCGAGCCCGGTGTCCATGGATAGGGCAAATATTAACCTTGTTACTCGAAGACCCTGTGTAGTAAAAAAAAGAAATTAAACTAACTGCTGATTAAGGTTCTCCTAAAAAAACGAGTATGCTTTACCACACGACTGAAGCTTCTTTAGGTCTACTAACTTTTATCTCCCTCTCAACTTCCGTTTGCCGTTTCCTTAACGCTCTCGTTCAAGAGAATTGTTATTTGGCTGCGGTATTCGTGAGGTGGAGGTACTTCCTCAGCCGGGCAGCTTAAAAAATACGCTATGCCCTACCTCTCTTTTCGCCAAAGCCTCGTTTGTCAGTCAGCAGAGTACACCACGCGCAGGTTAGCTTTGGTTCAAACATGATAAATTGTCAAAAAAAATAAATTAAAAAAAAACTAAAAAACACGCTACTTATATTGAAACCGATGCTCGTTAAATGAAAGATAGGGCACAAAGCACATCACGCTTTTACACAATAATACTAATCTTCTTCGTTCATTTATATTTTCTGTCTATATTAAAAAATATTTTTTGTTTTTTATTTCGGTTGATCATTAAAGCGTGTTTTTTAGTTTTTTTCAATTATATTTATTTTCCACTTTTTAGTAAGTTATCAAATTATTGTATTGTCATCGGTCCTTGATAAGTAAATTAAATCTGACCGTTCAAAGTGGGATCAAAATCAAGTTCAAAGTTCGGTTACAAACTGACAAGCAAACATACAGGTGAAGCTAATGAAAGCGTGTTAAAAACAATGAACAAATTGGGGGTGTAAGGGGTTCATCAACATCTTTGAACCAAAGCCAACTTCACCTGCACGCGGTGCACCCTGCTGACTGACAAACGAAGCTCTGGCGAAAAGAGAGGTAGAGAGCGTAATTGTAAGCTACCCGACTGGGGTATGTACCTCCACCTCACAGAATACCGCAGACAAATAACGGTTCCCTTGAGGGCTGTTGTGTTCCTGCGAGTGAGTGAGGTCACCAGAAAGGAAGGAGATGCTGCGATGGCAGCGGGGGTGGCGGCGCGCGAGCGATATTTTATGTTGCGAGCGTTAATATGGCTATTGTAACCGCTTCACAACAGGCGGGCCGTATGCTTGTCTGCCAACCGACGTAGTATTAAAAAAAAACAAAATAAACGTCAGAGTTTATTTTTGCAAATGGATAACATTACCTTCTGCAGCCTGGTAGCATTGAGCCGTTGTCGCCAGCTGCCGTACAGACAGACTTCTTAGCGGCCATTTTATAATGCAAACCCTATTTCGCATGGTAGGCGGTTATTTCTGAAAAGAAAAAAAAATGTTAATCAAACTGATAAACGTATCAACTCGTATCATAATCTTAAAGTATTTTTAGTAAATTAATGTAAATAATTATGCAATAGATATATATATATATATATATAAAGAGAGAGAGTCCATGGAGATCAGCAACATCAAAGGGTCGCCGATCCGTTGCCAGCCTATACTCCTTCCTTTCATTATTTCTGGCGACCTCACTCACTCTCAGGAACACAACAACCCTCAAGGGAATTGTTATTTGGCTGCGGTATTCTGTGAGGTGGAGGTACTTCCCCTGTGGGATGTAAGTAGTTTGGGGTGTAAGTAGTTCATCAACATCTTTGAACCAAAGCCAACTTCACCTGCACGCGGTGCACCCTGCTGACTGACAAACGAGGCTCTGGCGAAAAGAGAGGTAGGAAGCGTAATTTTAAGCTGCCCGACTCGGGAGGTAACTCACAGAATACCGCAGCAAAACAATAATTCCCTTGAGGGTCGTTGTGTTTCTGCGAGTGAGTGAGGTAAGCCAGTACCAACTAGTACAAAAGAAATGGCTACGGCTTCGCATCAGGCGGGCCGTATGTTTGTCTATCACCCGACGTAGTATAAATATATATATAATAAATATATATATATATATATATAATAAATATATATATATATATATATATACTGCCTGTATATAACTGCCACCACGACTCATGGTTGGGTTCCTCTACAACCAACCATGCAGGAAGGGCTGCTCATGGTTCAAAGATTTTGATGAACCACTTACACCCAAAAAAAAATTAAGTTATTTCTATATTATTAGGTCTTTACCTATGAAATTGCCGTTTTGTATGAAAAAATTTAAACAATTTTTTTTCATGTATTTTTTATTTGTATTAATCGCCCGTTTATTGATGCCGTTCTTAAAGAAAGGACGGGAGGCAACAAAATCTTCGAAGGCATTTTGTACTGCCTCTCGGGTATTGAATTTTTTTCCCGCCAAGAAGTTATCAAAATTCTGGAAAAAGTAGCGCAAGGCCTGGCGAGTAAGGCGAATGACGGAGAGCTTCCAACCCCAGTTCTTGCAACTTGGAGACCGTCTGCTGTGCAGTATGAGGTCGCGCGTTGTCGTGCAGGAGCAGCGGAGACGAGCGATTGACCAATGCTGGTTGGAGACGTGCCAGCTTCTCCATCATTGTGTTCAGTTCTTCATAGTACACATCTGCAGTAATGCTCACCCCGTTTGGTAAGAAGCTGTGATGAATCACACCGGCGCTAGACCACCAAACAGTGACCATCACTTTTCTAGGGGTAAGTTTTCGTTTAGGGCATTGTTTAGGTGCTGAACCAGGATCCAACCAACTTGCTGAGCACTTGCGGTTATCAAACAGAAACCATTTTTCATCGCAGGTAACAATGCGGTTCAAAATTCCTTCATTTGTGTGTCTGTGACGCGTACTTCGCGCTGGCGATCATTGAGTTCGTGGGGCACCCATTTGTCAAGCTTTTTTACCTTGCCAATTTGACGCAAATGGACCAATATTGTTTTGACGCTAACGTCGAAAGCTGCTGCTAATTCAGCCGTAGATTGTGTATCATCAGCTTCCACAATCGCCTTTAATTCGTCATTGTCGACCAGTCTTCGGACGACCGCGAGTTTCATTTTTCAGGTCGAAATTTCCAGAACGGAAGCGAGCAAACCAATAACAGATGGTGCGTTGGTTTGTAGTGTTAGCTCCGTAAACGTCGTTGATGTTGCGTGCCGCTTGTGCCGCGTTGCTGCCACGACGGTACTCATATTCCATTCGAAATTTTAACGTATCCATGATGACGAAAAAGATTGAAATGCGATGAAAATGTAACACTAATCAATAAACAAATGACTACTTTTGGAAAAAGAATTCCATGTTTTTAAAATAAAATTAATTTGAAATTAGAATTCTTAGCCAAACAAAAATTATTTTGATTTGGAATGGCCAGTACTGCAGAACGGCAATTTCATAGGTAAAGACCTATTATTTTCTATTTGTGTTATTATACATTAAAGTTTTACAAACAAAAAACAAACATTATCTGCACTAGATTGATTATATGTTGACAGCGGGAGAAAGTTATGTCGTAATTAGCTCGAATGACATACCTACGAGTACACGCAATTCTATACCTTATAGTTTCATTAAGATTTCATTGCGCTTATATAGGGTGTGAAAAGTGGAAAGGCGCAAATCACGTGGAAAGCGTAGAGAAGGGGAGACTAGTACTAGCATATAACAAGTTTTAATGTAGGGTCAAACATTGATCAACGTAAATCACGTTTATACTACACTTGCTTTGTAATGTCTATTTTCTACCCTAACACTAGGAGAAAAAGTTTCTCTTTATTCCTTTTCAGATATACATATGTAAAATTCATTGCTAAAGCTGGCAAAACACATTGTTTTTCTAATCTCATAAAAAAAAGATATGATTATTATTTTACAATATATATGTGATTTTTTATACTACATCAGGCGGTAAACAAGCGTACGTCCCGCCTGATGTGAAATCGATAGCATAGCCGTGACAACGCTCGCAACATGATTAATATCACTCGCAGGCCGCCATCGCCATTGCCAATGCAGCAACACCATTCTTTATGGTGACCTCACTCACTTGCAGGAACACAACAACCCTCGAGGATATTGTTATTACATCAGTAAAAAATATTAAGTACTAGTACGAAGGCGGTCTTATCGTCGAGCGATCTCTTCCAAACAACCATAGTAGAGGACAAATAATCTGAAATTAAAGTAGGTGGTGCCGCGCAGAAATTATCAGGTACTATTCCTTACTATGAGTAATAAAGGACATATACTTATATACATGCTAAATTATGTGGGGTGTAAGTGGTTCATCAACGTCTTTGAACCAAAGCCAACTGCACCTGTATGGTGCACCCTGCTGACCGACAAAAGAGGCTCTGCCAAAAGATAAGGGAATAGCGTATTCTTGAAACTGCTCGACTGGGGAAGTACTCATAGAATACCGCAACCAAACTCATCAAACGGATCACTCGCAGGAATACAACAACCCTCAAGGGACCTCACTCACGTGAGGTCACCAGAAAGAAAGAAAGGTAGAAGTATAGGCTGGCAACGGATCGGCGACTCCTTGGTGTTGCTGATCTCCATGGGCAGTGGTGATTGCTTTCCATCAGGTGACCCACATGCTCGTTTTCCATTCTCATATTAATATATATATATATACATATATGATAGCGGCAGGGAGTGGCCATTACTGGCCAAACTTTACGTATTATTTATACTGTATCACGGCGGCATCGGATACTGCTTAGATTTAAATTAATTCAGGTTATGACAATCACGCGAATTTTTGTTAGTCCAAACAAGTTAAACCGGTCGGTTACATAAACTCGTTAAAACGTGATATATTGTATACATGTTACTAAGTGACAAATTAAGAATATAACTTGTCTGTAATTGTTAGATAACAACTCAGGGTTTCAGGTACCCAATAGTGTTAGATGCATAAAATCCGTGGTGCACGGCAGTTGAGCTTCACTTAACTAGCCATCTCTTTAATGCCTTATTTGCCATATTACTGTCTCTTACATTGCTTAGAGGGGAAGTCAAGAAGTCTATTTGTTCTGATTAAATTCATTGTGAGTTCCAAGGCAGCCGTAGTTTGACCCCCGGGACTGCAATGGACGTCACTGTTCATTGCCTTTTTTAGCGGCCCCCGCTGATAATTCTGGCTACACAGAAAATACTGTGGTGGGAATGTGTGGTGGGCCAAAAAAAAATGTCTGTAACATATTTGGAGACTTGGACGCTGACCGTTGGGCTGGTTCACAAACTAAAAGTCGCTCAGCGATGGAGAGGGCAATGCTTGTAGTTTCTCTAATCTAAGAGATCGAATCCGGAACGAAGAAATTCAACGGAGAACCAAAGTGGTCGATATATCTCTCAGAGTCAGCAAGTTGAAGTGGCAGTGGGCTGACCGCATCTGCCGAGCCAGCGATGGCAGATGGGCGAGAAAAGTTTTAGAGTGGAGGCTACGTATGGGGCCACGAAGCGTAGGGCGCACCCTCTCTAGATGGCCCGACGATATCAAAAAAGTGGCTGGCAGCGGTTGGATGCGGAAAGCGAATAATCGCATATGGTGGAAAGCATTGGGAAAGGCCTATATCAAAGATGATGAAATAAAATTCCTACTCGCCGCTTCCTTATAAAAAGCAAGGTTACATACTCGTACATCCTACTGTCAATGACGTCAATATCTTTATTTCAACTGTGTATCTTAATGCATCGGCATAAAGTTCAACATGATAATAATCATTAAGTCGTTACAATGTATACTGACTATTAAAAAGCTCTATCATTAATAATTTTTCGATTTCCGTACTTTACAAATAATAATAGTAATATTAAAATCCGTGAATTGGGCTTTTGAGAAATAAAAAAATTGTAATAAATGGAAAGATCACATATAAGTTATCATTTTAGGGTTCATCAACATCTTTGAATCGAAGCCAAATTCACCTGCACGCGGTGCACCCTGCTGACTGACAAACGAAGCTCTGGCGAAAAGAGAGGTAGGGAGCGTAATTGTAAGCTACCCGACTGGGGAATGCCTCCACCTCACAGAATACCGCGCCAAATAACAATTCCCTTGAGGGTTGTTGTGTTCCTACGAGTGAGTGAGGTCACCCAGAAAGGAAGGAGATGCTGCGCAGGTAGCGGGGTGGCGGCGCGCGAACGATATTTTATATTGCGAGCGTTAATATGGCTGCGGTAACCGCTTCACATCGGGCGGGCCGTGTGCTTGTCTGCCACCCGACGTAGTATAAAAAAAATCATATATAACAAGCCTCAAGGGAATTGTTATTTGGCTGCGGTATTCTGTGAGGTGGAGGTACTTCCCCAGTCGGGCAGCTTACAAAATACGCAATGCCCAACCTGTATTTTCGCCAGAGCCTCGTTTATCAGTCAGCACGTGCAGGTGAGGTTGGCTTTTTGTTGTTATAATCATCATCATCATCAACATCAGCCTGTATCTACCCACTGCTGGATATAAGCCTTCCCCAATGCTTTCCACCAGAGTGTTATAATAGCATTTAACTAATTCTTATAATTTATGTTACTATATTTTATAGTTGAAAGAAAACAAGAAGAATATTTACAACACTACAATGGGACAGAGTAAAAATTAAAGTTGATATATGTAACAAAATCCAATGAAATATCAAATAAGTTCAGTATTTTTGACGGATTTAAAAAAATCTAAAAATATTGTATTCAGAAAATCACGTGCGAAATATTAGTCAAAATTTGATTCTTCTGGTATGAGACTGATCGTTATTGCGAACTTGACCTTACATTCAAACTGGTTTGAAACCAACGCGCAAAATGTGAAATTTGATTTTCAACTCTATTCGTTTGTTGATAAAAGCTTTAATATTCAAAATGGTTTTATAACAACTTCGTTGTTACCGGGTTTTACGTTTTTCGATTATATATTTCTATGAATTTTAAATTATTATTTAAAATAATTATTTAACTCATCAAAATAGATAATAGCTAAAAAAAATTACATAACAAGAATTGGTGACATCCTAATGGTCCAATCCATTAAGATGTCACCAATTCCAAGTTTTTCTTATTTTATTATTATCCAAACCGAATTAGCGATAACAGTATCAACTTACTCATCCCACTACTGGGATACGGGTCTCCCCTCAATTGAAGAGGTTTAGAGCATACTCCACCACGCTGCTCAACTGCAGATTGGCAGAGGCCGCCTAAAGGCCACTAACTTGGCTTAACGACTGTCATCTAATGGCAACAGCTGGGACTGACGGCTTAACGTGCCCTCCGAAACACGGCCAACTATATTTCATCTTATTGTCTTAATTATAGTATACGTGACAAAAATGACTTTACCCAACAATTACATATTTTTTTTATACTACGTCGGGTGGCAGACAAGCATACGGCCCGCCTGATGTGAAGCGGTTATCATAGCCATATTAACGCTCGCAACATATAATATAGTTCACGCGCCGCCACCCCCGCTGCCATCGCAGAATCTCCGTCCTTTCTGGTGACCTCACTCACTCGCAGGAACACAACAACCCTCTAGGGAATTGTTATTTGGCTGCGGTATTCTGTGAGGTGGAAGTACAGTCCCCAGTCGGGTATCTTAAAATTTCGCTCTCTACCTCTCTTTTCGCCAGACCTTCGTTTGTCAGCCAGCAGGGTGAAGATGGCTTTGATTCAAAGATGTTGATGAACCACTTACACCCATCAAAGATGTTGATGAACCACTTACACCCCTTAACATTCGCATAAAAACTGTAATCACGATGTCGTTTCCGAGAGAAAAGTTGTTAATTTAACATTACACGTTAATAATAATCACGGTAGCCAGCTTAACATGCTGCGGTTTTGTGTATGTCAGATGCCGATAAAAAAAAATATATCTTCGATTAATAAATATCCATTAAAGACATGTGACAAAGAATGATTAATTTGAATGTATTGAATACATTCAAATTCATCGTTCTCTTTGCCACATAATAAATAAATATAAAATTAATATTCTTGGACGAATTACACACTACCATCTAGTACCAAACTAAGCAAAGCTACTAAAGTAAAGTAATATGGGTACTAGATAACTGATTTTATACTTAAATACATTTCTTTTGTAAATACATACATATATATAATACATAGAAAACACCCAAACCAAGACACATAGACATGTTTAAGCACACAACTATTTGTTTTGTGCGGGGATCGAACCCGCGACTCCGGAGTCAAAGTGGACATGGTAGCCATTTGACCAACGGGGTCGTCAATAATGGAGAGGAAGGCCAAAATAGAGGTGGTTGGATTGTGTCTGACACAAACCAACCACCTTTATTTTATATTATCCCTCTCTTGATATGGGTATGAAATGGGTAACTGTAGACATGAATGTATTGGATACATTAAAATTCATCGTTCTCTTTGTCATTTCAAATATTTCAAAGAGAATGATAAATTTGAATGTATTCAACGACGAGGAGCTCGGTGGTCGAATGGTTAGCAATAGTCACTTTGACTCCGAGGTCGCGGGTTCGATTCCCGCACAAGATAAACATTTGTGTGCATGAACATGTCTGTTTGTCTTGGTCTGGGTGTTTTCTATGTAATTATAAGTATGTATTTAAAAAAATGTATTTAAGTACATTTATCAGTTGTCTAGTACCCATAACACAAGCTTTGCGCTTAATTTGGGACTAGATGGCGCTGTGTAAATTGTCCAGAAATATTTATTTATTTATTTATTCAAAATTCAAAGTTATCAAAGTTACCCATAGTATAAACTATGGGTACTAGATAACTAATAACTATACTTATATACATACTTAAAAATTCAAAGAAAACACCCAGGCCAAGACAGATATATCCATGCATACAAATATTTGCATTGCGCAGGGATCGAATCCGTGACCTCGAAGTCAAAGTGTCCAACACATAGGAAAGAATTATAATTTGACATTACGTATTACTAAACCAACTCGACAACAATCGTGCATCGATCACTTAATTAGAAACATCACAAATTTTAATGCTACTGCGGAACTACATAATTTGGCCTTATCGGATCATACGCCAATTCAAAAACAAAAGGTTAAACCTCTCATATTTTATAAATATTCTAGAGACTCTAGTCAAGGAAACCATAATAAAATACCGCAGCTATATGAGACAATTAATATTTTTTGACATTTATAATAAACCTGAGGCCCTACCGCCTCTAAAGTATGAAACTGATTACCGTCGAATTTTTTGATTGCGAAATCAAACTTCAACTTAATAATAATAAATCACCATCATCAGGTCATTTTAGTCTCCACTACAGGAGCACGACCCTCTCTCGTCCGTCCTAGACGGAAGGAGGATTTGGCCTACACTCCCCACGCTGGCCTGACGGGTTGGGGAGGCCTGATCGATGTTTTATAATAATAATAAATAAATGTATTTTTTTAATGTATCTTTTTTTATATCTATGTTTAAAAATGTAATAAAATAAAGTAAAAATGTGAAATAAATGGAATAAATGACATTTAAAGTTGATACTGTTGATTGTTGGCACTTGGTGGAACATTATTATCATAATGTTATAATAAAGCACTTGTACTATTCCACGTATGTCATTATATTTAATATTACCGACCGGTTTCGCCGCTAAGGCATTATCAAGGTAAACAGATGGTGTTTGTGTTTCTACAAAACATTTTTATACCAGTTATATAATAACGTGGAATAGTACAAGTGCTTTATTATAACATTATAAATGACATTTATTTCGATCAACAAGGGATAATTGCATTACATTGTGGCTTACATAAATTACCATGGACATAAATTGATACAAAACTAAATTTATAATTTATAAAATTTATAATGATGATGTCGAATAAAAAAATTAAATAACTAATAAATTTAAGATAAATAAAAATAATAACTTTGTCAATCTCAAAATGTCAAAAATTAAATTAAAACTTTTAACGTTATGCTACTTGTGTTTAGCTTAGCTACCAGTTTTCCTAATTTTGCCACCACATATCGACACATAAATGTAATCAGATTTAAATATCTCCTAGATGACGGCATGCGTTATCATGATAAAATTGTCGAATGATACAAATTGGCGGAATGCCAATACAGTAAACATAACAAAATCAGTATTTTTTTTAGAAACTACAAGTACCTAATTATGACGTTATAACTATTAATAACTTTTAAACTTTCGTGTTGAATGATTTATAAAAATAATAACGGGAATTATATAATAATAACAACGGGAAACGTCAAGTAAAATAGGTATCTAAATGCCCTTATGCATCATTGCGTTAATTCCCTTTATAATTTTCGTAAGTACAGACTTAATCAAGTCATTCATCAAATCAAATTACCAGCAACTTTTTTGTAGACCTGTGTAATTTTTTATAAAACATTTTTTTTGTGTATGACCAGCTCGGTGGGTGGCTCGGGTTCGATTCCCGATCAAGACGAATATTTGTGTTCATGAACATAGAAAACACCCAAAGTATTTTCTATGTATGTATTTACAATAAAAATATATTTAAGTATAATAATAAGAAACTTTTATATTGTAAGTTTGTTTTTGGTTTTATTATTATTGTTTTTTTTTAAGTATTTAAGTTGATGTATCGTAATTTATTGTTTAATAATAAATTTTGACTTGGCAAGTATAATATCAGTTATCTAGTACCCATAGTACAGGTCTAGTTGACGCTGTGTAAATTGTTCAGAAAATATATTAAATATTATTTTGATAAACCCTAGTGGAATAGTGAAATATGAGCAAGCGAAGATGGCACGTGTAAAAAGTTAAAAAAATAAGGTGTTCTTGAGGAACCGGTTTATATTTTACGCGGGGCTGCGAACAGGACTCGTCTGTCTACTCGTCGGGTTGGATATTATGAATGAGATTGTTAGTTTAACCGGTTGTAATAAAAATCATTTTATTTTGTTAACTATGCCTGCTATGGACTCGGGGCGCAAGATATGGACATCTTATTTAGATATACTAGTATTGATTATTACTGGACAAATTAAAATTATACACCTTCCTCTAGGCCCAAACTAAACAGAGGTTATATTATGGATATATGTACTACACTCAGATCAAGACAAACTGACATACTCTTGCATACAAATATTTGTCTTGTACGGGGATTGAACCCGGGAACTCCTAGTCAAAGTAGTCTTTGACTACCAGGCTCATCATTAGTCTAAAAACTGTATCCAAGAACCGAAAAATTTAGAAACCAATTATTTAATATTTTTTTATTGTCTTCAATGAAAACGCAGACCTGCCAAAATTTTGTTAATTAACAATAGCGTAATATATTGATTTTTTTTTTCCAATGGGTTATTATTCTTTCAAGTGTAAAGAATACACTATAATTAATTCCAAATTTGTAATTGATTATTTATTGTCTAAAATAAATATTTTCCATGGCGTACTCACTTTTGAGGCGGTGCGCGCATGTTGTAACGATCGCGGGCAGTCGCAGCAGCTATTTTCAGCGTTAAATTAAAATTATAAATAATTAATATACAGTTTGGAGAGATAGCAGTTTTTATTGATATTTTTTTTTAATTTCTTAAGTAATAATCGTTTCTGAGGTATTAATAAAAAAAAGAAATACTGTTTTTTTTTTTTTTTTTACTTAATTTGTTAATAACTTCTGCAATTTTTATCTTGCTAGAAAAGCCGTCGAATACATTTTTCTAGACATCATTGAATTCCGAAGTGAACGAGCTGTCGCTCAAATTTTTATGTGCTTTATCACTATTTAACATGTTTTTGAACTTGTTGACTATATTAGTAAATTTACAACACGAGTAGTATTGTGCGCACATTGATAACTCAAGTTGCAAATATGCAGCCCTAGGAGTAATCTCTAGGAGTAATCACTGCGGTCTTCTGCGAGGTCTCCATCTTAGTGATTTTATAATCCTGTCAAATAGGGTACTATCGCCGTGCTATCTATCCTATTCGAACCGATTATAAAATATCAGGGCGCTCTACCTCTGTTCTACCAGAGCCTCGTTTGCTAGTTAGTAGGGTGCATCATGTGTAGAGAAGATTAACTTTGTCAGTAAAAATGTGAGATATTTACTTTATATATTAAACAATATACTGTTACATATATAGTACACTTATGGATCAACTATTTACCAACATGTGACTAAAACAAAGAAAAAAATTTAATTGTGACCTAACCCTGTATTCCAATATAAATATTATTAATTTATATGAATTGGTTTAATGAGTTCTGTAATTTTAGTAAAATAGTAAAATTTTAAGGGTTGCCAAATTTTCTTTAGACTTAATTGTTTCTTTGTAGTTTTTGGTAAAATTATTTTTTTTGTAGATACTTACTTACCTATGTATTCACAATTGAAACAGTATTTAATTATATCACAAAAAATAAAGCTATTTTTGCTATTTAATTAATAAACGAACTATATTCACAACACATGAAAATCACACTTGAACCATTTGTTTTTTTTTTTTTTGTAATAGACAAATCGATTCGTAAGCGACCCTTCCGATGTTTCTTTAAGGTGCGCTGCAGACGGACTGTGTAACTCAGAAATGTGTACCCCAGCTCGCCCACCTGCCTTCTGTCGCTTACGCGTGTCCATTACCGCACGTTTGACGATATTACGTTAACTATGATCTAATAATCTATGATAAATAGGAAATTATTCTTCGCCGTGGCTGTGTCATTTGTTCACATTTTTATTTACATTTGTTTTTGCATATGTTTGTTTTTGTAGTAAAACTCCTTTACGTACGCTTGAATTGGGCAATAAGCCGGTGAATGCGTGACGAGAGCGTTACGAAAAGTGTGATCGGGCGAGGCGAACGGAAGTTGAGAGGGAGATATAAGTTAGTAAAGATAGAAAGAGAGTGAATTAAGTTTCGTATATCACTGTAGGGTCAAGGAAGAGAGGTGCGAGCACACATTTTCTTTCTCTCTTTCCCTCATACACATACATAAAGATGGAGGTAAAGTTTTACTACAGTCGTGTGGTCTAAAACTCACTCTTTTTTTATTATTGTTGTTTCGAGTTAGAAAAGTACACGCCTCGTATATATGTTCTATGAGAATAATTAATTACAAAGACATTACATAAGTACCGTATAAGTATAGTTGGCCGTGTGGTTTCCGGCAGACTAGAATAGAATCACTCCGTCTCTACCCGAGGATGTCGTACAAGGCGACTAAGGGAAAAAATACATTATAAAACATCGATCAGGGCCTCCCCAACCCGTCTGGCCAGCGTGGGGAGTGTAGGCCAAATCCTCCTTCTGTCTGGGACGGACGAGAGAGGGCCGTGCTCCTGTAGTGGAAACTATAATGACCTGATGATGATGATGATGACATAAGTACCTGTATGACCAAGCTTTGTTCGGCGTATTTTAGGATAAAACATTTTTTTCCATGATTAAAACCCAGCTAGATCGATTTTTCGTCCACGTAAATCCATATATTATAATATCATCGTTTGTAGTATAATAATTTAATAGGATAATAACAATTTTGTAAGTAAGCATTTTTGTAGTAAGTGTAACTGGCCTATGGCCATGCACGTTGAGGCTGTAAAAACCTCTTCAGGCCCTTTCTGATACAGCAAGGGGTTCTTCACCCTTGCTGTATCAGAAATCTTTACAAATAAATAAATATTTCTGTACAATTTACACAGCGCCATCTGCAAAGATTGTACTATGGGTACTAGACAGCTGATAAATGTACTTAAATACTTTTTTTTTTGTAAATACTTACTTATAATGTATAGAAAACACCCAGACCAAGATAAACAGATATGTTCATGCACACAAATGTTTCTCTTATGCGGGGATCGAACCCGCGACCTCGGAGTCAAAGTAGCCATTGCTAGCCATTCAACCGGGCTCATCATCTTTATAACAACAATGCAAAACAATTTTATAAAAGCAATAGAAGACAGAAAGACAGAAAGAAAGCAGAAGAATACAGTTATTTTTGTCTGTCTATTTGCTCGTAGCTGGTAGCGTATCAAGTAAAAACTATTACATGAAATTGGTTGTCTATTGCTGGAGGAATTAAAACTTTGGTGTGTACGTACGAGTATTATAATTGACTATTTTCTGAAGTCTACGCAGACGAAATCGCGAGCGACTGCTAAAATAAAAATAATTATTATATTATATTCTTTAGTTTAGAGCAGAATGTACACATTGCAGATCAATCTATGTCTATACTAATATTATAAAGCTGAAGAGTTTGTTTGTTTGGTTGAACGCACTAATCTCAGGAACTACTCATTCGAATTGAAAAATGATTTTAGTGTTAAATAGCCTATTTTTCGAGGAAGGCTGTAGGCTATATAACATTACGCTACCATCAATAGGAGCGGAGCACCAATGAAAATCGTTGCAAATATAGGAAAAAAATATTTCTTTTAAGAGCTTCCGTTGCGTGCGCTGCGTAAACGGTTTAAGTTACGCAACAATTACATACGACGGAATTATTAATCTTAAAAAGTTCTAAAAAAAAGTACGTCACATAGCATATGTCTATCTTTTAAGATTGGCTCACTATAACCTGGCAAATCGTAACCTTAAGCTTTACTCTCAACGCTCTGCGAAGACGAAGAAGACGAAGTTGCGCGAGTCAGCTAGTTTTAACATATTCCTGTGCTAAAATGTAGTTACAATTAAAACAATTTTATCAATATTATTAAGTTATGAATATCGGAATGAAATCTAAAACCAATCGGAATTTATTTCTCGTTACGTATTTGATAATGGATAAAGAGAAGATGCCACAAAGGATGGTGTGATACAATTATCCCTTGAATTATAGAGTTTTCGCATTCAAATATTCATTTAGCAACCCTGTAATTTAAAATATATATATGGTCGCTAATATGTATATACTAACGTTCGCCAATGACTTCGCTCTCGTAGGCATCATGCTATAGATGCATCCTACCTGCCATTGTGGAATAAAGAAAGCAAGGTAACTGCCCGGCATTTACTCAGTCTCGCGACATTTCTCGTTAATAAAAAAACAAAGTTTTATACGTCTTCATATGTGTTCACGTTCTTTCCTTTCCTTTGCATACATGCGTGTTGAGTAAGCGCTTTTTATACAATTTTTACTGTCGTGATGTTCGCTTATGGCTGATATATGTATATAATTGTATAGTAAAAACTATATATCTCACAAGTTGGAACAAATATGTGAACATACAATATGCAGAATTTCGAAGTTTATGTCGGTCAAACATCGTAACTCATTTTTTATATATTTAAAATTTATTCTCTCTTTCATCTCATATTGGGCCCACCCTTGGCTATGTCTCCTTTGTAACCAGGATTAACAACGGCGACCGCCAAAAAAGGCAATGAACAGTGAAGTCCATTGCAGTCCCCGGGGTAAAACAACGGCTGCCTGACACTCTCACTCATTTTCACAACGAATTTAATCAGAAGAAATTAGCAGGACTAAACTTTTGGAATTTGACTTCCCCTCTTAGCAATGCGAGACACAGCAATATGGCAAATAACAAATATATTCATCTCATATCTGTGCCTCCTGTGATCAATGATACAAGTCGAAAAACATCAATTTACAGGAGGGGCAAAAATAAGTTTTTAAAAAGTTTAAAAATTTCTGGCTCATTAACTAAAATACTTAGGATGAAAGATAGTAGTGTACTATATAGGCAAAAACCGTCTCTTTCATCCAGCAATTTATTTTGTCGAAAACTTTAATACTTTAGGCACAAACTGAAAAAGACCCCTAAATTGTACCATTTTTAAATTTTGTTTTTAGTGCCATCTTTGTGCTAAATAATTCATGTCTAGCAATATCACTTTTCACCTAACTTTAGTCATAAATTGAGTGTTGTAAAAAATGATTTACACAGGGGTAGAAAATCGAATAACTCCTTACCATCTCATAGTATGATAATGACACCCAAATAAAAGGTAAATATAAAACAGCTAAGATTTTTATGCCGTTGAGTATACGCCCCAATTGTATAAATTCCCCTAAGATGTATCAGTTTACCAAAAATCTTGGATTTTTTTAAATGTGTTCAGTAATACAAGTCTATATATACCTCATAAAAAGAAATAAAAATTTTGTGGAAAATAATACTACTTTTATTTAAAAATCGTTTATTAAAAAAATATTTACTTAAATCAATACGCAACAAAACGAAATACTTCCCAAAACTTGTAACAAAAAGATTCATGATAAAGTTACTATCCTTGGATGCGTTCACAGTCATGTAAGCGCGTGTAAAAAAAAGTACTTATAATGTATCAATGGCCTCATTAGCTTTAATTGTGACATTTTTTTAAAATATAAAGTTATAAAATAATCAACTTTCATAAACATTAATGTACATAATCTTTACAGAACATAACCATAACATCTAGTAAGCTTTCCTATTTATTCTATGAGATCAAAATCTGTAATCATCACATTTAAATTTGTACCAAGTAGATTCATTCTAACGTCACCACAACCTAAAGTCTATTAAACTGCGCAAAGTCAGGCTCTCTATATAATGAAGAAAACTAATAAAAAGCATAAACACAGCAATGTAATCAACCCGTACAAGCTAATTGTACCCATGGGAAATATAATAAGTTCTCTCTTCTATAAAATATATAAGTACAAACAATCAAAATTAGAAAAGACAAATCAGTCTTATTGTTATATTAATAAGTCTTAACCTTAGTTTTCGTCTCCGGAAGTATCATCTTCATGTGGAACTGTGTCTTTAATATCAGATTTACAAGAAAGGCTTCTATAAAACTCATGAGCGCTTTCATGAAGAAATTCGAGCAATTGTAGTAAATCCTTTTTTTTTCTGTGGAGATAGGAATCTTTGAATGGTAGGCTTTCGGTACAGCATCGATTGTTACCATATCATATATTTTGCCACGCTTAGAATAATCCATGTACATAAACTCAATATCTGTGAACTCTGTTTTGTAGGAAAAACTGGGGAAATTCCCTTTGTCGTACTTAAGGCATCTAGCATCAAGCCACAAAAATTTCTCGTTGGCTTGATTAGTTTTCTTCATGGTCAGATATTGTTTCGAGAAACCCGCAAAATCATAAAAATTATTATGTAACATTTCGACTACGTTGAACTTGGCAGTTTTGTTTGAAGCTGTGCGGACCAATTGAAACCAATCTCTAGGTAAGTGAATGTCCATACGCGTTTGCTTCTTTTTTCGTTCAATTAGTGCGTGGTCACTGTCAGCTTCCATATGCGTATGACCCGGAATTAAAAACTTATGTTCGATACTAGTCAATACTGGAGACTCTTTAATAGCCAGTAATGACATTGTAGCTATTATCGAATTTTTATTTTGCCCAGGACAACTATCTGAATACATAATTAAGTATTTTGTATTTTGGTTCAAAAGTGGTAATTGGTATATTATAAAATCATACAAACAAGATGCTATCGTTGGCACCTCTGTTTCCCTCACACTCTGGCCACATATAGCAGAAGGCCTTATTTGTTTTAATATCATGGATCGTCAAATTATATGTCCACAGCTGCCTTTTATAAAATGCAACACTGGTTTGCAAAAAAGGAGTGGGCAAGCATTGTTGCAAATCAAATGTTATTACCATTACGTCATCGCTTGATTGTGCTCGCTCTTTATCAGTTCGCTTTTCTTCGTAGGCAGCCTTAAAAGCTACCTGGTGTTCCTTAAGTTCTTTTTCTAGAACTGCAGCCTGCTCCCCCTCAGCATACTGCAATTTCATATTTAGTTTGTCACATTTTGAACAAGTATCGACTGAAGGCTTTTTAAAGGACAAATTCAATGAATCGAAAACTTTTTTGAAAATTGTTTTGCTGACGGGTTTGCTAGATTTCAATTTATATAAATTGTACAGAACTTGCACATTGAGTTCAGAATTAAGGAACTTTTTCGTGGTTTTTTTACGACCGTAGTGACTTTCAGTACAAGGGAAACTAGCAATGTGAGCTTTGATCTCTTCAAGAACTGGATTAGGAATTGGCTTACCGGATCGGCGTACACGAGGCGGAATATGTCCATGTTTTCTTAATTTTTCGCATATTGTCTGGAGATATCTATGACTTTCATCAAATGTCTTCAAAAAACAGTTTTTACATATGGGTTGTTTTTCTAGATTTGAGTCATATACGTAGTAACGAAAGTTAACGGTCCTTGTTTTTTTGGGAGAAGACTTTGTAGTTTTTTTCTTAGTTATTTCTATGCATCTTCCAATATATTCGTTTCTCTTTTCAAAGCTACCAAGACTCCAATACGTATCAAAAAGCTGTTTTCTTAAATCTAACGGTAATCTATCTTTACATTTCTGTCGACAATTGTTCAGATCCTTAAGTTCGCGTTTCTTTGTAGTTTTTCCTGTTTTGGTAGTATACTCTAAACCTGTGTTGCGAAATAACTTCCGTTTTATTCTGTCAGCTCTTCTTTCCTTCTCACTTTTCCTGTGCTTCCTTTTCTTCCCTGCACTATTAAAGCCATTACTATCCCAAAAGGAACAACCCGCAGTGTTAACTACAGAACGTTCTGGCGATTGCAGTGTTTGATTTGAGTCCGATTCTTCAATGATTATATTTTCTTTTCTTGCTCCTGACTTTTTTCTTTTTGGTGGTGTCTCTTCATCATCACTGGATGAAGATTCATTCGTATCGCAAATATAATCATCACTACTAGTTGACCCAAAATCACCATCATCAGAGGAGTCAGATAACATTAAATCGGCTTGAAGAGTGTTTTTCTTTGTGGGTTCGTCGATTATGGTATCAATTCTTTTACTTATTGTATTAGTCTTATCTATGACGACGTGGCATCTATCTTTATTTGTTGCCTGCACCCTGAATGAACAATCTGTTTCAGTGGCTCCTTGTGTAATCTTGTCACTGGCGGCGTCGCAAAAGATTTCTTTTTCTAGTAAATTGGCCTCATCATTTTTTACTTTATTTTCATCAGACGTTCCAACAGAACCCTCTTTAGGCATCTGGTACTTATCTTCAGTAGGATATTTATTCACTGAAGTATTTAATTTTGTTAAATTCATAATTTTAGCGGTTCTAGAGTAAGTTAACAGCTGAAACAAAATCAAAATTACATATGTTTATTTTTAAAAAGAACAAAATAACGTATAGTTTTTCTTAAAAAAATAATATTATCATCCGTACTTTTATTGCGTGCCAGTGTTCATACTTAATTTTCATATCTAATGACACAACTCAATAATGTAGTGCAAAAATCTAGTTTAGTGTTAAATGATACATCTGTAAACTTACGTGTCGATCCATGGTGAAAAATGGCCGCTAGCGACGTGTACACTCTATAACAAGGCCGCAACAACACTGGGCTTTTGATCGAGCGCACTGCCGCTCGCGCATCTCCCTCCAACCCCGCCCGACACCCGCGTCGCTCCTTTTGTTCGTAGTTGTATCATTTATTACGAATTTAAATCAAACTATGCTGTTAAATAATTTGGTGACTAATAATATGAATCAAGAAGTATCATTTAGCACATATAAAATGCAGAGAAAGAAATCTAAATCATTGATTTATGTCGAGTTGTATCATGTAAAAATAGCAAAAGTGGTTGGTCCAACGTGATACCAGTCTAGTTGTATCAAGAATCACAAAAAAGCACAAAAAATTAATAGTGATTTCTGATATAGCTTGACTCATAACACTTATTACAAAAAAATATAATATAATTATTATTTACCTTGGGTTACAACTCGACACAAATCATGATTCGCGAAAATTTCGAAAAAATATACTCAAATTGTATCACTATGCACCAAGTAACTCCGA
This sequence comes from Hypsopygia costalis, assembly GCA_937001555.2. NCBI lineage: Eukaryota > Metazoa > Arthropoda > Insecta > Lepidoptera > Pyralidae > Hypsopygia > Hypsopygia costalis. The sequence goes on from OW443344.2 coordinate 13,424,192, forward strand.
AACTAGACCCGCTAGAAAGACGTGAGTTAGACCAAAAGATGCGTTATTTTTTGCTGATTTCAGATCTGTAAAAAATGTGAAAACGGTACAAGTCGACTTGTAACATTGATCACAGGAGGCACAGATATGATAAATTTAATAGGATTAGAATTACAAGTTTGAGAAACAGAATCCATCCTATAGAGTTATCAACAATAGTAAAAGTAAACCAACCGCCCACTCCCTCCTTTGTACTCCTCATAATTTCACGGTCTTGACTTGTACTGCCTGTACCATTGTTGGAGGTACTCTTCATAAGCAGGTGACAGTTGTGACATATGAGCATGTTCATTGTAAACAATGGTTAATAGTACGTGTTTCATTTCTTTAACATATTAGAGGAAGATCCCAGGGCCGCCAGACGTCACTTATTTTCTGATGAACAAAATGGGCATTATTGATTTGTGTTAAGGTGTACTATGATCGTATGACTACCTGTTACCTTGGGCAGACGGCCAAATTACCAGGTATCAGACCGCTATTCTCCTAGTATCAGGTATTCAAGGTACGTAAAAACACTACTCACCTCATTTACACACTTACGATCTGCATTATTACCTTACAGACGCTTTAACGTTTCGCGTGCCGCGGTCCCATGGTGGGTAGAGCGTTGGTACGGTACTTGGTACAGAATTGACAGGTCGCTATAAGTGAGATTTATTACTTGTAACTTTTTTGAAGCCTTTAAAGCGTCTGTAAGGTAATAATGCAGACCCGAAGTTTCTAGGAGTATTGATTAAGGATTTTTAACGATATTGTGTAACATATGTGTAAAAATCAGCTATCAGAATTTAGTTGAAGGTGACTAGTGTTTTTACGTACCTTGATGACCAGATACCTGAAAAAGGCCATCTGGCCAAGGTAGAAGGTAGTTATACGATCATAGTACACCCTAACACTACTCAATCATGCCCATTTTGTTCATCAGAAAATAAGTGACATCTGGCGGCTCAGGGATCTTGGATTATACGTATTGTATGTCGTCTGTTACAACAATGTATTGCAAAAGAAAGTTAAATATGTAGTTGGAGAAACAATTTGTTGTTTTTTCTTACAGGTAGGTATATACCATACCTACTCAGAGGAACTCGGTGGCATCGTTACGTGTGTTAGTCTAATCGAACACGCAAGTAATGTAGGCCGTAGCTTGTCCATGGATGGGTTTATTTATCTCGAGCTTCTCCGTGCTTCGGAGTTAAGCCAAGTTAGTGGCCTTTAGGCGGCTACACTAGCCTCCGCCAACCCGCAGTTGAGCAGCGTGGTGATATATGCTCTAAACCCACTCGATTGAGGGGAGACCCTTATCCCAGCAGTGGGAGGAGTAAAGGTTTACGACGTGGAATAAGGGTTGACGACGAAATATAAAAAACCGAAATTCCGTGTCTGACGTTCGGATTTTTCCAATGCCACATTTTTTACATTTATATATTTTAAAATTTACAGTTTGTAATTTCATTACTCCGTCATTTATAAACCGATTTGAAAAAGTTTTTTTATTTGAGCCAACCTCACCTGCACGTGGTGCACCCTGCTGTCTGACCAACGAAGCTCTGGCGAAAAGAGAGGTAGAGCATAGCGTATTTTTTTAAGCTTCCCGACTGGGGAATGTACCTCCAGCTCACAGAATACCGCAACCAAATAACAATTCCCTTGAGGGTTGTTGTGTTCCTACGAGTGAATGAGGTCACCAGAAAAGAAGGAGATGCTGTATTGGTAGCGGAGGTGGCGGCGCGCAAGTGATATATTATGTTGCGAGCGTTAATACGGTTACGGTAACCGCTTCACATCAGGCGGGCCGTATGCTTGTCTGTCACCCGACGTAGTATAAAAAAAAACCTACTGTTTAATTTTTTATCAATATCTAGATGTAGCGTCCGTGTTCACTCAGAAACAGGAAGTAACACAAGTCTGGCATAATCTAGACATTACTATTGTTAATTAGTATGTAAAAATCACTCTTACTGTAAATTTCACTTTCCACGCATATTTAGCCTTGAACTGTGAAACAAACATTAAGGCGACAAGCAATTTTTCAGTCTGAAAATGAAATGTTAATGTTAACAATGTCGAGATTTTCAAGGTGTACTGCTATCGATTAATCGCTTCCTTATCACAGCCTAGCGAATGCTCGACGCTCATTTCCATACCAGTCGTCCAACAGAGACGTAGACAGAGCAATCGTGCGGGGTATGCGGGAGGGGGGGGGGAGAGGAGGCGCATACCGAGAAAGCTATACAGACTACTGTATAGTACAGGGTACTCCGTCCGTACACGCCGTTAAGAAACAAGACATTTTACTGTGTAGGTATTTCATTTAATTTTGGACATATTACTATTCTATGTATTTCCTTTAAAGAGGAGCTCAATGGCGTTTTCAGTCTAATCGAACACGCAAGTTAAGCAACGTCGACCGTACCTGTCTATGAATGTGTTTTTTTTATCTCGAGCTCCTCCGTGCCTCGGAGGGCACGTTAAGTCGTCGGTTCCGGCTGTTGTCATTACATGGCAGCAGTCGTAAGATAGTTTGAAAGCTTAGGGCATTTTGAAAACATTGGCGTCCGCCAATCCGCTATATGACAGTTATAGATTGCAACCCGGTATGTTTTTCAACCCGGCCGGGTCCGGTAACATCCGCCGCCAACCCGGCCGGGCCCGGCGGACCCGGCCGGGTTGATGTGTTAGGATGAAACCTTTAGAATATTTTATGAAAAATACACCTTGCTTTAAGTAAATGGAGGCAAAATACAATGATTCAAGGTTATAGAATAATATTTATTTCAAACCAGCAAATCAACAATAATCAGTCTTAATCAGTCTCAAAATCACGAGTATTAGTTAGTTTAACTTATGAACGGAATAGTAACATTAGTGTTACTAATTAAGTTAAAGCAAGCATTAGTATAGGATAGAAATGATCTTCCACGCGCTGATGAAATGCCTGGATTTAGAGGATTTCGAGAAAAAGAGAGTTTGGAAAGTAGTCAGATTATTTAAGAAGTCGCCCGCAATTTAATTGCTAATACTATACAGAGTAAAGAGAAAGACCTATTTGCTTAAAGTTAATTAATAATACTAATGTAACTATTTGAAAACATGGTATTAGAATAAGAAACTCGCGGTTTGCAGCGCTTGCCATGCCTATTTTCTACAAGTTGGGGCTTCCGTGCCGCAGTTTTCCTACTGCTACCCGGTGACCGGGCCCGGTATGAATGGCCGGGCCCGGTGGATGTCTAAAAGGGCACCGGGCCCGGCCGGGTCCGGCCCGGCCGGGCCCGGTTTGCAATCTCTAATGACAGACAACAATATGGCAAATAAGGCAAATAAAAGCCTTAAGAGATACGCCAACCCGCAGTTGAATAGCGTGGTGGAGTATGCTCTAAACCCCTTTGATTTAGGTAAGACCCGTATCTCAACAGTGAGATGATTATGGGTTGGTACCGATTTAATTTTATTTCAATGTTTTAATTTTTAATGGATGGCCTAGACTCTAGACGAAAGCGGCATTTCGCAAAACACCAAAGGAGTCGGCTTACTACTAGCACAGTATAACTAATAGAACTACGTAATAGTAGTTCATATCATAGATTTTCTAACAACTTGAGTATTGAATAAATGCGCATTAAATTACTTTCAATTTTTGCAAGATAACCTCAATCACAGGGGACCGGTTTTGAGTTGAGTCAGATTTTTTTTTTAATCATGTTTTTAGAACTTCCTGTTCTAGTATTGATTATTATTAATATCATTATATTGCGACTGTTTGAGGTTTCTGGCTAGTAACTATTTAAAATTAAAATTGATGAGCTTGGTCGAATGGCTAGCAATGGCTACTTTGACTCCGAGGTCGCGGGTTCGATCCCCGCACCAGACATACATTTGTGTATAATTATGAACATGTATGTTTGTCTTGGTATGGATTTTTCTATGTATTATAGTAGAATATGTAATATGTATTTACAAATAAATGTATTTAAAAGTACATTTATCAGTTGTCTAGACCCACAGTACTTTGCGTTTAATTTGAGACTAGATCTATCCAGAGCAGATATCTTAATTTGAGACTAGAACTATCCAGAAACAAAAAAAAAATACTTTCACGGTTGTTTAGATCACTATTGTATGTATACTTACCGTGATCAATTTTTATATTTTCCTGATTACTGATTCTCTGATTTCGTCGATGTTGCTGACGCCATGGTCATAGGACGACTGAAGACTGCAAGTAGATGGTAGTCTCTTAAGGGCAGAATATCTGTCTACCCTCTTCTTTTTCGTTTATTTTTAGGCACTTTACTCACTAAACTCACAGTGTCTGGTTAGAAAGTTCTATGAAAACATATGTTTACACAGCTTAATCACTGGATTCCACGTTCCCGACAACTTAAAACCATCCTCCTCCTCACGTCAATCGTGACGAGGAGGATGGTTCTGGTGTTTTTTTAGGGTTCCGTACCCAAAGGGTAAAAGGGAATCCTATTACTAAGGCTCCGCTGTCCGTCCGTCCGTCCGTCCGTCCGTCCGTCTGTCACCAGGCTGTATCTCATGAACTGTGATATTTAGACAGTTGAAATTTTCACAGATGATGTATTTCTATTGCCGCTATAACAACAAATACTAAAAAAACAGAATAAAATTAATATTTAAGGGAGCTCCCATACAACAAACGTGTTTTTTTTTTGCTTGTTTTTGTTCGCAATTGATAACGGTAATAGGTAGACGCTTGATTCACTTTATAAATAAATAATTAAATAAAAATTAAACAAATATTTAAGGGGGGCTCCCATACAACAAACGTGATTTTTTTTGCCGTTTTTATAGATAATGGTACAGAACCCTTCGTGCGCGAGTCCGACTCGCACTTGGCCGGTTTTTTATTTCAATATTTTCTCTAACGAGGTATGAAGCGTCATTCTGTTGAAATAATTGTAGGTAACTCAATCCAGGGATGTGTATCTGTTTACAGCAGGTGTTCCGCTATTGAAGACTTTTAAATTTCCATAAAATTAAGATGAAGTTGTTTACTGTTAAAATATCGAAATTGTTATTTTGTTTCTCACATCAAAAAGTTCAGAAACATAAAGAAGGGAAAGAAGGGAAGGGTGCCCTTCATCTACTTGGGTCCCTTGGGTGACATTGATGGATTCATGACTACTTTTTCTCCGCTTGAAGCCATCTGATGAAATCAACGAGTAAAAGAACACTTTAACAATTTAATTTGTGTGTGTGTGTTTTTGTATTTAGTGTGTGACATCCACTACAAACTAAACAGTTTGTGTGTGCGTTGAAGCGGTGAAAATTCTTCATATCCAATATATATTATTTGACGAGCTCGGTGGCGTAGCGGTCAATGACACGGCTTTGACACCAACGCTCGTGGGTAGAGTTGAGCGCTTAAACGAAAAGCGCTTAAAAAAGTCTGCTTATCAGCGTAAGCAGATAAGCACGCTTATAAAAATAAGCCTTTTTCGTTTAAATTTTTTACAATGTTGTCTGATAATTTGACAAATTTAATATCTATAATTGATACACATAATTACTGCCACGTCGCGTCGTGCTGTATTAGCTAGCCATATATGCAATAATAAACCTTACCATCAACAAGTTTAGGTTTACTATCGATTAACGTTCGTTTCATTTTCGTTTAAACAAATGCGTTTCGTTGAAAAAAGCGTCAGTAATCCTCATTCAATATTGAACCTTATTCGCAGGTTCCTTAGGATTAATGTTGTTTAATTTTCTTTCACTTTAATTTCAAAAATGATTTTCGTTTAAGTGAACAACGTTTACGCTTTTTTAAGCAGTAGGCTTTTTGTTGTCAACTAGTAAGTACGCGTGTGAATGTTTGCGCCAACGCTTTTGCTGTTGTCTTCGATCGATTAATGCAATTTTTTTTTTGCTTTGCTATGTTAAGTATGTTCATGCGTATACGAAACTTTAAATAATTGTAAATACTTATAGAAAAGAAATCTGATGCAAATAAATACTGTATGTCATCGTTAACCATTGCATTGTCTTAAAGCTGCGACTAAATGTTTAAACGTTTTCCATAAGCGTAGACGCCTCAAGAAGCATCAACGACAAAAAAGCGTTTAAGTAAAAAGCGCGCTTAAAAAGCGCGCTTTTGATAAAAAGTACAACGTTTAAACGTTTATTAATTTTAAACCGTTTTTTCCAACTCTACTCGTGGGTTCAATTCTCACACAAGACAAACATTTGTGTGCATGAACTTGTCTGTTTGTCTTGGTCTGGGTATTTTCTATGTATCATAAGCATGTATTTACAAAAAAAAATGTATTTACGAATGTTTATCAGTTGTCTAGTACCCATAACACAAGCTTCGCTTACTTTGGGGCTAGATGGCGCTGTGTAATTTGTCTGACAAATATTATATTATCTGACAAATATTACAAATATTATTACATGTTTGATAGTTTTGTTCAGATGACTGTCACCAATAGAACTTTAAATTTGGTTTCCAATTAACAGGATCATGCTATTTCTAGCACTGCTATAAATATTGAGATAATAGACAATAATATTCAATATTTACGAAATATTCTTGTACATAATATTTTACAATATTTTGAAATATGTGCACAATTAAATCAACTGACTACGGGGAGGCCTCATTCGCCAAACTATCTAGCCAAAATGCCTAGTTGTGTAATTAAAGTAGGCGCCTTATAATAAAACTCTAACTATTCTCACTGACACACGCACTGATACTACGCACGCAGTAGCAACTTTTTTTATTTCAATAGGGCTGTACACAAGCATACGACCTTCCAGATGGTTGCAAGGGCTTTTGAAAACCTTTTACTAGGAATGAAATTTATTCCTCGATAATTTAACAGTCAGGTTATTCCTACCCATCTCGTAGCATCACCAGTTAATACAAATACTTGCTCACCTTTTCTGTTAATAATTTTAAACTTCCATTATTTTAATTAATTTTATTCGGCCATGATTCCGAATGGAATTAAAAGTCAACTTGCATGATTTCATCTACATTGAAATACAAATTATTAATTATGATTAATGATTTACTTGCATATAAATCACTTTAAAAAAAATGGACTGATAAAGATTAATAAAACCATATAGTTCCATCGTTTTACGTTAGTGGAGACACAAGGACTTGAAAATCCTCATGGCCCCATAGTGTAGCATAGCAATGGGGACACGAGACCGGAAGGGCTTTTTTTATGTACTGTACTTAAAAATTGTATATTGTATAGCTTATATGCACTCTGAAAGTCTTATTCATATTGGCTAAAGAATTTTTAAAGACGGATTAATAAATAAGATCTATTTTTATTATTACTATAGAATTGCACTGAAATATTACGTACTCGTAGAGAGTTCATTGCGTAACTTGAAAGTAGTTTGTGATATAAAAAAAAAGCAAAACGGATCTAACCGCTGCTGAGTCGTGAGATATCAAAAGATTAATCAACATGTCGATAATTCAATTACTTGCTTTCATAATTTAATGATGACTTGCTTTAATGTAGAGTGATGATCTTAACCACAGATTAAAAAGAGGTACAAAAAAATTGAATCAATGGTGGAGTCACCTATGTGGAACGTTCTGCAGAACAATATTTAGTCATTTTTATAAGTGCACAAAAAAGATTGTTTCCAGAATTTATGTACCTGAATAGACAAATTGACAATCCCCACTAAAAAAATGAGGTGTTGCTGCGTCATGGATACAGCCGTGTCATCATCATCATCATCAGGTCCACTACAGGAGCACGACCCTCTCTGGTCCGTCCCACACAGAAGGAGGATTTGGCGTACACTGCCGATTTGGGGCGCTACCGCCGAAACTGAAACCAATTACCATCGGTTTTGTTGATTAAAAAAAATTATCTGCAGTTAAAGTTAAATCTTCTGCTGAGTCGGTAGAGCTCTAGGAACACACGGCCGTGTGGTTCCCGTCTGGCCAGCGCGCTGGCCAGACGGGTTGGGGAGGCCTGATCGATGTTTTATAATGTATTTCCCTTAGTCGCCTTTTACGACATCCACGGGCAGAGACGAAGTGATTCTATTCTAGTCTGCCGGGAACCACACGGCCGTGTGTTCCTTGAGCTCTACCGACTCAGCAGAAGATTTAACTTTAACTGCAGATCAATTTTTTTAATCAAAAAATCCGATGGTAATTGGTTTCAGTTTCGGCGGTAGCGCCCCAAATCGGCAGGTTGTACACACCGCTGTGGTTACACACCGCCACTCTTGGACGAATTATCATGATCAGCTTGTGTTCAACGCTTCGTAGAAAGCATTTAATGCTATTTTTAGCCTTTAATTTCTTGCTACTCTTGTCATGTCGTCAGTCCATCATCATTGACTTTTCCCATTGTGTGGGGTCGGCGCAGTATGTCTTTTTCATCTATTCTTCCTTATCAGCTGTCATATCTACAGTTACCCCTTTCTTACCCATATCATCTCTCACGCTATACAACCACCTCTTTTTTTATCTTGACATTTTAATTCATTTTTCTTTTTATTACATGTCTTTCATCCCTTCACATTACATGCTACGAAACACATACTTCACATTACATAGCACGAAAGGTCTTAAAATCTGTTTTATAATCCGCTTTCTAAACGTGTCATAAAAAGGAATATTATTTAAATGTGTATTGTATATATTGCAATATACACAACAAAATGAAAAGAAAAAACACTCACTGAATAATCGTTTATTTTAAATATGCAACTTTTAAAGAGTAAAGCATAGTATTTATGCAATAGCATAAGGAGTAGGGATAACAACATTGAAGAGGTTAGTAACCCAGGCTAGAGAAACCCCGATAGCTCTCTCCATCGTACGACTTATAACCTGTGGATCAGCTTCAGGGTCAATTCCAAGTTCCTGCACCGTTGCGTAGTGGTTTTAATACTAGCGATGCTGTATAGTCTGTTTAACTTTATTGTGAAAGGGAAAATTTAACAAAATATTCAAGGACAAATACAAATTGTGGCAGCAAATGGGATATAAAAAGAAAATTAAGGAATTGATGTATAATCGACACTTGTTATGCAAAATAGATCCAACCAACAGACAAATGGAGAGATATACACAGTGAGAAACTTCAAATCGAGTTTTACATATTCGCAACAAATTCTAGCAGTTTGATGACTTAGGCTTCCCTAAACTTTAAATAGCTTTAACTTAATAACAGCGGAAATACTACTGCCTACATTAATAACCATTTTAACCAGATCTCAGCCCTTTAGATATTTTTTGTGCGGATATGTAAAAAAATAAATTTACATTAAATCTTAGAATGTAAATGAGTTGAGATCTGAAGTTCAGAATACGATTTATATTATTCACCACAACACGTTATTGAAGGTTACTAGAAATTAATTCGTTAGAAGAATTAATTTGTGTATCCAAGAAAATGGAGACCATTTCGAGCAACTAATTAGTTAGTTTTTTGTAAATAATTTAACATTTCATGGTTTCCTTCCGTTTAATTCGTCAAGTTTATTAGAGAATTTTCATCCTTATAATTGACCTTAACGATCGATGCAATAAAAGTACAGAGTGTAATTTTTTACAGATTTTAGCCAGTTCGCATCCAGTTTTCTTTCTTTTCCAAATTATGAATGTTTTCTTTGAATAAAATTTTCTATTTAGAGTATTAAGAGTACTTTCCCTCCAGGTGGCATTAGAAGATTCCACCGTGTATATAGAATTTTTATCTCAGTCGGTAGACAGTCCAGTAGTGTGCTAACGCTGGCAAAATAATAATCTTCACTACTTTTATTTTATTAGAAAAAAATCTTATTCCCGGGGAACAAAAAGGGTTTATTAAAATGACCACGCGGGTAGCTCCCTAGCGGGTAGGGCTAGCGGGTGAGGAGCTCAATGCCGTCGTTGCGTGTGTCAATCTAATCGATCACGCAAGTTAAGCAACGTCGACCGTGGCCTGTCTATGGATGGCTTTATTTATATCGAGCTCCTCCGTGCTTCAGAGAGCACGTTAAGCCGTCGCTCCCGGTTGTTGTCTTTAGACGACAGTCCTTAAGCCAAGTCAGTGGCCTTTGGGCGGCATGAAAACACTCCTCCACCAACCCGCAGTTGAGCAGCGTGGTGGAATATGCTCTAAACCTCTCAGATTGAGGATCGACTCGTATCTCAACAGTAGCTTGAATAAGGGTTGACGTCGACAACCTTCAAAGTATAAGTCGTGTTTAACAATGCAATGATAACCAATTCCAAAGAAAAAAATTTTGTTAAGTATCTGGAAACTCTGAATTAAATCAAAAAACTTAAAAAGTTTTTTGATTTAATTCAGAGTTTACGGCGAGGAGTTTTAAAAATAAATTTATTTTATATTTCCCTCTCCGTTAAAAACTACAAATGAACTACAATAGTTCATTACTTTTTTACCACAAAACAGTATCATTTGTGTTTTTAATCCAAAACTTATTCACTACTACCATACTTACCTGGTTGGAAATTGTCTTGAGGAAATATTTAAACATTCGATCAGGGCGAGTTTTCTCATATTTTTCCTAGATTTGATAAACAAAGTGAGATTCTTGGTGAAATAAAGCTCATCGACATCGTTAGCTCATTGCGTTCAGCTATATTATTATAAATATATTATACACTACTATATATATAATATATAATATAATATATATCATCATCATCATCAGCCAGTATCTACCCACTGCTGGATATAAGCCTTCCCGAATGCTTTCCACCAGATACGATCCTCCTCCTTCCGCATCCAGCCGCTCTCTTTAGGTCATCGGACCATCTAGAGGGAGGGCGCCCAACACTTCGTCGTCCTACTCGCGGCCTCCACTCTAATATCTTCCTCCCCCATCTGCCATCACTTACTCGGCAGATGTGACCCGCCCATTGCCACTTCAGCTTGCAAATAATAATATATATATATATATATGTATATATAATAATATAATAATATATAATATAAATATTGTCAGACAAATTACACAGTGCCATCTAGCCCCAAAGTAAGCGCAGCTTGTGTTATGGGTACTAGACAACTGCTAAACATACGTAAATACATATTTTATTTTAAATACATACTTATGATACATAGAAAACACCCAGACTAAGACAAACATACATGTTCATGCACACAAATGTTTGTCTTATGTGGGAATCGAACCCACGAGCGTTGGTGTCGAAGCCGCGTCATTGACCGCTACGCTACCGAGCTCGTCGAATATGCATTACTATATAAATAACTAGCTAACCTGGTTGTTTTGCCATATAAATTATTATTTGGATTATTTTAATAGAAAAAAATAGATAACTATTCTCAGACCTACTGAATATACATATAAAATTTCATCGGTCAAGCCATTTCGAAAGAGTATGGTAACTAAAACTGTGATAGGAGAATTTTATATATTACAAGATAGAACAAGACTTCTGTCGTGTTGTCCGCTGGGCTGATAATTCTTACAAAAGAAAATGTCTCTGTCTTTCTAAATATCATGGCGACTCTAATGGTCTCAGATTACTGTTTTTACTATAGCACCTGTTGAAAGAAGATAATCATAAAGTAGATAATAGACAAATACCATTTCTAAAAGTGTTGCTTCGAATGTAATGAATGGATGATACTCTCGGTTCTTTCACTTCATTATTTTTTTCTATTGTAAACCGAAAAGAGTTTCTCGTAATCTAGAAGTTATCAAACATTTGAGATTGGATTATAATTTATTTCATATTGGGGAAGACATAGTACAACACGATTTTGTATAGGAAAAGCGACGCGTTTGCGTGAACTGCAAGAAATGTCTCATAATTAATATTTTTTTGCGAATGTTGAAAATTAATATTGGGAAGATGGTACCATAGATAATTGTTGAATACACCCATTCCACAATATCAGAGATTAAAAGTACCGTAATTTACAAATCTCGTGGTTACAACAAAATTTTTGGTGTTAATTGGATCTAAATTCATCACTATAATAACTAAATCATTCCGTGCACAAATGTTGAAACGATTGCTCTCAGCAATAAGGCCGCCTTGTTGCATATTATATACAAGTCTGTTATTGATTCACTGTACTTGAAATTTGTATTCTGCAAAAAAAGCATATTCTATCTATTTTAATTTTAATTTGTTTTTTATTTTATCAATTAATACGGATTTTTTATATGAGACCCGGCAAACGAGCATGTAGGTCACCTGATATAAAACAATCACCACCGCCCATAGAGATCAGCAACACCAATGGATCACCGATCCGTTGCCAGCCTATACTCTTTCCTTTCTTTCTGGTGACCTCACTCGCAGGAATACAACAACCCTCAAGAGAACTGTTATTCTGTAAGATGGAGGCACTTCCCCAGTCCGGCAGCTGAAAAAATATGCTATGCTCTACTCTTTTCGCCAGAGCCTCGTTCAGCAGGGTGCACCACATGCATGTGAGGTTGGCTTTGGTTCAATGATGTTGATGAACCACCTACACCCATAACTACGGCTACGGTATCCGCTTCACAACGTGCGGACGGTAAGCTTGTCTGCCATCGGACGTAGTAAAAAAAAAAATTAAACGAAAATATCGGACGCGCAGCATGCGCCACCATAGCGATTTTTTTTTTCCAAATCCCGAATTGATATTGGAAAACCAAAGTCACTTTACATTACTACTTTTTGATGCTCTACACGAATCCGAAGTCAGAATTTCGAAATTTTGAGTTTTATGGCAACGGACAGACAGAACGACCGGACGATTTCATAAGCTCAATGAATTTCGCTGAATATTGAAAGGAATGATATTTACTAACAGTAGTTAATACCATCTGTCACGTGCATAGAAAATATTTGTCAAACTTGTTAGCATCGACCTTCCACCTTATTTTTGTTCACGTAACAGCTAACTTTCGATTTTCTCGGAGTCTGTGTGCACTGTGTACTTGCTGAATGATCTAGAAAGTGCGAATTACAAGTTCAATGCTACTACTCGCTACTACCGCTCGCTTAGCGGTTAGTGAATGAAGGTGTTAAGTTGCGTAAGTGTGAACTTCTCTAACCTTCATCCATTCAAGCTCAATGGTGTCACAACGGAGATTTGATATCATTACATAGTATAAAACAAAGTCGCTTTCTCTGTCCCTATGTCCCTTTGTATGCTTATATCTTTGAAACTACGCAACGGATTATGATGCGGTTTTTTTTAATAGATAGAGTGATTCAACTGGAAAGTTTATATGTATAATATATGCATAACATAGTAGAAAAACACTGATAATTTAGAGGTTTTTAATGTGATGTCGTAAATAAACACATTTTTTTGCTCTTTCATTGCAAACGCTGGCTGAACCCAACGAGATAGATCAAAATAATGTAGTACAGTATTGTTCACCTTAAAATGGTCTACAAAAAAGTTCGCGATGGTATATGTCTATCTCTTAGTGGTAACACACAATAACCGTTATTTTATCCTTTGCTTTTTACAAGAAATAATGCCTTATTTACGAAGCGATTTTAAGCAATACAGAACTAATCCTTATCCAATTAAGTACCTTAAATACATTGCGCATTTAATATAGATCAATATGGCCCTTCACAGCATGTAATTTAAATGAATAGTTTAGAAGATATTACACATTTAAAATGCAGGGACATAACGGCTGTGGCGGTACCGGCCGCGGAGCCGGCGCGGCGTGTGCCTATAACTGGGGAAGGACTGGATAGGACAAAGCGCAAAGACCTTCTGTAGTACATTTAGTATCAGCATTGCACCCGTGCGAAGCTGGGGCGGGTCGGGTCGCTAGTATATATATATTTTATACTACGTCGGGTGGCAGACAAGCAAGCCTGATGTGTAGCGGTTACTATAGCCGTATTAACGCTCGCAACATAAATATCGCTCGCGCGCCGCCACCCCCGCTGCCAGCGCAGCATCTCCTTCCCTTCTGGTGACCTCACTCACTCGCAGGAACACAACAACCCTCAAGGGAATTGTTATTTGGCTGCGGTATTCTGTGAGGTGGAGGTACATTCCCCAGTCGGGTAGCTTACAATTACGCTCCCTACCTCTCTTAAACTATAATCTGTATCTATTTTCAATCACGGGTGCAGTCCGATCATTTGGATATGGATCCAACGCGTAGAGACCCCTTGAGAATGTTAATGTAATGTTCTATACCCACCGTGACACTCTCCTGGATATATCAATGCAACAATATACGCATGAGCAGGTCTCAATAAGCATTGGGACTATTGTATAATGGGTTGGAAATTATATGGACTTTGGGAATGATATGCAGAATGATTATGAATACAATCTTAAAATACGAGTTCCTACCTGCAATATACTATAGTATTGGAAACAATTTGTTCGATATCACACACGCATTCACTCTTTCCACAAAAGTTATTTTATATAGACTAGCCGAGGTGTGCTGGGGTGTGCCACGACAGTCGAGCTTCACTTAACTAGCGATCATTTTAAAACAATGTGACAAATAAGGAAACATCCTACTACTATAAGTAATAACTTGTATTAGTGATGTATGTGGTACATGATAATTATTTTTGCCATGAGATTCCCATTTTGGAGTGAGCTTGTTCACTTCCCGTTTTCGTGAATCAATTAACGGGGACGACATAAAATAAGGCTGCCCCCTTACCACCATCGCTTATTGCGATTCAATAACTGATATAATGCTTATTCATACCAATGAATAAGCGACACTATTTCAAATGGAATAGAGTCGCTTATTCATTGGTATGAATTAGCAATCTATTCAATTATTGAATCGCAATAAGAGATGGTGGTAAGGGGGCTGGTTCAGCCTTGAACTGTTGACGTGAACACGTCTTTAAAATTGCTTCCATAGGAAGGCAATTAAAAAAAACGAATGATAACAAAATCGGGGGATACAGTTTGGTGTTGCAGCTACAAATCTATATCATCTCCATCCAAAATTCAACCACATAACTGGATAGATGAAGGATCAAAGAATTTATTACGCTAAGTAAGGACTATGGAGCATCACGTGTGGGAATAGGGGGAAGCGCTGCCATTTTGAGATAATTTTAGTGCATATAACGTAATCACATACAACACACGGCCGTGTCCATGACATAGCCACACCCGCACCCCATTTTTTTCCTATGCGATGGCTCGGAAGGCATGTCAAGTATTTTATAAATACGTCACGCCGATGAACAGTCAAATATAGCACTAAAAACAATGATGTTATAAATACTATAGATATGGCATCTTCGTAAATCCTTATTCATCCCACTGCTGGGATATTGATCTCCCATCAGTCAAAGGGGTTTAGAACATACTCCACCACGCTGGTCAGCTGCATATTGATGGAGACTGGTGTTTTCAAGCCGCTTAAAGGCCACTGAAATAGCTTAATGACTGTCATCTAACAACAACGTCGTCAAACGAAAAGAGTTGCTGCTGACAGCGGCGGTAGCGGCGCGCGAGCGACATTTTATGTTGCGAGCGTTAATATGGCTTACCGCTTTCCATCAGGCGGGCCATATGCTGGTCGGTCACCCGACGTGGAAAAAAAAGCATTGGCAGCGAGAAAGGCCAAGTGCGCGAGCAATACTCCTTATGTTACAAGCGTCTATAAGGCTACGGAAATTTTTTACGACTTACGTAATTTACCACTTAACGTGATAATAAATACCTGATTAGAGAGGCCACAGGAAAGTTACGTTACCCCCTGGTAGAAAGAGTGACTACATGTCGTGCCAAAAAGACATACCCTTTCCGATTTCCGACACGACATTTTTTTTTCAACTGTCTTACTGAAGAAACTAGATAGACTACCAGCCAATTAGAATCACCTAGATTTACCTAAACAAGTAATTTTAATTGGTCTTTCACCAAGGACCGGCCCAAGAGAGGGCATGTGAAATCGTGGTAGCAGGGAGTAAGCAGAAAGTGGTTTTGCTACTCGTATTACCAAGTGATCTAGTGGTTTTGATGTCATCACTAACTAACTTACGAATGGCGTTGAAATCGCTGATGTAAATTGTTTTAAATCTTACTATTTGCCTATGCTACTAGCCGAACTGAATATGTAACTTAAGTGAAACTGTTAAGTTGCGGGCAAAAATTAAGAAAATTGAAATAAGAATTTCATTCGATTGGATAAAAAAAAATTGGTAAACCATGTATGTTTAAAGCAAAGCAAAGTCAACACTTTTTTTTATATTACATCGGGTGGCAGACAAGAACACAGTCCGCCTGATGTCAAGCGATTACCTTTATTAGCCATATGAACGCTCGCAACTGGAAATATCACTCGCGCGCCATCCCCGCTGCCAACGGAGCAATATACATCAGGTAGATTGTGTGCTTATTTGGTACCCGCTTGTAGTATTAGAATAAATCATCTCAGTTTTGTTACATTATTATTTAATTTAGACAAAAATATTAAGTTTTGTACAATTTTATAGAAAAGTTACCAAAAATAAACAAACCTACTATTTCCATTAGATTAAGATAAAACAAATACTAATATAAACTAATAAATACTTTGGGGTGTGAATGGTTCATCAACATCTTTGAACCAAAGCCAATCACGCCACGTGGTGCACCCTGCTGACTGACAAACGAGGCTCTGGCGAACAACAAGATACTTTTTTATACATGAGAGGGGGGTCAAACGAGTATGTGAGTAACCTGATGGAAAGCAATCACCTCCGCCCATGCAGATCAAGCGTCGCCGATGCATTGCCTATACTCCTTTCTTTAAAAATACGTGACGCATGTAGTTTTCATTATTTTTCTTTTCGTTATTTGCTCCAAGCAAGCACTTCAAAAATGTACAATACTTGAGTGTTTAGTTTATTTTATGTACGTGTTCAACCAAGTATTTGGTTTTCGTTGTAATCTTTATATACTAATATTGATAGACGCGGTTAAATTTTATTCTAAATACGTAACGACTTTTGCTTTTTTAAGCCACTAAGGTGACATAAACAGGCAAAATATTGTAAGTTATAGTCACGGAAAAAAAATTTTGAGTAATCAAGGCCTTCGGTCCTAACACCGAAGTTGAAGCCGATTACCATCGAATATTTTGATTCGAAAAATAGGTCGTTTTAGTTATTGACAAACATCTCTATAGAGCTCTAGAGCTCTAGAGTTACAACAAGCTAAGCTAAACACAAGTATCATAAATCACGCTGAAGTTTGATTCTCACCATCAAAAAATCCGATGGGAATTGGCTTCAGCTTAGCCGGTAGGGCCCCTGGTTTATGAAATTCATATACATTCAGTAATTAGTAGGGCAGAGGGTCTACGGTAACGGAAAGAAAGAAAGGAAGGCTGGCACCGGATCGGCGTGTCCTTGGTGTTGCTGATCTCCATGGGCGATGGTGATAGCTTCCCATCAGGTGACACACATGCTCGTTTGACCCCCTCTCACTTAAAAAAAATAGAAAAATATACATATACCATCAATCCAAGTGCTTATATTGATAACATACACGAAAGGTGTCTACTAGACAAAAAAGTATGCTTTCCAAATTACCTCAATATGCTTTTTCTTAAAGGTATTGACCCCAAGAAAGCGGGTAGAAACTCGAGATAACTGTATTTTGTGCTATGGGTCCCACAGCGTCTCATCACCTGACAACTTTAACTCTGGCAAGCCCATAGAATTAATATGTACTGTCGTAAACCACTTCCTTTGGCGAACCCCACCCATGGGCATATCTATCACTGTCCTCTACTATGAGATAAATGGTTATCTAAAATTTGATATCCACTTCGTTATTAATGGTAATATAATGGTGACGGTGGATACCGCTAGTCATGGGCTCTAATCAGCTCCTTTTCATAGCAAAGTCATTCTTCAGGCCTCTTATAGTTATTTAAAAATTTAATGACCACGAAATTATATAAAGTACAAAAGACATATACTTATTGCTAAAACACTTTCGATAAACGTTTAGGAAAATTCAGGAATATGTGCCTCAGGAATTAAATTTGGGGTGTAAGTGGTTCATCAACATCTTTGAACCAAAACCGACCTCTCCTGCATGTGGTGCACCCTGCTGACTGACAAAAGAAGCTCTGGCAAAAAGATAGGTAGGGCATAGCGTATTTTTTAAACTGCCTGACTTAGGAAGTACCTCCACCTCACAGAATACCGCAGCCAATTAACAATTCCCTTGAGGATTGTTGTGTTCCTGCGAGTGAGTGAGGTCACCACAAAGAAAGAAAGGAAGGTGTATAGGCTGGAAATGGATCAGCGACCCCTTGGTGTTGCTGATCTCTCATATAAAATAAGGAAAAATGCTACAATGTTCCACAACGTCCCATCAATTACCAGTTTCAACGTTATTAAAGAAGGTAAGCTATCTATAGGTTTCAAACTATCTCCGTGCTAAAAAGCACTTCAAATCTATTGTTCCGTATTAATGTTAAATATGGACACATAGACAAACAAACGTTCTTAGCTTTGTTTCATATCTAATCTTTTCCATATAGATTTTCTCCTACGTTCTATCAAGCGTGAACTGCCTGACGAGGTTTTCCAATGAGATTCTCTTACGCATAGAGAATCTTGGTGGCCGGAATGCATAATTTCTGAAAGAAATCATGTTTCAACATATGAAAATTATAGAGCCCTAACAAGGTTCAAGGAACAGCTGCAAAGCTATGATATTGTATATATATAGACGGGTTTTAAGGAAAAAAAACGTAAAGTAACACATTGGGGTGTAAGTGATTTATCAACATCTTTGAACCAAAGCCAACTTCACCTGCTCGTGGTGCACCCTGCTGAGTGACAAACGAAGCTCTGGCGAAAAGAGAGGTAGGGAGCGTAATTGTAAGCTACCCGACTAGGGAATGTACCTCCTCCTCACAGAATTCCGCAGCCAAATAACAATTCCCTTGAGGGTTGTTGTGTTCCTGGGAGTGAGTGAGGTCACCAGAAAAGAAGGCGATGCTGCGTCGGCAGCGAGGGTGGCGGCGCGCAAGTGATATATTATGTTGCGAGCATTAATGCGGTTACAGTAGCCGCTTCACATCAGGCGGGCCGTATGCTTGTCTGCCACCGGACGTAGTATAAAAAAAAAACACAGGAAGGCATTTCATTTACAACTTTTCAATAATAAATTCGTTTTTGATTAGCGCTAACGTCTTGCTTATCTTATTTTATTATTTAAATAGTGTTTATATATGTAAAACATATATAAATACCTACTCGATAAATTTGACTAACCAAATCGAAACCTTATGGTGAGTTAAGACACCATACCAGACGCTTATGTAATATATTGTTTGTTTTGTATTTAATTACTGTTTACCAAACGTCAAAGGAGATTTCACGGAGACCATTAAGCAGTAAAATAACCTGTTGGTAACCTTACAAATGTTTACCACCCGTACAGTCAATTTAGCAATTTATTTGCTTGTATGATAATCTTAGGGTCTGGATGACCGAACTTCGCTTATTAGGAGAAGGTCCGCCAAATTGAGACTTAGCTGGATTTCACACCCTCGTAAACCCATGAGTCGTGGCTAACAATTGACACTTTGACTCCGAGGTCGCGTGCCAAACTAAGCAACGCTTGTACTATGGGTACTAGATAACTGATATATTATACTTAAATACATTTGTTTTGTTAATACATACTTATAATACATAGAAAACACCTAGGCCAAGACAAAAGACATGTTCATGCACACAAATATTTGTTTTATGCGGGGATCGAACCCGCGACCTCGCAGTAAAAGTATCACCGGGCTCGTCAAATATGGCAGAACAATGTTTGTAGGGTCATGTAGTTGTTTCAAAATTATATGTTACACAACTTAAGTCTACGGAAAGCATTGTCTCTATGTTATCAAATACAATGTTTTGTATGGTTAGGATTCTTTAGAATTCCAAAAATGGAGTTACGACATTGCGTGTGTTAGTGTGTAAACTTTTAGTAAGTAGGTACATGTTTTACGACTTTAGGCGTGACTAAAACAAAGAATGCATGACTAATAAGAAACACAGTAGGTTGTATAAAATACGAAGTGTCGTTATGTGGATTTTTGGGGTGTAAGTGGTTCATCAAGATCTTTGAACCAAAGCCAACTTCACCTTCACGTGGTGCACCCTGCTGACTGACAAACGAAGCTCTGGCGAAAAGAGAGGTAGAGAGCGTAATTGTAAGCTACCCGACTGGGGAATGTACCTCCACCTCACAGAATACCGCAGCCAAATAACAATTCCCTTGAGTTGTTGTGTTCCTGCGAGTGAGTGAGGTCACCATAAAGAAAGAAAGGAAGGTTTATAGGCTGGCAATGGATCGGCGACCCCTTGGTGTTGCTGGTCTCTCATATAAAATAAGGAAGAAGGGGAAAAAAGACTACAAAGTTCCACAACGTCCCGTTAATTAACAGTTTCAACATTATTAAAGAAGGTAAGCTATCTATAGGTTTCAAACTGTCTCCATGCAAAGCCACCACGAGCCTATTAGTTGTCAAATGAGCGAATTGAGTGGAACGAGCGGAATGCTTCTATTACACCAAAAAGTTACTTTTGGAAATGATTAAGCTCCAAAACCACTCAACCAATTTTGATGAAACTTGTCAGAATTAAAAACCTTGATATGCTTGAAGTTTGTGTCGAAGAAAAATTAGATCGATCATGTCCTTGAGGAATGATCACCAAATACATTTTCCATTGAAATCAATGGAAAACATACACTCAGCGAATCTATTCACTCCAATCAAGCTCGATTTTGGCCCCGTAGGCTAGAATTCGGCCTAGAAATTAGTCGAAACTACTATTACTGATTAATAGAGATTATTATTTTGTGTCCAAAAATAAATAATAAATAATTTCCTAGTAGGAGATTGACGAGCTCGATAGAGTGAGTTCGTTTTAGTCTAATCGATCACGCAAGTTAAGCAACGTCGCCGTAGCCTGTCTATGGATGGGTTTGTTTATCTCGAGCTTCTTCGTGCTTCGGAGCACACATTAAGTCAGGCCTTTCGGCGACTTGAAAACACTGGCCTCCGCCAATCCGCAGTTGAGCGTGATAGAGTATGCTCTAAACCCCATCGATTGAGGGAGACCCGTATCCCAACAGTGGGATAATTATGGGTTGATGCCGAGTAGGAGATTATTAGGTTCATTTAAAATGCACCTAACGTGCTATAAATTTACTATCAGGCATATGTTTATGACATTTTATACTCGTTTATGTTCGAGCAGTAAAAATTGGCTAAAAAACGCTTACTCAATATTTACGCATGTGTACATGCAGTACAAAAAGAAAGGGAAAGAAAGTGAACACATAGGAAGGCATTTTATCTACAATAAATGGCGCGAGTCTGAATGAATATCTTGCTTTAAATAAATAAATCGCACCTCGTATGAGTGAAGGTAGTACCTTTTTCTTAATAATCAAATCTCTACGTTGTAGAAAGTAAATCTTTGTGAAACTATCTCTAAGTGCTATGATGTACCTCACAGGTGATGTAATCTGTACTTGACCATTCCTACTTCGGGTGAAATTTTACAACATACTCGCAGTTATAAAATATATCTCTTAACAATCTGTCTATAAAAATGTCATCATAATAATGGAAATTTGCGTAATATGTGAGCAATCTACGTAATGGTAGGTAGGCTGCGGTAGGCACGATGTCGTGAGTGAAGATTTTCCCTACGGTAATTTTGTCAAATTGCTCTTAGAAACCACAAACGATTACGTTGATGTAAATCAGGGGCTCCCAACCGGTGGTCCGCGGACCACTAGTGGTCCGTGAGAGCTAAATCAAGATCCGTGATGCAGATATATAATGTAAGAGATTGAACAATACTAAACCAAATATTGTATTCTCGAGATAAAGTGTCGTTGATTTATAGGACAGTTGGGTCTCTATCTTGAACAGGGACCTGTAAGTTATCCCCGAACAAAAAAAGGTTGGGAACCACTGATATAAATGTTGGAGATTTTCGAGTACCTTGGCTAATGAAATGTGGTCACATAAACGCAGATTATTTAAAAAAAAAGTACAACACTAAGGTAATATACAAGCATAGACTCGAGAAGCAAAAACTGCTACCTATCGGTAGCAGTTTGCGTAGCCTATGGATGGATGGTAATGTGTAACACAAAGGGCATCACTCTACCTCAGCTGCAGGTCTTATATTTTTATAAGATATCTACGTAGTGGGATTCTTCAAAAAGTGCGCAAAGAAGTTTTCTTCTTTGCACGCTTTTTGAAGAATCCCATACTGTAGTCTTGTGTGGAAGCCGGGGCAAGCAAATGTGGTATAGAATAGAACAGGGGCCCGCGTGATCGTTTTATAAGAATGGTTAACTTTTTAAACTACAGTAACTTAAGTACAGACCACCACCTTACAAATGAGAGACCTTAGATACACCTTAGAAATACACTGTACCCTATCTCTCTCATGCCAGAGTCTCTTTGGCTAAAGATCACGATGAGTTAGTTATATCCCATTTATACCGGATGGAAACTAACAAACGATGTTCCAACAATATGGTGTTATATTAATGTTGTTTAGTCGATTTTTAATAGTTACAAACATACATCTCGTTGTAAGTCTTCTTCTTCAAAATAAATCCTTTTCTCACTTCTGACAACCCTAAAGCGGGTAACAACAGTACGAGGCAGTACTGATTTATTGATTGAATCTTTGAGACATGGTCATAGTCTCTTAAAATAATTACATACAAAGCGACAACGCAGGGTAGACCTGCGCACTACCACAGCACAGAGGCGTCACACCACTCTAGTACCACAAAATACAGTGCCAATAACCTCAGAAGTGCCTGTCAATGCTTTTATACGCAATCAGCCGGCTTAGGGTTGAACATTGACCTTTACTATATTAAAGTTTGATGAGCTATAACTCGAGAACTATTAATAAGAATAGCAAAGTTCCTTTATAAAAAATGTTGTTTGAGGTTATGTTATGCATATTCTGTAAATTTTCTCTGTGTCATTCGTCGCTTTCCACTCAGTATATTTAAATTTTTTATTCATGTATTTAAATTTTCGGTGAGCATTCTAGTAATACAAACCCGTTGATGTCTTTTGTTACCAAAACATGTTTCCCTCCAAATCACTGTTCATAATATCATGTAACGAGTCCGGTGGTCGAATGACTAACAATGTTCACTTTGACTCCGGCGTCGCAGGTTCGATCCCCGCACAAGACAAATATTTGTGTGCATGAACATGTCTGTTTGTCTTGATCTGGGTGGTTTCTCTGTATTGTATATACGTATTTACAAAACAAAAGGTATATAAATATAATATCTGTTATCTAGTACCCATTGTACAAACTATGCTCAGTTTAGGACTACGCGGCAGTGTGTAACTCATCCAGTAATATTTATTTATTTAAAGTTAATATACCAATATAAATAATTTATGATTCTTACAAACTTTTATTCGCCGACAGCGGAGTCTGCAATCAAATAAATGTAAGGAACAACTGCTTTGACTCCGAGGTCGCTTGGTTCGATTCCCGTACAAAGCGAACATTCGTGTGCATGAACATTATCTGTTTGTCTTGATCTGAGCGTTTTCTATGTATTAAATGTATTTACAAAAAAATGTGTTTAAGAATACAATATCTGTTATCTAACGTCGATAGTATAATCCGTGCTTAGTTTGTGAATAGATGGCGCTGTGTAATTTGTAAAGGAATATTTATTTATTTCTAGTTAAATTTGATCTACATCCCAGTGAAATTTGGCACACTCATTTGATTCTTATGACAATGCACGGTATTTTAATGTATTTTTTATATCACTCAAGTGGTAAACAATCATAATGCCTACATAGTATAAGATATATTTATTATTTTACTCATGTATATTTCTCTTGTAGACTTAACGTCTATAGTAAGAAATGTCCCGCGATAAAGATGTTATTTTTGTATTTTTTTTTATATATACTACGTCGGGTGGCAGACAAACATACGACGATGGATGTGAAGCGGTTACCGTAGCCATATTAACGCTCGCAACATGAAATGTCGCTCGAGTACCGCCACCCCCGCTGCCAACGCAGCAACTCCTTTCATTTCTGGTGATCTCACTCACTCGCAGGAACACAACCCTCGTGGGAATTATTATTTGGCTGCGGTATTCTATGAGGTGGAGATACTTCTCCAGTCGAGCAGCTTACAAATATGCTGTACCCTACCTGTCTTTTGCCAGAGCCTCTTTCGCTAGTCAGCGTGGTGCACCACATGCAGGCAAGGTTGGCTTTGGCACTAAAGATAGTGGTTAGCCGCTTGGGCAATATATGACCAATCATTCAATCTATGTATGTATCAGTTATAAATATTTGTAACGTAAGGGGTTCCAACCTTTTATATATTATGAGTAAGTTACTCGTACGGGAGGAGCAGAGGACAGGATGACATGGCGTCTTCGCCCGTGTCAGTCTATAACATTCATCACTTTTGTCAGTCATTCATTCACTAATAATCGTGGACGCAGTATTGATTAATCTGTAAGTGAGGTGTAAGTGGTTCATTACCATATTTGAACCATAGCCAACCAACCAACCATTAAAAAAAGTTTGACTACTTGAAAAAATTATGACATAGGATTATTTTCATTACAAAAAACATACAGTAATATCAGTTTATTTACATCTCAACTTAATATAATTAATTGTAAAAAAAAAAGATATAATAACATATCCAATTTCCATCTTTTTATTATTTACTTAACGTAAAACTAAATATACAAATTATCTCTGCTGTTTAATATTACTGACTTATGTACTGAACACAGATAAATTAATATATAGATACCGCCTCAGTTTTAAGTACTATGAAAATCGAGTGCGGTATTTTGTCCAAATTTTGGTAACATAACATTTACTGATATTTTCCCTATATACGTAAAGTTCTCTACACACGTTAACCCTAACGCAACACGTTTGCTATACAGATTGAGGAAAAAGTGTTAAAGCCAAACCGTGGTACCTGAGTAGACAGAATCCATGGTACAGACAACTGCTTGTAGACATTTCCAGTATAAGATTCCAGGCCCATAGCCAAAAAATATAGGTAGCAGTCGTAGCACTAAGCGAGACACTCATATATTGGAAGTGTTACTGTCGACGTGTAGTTGCATTTACAATAAAACAAGGTATGTTCTTTCGTTGATCTCCTGATTAGAACTAGACTACGTTTTTAGGTGCATTGTATGGAATAATTTTGACAGTATAGCCCGTAAATTAGTATTAACAATATGTGTGAAGACAACCTTGTTTTATTGTACCACAATATAATATTTTAATCGTAATACGTCTGCAGCTGCAAAACAAAATATTTGTTATGTACCTTGGCATCAGTAATTTCACATTTTATATCTATATCAATAAAAATTTATGTTTCTAAGCTCAAAACCCGAGAATAACTCAACCAATTTAATACATAATCTGCTAATTTTTGTTTTAATATTTTCGTAAAAGCGAGGAAACTAAAACAACACTTTCTACCCATGCTAAGCCGGAACGGGCAGCTATACCTTTTATATATAAATATATAAAAAGTCTTGACACCACGTTTGAACACAAGTTTGCATTGCGTGACAAGTTTCCGCATTGCGCTCGTTGACACATTTGGAATGACGGCCTGCGGTATCTATTCTACTTTAAATGTGTACTGTAGTACTAATTACATCATCATCACTGTCTTATTAGTTTATCGTTCAATCATTCGCAGACGCAGCGGGCCGTCCGGCGCGTACATGAAAGTAACTGCGTACTCTAGAGGATCATGGTGGTATTCCAGCCGATAACGCCGGAGCAACTGGAAAGGAGAATGACATTAAGTGTAGTGTTATAAAATACTCTACGCAGTGGTTCTTGCCTCCCTGCCGCATGGAGTCGATATTTTTGAGGCATAGTAATTTTTTTTTATTAGTTTTATTTTTAAGATTAGTTTATTATAAAATTGATTTACCAGTTGTAATAAATAGAACTATACATGACAAAATAATTTACGTGTATTTAACGCAGATATGGCAGTCTGAAAAAAGTTTTTGACAATCCATAAAGATATCTTTTCAATGGAGTTTAGTGATTTATCATAAAATATTTTTATATACCATGCAAGTGCCAAACAATCATACTGACCCCTGATGTAAAGCGGTTAAAGTAGTCTGTTGATGCTTATCGTAATAGTATTGCTCACGTGCTGGAACCGTCACAGTATCGTCATTCTATGACCTCCCTCATTTGCAGCAACATAACAATCCTATGTATGAAGGTATTTCACCAGTAGGGCTCGATATACTTAGCTAAGGATAGGTAGTAAGCATACTAGCAAAGGAGGCTCTGATGAAAGACCTGTCAACAAACAGGTCCGTACCTGTCTTTCGTCAGAAAAAAAATTATACATATAACACCTGTCTTTCTGACGGTCAAAGTTCTTTCGTCAGGCTCTGATGAAAGAACTCTCCTCCTTTGCTAGTCGGCAGGATATGAAGGCAGGGGATGACACTGTCTTACTATTTACTATTTGTTTTACCTTTGCCAATAGAACTTGTATCTCAAGGTCCGCAAATCTCCGACCCAAACAGATCCTAGCTCCGAAACCATACGGAAGAGAGGCGAAAGGATGCAGCTTGCCGTCTGCCTCGAGCCACCGTTCCGGTTTAAATTCCGTAGGATCCGACACGAACTGGTCCATGTTCCCCGTCACTATTGTTGGGAATACCACCTGAACCTGGAATAAAGCAGTACCTTATTTACACATTGTATGTGGAAGTCATATTTTTACGAAAATGGAGAGTCATATTTTTTACAAAGGGATTTGGGATAGATCCACCACACATTCTGTCCACCGTGTCATCTGTTACCAAGATTAACAGCGGCGCTTACGTTAAAGGCAATTATTTGTGAGGTTCTCTACAATCCCAGGGATAAAACTAGTTGTCTTGGAACTTACAACAAATTTAGAAATTAGTAGGTGTAGGAAGTTTGGGAATTTGACTTTTTACCAATATGAGAGAATAAAACGTTAAAACCCAAAAGAGCAAAAAGATATAATTTAGACACAAAAGTGTGTGTGTGTCTAAGTGCCCACAAATGCCCAATGGAAGGGAAATAAAATCACAAATCCATGCGCTGTTCCTCACGGCGTAGTGGAGCGTCACCAAGGTGGTGGATAGGAGTTACAGGGGAATAGTTGGTACAACAGTTGGTTGGAACAGTCCAGCTATGCTACCAGCTAAGGCCAATGGACTCGCTGACCAACGATGGGTATTATCCTCCAGTATATAGGGGGTTTTGCTATACCTTTCCATGGAATACTTTAATATTAGGAAACAAAACGAGGTAAAATACGGTTTGATCCCAATTGGTTGTGGCTCTCTCTCTCGTCGCAGAGACCAAGATCCACTTCGGAACATTGAGCCAGCATACTGGGACACACTTTTCTACTCTATCTGAATGTTAAGAGGCAACCTCTTCCTCCTTCGATTTAATTGTTTCGTTTTTCGTACGTTGCGCTTGTATGTGAATAGGAAAAAGCTTACCCCCTTTGGAATGTGATAACCGCATATAACATCATCTTCTTGTAAAGTGCGTCCATTGCCTATAACCGTTGAATACATCCTGAAAATAAGAAACAAAAAAATCTTAGAAGAGCAATCAAAATATATCATTTTGGGCTACAAATCGCAACCGAGTAAACAAAACAGATGCTTGCAAAACTACCCGAGTAAAAAAAATATTCGCTAAATACATAACGAATCAAAAAGAGACTGTTTTACTTGATTATTTACATTAGGGCATAAGTGTAACTGTAAGTTTTTTTATATGAGATGGAGCAAACGAGCGTATGTGTCAGCTGATGGCTTTCTATCAGCTTACACATACGCTCTACTAATCACCACCGCCCATGGAAAACGGCGACACTAAAGGGTCACCGATTCGTTAGCCTTTTTAAAGCCGGAGACGAAAAGTTGCCGGAACGACATTTGCGGATTTTTTTTTTGATAATGATTGATTAAATGACATAAAAACATTGCTTCTTAGTAATTTTTGGAGTTGATTTTCGAATCATGAATATATGAATACCACCTAAAATATTTTGGTAATAGATGGAGTTAAGAGTAGACATATGTAAGTTATTGTATTGTAAAACGTAATTTATCAAACTTACCTAAACACTTCTCTAACAAAGGCCTTTGTATAATGCAATTTGTCTAGGTCAGCGTATGAAAGGGGTTTGCTTGGGTCTGGCAGTACTCGTCTTATTTCTTCAGCCATCTTCTCTTGCTGTTTCAGTCTTGTCGCTACCTGGTACAGGATCGAACATACTGCCATGGATATCTGGAATTGCAAGTTCAACTATTAGTACAGATGAAATATTAGCCATTTCATTAGTTATTAACTCTACTGCTTATTATATTATTACTTTCTCTATGTGTATATAAATTCATTATCAATATAATATTCTTTTCGTCTATAATATCCGACTAAGTTACACTCAAGTCTACGCTGGCTTGATATTAGGAGGAATAGCATATTTTATGTCCTTCCCCAAGGCAATAATCTGTGTCTTAAGTTCAATTCTATATTCATAAAATCGATTCCGCAGTTTAGACAAAGAAAGAACAAATAAACACACATTCATTCATTGTGAGGTCTGTTATAAATTTATTATTATTTATTATTATATAAACTCTATGCTTAAAACAAAGTTCTCAAAATCTTAATTTTGATATAAATTTTAATACTTGTTAAATTTATATTTCATACTTCACATCAACATCGCTGAAATTCTTCTTCTCCTACGCTATTCTACTGGTAGTGGATTATTTGAGTGAATCTTTCATGGAGACCAATCATTAATTAATGGGCTTTTGCTATTGTTTCTTTTGTTTGTTGGTAATACTATTACAAAAGAAACATAATTATATTAATGTTCTTACCGTATCAATTCCAACCAAAATCAGGTCAAGCGCCATAATTGTAGCAATCTTCGGGTCTCCTTCGCTCTTCAGCACACGCTCTAGAAGGGATAGATCATTTTCAGATGTCACTTTTTTAGTCTTCAGCCGTTCCAGAGCTTCATTTATGTAGCGAGAGCAAAGCCTGAAACAAACAAAATTTATTTACCACACAAACAATTTACATATTAACCCTTTAGTTCGCAATAGAAATTGTAGTAAAAATTGCTGTTGTTTTTTAACTATTCGATCTACGAATGTCATAAATTACTTAAAAAAAATAAAAATAAAAATCTGTAATTAATATTTTTTTGGAAACTGGATGTTAAAAATACATAACATTGCGAAGTAGCTAATATTTAAATATTAAAAAAATATGTTACGTATTCCTAGCTTTGCGAAATGCGCAGGAAACGAAAAATAAAATTTTTGCGGTTGTTTTTAATACAAATTTTTATTAGTTGAAGAAAATTATAAAAGAAATTATTGCAAAAAGTACATACAATATTCATGAATAATTTATAAACATTTGCGCTTCCTAAATTCCAGAATTCGTCACGAGTAATATTTATAGACTTCAGTTTTTTTACACGGTGTACCTATAAATTCGTATTTTGAATAATCATATCAATAACATCTAAAAAATCATAAAAGTAATCAGATGGCGACTTTGAATCAGAACCAAGTTCAGTAAAAGTAATTTCTTCTAGTATTACACGATTTTAATATTTACCACTTTCCCATTTAAAATCCAACGGTTTCTAACAAACGGTTTATGTTGGTAAAGGATTAAATTGGTTTTTTTGAACGTGTTTTCTTGATAACACTAAAAACTACAGGACTTGATGGATCAGACAAAACAGATATTGACTGGGTTGCAGGTAAATCTTGCGGTAAGATTTATTTCGCGAGGATCTGACAAATAGATGGAGTGGGTGGTACCAGATCTTCAGGCAACATGGTATCATATATATCCGCCAAAAAGTTAAGTCGTTTCAATGAAGAATCGAAAAATCGAGGTTCAAAGCTATAATTATTATCGTCATTTATCATCTCCATCTCCTGATATGCTACTATTGCTAGAAGAAGCATTACGCGGAGGCGTAAGTGCCAGAATCTTCTTTATACGTTCTAATTGCAGGTTACGCTACAACAAAATCAAGCTTACAATCATGTAAACACCCTCCAACACCAAATTTACCGAAATAAAAAGCCATTATTTACATCCCTTATCATTTCGCAATGTTAGTTATTCTTTACATTCATAACCTCATCTCAATCACCGGTATCTTCGCAATGTTAACTATAGCTAACATTCAACTTTAACGGGCTTTAGCACATACAAACTTGCATTTTTGATAATACTGTAATTGTACAATTATACAATGCGAACACAAAAACATAAATAACATACACTATTAAGGCAAATCGAGCAACTTAAGTGAAAATATTGATATTTCTTAACTTAAGCGCGGGAGCAGCTCGAGGTTGGGTCGCCATTTTGCACTTTCATGTCAGAATTTACAATACAATTACTTTTTTTTATTTTTTAATGCGTATGTAGTAATGTTCTTTACTTATTATTAGAAAAAAAACTGTAAGATAATCGATGTTGTATTGTAAGTAAAATTTTAGTTATATATAAGTTAAGTATACCTAACGTTGCGAATTAAAGGGTTAAAGTTAAGAGTTCTAATATTAATGATCTAAGAGTAAATAAAATGAAGGCATATAAACACTAGACTTTACAAAAAAGCACTAAACAATACTCACTCAACAAAGAAGTTCATATTATTGACATATTTGGTCCACAGCGGTGTTGGCACGTATCTCCAATATGGCGCCTTCAGTTCTAACACAGCAACGTTGCGTAAAGCAAACTTTGCGGCATCGATAATGCGCTGCGGCTCTGAGTCACTCGTGAGTTTACTTGATAAACAACCCAATCGTACATCCAGCGCTACGCGACCGATACCTGGAATAGACAATGGATGACAATAAGTATTTCTGGACCAATTACAGAGTGGGTTAATATCATCTTTGAGCCAAAGTTAACCTCAGCTGCACGTGTCCATACCAACCACTTTTCTGATTAACAGACGAGGTATTCAAGCCTGGCAGACACGGGTGGAGTTGTCAGCGATCCGTTTTCACTTTTAAAGCCATCATGGCTAAAAGTAGGTAGGCAGGCGGTTTTTAGTCAGTTAAAGCCTGATTCGCGCTGGTAGAACCAGGCTGATGGGGTGTCGAAGAGGATTTTCCGCCTCACAGACCGTAACCAAATAATAACTGAGAAGCCTAGAGAGTTGTTGGGTTCCAGTGAGTAGGTAAGTGAGTATATCAGGAAGGACAGCAACTTACTGTGATGGCAGTGTTGTTGACACTTTACGTTGTACCCTTCTCCGGTATTAATCTTAAATTGTCATGAACATCGTAAGAATAAATTTTATTTTCTAAGAACAAATGGTTTTGGATGTCTAGGAACGACCCAATTTTACGGCTTTTTGTGTTTGCGGCAAATAACAAGCGCGTGGAGCAGTGTTTGTGCTGGGTGTAGTTTGGCCGTTGTTTGCTAAGCGTATGGAGGCGGATTTACGACCTATGATTTTTTAAATGGCAAACGCAAACTCTCTTATACAGACTAGTTGGAAAGTGTCAGCATGCAGTTGGAAAACTCGCAGGATGAGGTGCGGCCTATGGGTGCGGTGGCATATGGTTGCGGCAGAACATGATTTGTGAAGAATAGTGCCCTTCTTTCAGTTCACTTATTTTTTTAAACTACCCGTAAAATACAAGCTTATGTCACTATTTCTTATTTAGTGATTATTATACCCAATACCCAAACGAACACAAATAAAAATATTATTCATGGGCATAAATGTTTTACTTTGATTTATATGGGCCGGATTGACTGGGTTTTATAGTGCCGGACTGAATCCAAACATTAACAATCAGGATTTGATTTGATCTGTTTTTTTTAATAGATATTTCTCGACAAATTACACAGCGCCATCTAGTCTCAAACTAAGCAAGATAACTGATAACTGCACTTAAATACATTTTTTTTAATGTATACCTACATATAATAAGTTTTCAAAATGCCCTTAAGGTAAACTAGAAGACAATGCTTTGCATCAAGTTCGTCGTTTGTGACAGTTTTATTGTAAAATTGTGGGCAAAAAAGTAAATAAATAAATCATAATACACAGAAAACACCCGGACCAAGACAAACAGTCATGTTCACGCACACAAATTTTCATCTTATGCGGGGATCGTACCCGTGACCTCGGAATCAAAATAGCCATTGCCTGCCATTCGACCACGCTCGTATCTATCTTGCATAAGATACTTATACTCGTTGGCCGTTTACTTGTATTTAATTCACTGCCGGGGATGACCCCGGTGACTTTCAACAAATCATGTTCTGCCGCACCCATAAGTATGCCACCGCACCCATAGGCCGCACCTCATCCTGCGAGTTTTCCGACTGCATGCAGACACTTTCCAACTAGTCTTTTGGGGTGTAAGTGGTTCATCAACATCTTTGAACTAAAACCAACTTCACCTGCACGCGGTGCACCCTGCTGACTGACAAACGAAGCTCTGGCGAAAAGAGAGGTAGGGAGCCTAATTGTAAGCTACCCGACTGGGGAATGTATCTCCACCTCACAGAATACCGCAGCCAAATAACAATTCCCTTGAGAATTGTTGTGTTCCTGCGTGTGAGTGAGGTCACCAGAAAGGAAGGAGATGCTGCGTTGGCAGTAGGGGTGGCGGCGCCCGAGCGATATTATGGCTACCGTAACCGCTTCACTGCAGGCTTCACAGTATGCTTGTCTGCCACCCGTCCTAGTATAAAAAAAATGTCTGTATAGGAGAGTTTGCGGTCACCATTTAAAAAATCATAGATCGTAAATCCGACTCCATACGCTTAGCAAACAACGGCCAAACAGCAAACACGTACCAAACACCGACTACAACCAGCACAAACTCAGTTCCCAAAACCTTATCAATGTAGGTAGTAACACGATATTCATACATAGAGACAGTGGTAGATTAGTGGTTTCTATATGGAGCTTTTTTTCTACAACGTTGAGCGGCAGACAAGTATACAGCCCGCCTGATGTGAGGAGGTTACCGTAGCCTATAGGTGCTTGTAAAATGTTAACAACACTGTTTGGTGGCCGACGTGATATAAAAAAAAAGTTAGACCTTCTTATTGAACGATCCCTGTTGAATAGTCATTCATCAGGATTAACGCCTTTTAGAAAATCGAAATCGTAGGTCATTATGTTAAAACTTAAAGTTTAACGAGTACATTAATAATTCATAAAGCATTTTTTAAATTCACGTGACAGACTACCTCCGCGTCGGTCACGTCTCTTAAGTGTTTATGCAAATATTTATATGTATTCAGCAAGTTGTAAAATTTTATTTAAAACGATATTTATTCTGATATCACAATTGATCAAAATTTCTAGGTCATTGTTAACAAATAATGTTACAGGCAATTTGATTTACACTTTTTAGATGTAACATCTACTAATAGACTACAGTCGTAGTTGTGTTTTTCTATCATGGGTAAAATAACTTACATTCTAGAGACCACCTATGAATATCGTTGTCAAACTCATGAGGCAGGTCTCCGTTGTCATCTCGAGCATCCTCCATGTATTTAATGAAGTCTTCTGTCACTAGCTCTATAGGCGCCACGTATTTCTTCACTGTTTGCGGCTGGAGGATAGGACGCTGCACCTTCGAGCGGAATGTGCGCCATTGCTCACCGTGCCTAGAAATAAGGAGAAAATTGTTATTGATAATTAGCAGATTCTACTATTCATAGAAAACTCGCGAATTCCTCATGCTGCTACTGCACAGCCATACTCCATTATTTATATATAATTCTATTATTTAGAAGTACTCTTAGGTAAAGATCGACTAATCTAAAATCTTTGTTTGTTTGTAAGTTCTTTAATGTAATAAAAATATGTAGTACAGTTCGTAAAAATAGAGTAATACATAGGCGGAATTATCTCTATTAGAGATCTCTACCAGTCAACCTGACAGTCTTTGAAAGCTGACGCAGCATCTCCCTACATGACCTTACTCACTCGCAGGAACACAATAATTCGGAAGAACGTGTTATTTGGCTGCGGTTTTGAGTGAGAAGGGGAACTGGAACTCTTCCGAGTTCCAGCTCTAAAAATCTTTAATCACAAACTTAGCATCTGAACCGGTAGTGAACAAGTATCCACCGGTTTTTCCGGCAAAATATACAAAACTAATTCAACCTCGTTATGCAGAATAGATCCAACCAACAGTTTGAGACTTTAAAATTAAAGCTATTTAAAGTTTAATATGAATAAAAACTGTTTAAGTTTAGTGAAACATTTGTCATCAAACTGCTGGAATCTGTTGAGAATTTAGAAAACTCAGTTTGGGGTTTCTATGTATATCTATCAATTTGGTATAGTTTGTCAATTGGATCTATTCTGCATAACAGTGTCCAATTGATTTTTGATATACTTCATAGAATATTCATAAAAGTAGTAATATTCGACTGGATTAGACTCGTCCTTCACTATAACCGGTTAGTATACATGCTAAATTATACTGGGTATTTGATGACTCGATTTGATAATAAAAATGTCATAATCTACATACATATACATATTCATACAAACACATTCATAAAATTTAAATGTGTGTCTATAATATTAATAACTGAGCTATATTGAGGAGCTCGATGGCGTCGTTGTCAGTCTAATCGAACACGCAAGTTAAGCAACATCGACCACAGCCTGTCTACGGATGGGTTTATTTATTTCGAGCTCCTCCGTGCATCGGAGAGCACGTTAAGCCGTCGGTCTCGGTTGTTGTCATTAGATGAAATGATCAGTCGTTAAGCCAAGTCAGTGGCATTTAAGCGGCTTGAAAATACTGGCTTCCACTAACCCTTAGTTACTTTCAATTTCTTCTGATAAAATTCGTTGTGCAAAATTTTACCCCCGGGACTGAAAGGACACTTCACTGTTCATTGTTACTGGGCGAGAAACACGTAATCCTGTGATATAACCTTAAGGTTGGTGCACAGTGGAGCATTATCTGTAGGCATAGGGTGGTTGTTGTTGTTATTGTATATACATTGCCTTCACCACCAATCCGCTTGAGTCCCTGGTTGGTTTACTGGGAGCGATACCGGGACGGATTAAGGTCCTATTGCCTGATTGGTTTACTGGGCGAAAAACTTGAAACCCTGTGATATAACCGAAAGCTTGATGCACAGGGGCGCATAAGCTGTAGGTCCGTTATTCATTGTCTTCGCCAGTAATCCGCTGAGTGCCTGGTTGGTTTACTGGGAGCGATAGCGAAGCGGGTAAAGGTCCTATTGCCTGGTTGGTTTACTGGGAGCGATAGCGAAGCGGGTAAAGGTCCTATTGCCTGGTTGGTTTACTGGGAGCGATAGCGGAGCGGGTAAAGGTCCTATTGCCTGGTTGGTTTACTGGGAGCGATAGCGGAGTGGGTAAAGGTCTTATTGCCTGGTTGGTTTACTGGGAGCGATAGCGGAGCGGGTAAAGGTCCTATTGCCTGGTTGGTTTACTGGGAGCGATAACGAAGCGGGTAAAAGTCCTATTGCCTGGTTGGTTTACTGGGAGCGATAGCGAAGCGGGTCCTATTGCCTGGTTGGTTTACTGAGCGAGAGACTCGAAACCCTGTGATGTAACTGTAAGGTTGGTGCACAGGGGAGCATCAGCTGTAGGCATAGGGTCCGTTGTTCATTGCCTTTTTAATGGTCGCTGTTATTAATCCTAACAACACTACCTGTGTATGCTCCTGATTCTTAATGGTAATAGGTACTTCCATTACATCTCTTTGTATCCTATTAGGCTACGTTCTGAAAATCCGCACAAGTGCAGCGGGAGTGGTGTTATTAATCAGATGCCTAGTTTGCACAACCTTTACGCCCACTACTCAGACAACGGGGTCATACATGGGACCAAAAGCATGTCAATGTTAATGACCATCAGTTTTCAATGTCATTTTGTCTGCGTTTGGAAAATGATAGATATATGAGTATCATCTATTTATTGAAACTAGTGATCGAAATTCGACCATAATTAAATAAACAAAAGAGTTATGCGTGTGTGCGTCAAAAACGTGGTAGTGTGTGTAACTTTTTTTTATTGATTTAATCTATTTTATAGGTATAATTTAAAAAAAAAAAAAAAAATTTTTTTTATATTATACCTATAATACTAATGTATTCTGCAATCCTTCTCTATACATATAAACTACTAGCTGACCTGACAGACGTTGTTCTGTCTAAACCTTACCCAGTATACCCAGAATATCCCACCAAAGTTTCATTGCAATCGGATGAACGGTAAACGAATGCATAAAGGACATACATAAAAACATGCATTTTTATATATATAGATAAGTGTGCGAAATTTCATACTAAAAGTAAAGTACAAAGTTTTTGCTTTACGTATTAAAATAATAATAATAATACTCCCATACAAAAGAATACCTATTTAATAAAAATAGGAATATATTTATCATAAAAAGGAATATCTTAATTGCCGCGTATGTGCATAAAATAAACAAAAGGAATGCAAGTTGGAGTAGCGAATTGCTCAAGGTGAGCAAAATACTGGTTTTCTGTTGCAATCAAAGGTCAGTTATACAGAAATACAACTGCAGCTCAGATATTTTATATTGGAAGATTGATGTTGATAATAAATAAATAAATAAATATTCCTGGACAAGTTACACACTGCCATCTAGTCCCAAACTAAGCAAAGCTTGTACTATGGGTACTAGAGAACTGATATTATACTTATGTACATTATTTTTTTTAAATATATACATACATATAATAAAAAGCCTGTACACACATAATTATAGTCAGATGTTATATGCATATGTAGTCATCATATCATATAATGTAGTGATCATATTGTAACGACATAGTCAGCAGTTTGTGTTACTAACTATGATGTAGGTAGGTACATCGATGCGTGGCGATTACATATTATTAAATAGTCTCTGTACCCCGCTCCAGATCGCACGAAGCTTTGAATAAGTTACGTGATCGATCATATAATAAAGTGTATCTTTATAATCAAAATAAAAGACGATTATATATATTCCGTGTTTAAATACTTATTCACACCAACACATCACCTTCGAATATTCAGGGATAGAGACTATTCAACAATATCATATGAAATCATCAGACCCCTTATATAATAATAAGCGACTCTATTTCAAATGGAATAGAATGCTTATTCATACCAATGAATAAGCGACTATTTCAAATAGAATAGAGTGGCTTATTCATTGGTATGAATAAGCGTTCTATTCAGTTATTGAATCGCAATAAGAGATGATAAGGGGGCAACGTACCCTATACCTAACGGTTGCGAGTCTCTCGTTCAGTAAATCAACCAGACGAGAGGACCTTTACCTGCACCGCTTTTGCGCTCAGTAAACCAATCGAGCACGCAAGCGTAGCAGTAGCAGGTCTTAGGTGGTAAGGGGGCAGTTCTAAAAAGATTGATGTGATCAATATCGTCATCATTATCAGCCTGTATCTACCCACTGCTGGATTTTCTGGATGGAGGTCTTTCCCAATGCTTTCCACCATATGCGATCCTCCGCTTTCAGCATCCAACCGCTACCAGCCACTTTTTTGAGATCGTCGGTCCATCTGTAGCAAGGGCGCCCTATACTTCGTCGCCCCATATGTGGCCACCACTCTAGGACTTTCCTACCCTATCTGCCATCGCTGACTAGGCGTGGCTAGCCCACTGCAACTTGAACTCGCTGACTCTGAGAACTATGTCGACCACTTTCGTTCTCTGTCGAATTTCTTCGTTCCGGATTCGATCCTTTAGAGAAACTCCAAGAATTGCTCTCTCCATCGCTCCCTGTGCCACGAGCTACTTTTAGTCTTGGACCCCTGGTGCCCTACCGCCGAAGCTTACCATAAGCCATAAGCGAATTACCATAGAATATTTTGATTCGAAAAAATGGGTCATAAGTTTTAGTTACTGACAAACATCTTCATCTCAATCGGTAGAGCTAGAGCTCCAAGGTTTCTACCAGCTAAGCTAAACACAAATATTATAAGTCTAAGCTAAGAAGTATGATTTTCACAACCAAAAAATGGATGATGGAAATCGGCTTCAGCTTCGGCGGTAGGCCCTCGCATGGAATACTGTTCACATCTCTGGATTGGTGCGCCCCAGTATCTGCTTGCTCCATTTGAGCGCATATAGCGTAGAACGTTTCGAATTGTCGATGATCTGGTGATTTCTAACAGGTTGGACTCGATGTCTACACGCAGAGATGACACCTCACTTTGTGCGCTTTACATATTACACCACCAGGAGTGCTTGAATTAGCTATTCAATTTAATAGCAGCCGCAGATATTCACTATCGTTCCACGCGTAAAAAAAAAAAATTGATGATTGGCCATGACAGTACTGTTTTTAAGACGCTATGACACCGTACGTGGTAACGTACGGCATCAACCCAAAATCATCCCACTGTTGGGAAATGGGCCTCCCTTCAATCGAAGGGATTTAGAGCATACTCCACCACGCTTTTCACCTGCGGGTTAGCGGAAGCTAGTGTTTTCAAACCGCCTAAAAGACATAGACTTGGCTTAACGACTGTCATCTAATGACAACGGCCGAGGCTTAACGTGCCCTCCGAAGCACGTAGGCACATACGTGCTTCGGAGGACACGAAATAAATTAACCCATCCATAGACAGGCTACGGTCGACGTTGCTTAACTTGCGTGATCGATTAGACTGATAAGCGAAACGACACCATCGAATTCCTCTACTGATAGATATTATTTTTTATAACCCTAGCCAAATAAACCCAAAAATAGCCTATTTTAAGAAGGTATGTATGTTTTTACCAACCTTACTGCATTGCTCTGAAGAAATCGCATGCGGAATTAAAATGGCCATTCGAGAACGGCCATTGGCGACTGTCGTGAGACTATGTATGGAATACTAACAACTTAGATTACACGCATGTTTATTTAAACTAAGTTTCCATCACCAACTTGGCTTGCTTTAACTTTGTATTTTACTAACTGACCTAGTAATCATTGTTCTTCCATATATATTTTTAGCGGTATGATATTTATAAGGTAAAATACTTGGCGACAAAATACTGACTCATCATCATCATTATCAGGTCATTTTAGTCTCCACTACAGGAGCTCGACCGTCTCTCGTCCATTCCAGACAGGAGGATTTGGCCTACACTCCCCACGCTGGCCAGACGGGTTGGGGAGGCAAAATACTGACTCATAACTACCAAATATACATAATAAAATTCATCAAAATCAGTCGAGCCTTTTCGGACAAGCGCACACCGTGACACAAATTGTTTTTATTCCATAAATGACTTTATTAACTTTATCTATTGATATTATTATTTAATGATTTATTTGCAATGTACAATGTTAATTTAAATATATTATGTAAATTTGTATTTTTATTATTATGTTTATATGCACATGTCATTTTTGGTGGAATATGCTGAGGACCATATAATTTACGATAGTTTTTTATATTTACATTATTACTGAGATAAATAAAATAAATAAATATTTCTGGACAATTAACACAGCGCCATCGAGTCCCAAATTAAGCGCTAAGCTTGTGTTATGGGTACTAGACATCTGATAAATATACTTAAATACATTTTTTTGTAAATACATACTTATAATACATAGAAAATACCCAGACCAAGACAGACAGACATGTTCATGCACACAAATGTTTGTCTTGTGCGGGAATCGAACCCGCGACCTCGGAGTCAAAGTGGCCATTCCTAACCATTCGACCACCGAGCTCGTACACAAGTAATCAAAGTCACGAGATAAAGTATAAGTTGTCATCTTCGTTTCCCTTTCTGGTAACCGCACTCGCAGCCACACTATTTTATTTATATTATAAGTAAAAGCTATATAATTTTATTTATCGTCGTCGTCAATCCTTATTCGCCCCACTCCTGGGATATAAGTCTCTCCTCAATCGAATGGGTTTAGAGCATACTCCACCACGCTGCTCAACTGCGGGATTAGGCGCCTTGAAAACACTGGCCTCCCAGTGTTTTCAAGCCGCCACTGACTTGGCTTAGCCAGTCGCTAATAACTATATAGCTCTATTGGTTCCTTTTAACGGGAAATAATGTCAAACAAACAAATACACTTTGACATTTGTAATATTAAGTGTGGTTTCAAAAAAAATGTAACTTTATTCACAGTCAGATCTAAAGTACCTATTTCTATACTACGTGTTACTCTAACTTGAGCACTTAAAGTGCCATAAATATATGTAAATTGTTACGAGAGTCAAACAAACCGAGTGTGTGCAGAACTCGTAAGCATGACGAGGATGTTTGTCTGTTTGTTTTAACGATAAATCTATTGACATTTTGAGGCTCGGATATGACATAATTTAACATTATAATAACTACGGGAATTAACGCGGTCATGCATGTAGGTTTCAACCTATAGGATGGTTACAAATTATCAACAGCATGGAGTCCAATCATTAACATCACTCAAGCTCGTTTTGGTTTGCAGTCGGGTAACTTACAGAATAACACATCGATTGTTTCGCAGAATAGGGACGTCATCAGTGTAGTGTGTCGCGGTCGCGGTACGTGGATATTCAACAACACGGGGATAGATAAAGATTCATCGCATAGACAACGGAGACAGAGTGACACCGCTGAGACAGCCAGCCTGTGACTACGGCCGGTGAAACCTAAGGCCCTAGCGTCGAAGGTGACGACGATTACCATCGGATTTTAGGAATACGAAATTGAAACGAATGCTTAGATTATTGATAATTATGTTTAGTTGGTAGAAACCCTAGAGCTCTATCTACTTAGCTGAATAGATTTGTCAATCATCAAACGCTTTCGCTATATCTAGGCGGGCTGTCAATAGATGCCCCGTCATTTCAGTCAAAGGACGTCCACTGCGGAACATGACCTTTTTTATACTGCGCCGGGTGGTAAGGCCCGCCTGATGTGAAGCGGTTACTGTAGCATTCCTAATTTTATTATCTTACCAAATTTTCACTGAACATTCTAACATTCATTACGCATTACTTGTTTCTAGGTTGCAACCGTGAACTGCGCTCTGATGCATGGCGCTAACCATTCATAATGTGCACCCATGTGCATCTAAACTGTTGGATATAGCACGTCAAACAGTTTAAACTTGATAATTATACCTCATTAGTTTTATTCACAATCGTTTCAACATTATAGTCCTCGTCGCTTAGTCTTAATCTGTAGAGTTTTTCGTCGTCAACCCTTAGGTATTCATCCTACTGCCTCCCCTCAATCGAAGGAGTTTAGAGCATACTCCACCACGCTGCTCAATTACGGGTTGGCAAAAATTAAATTATTTAAAAAACTCTACAGACCCTGTAGAGTTTTATAAATAATTTAATTTTAACAAAATAAAACTGAATAAATCATTACTCTACATGTACGTATGTAGATACAAGCTGATGATGATGATGATGATGAAAAAATATGGGACCAATCTGGAAGTATACTCTTTCAAATAAAAAAAAATCAAATCGGTTTATAAATCACGGAGTAATTAAGTAACAAACATAAAAAAAATACAGCCGAATTGAGAACCTCCTCCTTTTTAGGAGACGATTAAAAACGGAAATTCACCTTCCATAGGTGCGATTTGAACCCACGACGTCTCGACTACCGGTCGAATGCTCCTCCAACTGGGCTATCAGGCGGGTTTGTGATGGTGGCCAATTTTTGCATTTTTATATTTTACTGATGTAAAATGTCTGTAGAGTTTGTTTGGTCATAATAGATACGCATCTAGTTTTAAAGTTCCGGATTTTGGGGCTAACGAGCATGTAGGTTACCTGGTGGCAATTGCTTATAGTCAAGGACATCAACAACAACAAAGAGATCACTCATCCGGTACATTTTTAAACGAACATAGACTTTATTGCGAAGCCCTATAGTCACATATTTCCTACAAATTAATATCTGTTAGTATATTTGATAAAGTTTTCTTCAAATCCCTTCCAATATATTCCAAAATATCCAATATATTAATGTTGCCAAGAGGGGAAGTCAAATTCGAAAAACTTCTTACGTTTACTAATTTCTTCTAATTAAATTCGTCGTGAGTTCCAATGCAGCCGTTGTTTTACCCCCGGGACTGCAGTGCTCATTGCCTTTTTGGTGGAAATAGTGGTGGACATGTGTGATGGGCCTGTCTCGATATACAAATATGTAGCTAGATACATCTGTTCCGACACGTACTGCAAGATCTAGGTTTCTACAGGTATAGGCTGGTAACTCTCACATTCCTTAGCGTACCAACGTTCCCGCTATGGTAACAGAAACTCATTAACACTCTTCAAATGTGAATGAAGCGCAATGCAATTACTTGTACGTTATGCTGTAAATAATAAATTATTTGTATACGAGTGTATAAATGAACAGTATTGTGTATCTTGGATGAAAGGATAAAAAAAATCTGTTTTTTTTTTAATACTACTTTTTTAAGATTTAATAAATGTGATATACGGGGCTTTCATAAATGTGATATTCTGGATATACTGTCTGTTTTTTTTAATTTTTTTTTTTTAATTTATTATATATTTTTACATTTTAATTATAAAGGGTACTATACTATATTATATAAACTAAATTAACTAAAAATAAACTAATCTTAAAATACAAACTTAATTAACTAAAAATAAACTAATCTTAAAATAAATATTATTATGTAAATAAAAACAAAAAAAAATATAATATTTTTTTAATTTAATTATTTTTTATATTCTTATTACCTCGTATCGGCATCGGTATTGTCATTGACCTGCACTGAAAGACAGGGCTGAGATTACTCTGTGATCCCAGCAATGATCCTTGAGGCTGGGCCAAAATTTCAACCTCAAATATCTATATACTTATGTAATGTTGTGTTTGTTGTACTTTTGCATTATGTATGTGAACTTGAAATAAATATATTTCTATTTCTATATATCAAGAAGATTTTTCGACCTACATGCTAATGTAGGTCGAAAAATCTCATCGTTTAAGTCATACTAGCTAGATAAATCTTGTAGGAATGAGGGATTAACAACGGCATGGGACTTGAACTTGAAACAGCAGTTAGCAACTTCTACTAGTTGAGAATTTGCTGGCCGCTGGCCAATATTGGCTTGTAATACTAGATAGTATGAAGCATACGTCCAAAATCAAGTCGTATAAGGTCCTATAATTATATAATTATAGGACCTTATACGACTTTATTTTAATAAAGCTAATTTAAGATTTTTAATAAAATAATATTTTTTTTTTGTAAAAATCTTAAATTAGCACCAAAAATAGTGGATGACAAAGGGCAAATTTTAAAATACTTT
Organism: Hypsopygia costalis; assembly: GCA_937001555.2. NCBI lineage: Eukaryota > Metazoa > Arthropoda > Insecta > Lepidoptera > Pyralidae > Hypsopygia > Hypsopygia costalis. The sequence continues at coordinate 13,467,650 of OW443344.2, forward strand.
GAATACACCATTCGATAGAGAGAAAAAAAGGGGTGTGCCTGTGTCGTCGACCCGGCTATGTGTTGTACGTTACATGCACTAAAATTATCTCAAAATGGCAGCGCTTCTTTTCCTTCGCAGTCGATTTTCAATACTTAGAGTAATAAATTCTTTGATCCTTCATCTATCCAGTGGTGTGATTGAATTTTTGATGGGGATGATAGATTTGTAGCTGCAACATCAAACTTTATCCCCCAATTTTGTTATCATTCGTTTTTTTTAATTGCCTCCCTATGGAAGCGATTTTAAAGACATAAACGAAAAGACATAAAAGAAGTATTCACGTTACAAATAACAGGATGGTATTTTAAGCCCATGTTCGTGTTCTTGTCCTTTACACCATCTGATATCGATACTGCTTGCTGGTGACCTCACGCACAAGTACACAACATATTCTCAAGGATATTGTTATTTGCTTGCGGTCGTCTATGAGATCAAGGTACTTTTCCCAACCGCGCTACTCATGCTCTACTTCGAAGTCGACAGTATGCAACACGTCTGGGTGAAGTTAGCATAAGCTCTGAAGACAAAGTAGTTGCCGGTAAATCTGCACTTATTAGAATGCAATTTTCGCATATCAAAAGCTGAAACGCTTTCAGTGAAACTCTCTCGTATTTTAAAACTGTCTGATTTGATGAATTTGATATATTTCATATCTTCTGATTTAGTTTGAGTTCACCTTTCTTTGTGCCAAATTCTATATACTGTCCCAATACTGCAATAATGAGACGAGCTCGGTGGTCGAATGGCTAGCAATGGCCACTTTGACACCGAGGTCGCGGGTTCGATCCTCGCACCCGACAAACATTTGTCCACATGCACATGTGTGTGTGTCTTGGTCTGGGTGGTATTCTATGTATTATATGGAAAATATTAAATTGATCCATAAAAAAACCTGATTTGCACATCAAATTAATCTGATCGAACATCAAATCCTGCATTTTATGTGCAGTAAATATTGTTTGATGTGAAAAAAAAATGTGTTAGGTTAGCTATGTATTTATTTGATGTTATGTTAAATAATGTCCGTATTATATATATGTACATATTTACAAAATACTTTGCTTAGTTTGGGACTAGATGGCAGTGTGTAATTTGTCCCGGAATGTTTATTATTATTATTATTTACTGTCCGGTATAAAGCTAAGATCTTGATAGTTTATTCGTATATAAATTTACCGTAGCATTCCATCCCAATCAAATTATCTTTTGAACTTTCCCTCTAGAAACAAAACACTATCAATTAAAACACCATAAACTCGCCATAACCTGACTGTAAAACTTTATGTACATGCATTAGTCACTACCACAGTCACTACCGTGGTATAACGAGATGCAGTTGCTTTCGCTTCGCCCTGGTTCCCAAGTGGGCCAAGTATCATCGACCGGTAACATCACTACGATGAAACCAGTGGGGCAATTCTCCTAATTATATTATGATCGCAGAATACTTGATTTCAGTAATTAATTATTATCAATTCTTATTGACAATAAAATACCATTCCTAGTCTGTTTGTTTTGTTGGTTTGTAAAACCTTTATTGCATTAAATATTACATAACATAGATTGTAGTGATAGGACATAGTGTACAAGGGCGGACTTATCCCTATAAGGGATCTCTTCAACCTTTGAGTCCCTGAAAGGAAACTGTAAATTGGCGGCGAAGAACATAAATAATTATAAAATTTATGTAAATAATATAAAAAAAGACAAAAACATACATCTAAAACGCAAGAAGATATTGTAAAAAATATTATTATTTTTTGTACATACGTGGATATTACGATATGGATAATTATATAGATTATATATAGGTACGATACACATATATAAAACACTACGAATTTATTCGAGCTCATATTCATGTCGGATTTGCTCGGGCAATCGTGGGCGTGGAAAAGAATTTGGTAAGTCGTGTCTTGAAGGAGTTTGATTAATTTTCGGATATAATCGCACTTTAATTAAACTTTGAAATTCCATATTGTGATACGAGAATACCAAGTGTGACATTTGTGAGATCGTGACTGGATCGGAACTGAATTTTGACCACATTTTTAATGACGAGAATTGCCCTCCAGACCTCTAAACGTAGTACGTACTTAATTATACGATGAGTGTATTCATTACATATACTGTATACGTTTGAAAAGTTAAAGTGAATAGTAGAAAGCAGCGGAAGGTCATTTTACAATATTGATACCTTTTTATACGCATTTTTAATTTGCTATTGTCGATCAAAATTAAAAAATAGACAAGAGGGTGAAATTTTGTAGATCGTTCAATATAAATACTAGTGGTCGCCCAGTAGTCGAAATAATTAATTTAAATTATTTATTATGGGTATGTTTGACATTCAATAAGACTATAGACAAATAATATTAAAGACAGACAATATTATACTATTCTCAATTTGACCACAGATTTTAACAGTAAACAAAAAGAATGTGTGTGTGTGTGTGTTAAATACATGGTAGCGTGGGTAATGTTTTTTTATTGATTTAATATATTTTTCATGCATATTTTTTTTAATATTAGCATTCTGCACTATATCTGTGCGAAATAAACTATAATTGTGCGAAATTTCGTACTCCTCCGTCCGAGCAATTTTCATAAAAAGGGATACAAAGTTTTTATTTCACGTATTGCCTTCACGTATTTATATTAGGTTGGGGAAAAAGTCTTTTCGTATTTTATATGAAAATTCAAAACATTTTTTAATAAAGTTTATTTACATTTAACTAAAGTATGTAGGTGCCATTTTGTTCGATAACTTTTTGCGATCTTGTAGGTAGAGACATGATCCCATTACTATAGAAATTTTGGGACTTCTGTTCAAAAAACCACGACAAGTGGTTTTGGCAGTCTTCTCGTGATGTTAACCTGACATTGCCTTAAGAATTCTGAAGAGACCGAAACAGGTGGAAATCAGAAGGTGCAAGGTCAGGACTATACGGCGGATGCATTAACACCTCCCAGTCAAACTCTCTTAATTTTTGCTGAGTGGCTAAAGATGTGTGAGGTCTAGCGTTATCATGATGAAAAATCACACCCCTTCTGTTAATTAATTCCGGCCGCTTTCTCTCAACTTTTTGCTTTAATCTCATCAGTTGTTCACAGTAGAGTTCAGAATCGATAGTCCTGCCTGGCGGTAACAGCTCATAATGAATAATGCCCTTCCAATCCCACCATACACACAACATCACCTTGTTGCGGGTTAACCCGGGTTTTGCCAGAGTCTGTGAAGCCTGACCGGCCTTTGACCACGACTTTTTTCGCACGTTCTTGTCGTACGTGATCCACTTTTCATCACCAGTTATAAGCTTCTTCAAAAACGGTTCGCTTTAATTACGTCGTAGTAAAGAATCACAAATGAGTACACGGTTCATTAGGTTTCTTTCAGTGAGCTCGTGAGGCACCCAAATACGAGCTTTTTAGTGTACCCAGCTTTTTTCAAATGCGCCAAAACTGTTTTGTGGTCAATTCCTAATTCTTCAGCTACGTCGTAACTACTGATATGCCGATCTTGCTCCACTTTTTCAAAAATGGCATCCATTTTATCCGTAACAGGGCGACCAGAGCGGCGTGCATCTTTCACATCAAAATTTCCTGATTGAAAACGCTTAAACCAAATTTGTGCTACTCTCACAGACACTGCACTAGGTCCATAAACGTCACAAATTTTTTTCGCAGCTTGCATTGCATTTTTACCTTTTTTGTAGTAAAAATTTAAAATTAATCGAATTTCTTCATTAGATTCACTCATCTTGACAGTAAAAAAAAACAAATGAAAATCACACATTTACCTAATTTGAATTTGGAATTATCTTTTTTAAAATTTAAACTTTTTAAAGATATCAAAACCTGCCAGATACAAATGGTATAACCAAAGAGATTTTATTACAAGTTCATACATACTATAATGCGAAAAGACTTTTTCCCCTACCTATTATATAGATTATTTATTTATATACTAAAAGTAGTAGCTGCCTTTTTGCTTATTTTTTTTATTTAGAACTAGGTACTAAGAGGTGACTTCGATGAAATTTATAATACGAAGTCTACAATTATTACATTATTTATTTCATCATCATCATCATCTCAGCCATTGCAAGTCCACTGCTGAACATAGGCCTCCCCTCTACATCTCCAATAAGACCGGTTGGAAGCAGCTTGCATCCAGCGCGATCCTACGGTCCTAATAAGGTCGTCTGTCCACCTTGTGGGTGGACGTCCTACGCTGCGCTTGCCGGTATAAGGATTATTTATTTAATTGCTTATTAATTTATTTAGTTTTTTATTGCAATAAAACACTAAACCCTTTGCCAATAAAGTTTTTATGACGGTTGTAAAAATAATGGATTCGATGAATAGATATCATAGAATGGACATCAAAACGTACCAACTGCATTGAAGTGCGACATATAACTGACTGTGTCATCAATTCAGACTGATCTTACCTAAATCGATATTTGTTTACCACGGATCGATTTCGATATGCAAGGGGACTATAACATTCCTATATTGACTAAGACAGGGGTATATGAAAATCTGAAATTAAATAAGTAAGTGTATAGAACAAAAACCATTGCCAGACATTGACTCTAAGTTTTTAATCAAAGTGCCCACTACCCAATCCATAAACGTACCTACTGAAAAATCTAGTTATATCCAAATTTTTGTATGAATCTCTATAACTCTCGAACCAGTATTCCAATTTCAATTAAATTTGGTACCCACCACAAATATGAATGAATTAATTAATTAGTACGTGAATGAATGAAACATGTATTTGTATCTTCACCACACACATAATAAGTTATTTCCAATCTTATCATAATTACTTATCAATTTAAGTGAAATATAGTGTTAAAAAAAACACAAGAAGAATTACATGTGTACCACAAAATGGCTAGCTCAGCTACATGTTTTGTTCTAACTAACAAAACGCTACAGCCAGTGATTAGCCGCAACACTAGTAAATAATAGCGAGAAAAATTAGTGAATAATGTAGATGAAATATGTTACACAATTTTTTAGTTTTACTAAGCGGCAAAAAACATCTATTACAATCTGACGCCCTTACCATAAGCTCTAAACGAAGGAATGGAACCATCATGGTTGCGAATTTATGAATGAAATTCATTGATAAATACGCAACCATCATAGTTCTATTCCTGCGTTTAGAGCTTGTGGTAAGACCCCTGGTCTCCGAGGTCTCCGGGTTTGATCCCCGCTCATGACAAATACTTGCGTGCATGAAGATGTCTCTTTGTCATGCTGTGGGTGTTTTCTATGTAATATAATGTATTTATTTACAAAAAAATGTATTTATGTACATATATCAGCTATCTAGTACCCATAGTACAAGCTTTGCTTATTTTGGGACTAGATGGCACTGTACATCAAAATACATCATACGAATAATAATCACGTTCGCGGTGATCTCCTAATGTTCCGGACCTACTCTCTTAACTGAACTTAAAGGTCACATAAAATATCCAATTATGATCTATTCACAAATACTATTGTATAACGATGACAACCTTGCCATAACACGATGCTAAATGAAAACCAATATGCACCATGATGTGAACTGCCATTGTAGACCAGTTAACACCTCATATTTGTCAAAATGATTCAGCATATAAGTCGGTTACAGAGGACATCTTCACGTTGAAACTCATTCAGCAAACATTCATAAAGTTAGGCGCATTTTCATGGCTCGATATGGAATAGAATGATGGTACAGTAATGTTCCAAGCACGTGCCGTAAATCCCCCATACACTTAAACATCATCATCAGCCTGTATCTACCCATTACTGGATATAAACCTTCCCCAATGCTTTCCACCAAATACCGCTTCGCATAGCCCTCAACATCGCTCGCTGCGCGACCATTAGCCTGCGAGCAGTCCGATGGTCAGTTCCAAGTCTCTGCACCATAGGTCACACACTTCTGCCATCAGTCTACCCCTCGCGTGCCGCTGCCTGTCAATTCTGTACCAGGCGCTGTACCAATACTGTACCCACCATGAGACCGCGGCACGCGGAAGGTTAAACCTATATACACATAAACCTAGCTCGAGACCTTTGGCTGGGCCATCGGTTGGATTGGAAATCACGCAGGATAGAATAGAGAAAGCTATTCTCGGGTCTCCTCTCAGGCAATGGTTCGCAATAAGAGATTCCTGCATTGGCAGACCTTTCTTGAGGTAATCCTCAGGAATTTTGAACGGAGATGATAGATTTGTAGCTGCAACACCAAGCTGTATCCCCCGATTTTGTTATCATTCGTTTTTTTTTTAATGGCCTCCCTGTTAAAACAATATTAAAGACGAAATTCACGTCAACACAAGTAAAAAGCAAATTCGTTAGAAGTTTCAATACTTCCAATGCAACCGTATATAACTCGTGATATAGTAAGGTTTTATTTAACTGCCTTGACAATGTGACCGTTAAGGCATATACAAACAATGTAAATACGAAGGTTGAAGAAGCAGGTGTTAAGGTAAGTTGTATTACATAGGTCTCATACATGAAACAGAACAAGAAGTCGAACAATTACTTAAGCACAAGGCTTGTTGAATTATGTACTAAGTAATAAAACACAACCAATGGCATACCTAAAGTAAACGTACTATGTTATGGCGCATCACGCATACAAAGTAGTTTGCATCATCTACTAAGGATTAGTTACAAGATATGGTTACGAAATTTATAAATATGTAAGTATTGAGCACAACTTAATAAGTTCTTAGTAGTTTGTTTGTCCTTCCATATGACAAGTCCCTTCTCGACTAATATTGTATACTAGTCCACCCAACAGATTTCGTCTTATCTTCCTAATAGTAGTGAATATTGAATTGGTGTCGCGCTATCTGTCAAATGACTGACAGTTCTGTTAACCGCCATAAAGTTACATTAGAAATGTTAATATAGTCTTTCAGTTTTCTTAAATATTGTAATTTCCCGCTCAACTTTATTATTTTTTTCCTTCATAAGAACCTTCTCCTGGCAATAACAAAGACAACGAAAAAAGAATCAGTGAACATAGGGACATAGAGAAAAAGGGATTCGATTTATATATATTGATATCTCCGTACCGTTCGCCAGTCTTTCCATCTGTTCTTTGTACAATTGGGTCATTTTTGTCCAAATATAAAGGACCGCTTAAGTTAGGTAAAAGATACACATATTTTTTGTGACCCTTAGAACTTCTTATGAGTATCTCAAGTGTATTAAGAGAGGTAGGACATAGCGTATTTTTTAAGCTGCTCGACTGGGGAAGTACGAGTACCTGCACCTCAATGGGAATACCGCAGCCAAATAACAATGCTTATACAAGAAGCTATGGGTGCGCAAACCGGCACTTGACGTTCTTTGACGACAAGGCAAGGGTGCGATAAAGGGAAAACAGTTCTTCAGAGCACTCACCATGGCACGGGCAGGTATTTTTTATCATTTAGATAGCCTAGACAGGTATACAGCGGAGTCACTACTGGCTCGGGCACGTGGCTTTGGCGTATGGGGGAGGATCGTGCCGTAAAAAGAGCCTTCATGGGACATGGGGAGTGGTAGCCGACCGATTGAGCGCCCAAGGTACCGCTGCAATGACGAGGTGCTGAAGGACCCGCGGAACCTCGGAATTAGCAATTGGCGGTAGTTCACCCAGGATCGAAAGGCGTGGCGGGATCCTGTGTCGGAGGCCAAGATCCACTTTGGGTCGTTGCGTCGCAGCAGTAAGTAAGAAATTAAGTAGACAGGTACACATTTAGCACGCTGTGCATTTAAAAATATTGGTCAACATTGTTAAACAGCCGATCGACTGACCATTCCTGAAGCCTAGTATGCGTGTGAGTATTTTTCGAATAGTAATTATCATATATGATAATATTCAAAACGGTTAGATCGAGGGCAAGGCGGTGAGTATTTAAAATCATCTATTTTGTGTTGGTAATCACAATTATAAATGTAAATAAGATTTAACGTTCGTGCAAACTTGATGGCATCTTGATTTCAGCCACATGCAAGAATTGTATGACGATAAAGAGAAAACATGATACACAATTAAATAACGATTTATAGCAGAGGCGCCGAATCGGTGGGTCCATGAGAAATAAACAGTGGGTGCCGAGCACCCTCGAGAATAGACTTCAAGGAACAGGGTATTGAAATATTTTGATTCTAAAAATAGGTCTTACGTTTTAGTTATTGACAAATATCTTCAGCTAAGTAGATAGAACTCTAGGGTTTCTAATAGCTAAGCTAAACACAATTAGCACCAATCTAAGCTGAAGTTTGATATTTGCAATCAATAAATGTGATGGTAATTGGCTCCAGCTTCGGCGGTAGGGCTCCAGATCAGTAATTTAGGGATGGGCATTTTTTCATTACCCGACGACCCATTTTATATTTTTATCAAACATAATTAGTAATTAAGTACGCAGTACAGTAAGTAGGACATTTATTTATTTGTCGGTCGATCGGTGTGCATTTCTCTTCTCACACTTCGCTACTTTTTAGAGTCATCACATGAGCATGAGCACCCATGAGGTTTTCTAAAAGCCGGCCTCTGATTTATAGATAGATAGAATGAATATGCTTTATGTACACTATACAAGTTACATAAACAATTTAGTCAGCATACAGAAAATATCATATGTGCAACAAGGCGGCCTTATTTATTGCTATTGCTAATGAAGTTTTATCAGCAAACAAAGAACGAAAGCTTTTTACCAGTGTGTGTTACTGGTGATAACACGTACGAGTATGTTATCACCGTCCGTATTCGTGGTGTAGCACGGAGACATCATCATCATGATTATCAGCCTGTATCTATCTACTGCTGGATATAGGCCTTCCCTAATGCTTTCCACCATATGCGGTTTTCTGTTTTCCGCATCCACCTGCTTCCAACTGTTTTTTAGAGAACATCAGTCCATCTAGAAGGGGCCCAAAGCTTCATGGGCCCTTCGCTTCAATTGCAATATTTAAGTGGCAGTTTACTAAACTTGAATCCTTGAAACTTATTACAAACTAAATCTTCTTAATATATAAAAAAATTGTATCACGTTTGTTTGTCCGCGATCCTAAACTACTGAACCGATTTTGATAAAACTTTGCACAGTGTGTGCGGTTTGATTGATACTTGAGAGATAGGATAGTTTATAACTCATCGGAAAAATCAACGTAAAAATATTTCAGGGCGATACGAAGTGAGCCGGACCTGCTAGTTGTTTATAATTACACTTATTTTACATTTATTTATTAGCACACTATTCATTCTTCGATTAATACGCACATTATTAAAATGTAATTAACTGATTGTGTCTTTAATTAGTAATAGCCATGGCATAGCGACTTTCTACATTAACAATCGAAAGGAATGCATGATTGATTCTTTATTAGTCATTGAAATTTCACGTCATTTACATTTCCTGTGTTCATACTTTATGTGAATAATGTCGTGACATTTTATGAACTGACGTCGACAACCCTTATTCATCCCACTGTTGGGATACGGGTCTCCTCTCATTCGAAGGGATTTAGAACATACTCTACCACGCTGCTCAACTGCGAGTAGGCGGAGGCCGGTGTTTTCAAGCCGCCTAAACGCTGACTTGGTTTAACGACTGTCATCAAATGTCAACAACCGATTTAAGTCTAAACTTGGAATTTTTTAAAAGCGTATAAGGGGCCATCCATAAATTACGTCTCACGAATTTCATGATTTTTGACCCCTCCCCCCGTCCTTGTCACAGTTGGTCACATTTGTGAGACTCCCCCCCCCCCCCCCTAGTGTGACGTCACATAGTTTGCAAATTTACATCTAGAGTTGCAAATGTTTTAGAGTTTTTCGTTAATAGTTCAAAGTTCGTGTTAACACTTAGATTATAATAGATTTTGAAATGTCACGTCACAAAATTTAGTACCCCTCCCACGTCCTTGTCACACAATGTCACACTTCGTCGACCGCCTCCCTCCCCCTAAACGTTTGACATAATTTATGGATGGCCCCTAACCACTCATAAATTCGGTCACAATTGAAATCCTACATGATAAAAAAACACAAGAAAATTCAATTTTACTAACTAGTTATAAAAACCGATACAACTCAAATACATGTTTATCACATGACAAAAACCAGACTCAGGGGCGGACTAAGGCCTAGGCAACCTAGGCTCGTGCCTAGGGCCCGTAATTTTTGGGGCCCGAAAATTAGGTTTTTAATTTTTATTTTTGAAGTGAAAACTTCTGTAGTAGGCCCGGAAATACAATGTTGCCTAGGGCCGCTTTAGCCTTAGTCCGCCACTGACCAGAGGGGTAATTCTCGTAATTAAAATGTAGTCAAAATTCAGTTCCGATCCAGTCTCGATCTCACAAATGTCAAATTTGGTATTCTCGTAGCACATTATATAACTTCAAAGTTTAATTTAAGTGGGATTATATCAGAATATGACTGACAATTAAATAATCTAAGAATGTTACTTTGCCAGCAATAAAAATTGATATTAATTAATTAATTAAATCAAGTATATAAATTTAGTCAATTCACAATTCACTCTCGATTCGGTCAACTTTCAATCTGCGATCGTAGAAAAATTACGAGAATTGGCACTCAGACTGTATTAATAAGTGTTCGGGTATGAGCTGCTATTGCCTAACATGTAGTAACCTTCAAAATAATTAAAATTAACGCTTAGTTCCGGACTGTCTACAACAAGGTTAAAAAGTCTTCTTAATATACAAAACCTTACCTTAATATAATAATATTAGAGGCCAAAAATTTGCGGCTTTGTCTGCGTAGACTTTCATACAATCAGCCCAAAGCAATTTTTACTTAAGAGGTTGATCAAAACCACTTTTAATGGACTTAGTCAAAAACACTTTTTAGACAGGGAGGTTCTAGTCAAACTTCAGGTACCTAGGAGCGCCTAGGCTTCGGGAATTGACTATAAGATATATACTTAATTAATAGGTATAAATAGAATACTGAAACATTTCGGCCTATAATAACTTTTAAACTTTCGCGTTGCATGATTTATGAAACATAAGAACAGGAATTAACGCGATCATGCTTAGGGGTATTTACATACCTTTATTATTGGCTGACGTTTCGACCAGAAGGCCCATTCTCGTAATTTTTCTACGATCGCAGATTGAAAGTTGACCGAATTTAGATTGAATTGTGAATTGACTAAAATTATAATACTTGATTTTATTAATTTATTATTAATAATTCTTGCTGTTAGCAAATTAACATTCTTAGTTTGTTTAATTTTCGGTCATATTTCGATATAATCCTACTTAAATTTTGAACTTACATTTAAATTTTTAAACTTTGAAATTACATATACGATTTGTATTTACATAAACATTGTGATACGAGAATACCAAATGTGACATTTGTGAGATTGAGACTGGATCGAAACCGAAATTTGACTACATTTTAATTTAATGAGAATTGCCCCTCAGGTTGCATCGACCGTGGTCACAGGCTGACTCAGTCAACCTGTGACCACGGCCGATGTAACAGTATATAATCGTATATATGCAAAGGAATATAAATACCCTTATGCATGATCGCGTTAATTCCTGTTCTTATATTTCATAAAACATTTCGGCCTGTTACACTTGTCTGTTATATTTTCAAGGTTAAACTGCCTTGCTGATTGAAAGTCTAACATCATATTTTTATTATTTTTGTTTAAGATTTTAGGTGTGCAGTATTTTATAGTTGGTTATAAAATTTTGTTTTCTTCTTAGTTTCATTTTGAGCTGTATTTACTTTATAAATACTCTTTAACTATAATTCCTATATATTTATATTTATTCGGGGTAGAAATGATGGGATCGTGGAGGCCATCGGCACGGGAGTTGTATAAGGAGCTAGCCAATCTTGGCTTCGGGTGACCAAAGGGTGGCCAATATCTAGGTCAAAATATTTCCATCGCTGTACAGCGCAATGAAGCGTTGGGCGCCCTCCTTCTAGATGGTCCGATGAGCTTAAGAAAGCGGCTAGATGCGGAAGGCGGAGGATCGTATTTAGTGGAAAGCATTGAGGAAGGATTATATCCAGCAGTGGGTAGATACAGGCTGATGATGAAGATGATGATGTACAGCGCAGAAATACGACCAACCTTTTGAACACAATCCCAGAAAATTGTCGGTTTAATTAATATATATATAGACCATTTTTTCTGTGTATATGTGTCGTAGTTTTTAAGTTATTTATGTGTAACTTAGTTTATTTAATTTTTACTAATATTAGTAACATTTTAATATATAAGTAATAATAAAATTTTGGTACTTTATTGCTAGTTAGAATACTATAGTGGTCTTAACTGTTGAGTTTCGGTCGACGGTTCTCCTTATAAGTAGAGTATATAATTAAATAAATTATGTCAAGCCAACTATGTATTACTTAAATTATATACTGTGCCGTTAGTGGAGACTGCTATTTTAATGTAATTATATATGGCGAAACTGCGAAACTAAATTTGAAATATCGTTAGACATCCAACGTGGAAATTTTGAAATATTTTTTGCAATCACATTGCATTTACGTAAATTAGGGTTGCCATCTCTAAACGCTAGCAACCATGCCTTCCACCAAATGCGATCTTCTGCATCCAACCGCTTCCGGGCGTTCCCTATCGGTCAATCTAGAGGCCCACTGCCACTTCAACCTGATGACTCTGAGAGCTATGCCGACAACATTGATTCTCTGTCGAATTTTTTCGTTACGGATTCGGTCCTTCGTTCATTCAAAAGAACTTACTGGGCTATAAATTGGTCTTACAAACTTGCTCCTCCTATTAATTTATTTTCTTTAATTTCATATATTATAGCTGCTTCGTAAGTTAATATTTTTCCGAGACGGAAATTCTTGACCTTCCCTAAACCCTGTTAAGTTCTAGCAACTTGGTAGTAGGTACAATATATAGGTATATTCAGACACATAGGGGGACACATATGGGATGTAAGTCGTTCATCAACATCTTTAAACCAAAGCCAACCTCACCTGCACGTGGTGCACCCTGCTGACTGACAAACGAGGCTCTGGCGAAAAGAGAGATAGGGCATGGCTTGTTTTTTAAGCTGCCCGACTGGGGAAGTACCTCCACCTCACAGAATACCGTAGCCAAATAACAATCCCCTTGAGGGTTGTTGTGTTCCTGCGTGTGAGGTCACCAGGAAGAAAAGAAAGAGTATAGGCTAACAACGGATCAGCGACCCCTCGGTTTTGCTGATCTCCATGGGCGGTGGTGATTGCTCTCCATCAGGTGACCCACATTCTTGTTGTCCTCTCTCATATAAAAAAAACACGTAGAGTTCCGCAAACAATGAGCCCCCTCCCCTGTTCGTGCCAGAACACCAATCGACATTACGAAACCTATACCACCACAACTTTACCAACAATGGACCTGTCCGAGAGATTGGGTGTATGTATTCATTTCCAAAGGAATTGTTTAAATTATACATTATAGCTTAAAGATTACGTCAGTCGTTGACCGGATATTTGAACGAAACTCGTCTCACGTGTTTTCATATCTGCCTATTTTTTTAGGGTTCCGTACCTCAAAAGGAAAAACGGAACCCTTATAAGATCACTTTGTTATCCGTCTGTCTGTCAAGACCCTCTAGGTCGAGAATGCGTGGAGGTATCAAGATGAAATTTGAACTGTATACTCAGGTCTATGGTCCCATGAAGTCGTAAAAAAATCAAACTGCTAAGTTTACGTAAAAAAAAGATACGGCAGTTTATTCAGCAAAAAACGTATATTTCGACACATTCTCGAGTGAATCAAAACTCATAGGGTACTTCCCGTTGACCTAGACCTTTGAAATTTGGTAAGTAACGTCGTTATAGACTACAAGTACAATAAATCTCAAAACTATACATTTGTAATTAAATCTTAAAAAATAGGGGGTTAGATTCCTGAACTATTTATAATGATACTGCGTACGGAACCCTCGGTGGGCGAGTGCGACTGGCACTTGTCTGGTTTTTTTTATATGCGAGGGCCAACGAGCATGTGGGTCACGTGATTGAAAGCAATCATCACCGCTTATGGAGATCAGCAACACCAAGGGGTCGCGGATGCGTTGCCAATCTATATACCTTCCGTTGTTTCTAGTGACCTCACTCACTCGCAGCAATACAACAAAGGTCAAGGGAATTGTTATTTAGTTGCTTCTCACACTATTTTGAATGAAGAATAGTTAGTTGAAGGAACACATTATAACTCCGTTGGACTTAGATTTATCCGAACAATAATTCATTAGTATATTTTCAAAGCTAAATATCTATCTAACATAATTTTATAAGACCAAATCGACATGCAATATGCGTAGCAAAAAACGCCGTCTCAGAAAAATGTGAAAGTAGAAATTCCGCTCCGCTCCTAACTTGTATTTAATGATACCTAAAAACACAGAGGCGTTGATAGCTTTCTGGGATTATGGAAATAAATACTAAAATGTACTTATTCAAAAATAAAACATAATATGGAAACGCAGCCCAATGAGTGAGCAGCTTAGTTATTAATTTTTTCGCATGTTTTATAGCGACTCAAAAAAATGTCATATGAATAAATGAATTCTATGATAATTTCAGTACTTACACTCCGACAACTCCTGGCAAATCCCCAAAGAAATCCTTCCGCACTTCTGATTTATATTTAACTAAACAGGGCATAGCTGGTCTGAACGGGGTGGGTCCTTCACGCCTATACATTCTCTCAATTTCATCAGCGTCGTAGACGAACAGCAGGTCAGGCCTCCCGATGAGACCACCGAGACGAACGATTCTTCCGTACTTGTCCATAAACATTTTTGTCACTTTCGCGAATTCAGAAATATCGAACTGCCCAATTATTGGGACCATTCGCCACGTATTGCCAAGGATGGGTATTGGTTTTGGTCCCGGAACATCGCTATAGGGTTTTGCATTTGCGAAAATTTCCTCGTTTAATTCAGCCGTTGGGGCAATTTGGGATCTTTGGCGTTTCGAAAATGGGCATCCCGTAGTCGCGTACCTGGCGTTTTTCGCGGCGAACGGACGCGCGTACGCGGAGAACGAATGGAGAGAACGACCCATGGCGGTTAAGGCCGCGTGGACGACTGCGCGCACGCCACTCTACATCGAGATCTGTGGATTAAGGTACCGTTGCAGCCAACGCCGGGGCGCCTGACATTGCTGTCATGGACGTCAATTATCTTGCCGTTCTCTTTTTGGCTTTAATTACCAGAATTAACAATATAAAACAACATCCCGGTAATGTTCTAAATGTGACTTGCCTATTTAATATTTTAAATTCTCCCGAAACTAATCTACACAGTAGTCAAATAATCATATAATTACAAAATATACATTATAACTTTAGAATATTTAATAATTATAATAGAATATTTATTTATTTAAAATAAATATTTTAAATTTTAAAGTTATTTATTTGCACTACAATAGGTGGCAAGTGTGAATATTACCAGATGGGCAATTCTCGTAATTAAAATGTAGTCAAAATTTAGTTCCGATCCAGTCTCGATCTCACAAATGTCAAATATGGTATTCTCGTATCACAAAATGCAACTTCATAGTTTAATTTAAGTAGTATTATACCGAAATATGACCGAAAATTAAACACACTAAAAATGTTATTTTGCCAAGAATAAAAATTGATAATAATTAGTTAACGAAAACAAGTAGGTACCATATAAATTTTTAATCAATACAATTCAATCTCGATTTGGTGAACTTTCATTCTACGATCGTAAAATAATTTCGAGAATTGACCTTCTGACGTGAAGCCATACCACAGCCTAGGTATAAACGCACACACTATTTTATCCAACATTCTTTCCAATCGCGATGTGTACTCTCAACTCTGCGACTAACCGTCTCGCGGTAGAGTCCACTCGGGGATCCTCCGCAGAATACACGCCTTCTCCACTCTTTCTCCTCTAGCGTTCCGTTTTCGCTTTTAAAGCCATCGTGGCTAAAGTAGATAAGCAGGCGGTTTTTAGTCAGTTAAAGCCTGATTCGCCCTTGAAAGGTCAGTCTGGTAGCTACCAGGCTGATGGGGCGTCGAAGAGGACTTTCCGCCTCCCTCCAGCAAAGCTGGGGGGTGCCCCCGCGTGCGTCGGACTTCAAAAAAATCCAACATACGAAGTTTGGCTGGTAGAGATCTCTTGTTGAAATAAGCCAGCCTTTATTCTCTGTTGAGGGTATATTTACTTGTTATTTTTTGTACTTGGTTTTGATTTATAGAATGATGTAGAGTTACTGTACCCTCCTGACCGCTCTTAATATTCAAAGAACATCAAAAACAAAATGTACCTACCTACCTAATTGGTAGTTATATCTTTCTGAGTTTCTGGCGGTAAAGTGCCTACATCTTGTCAGTTTTAGCTACTAGGGTTTTCATATTGAAAATATAAAAATAGGGTCCCTATATGTGGCTCACTACTATCGTTAGAGCCAAAGCCAACCTCCCCTGCACATGGTGCACCCTGCCAACTAGCGAAAGATGCTCTGGGGAAGCAACCTTCTCCTCACAGAATACCGCCAAATAACAATTCAACAGTTATTGTGTTCCTACGAGTGAGTGAAGTCATCAGAAAAGGAGTTGCTGCGGGGTGGCGGCATGCGATCGATATTTCATGTTGCAAATGTTATTATGGCCACGGTAACCGCTTCACATCAGGCGGGCCGTATGGAACAAGGTATAAATTCTAAAAAATCGATTTTTTTTTTAATCTCACGTATTGCATTAGTGATTAGAAAGTTCACCGGGTCAGTTAGTTTCTAATAATTTAGTTTTACGATGAAATTTAGAAAAAAGTACCTCGTATAGTCAGGACCATAGTTTAGAAGAAATCTTAAATCAAAATAATTTTTTCGTAAACGAACTATATTCGTTTCGTTTACTAGCAACCTGCCCCAACTTCGCTTTCTCCCATTTCTGCAATATTTTTCATCGATACTTATGGGGAGAGAGGAGGAGGGAGAGGAGGGAAGGGGCGAACGAGCATACGGGTCACCTTATGGAAAGCAATTACCACCGCCCAAGAGGATCAGCAACACCGATACAAGACGTTGCCGATCCATTGCCCGCCTGTACTCCTTTCTTTCTTTCTTTCTGGTGACTTCACTCACTCGCAGTCCGTCGCGCCTTGCGCAGTACGCACCGCTCGAAATGTGTTATGTCAATGTCACATTGACAGCAGATTTGAGCTACAGCAGATCAAACTTTCATTTGTCAAAGTCTTAGTTAGTTGACTTTTCACAAAATAAACCTGTTAAGTTTTATTTACACATTTAAAATATACAAACATAACCTAAAAACGTGATTACACTTTGTTCTATAATCAACTTTATTAAAATTTAATTGTGCGCCAAAATGTTGTCGGACTTCGCAAAAGAAAAAGTATTCTGGACGAGGAAGATGAATTTAAAATTAGTCAAATTCATTGAAAAAAGGTCCAATATATGGAACCCAAAACATCCCAAGTACACATCGGTAAAATGCAGAGACCAAACCTACGCGGAATTTGCTTCAAAATACGGTAATGAATTCACCGGTCAAGCAGTTAAAGACCGTTGGACGAATATTAGATCTACGTATGCAAATTACTTAAGGAAATTAAACGCCAGCCGAGCAAAAGGTGACGAGGTTAGTAAACCCTATGCCATTAAAACAATATCAAATAAATTTAATTTAAAAAAGAAAGTTTATGCTAACCTCATGAACAGCTTAATTCAACACAGTCAAGATGACTCTTACTCTGGCATATTTATGTATATTTATATGTATGATATATCATATGTATGTCTAAATGTAATTAATATCTATATGTTTTAGTATATTTTATGTATATGTACTATATAGTCACTTTTATGTTTCTTGTTAATAAATTTTTTGAACCGCATTTGTGGTTGTCTGCACTTCCCGAAGGTTGACTGGTAGAGAATGCTTTTAGCATTCATTCCACCTTTTCTACCATTAGTCTTACTGTGCTCAATGAAGATTTTAAATAAATAAATAAAATATTATTAAAAAGATTTTGTTACCATCTCCTCAGTTTCAATAGTGTAGTGTTATTTCTTTGCAGGAGTATAAAGTAAACTGGCACTTGTGGAGTGCTTGTCATTTCCTCGCAAAAGTTAATAGAAGTGTTAAAAATGATCCATCATTATCAGAAATACATTCTGAAGAAACAGAAGACCAAACGGTTAGTACTTTATTTTGTAAAGCTGTTACATTTTTACATTTATGTTAATATCTGAATTTACTGAACTTAACTGCTTATACCGTTTAAAATAATTATGGGAAGTGAGCGTGCCTACAGCTCCGGTACCCATCATGGAGATATGGGAGTGGTGGTAGGGCCCCGATGCTTGGGAAACGGAGCGTCGGTCGCCACAAGCTATTCAACTTAAAAGTGCCCAAGTAGTCTGCTTACAAGGGGAGTAAGATTTGCTACCAATCTGCTTGAGTGCTCGGTTAGTTTACCAATTGCGAGACTCATAATCCTGTGATATAACCAGACGGTTTGTGCACAGGGGCGCACTAGCTGTAGGGCCCGTTGTTTAAGATAATATTTTCAATAGTTAAAACAATAACTTGGTATCCTCAAATTTTTTGTTGTTAGAAAATAATGTACCTATGAACCATTAAGAACCATAAACCAAAACAGTAGGTACCTTGCATACAAATTACTTTTGTTCAAACTATGTTTTTTTTTATACGAGGGAAGGCAAACAAGCATGTGGTACATCTGATGGAAAGCAATCACCACTGCCCATGGAGATCAGCAACACCACTTGTTATTTGTCTGAGATATTCTGTGAGCTGGAGATACTTCCCCAGTGAGGCAACTTAAAAAATATGCTATGCCCTACCTCTCTTTTCGCCAGAGCCTCGCTTGACAGTCAGCAGGTGCACCACATGCAGGTGAGGTTGGCTTTGGTACAAATATTTTAATGAACCCTGACATCCCGAGGACTATAATTATAGTGTGTATATCTGTGGTTCAAACCTACATTCTTACTTGACTTTTGTAAATTAACTTAAATAACTATCTTCGGTGACCTAAAAATATACAATGTTAATGCATATAAGAAAAAAATTTTGTTCTAGTAAGGTTTATGCTTGATTACTATCGAAGGTTTATGATTGATACATAAAATAAATAGTATTTGTTTCAGCATAATACATCAGACCAACAAGATGACATCAGCAGCGATGATGATCTACCAGACCCTAGCAATAATCAAAATATAACATGTAAAAATATTGCAGATAATCTCATTGCAGTATTAAAAGGTGTGCAAAATGATGCGTTCGGATTAGGGAATACAAGACATGGAAAAATAGGTCGGACTGTTGCCAAGAAACTTTCCAAAATGAACACCTATGATGCTGCTAGGGCTTCAAAAGATATTATGGAAATTTTGTTACTATATGATGAGTACAATCCTCAAAATCCTAATAATTTAAATTCAAATGATTGATTAATAATTTTTTATAGTAATAAAAAGTTTTAATGCTAAGTAAAATAAACCATGTAAGTACATAGTATTTGTCTTTTTTGGTCTATTTGCTTCTCATACAACATACATAATAATATACAGTATTATTATGTACTGTATACACTATACATATTCTGTGCATATGCAGGCATAGTACCCGGAAGTCCGAACATTGCTCAGTGTTTCAGAAAATAACTAATTTCAACCCATTTGGGACTTGGGACCTATCTAGATTGAATTTGATACTATTGAAAGCTGAGAAATCTCGAAAATCCCACACACTTTTAAATTAAGTAAGAAAAATAAATTCTACCATTATAGTCGCAACAAAATTTGTCTAATGATTAAAAATGTTTAAAAATATCAACTGTCATTTACAGATTTTGTAGAAATGGACAGCAATAAAAACACCTCTGTTACATTATTTACCTACCAAGTACATATTTCCTAAATGGTAGTCAACATAATAATATTTTATCATTGGTATGTAGATTAAGGAGCCTTGCCGGTGTTTTTGATCAGAATGGTGGTGGATTTGATCAGAATTATTTATGTGACTGCCATACACTGTGAAGAATTAGTTAACCTCTGTACTCGCAGGAATTAAACCACAATTCGGTACTTCCCCAGTGGGGCAGCTTAAAAATACGCTGTACCCTTCCTCTCATTTGCCAGAGCCTCTCGTTATTCGGCAGCGTGCACCACGTGCAGGCGAGGTTGGCTTTGGCTTTAAAAATCGCGGTGAAACACTACACCCCTAATCTTGCAAATTAAATTTAATCCATTTCTCATTTTCCGATTGCGCTGAATTTTGTACATTCGTTTGTTTCGCGTGTCAATGAATGAATATTAAAAATGACAGCATTTAAAATTATTCTTAACTTTCCATCATTTTTAATTCAAGATGTCTGCCGCCACAAAATGTACAATAAGCCAAAATTCCTGCATTAACCCCAAATCAAATTAATGGAAAACTAAAAAGCTTAATTAAGTACCTACTGTATGTACTCATCAAGTGTGAGTATCATAATTAGACATTTTAATATATTTTTGAAATAAATAAAGCTTGTTTTTTTTTTATATTTTGGTTATTCTTGTTTTAAGGTTGAATTTTGACTGTGTTTTACAAAATTTTTGTATTCATGTAGTACATTTCTGAATTTGAGAATGGTGACGGTGGTCAACTAAAACTCAATGGACTTTTTGGCGTTAACTTGGTGAGCGCGGTTGTGCTTTAACAAATTTTCATAATATAATGTAGGTGTATTATTCATAGTGTTTAAGATGCAAGTCTTTGAGTATTGGAAGTAGGTAACTTTGGTAAAAAGTGTTTGAATCGGGGCTAATAAGTCATTCCAAGAAGTCGTGCAAACTGCAGAAAAATTGCACTGTCGGTTTTACCACATGAGTAAAGAAGGAACCTTCTTTACTCATGTGGTTTTACTGTTGACTACAATTAATGGAGGAGGATGGAAATACTGACTGATTACAAGCAATGGATGAAGAAAAAGATTCTTAATGATATTTTTCAGCATGTCTCTGAAGCCGGAAATAAGATAAAGAAAGGCTCAAAAGGACTATGATTCCAGAGCCGGAAAACTATTTGATAAAAAAAAATCAAATCAGCTGTTTCTAATTTCATTTCTTGTTTATTTGTTGACTGTCAGAGACAAATTACTAGATATTTAATAATAATGCAATAATAAAGATGTTATACCTATTTCTGTAATATCATTGACATTAACCAACGACTGAAGACGAAGGGAAGTTAGCAGTATTAGAAAATATATGTGATTACTTTCTTTATGAGTGAATACATACATAAAACAAAATAGTTTTATATTGCTCTTATTTAGAGAAACTATTACTGAATAAGTACCTACTATACTGCGATACTTTGCAAAGATAATTGTATTCTACGAGTTGCTGCAAAATGTACAAACTCAGTTATTTTAAACTCAAACCAACAGAACTAGACGGTGAAGTTTACCAATCACAGTTTATTCGTCTTCTAACAGAAAAATGGGATGATATTCACAATAACAGCGACGTTTTTAGATATAAAATAAATAATTTAGAAGAGAAATTTGTGGATGACAAATATTTGTTACAGGTAAGTTTGTTTAATGCCTATTTTAAGACATGCTTCTGGTCGGTTTCGGCCGAGAACACATCCTGTCTGTTAATCCAAAACATATTCCGCCTATATGTCAAATTTCATCCCAATATGGCCAGCCGTTTACAAGTGACATATCGCCGCTCCTAAGGCAACCCTGTGACCAAAACTTTCGTATTTCTAATATTAATTAGTAGCAAAGACCTTTTGCATTTTCATGTAAATAATAACAGTGTTGAAATGCATTGTAATACCTATTCATTCTATTGTGTGAGTAAGAGAAGAAAGAATCTTGTAACATATAGAAACAATATAATATAATATTCTTATTTTGCTGCACTGCATCCTACTTAGAGACCTCTAAGAGCTTTTGTAATCTGAAAGTGTTTTAGTAATTTTCGTGTTTTATGTGTTTAATAAGTGTTCAATAATAATGAAGATTTTGGAAAGTTTTTCAATACAGAGTGCTTAGTGCGAGTTTTTTGTTTGCATTCCATCATGTCAATGTAAACAAACCAACCAAATTGAGAAGAACTCTCATGTTGAATTTATAAAACGCGTGTTACATATCAAAAATATGTGGCTAACTTGCTCACATTTTGAAGTAAGCAATCTGACTAATCTGGATATGTAGCACGCGTCTGGTAAATTCACAATATGAAACAGTTTCTCAATTTGGTCGGCTTGTAAACATTAACACATTTGAATGTTACCAAGAAACTCATACTAAGTACTCTACACGCTAGTAAAGTCATATGAGAAAACCTCAGTCAGTCAGCACCCTTACCAGCAACTCTTATTGCGATTCAATAACTGAATAGAATGCTTATTCATACAAATGAATAAGCAACTCTATTTCAACTTGTATAGAGTCGCTTATTCATTGGTACGAATAAGCAATCTATCCAGTTATTGAATCGCAATAAGAGTTGGTGGTAAGGGGGCTGGTCAGCATAAAGGAAGTTTTATGCTGACAAGCATTAATCAGACAGAATCAAAGAAGTGTTTGTTTCCAACAACTCTAATGCCATCTAAAATTTGTCATTTTTCAGTTGAATCCTAACAGAAGCTCAAAGAGGAGAACTCCAGAACAAATAGACAATATTTGCATGCCGTTTGATATAGAAAAATTCAACTTTACCAAGATATCCCCAAAAGAAATCATATTTAATTTAGTAGATGATGATAATGGTACCTAATTAATCCTTTTAATTTTTATTTACATAAAACCAAATTTATTATTCAGAACATAAATTGAGACTATTGGTCTCAGCACATGCTTCGTTGCATAATCAGTGCATATGCCTTTTGCTTCATGCAACATGAGAATGATTTGCTGGGCTGAAAATCCCTATTAAGTATTAAAAACAAAATAAGGCATCCCCTTATTTTGTTTTTAATACTTAATAGGTAGATGGAGCCACAGTGCGACTTCACAGCAGTAAAATATAAAATGCAAAAATTCGCCACCATCACAAACCTTCCTGGTAGCTCAGTTGGAAGAACACTCGACCGGTAATTAAGAGGTCGTGGGTTCAAATCCAATTAGGTGGGGAGGTGAATTTTTCAATTTTTTTTAATATTTATAATATTCTGGCAAGTTGGCCGTTGGCAACTATTTGAATAATAATAATGCAACATTAGTATGGAGTGGCTACAGTGTGCGTATACACTGACATTAATTTGTTTGTTTTTAGATTCAAATATCCATACTTTATTCGTCAATGTAAGCCCAATATCCCGCTACCACACATTGTTATGTCCGTCTATCGACAAATGCTTACCTCAAGTAATTACTGAAGAAAGTTTATTATTAGTTACTAAAATTATGTTTATGGCACAAAATCGGTAAGTAAAATGAACTGCTATATGTTACATTGAACAGTTGTTATATGTTACATTTTTTGACGTGACAACGTCTTATAAATCGATGAACGCCGGCTGCACGCACGAAAAAGCATGACTCATTGTCACGTTTTGCCTGAGCAGAGCGTGCAAGCGAGAGCGCGGAACAAGCGATAGAGGCACTTAATCGGCCTAAGACCTCGTTTACGGAGAAGCGACGCGTCGCCCGTCGCGTGCGGCGTAGCGTCTCGCTGCGCGTGGGACGTTTTTTTCCGTTCATAGACAGGCGGTGCGTGCAGCGCCCCGCGGCATCGCACGTGGCGGGTATCGCTGCGGCGCACGCGGGGCAATACTCGAATTGACGTCCGCCTGGTTTCTTATATTAAATAATTCACTTTTTAACATAGAAAATTCTTCTTAAAAAAGGCGATCATATCGTACTCCATTGCGACAGTGACTACGTCTGCTTTGTGCGTTTTCCAAATTAAGACTGGCAGAAGGTTCCCGCCGCGGGCGCCGCTGCGTGTGCCGCAGTGATACACGCCGCGTGCAAAGCGTCGTTGCAATCCGGGGGCTCCGCCACAAAACACGCGCAAACACGTGAAAAATCAGTAAACGTACTTATACAACGATATATATTTGTATTAAGTGCGGGCTGCGCCGACGCACGCGACGCGCAGCCTCTCCGTAAATGAGGCCTAAGTTGTTGAGGTACGGGTTGGGGAGGTAGGTCCTTCTTTATGTCTGTATAATTTTATTTACCAACAACTGATGAAAATATATTTGTTCTAGGGACATGAGGATTGGTTTCAACAGCTTATGTGGTCTGGCATCTGTGAACCACTTACATTATCACATATTTTTGGAGAAAAACACTCTGCCAATTGAATCTGCTGTAAGTTTTTATATAAGGTAATTGATTCATTTTCAGAGTTTACTATTTTAACTACAGTAATCCTTCAGAGTGCTAAGTACGAGTTTTTGTCGTGTGCCTTATTTCGGCACTGCCCAGGTCTCAGATCTTGATTTTAACTAGACAAAAAATTAGTCGTTAAGTCGAAATTTGTAGACCAAAGCAAAAAAATTGTCGGTCTCCCGTTAAAGAGTTATAAGGTTTTTTTTGTGGCAGTGCCGAAATAAGCTTATTTCGGCACAGCCCACTCGGGATCTATTAAACTACAAAACATAGCGAAGATATGATTTTCCCCAGAATTAGTCGTCAATTTGTCGAATTCAGACACCAAGTATCAGAATTTGTGGACCTCCCGTTAAAAAGTTATAAGTATTTTTTTGTCGCAGTGCCCAAAAAAACTACACCACCTAGCGAAAATCTGATTTCACCCAGATGTTGCCTTGAATTTGTCGAAATTTGTCGGAAATAAAACACAACTGGTCGATGCGTATTTAAAAAGTTACACGCATTTTAATAATTCACGTTGTAGTCAGAGAGCCTAACGTAGGCAGAGTAGAATAACACCACCCCATTCAGATATGGCTATCGTAAAAAGCAACTAATGTAGTGCTAAAGAACACCTAAAGCATTCGTAGATCAGAAAACAGTTGCATGCATTGACAAACTTTGCCAGACTCTGAAAAAGGAAGGAAATGAAACGGTTACTGTTGCATTTTATGCATGATATAATTTTGATGCAAGATCTCGGACTATACTTATTATGAGAATTATTAAAATGCGCGTAACTTTTTAATTACGCATCACCAGTTGTGTTTTATATCCGACAAATTTCGACAAATTCAAGGCAACATCTGGGTGAAATCAGATTTTCGCTAGGTGGTGTAGTTTTTTTGGGCAGTGCCGAAATAAGGCTTATTTCGGCACTGCTACAAAAAAATACTTATAACTTTTTAACGGGAGACCGACATTTTTTTTGCTTTGGTCTACAAATTTCGACAAATTAACGACTAATTTTTTGTCTAGTTAAAATCAAGATCTGAGACCTGGGCAGTGCCGAAAGTCAAAGTCAAAGTCAAAATTCTTTATTCTGTGGGCCCTCGCGGGCACTTAGACACGTCTTTTACAATTAGGTATATTTTTTATCTACCAGCATTTTGGAATGACCATTGACGAGAAGAAATGCCGAAAGAAACTCTGTCAATATAGGTCTTTTTTTTTTAAATAGCCATACAATATTATCATAATACAATAAAAATAATGTCAATGTACAATAAAAAAAATGGTATGTCAACCAAAATAAGAGAGATAATAAAAAATAAAAAAACAAGTAAAATAAAATAGTAAAAAAAAATAAAAATATAAAAAATCATAGTATAGAGTGTATATACATATTGTATAAAGTCTAAATATGTATATCCACAATACTACTTGTAAAGATAAGACGCCTGTGCTTCACATCCTGTGCCGAGAATTTGCCATACATTTTTATCATTAAGGTAATCGTCGGTCCTGTAGTAAGCCTTTTTACATAAGGTGGTCTTAATAAGCTTTTTGAATTTAGTGTCGGGTAAAATCAGGACCGACTCCGGCAACTTATTGTAGTAGCGGATGCAGTTTACGACAAACGAATTATTGAAATAAGGCACACGTTTTAGTCACATTCGAACGTGTTTACTAGCCGACCAAATTGATGCGTGTTACATATCCAAATTAGGCGGGTTGCTCATTTCAAAATGTGAGCAAGTAAACCACATAATTTTAATATGTAACACGTGTCTTATAAATTCACAACAGAGAGAGAGGCCAAATAGAGAAGATCTATTTCTATTATATCTAGACGAGCTCGGTGGCGTAGCGGTCAATGACGCGGCTTCGACACCAACGCTCGTGGGTTCGATTCCCACACAGGACAAACATTTGTGTGCATGAACATGTCTGTTTGTCTTGGTCTGGGTGTTTTCTATGTATCATAAGTATGTATTTACAAAAAAAAATGTATTTACGTATGTTTATCAGTTGTCTAGTACCCATAACACAAGCTTCGCTTACTTTGGGGCTAGATGGCGCTGTGTAATTTGTCTGACAATATTTATTTATTTATTTGGTCGGTTTGTTTACATTGACATCGAACGCAAAAAAAACTAGCACTAAGCATTCAATCCTATACAAAGAGTAAGTCCTATACAATAACCTATGGTGCAGAGACTATGACTCTGACGATACCCCAATGCTTGAAGTCTTCAACCAGTGCGTCCTCTATGCAATGACCTATAGTGCAGAGACTTGGAAACTGATCATAGAAGTGGTGCAGGTAAAGGTCGTGCAGCGAGCGATGGAGACGGCTATGCTCGGAGTTTCTCTAAGGGATCGAATCCGGAACGAAGAAATTCGACGGAGAACCACAGTTATCGACATAGCCTTCACAGTTAGCAAACTGAAGTAACAGCGGGCCGGCCACATCTGCCCAGTCGGTGATGGCAGATGAGGAGGAAGGTGTTAAGAGTGGAGACGGCGTGTGGGACTTCTTTATATATAACATAATCTTAGCACCTCAAGCTTGACGCTGTGACATTTGTTCGTTTGAATTGTTTATAATTATACCTTTAATATGGAACCAACTCTAAAATTGTGAAAGAAATCCAGCCAGTCCATTCTATAATATAGTATCTACCCACTGCTGGATATATCTCACATCCATCACATCCAGCCGCTTTCTTATCAGACCATCTAGAAAGATTGTGTCCTACACGCGGCCTCCACTTTTCTCCGCGACCGATCCATTGCCACTTTAGCTTGCAAACATTAAAGGTAATATCAGAGAGGCTAATGCTTGAAGTCTTCAATCTGTGCGGCGAACATGTGCAGAGGCTTTCCAAAAGCTGCAGCCCAATCGAATGCGTCATCGATCTCTGTTGAAATTACACCGGCCAAGTTGTACGAAATTTCCGAGATAGACATAGTCTTTTACCACTTCAATAGCTATATTCTCTACAACCGGTTAATAGTACATAGGATATTCTTTTTTGTGTATTCTTGTTTAAATTGTTCTTCTTTTTTGCAGAGTTGCGCCCATTTACACCGACACATCTACATTTTAAATAACTACCCAATACATGGGTTTTGTTTTGAGGTAACTGAGGACTTTGCAACCGTTATAAAAGAGATATACAATCTCATACAATTTTTATTGAAGAAATCAGTAGCACACAATATCATGATGACAAGAGGTCGTAGCATGTCAGAGGCTCAAACAGAGGTGCTGAGGGTAATTGTATGGCCAAGGAGAAGCAGTGCTGGAGCGAAGCAACTGAGTGCATTCAATGTCGCTGTGTGCGAGTTGAGTGGATGGTTTCCAATATATAGTGAGTGCCTCATATTGTTATGACCACTACTATTATGAGCTCTGTCAGATATTTATTATATACTAGCTGGTATGCGTGTGCACACTAACCAGATACAATATATTTAGAGCGAAACAAATCATGCCTGTTGCAGTGGCTTACTCTAACTTATCCATTAAAAAAAAATGGTTGTCTGTAAAGTCAATTTACGGACTATAATTTTACGTGATAACGTCATAAGAAAACATCGACCGATGGAGTGGAAGAGATAGATACGTCACAAGCCGAACGCTTAGGCCGATCGTGCGTCTATATCACTTGTTCAGCGCTCCCGCTTGCACGCTCGGCTCAGGCGGAACGTGACAATGAGTCATGCTTTTTCGTGCGTGCAGCCGGCGTCATCGATTTATAAGAGAGGGTTAAGGATTATTCCTTTATTGCCCTTGGCACTATCAGTAGTGTCATGGGAAATTTTTCTTTCCCGTGACTCTACTATTCTCATTGGCTGATCCGACTCTTTATCACGTCAAAAGTTATATAATCTATTATCAATGGATTTATCAAAATGACAACGTAACGTTAAAACGCCTGTTATAGGACATATAGTTATAAAAAGATTATGAAACCTTTATGAATACGACACTTAAAATCAGCTTATTAAGAGCATTTTAGTTATTTTAAGGGATTTCTATGAATAAGGTTGTAAACATATTGTATCTGCTTAGTGTGCAACTTGCGTTAGGTTGCCATTAATTAAATAACCTTAGATTTTAGAAGCTAATGCTTCTATTGTCTTAATAAAATCTCAGTAAGACAGATCACCCACCTTCAGACTCCACATAAATAGTGAAACTGGACCGATGGCGAAAGTAAACGTAAGGATTCAGCGTGAATTTATATAATAAAATGTTTAATTTCAGATGCTGGTGACTTTAAAAACCTGCAAAGTCATGAACTTGAAAATGAATTAATAAAATGGAAACTAGATAATTTTGAAGAACTATGTGATGAAATAAAGTTAAGCATGTGAAGTAGTATAATTTATTTAAATATATACATATTTTTTACCAAAAATTGTTTCTTTAATAAAGCATGCAAGTCATGCCCGTTTCCACACCACCTTATGGTTAGTTTTCCATTAAAGCAGAAGCCGAAGCAATGCTTTACTGTTAACCATCTAACATTGCTGAGCTCAATGTTGTATGTTTTAATTTTAGACATGGTGAGAATTAATCAAATATCTGCTTTAAATGGAAAACCAACCTAATGAGGTAGAGCACTCAGTGCGTTTTTTTTAAAGTGGTTTCCCCAGGAGGCCTAGTCCACTATTAGAAAGTTTCATGAAGAAACGTAAAAGATTATGATGAAAATTTGCATTCACCAATTTCAATTAAAGTTTGCATGTTATTTAACTGCTGGGTTGAAAATGTAGCAGAATTTTATAATTAATAATATGTAGCTACATACATTTCTAATTTCAAAATGGTAAATTGCCATTTTAAATTAGAAATTCTTGTATGTAGTTCAATATCTACTACATATAGTACATTCCAGGAACCTTATTTTTTCTTTTATTAATAGGATAGTTTTAGTATATTTCTTTAGAGTGCTGGTCTGCATAGTATAATTATCCGCACAGTGAGAATTAATCTAGTTAAAGTTGAAGCCTACAAATTAGGTACTTCAGTGTCTAATATTCTGTACCTAATGATACTAAAGTAGGAAAGTTCAACTTTCAATTTTATGATTTAATGACCTAAGGAGACCCAAACTATACTACTAGAAGTATAATTTTTGATTTTTACGTATAATTTTAAGTTAAGTTACGCTAGATTGCATGTTCAAAGAATTCTTTATCTAATATTAGCAATCATTTTCAACACTATCTAATAGGTTCCTAGAAGGTCGCTGAAAAAAAAAACAAAGTTAAACTGACGGAATATTTCCATCAATCACACTTTGAGTATGTACATTCAAGGAGTCGACACGTAAGACTAGAATCAATGTCAGCTATTCCAAAAAATCGATTTATTAGACAAATTGCAAACATAAACTCCTAGAATGTCGCTGAAAGAAAAATGAACAAAGATAAACTGATGCAATAATCAGTTGCACTTCGTTCAACTGGACCTTCAGTATACCTTCTACCACTTTTCAAGTGTCCATCAAGTCTCCCTTAAAAGTTCAATCTTGGCCTGTCGATCCTCAATATCAAGTCCGCGATGTAGAATCCATGGAATTTTCCGAGTACAGCTGTCGAGACCGTCGTCCATTTTGTTGGTTGGTGGCTTCAGTGTTCGATCGCTGTTGGCTACAAAGTAAAATCCACAATCAGATCATTGAAATAATAATGTTACAATTTATATAAAGTGACTTTATCACACTTGCCTGGTCAACAATATCTCAGAAATCGGGATGGCTTTTATTATTCTAGATTTTCTAATACACGTCAACAAAAGCAAATAGACAAGACTACAAGGCACATGAAATTAATTTACACGAATGAATGACGGACGGACGATATTTACTACGATACGATATGATAACGAACGATGACACATGAGTGACACACATGAGCAACATGACTGACACGCAGTGTTGCAAAAGTGAAATTTTTTAAATCGGTAAATTTGCGTGCTAAAAATCGGGAGAAATCGGGAGATTCTTACTCGGAATAAAACAAGAGTTAAAAGGCAGATTTATTATGATATAGTACAGTAATTAATTATATTAATGATTTTTCCAGTTAGCCAGTTCGATCTTAAGATCGTTACGAAATTAGATCGACAATCGATCTCTTCTATAGTCTGTAAATAAATTCAATAATTTAAAAAAAAATCTTCGTTGTCTGGCAGTATAGACTTTGATCAATGGGATCAAAGTGCCTACTCAAAAAGAGTATAAACAAACATTGTCTGTGTTGTGGACATTGTGTGGTTGGTGGGAGAAGGGCCAAAGTCCACCTCACTTGCACGTAATGCACCCTGCCAACTAACGAAAGAGGCTCTGGCGAAAGAGAGGTAAGATATATCGTCTAACTATAAGTATAGCGCGTATCTATAAGCAGCGCGATTGGGGAAGTATCTGCACCTCACAGAATACCGCACCCAAATAACAATTCCCTTTAGGGTTGTTGTAGTCCTGCGAGTGAGTGAGGTCACTACAAATGAGTTGCTACGTTGGCAGCGGGGAAGGCGGCGCGCTAGTGATATTGCATGTTGCGAGCGTTAATATGGCTACGGTAACCGCTTCACATCAGGTGGGCCGTTTGATTGCCTGCCACCCGACGTAATATAAAAAACGATAAGTTTTCTGTGGTTGGAGAGAGATTGGGAGATTTGTTAACTAGTAATCAGGTCACTATTTTAGGTCACTAGAATAAATTTTAGAAATCATATCAGTACGTTTTCTATGTATTTCAGAAGTATATATCTGAATATTTGTATTTCAGAAGGTATTTATTATTAAGGTTCGACATAATTGACTACTACTCTTAGGAGGACCTTCGACGTATGGATTTTATATTTTCGATATTTTACCAGGATCGATCTTAGTTACAAAAAAAACAATCCTTCGTATCGATTCGAATCGATACGAAAGATTGTTTTTTTTTTGTCATAGAACCTAGAACCCTAGACAAAATATGAACGAATGATTAAACGGATGTGTCAGTCAGTGTTGCCAGATTGCTAATCCAAAATTATCGTAATATTAATTGTATATTATAATTAACGATAAATGATCGTTCATAACAGTGAGATTAACGTGTAATCACAGTAATAGTACTAACGTAGTTTAATACTCTGTGATTCTTTTTTATCGCGTAAGATTATCGTATAATTTCGATATCGCATGGTTAGCAACACTAGTAGGGAAGCAACGATAAATCGAATAAACGATATATAACGACCCGCAAAAATATCGATATTTAAAAATTTCGAAAAAATCTAAAAAATTAAAACCTAAAGTTTTAAAGAGTCCGACCAAAATCGTATAGTTAATTAATAAGTTGAGTGAACTGAACTATCAAAATTATTACTTTCAAATTCAATGACAAGTAAGTACGAGTACAGAGGTAAGTTTAAAATTCTGGGAAAAGTTTTGTTACAAATTGGGTAACATTATGACTATACAAAGGAGAACTAATCCATCTCTTCTCTTCCAAGTTTCCAACCAACCTCACCCGTCCCCACTTATTGTAAATAGGCACCTATAGTAAATTTGATAGACGGTAGCTAAGTAAGTGCGCAAATTATGAAACACACAAATAAAAAGTACTTATTAAAAATAATAAAGGCTGAAACATCGTAAAACCCAGGTCCAGATAACATATCTGCTAAACTCTGGATAGCCCTAAGCGACGATGGCTCATTACGCTGGTCAATGACATCCTGATTAGTGAAGCTATGCCAATTTTTAGTAAAGGCACCTTTTTACAAGAACAAATGAGATGTTCAAGAATAAGCAAACTTCCATTCCATGGCATAAATTTTTCATCACATACCCTCAAGATCCGGGAACGTGTTTAAGTGAACGCCTTCTACAAATAACATATTAGGTATGCAATCGATAATCAATTTGGGTTTACTGCAGAGAAAGGAATCGCTGAAGCGACTCACGCGATGCGATTGGTGATCAACGCGGTGTGATTGGTGACAAAGCCCGCCGCAATTAACAAATGAAATTACCAACCCTGACTTCACGCAGTCTTGTCTGTACAATACTACTTAGAGAAAGGCGGATTTGTAGTATTGGCCGCCCTAGGCCCTGTCTTCGCCGCCCTATGTAGTATCGTGGTCGCCTTGTCTTATCTTGATTCTCATTAACCGACTCATTATTCCTTATTATATAGTACTTATCTTGGTTCTTATTTTTCAGCTTCATACCTATTTATACATATAATACTTCTCCACAAAACCACCGTGGCACTGTGGCAGTCTGTAATTTGTAAGAATTAACCTTTGGTAATACCCTGCTCCGACCGTCCCAAACATTTGGCCGCTCTAGGTTTTTTTTTTTTTATACTACGTCGGGTGGCAGACAAGCTTACGGCCCACCTGATGTGAAGCGGTTACCGTAGCCATATTAACGCTCGCAACATATTATATCACTTGCGCGCCGCCACCCCCGCTGCCAACGCAGCATCTCCTTCTTTTCTGGTGACCTCACTCACTCGCAGGAACACAACAACCCTCAAGGAAATTGTTATTTGGCTGCGGTATTCTGTGAGGTGAAGGTACATTCCCCAGTCGGGTAGCTTACAATTACGCTCCCTACCTCTCTTTTCGACAGAGCTTCGTTTGTCAGTCAGCAGGGTGCACCGCGTGCAGGTGAAGTTGGCTTTGGTTCAAAGATGTTGATGAACCACTTACACCCCCTGGTCCGGGCCTAGTTTGCCTCTATGGCAAATCCGCCATTGACTAGAGTATAATTTTCTAACCCCGGAGACGCGGAAGGAGAGCGAGCAGCCCCCATCTACTGTTTATGAAGGGCAGACAACATGCGAGCTGCAGCGGTGGAGTTGGGAAGGCGGACATGAGTAAGTACCTGCATTTCATTACGCAGAAGCGGAGGGGCTTACCTACTAGACTTATAACTACTAGGCAGCGCCTATTTCGTTACAGACAGATAATGTGTAAATATCAGTTTATACCATTGAGATATAAGTAGTACTTATATCTCAATGGTTTATACATCGTTCCATGTTACCAAAGCAGAGACCAAAATTTCAATTGCCTGATTTCTTGCCTGCTTATTGCATAAGTACTTAAATGTGTAGTGTAAAGATTTATGTAAATAAAGGATAATTTTTAAGAATGCCCAATGTTTTATGTTTTCACTTTGTGCGAATCATAATGTAGTAATTTCAAATATTAGGAATAATAATAAATGCGCCTAACGTTGAAGTCGAATTTAGAATTGATTTGATCATTTGGAGTCACCTCCAAATGATCAAATGATTGATAATGATGATAAGGTCTCCGTTTGAGATCCAACTAGTTGGCTTTCCCGAAAAATATACGTGAGTACATATTAACCGTATTATATATTTCATTAAAATAATAATTAATTTATTGTTGTACATGTAATGCCGCAGGTGAGTTTTAATAATATTGATACTTATACCTACTAGGCGGCTCTTTTGTCCCCATGGGAATATGATGTTTTCCGGGATAAAAAGTAGCCTCTGTCACTCTTTTATGTAAGTAAACATTAATCTATATATTAATAAGTACGTGAAGCAAAAACTTTGTACCTCTTTTTACGAAAATTGCGCCGGCGGAGGAGTATGAAATTTCGCACATTTATAGTTTAAATAGAATGCTAAATATTTAAAATATTACACACATACCATGTATTTGACACACACACGTATATACTCTTTTGTTTATTGTTAAAGTCTGTCTGTGGTCAAATAGGCTAGACGATAATTTTTTCTTTCGATTTGTTATGTAAGGTCGTCACAATAATATAACTATAGGTGAAAGAATTACTTCGATAGCATAAAAACTCCTCGAGATATGATAACTTGAAAATCACAATTTTCGCCTTTCCCGAAAACGCTCCATAGAAAAGGCTACTGAATTATGACGTCACACTTATGTATTTTGTATACGTTAAAACAGAAATTTGTACAACAGCCATGTGAAATACTGCGTCTATGTAGCTAGTGCCATAACAAAAGTTATAATATTTTTATTGTTTTTCCAAAGTAAAAATTGTTTTTTTAAAATTTCATTCTTTTAAATTGGACTTTCCCACTACACTTTGATCGTTCATAGAACAAGTCGGACATAAGTTATTAAAATTTCAAGATCGCAGATCGTTATAGTATTGTATAGTTTTTGACACTGATAAGTGTTTTTTATAATTTTTTAACATTGTCGTCTAGCCTATTGAGAATAGATTATGTACATAATATAACTAATTATGGTCGAATTTTGACCACTGGGCTAGTATTCATAAATAGCGAAATTAGGTATACATTTTTTTTACCGAAAAGTGAGTTAAGTAATAATATCTATCAATCTGGTGCCAAAACAAATTATGCCATCATTTTACTGGGCTTATTTATTTCACCAAGAAAATGGACTAAAAAATTTGGATATTTTCATAATTTAGATATTTTAGTCCATTTTACCTGACTGTTAATAGCTAAAAATAAAGATATTGATGAACCACTTATACCGCAAATTATTATCGACATAAATATTATATAAATTACAGTTGAGTCATCAATTGATTTGTCTGTTAAACATAATAATTTTAATTAATGAATCACACAGAACTTGGTGTAAAGATAGTTTTGTAAACAAATA
Source organism: Hypsopygia costalis (assembly GCA_937001555.2). NCBI lineage: Eukaryota > Metazoa > Arthropoda > Insecta > Lepidoptera > Pyralidae > Hypsopygia > Hypsopygia costalis. The sequence goes on from OW443344.2 coordinate 13,502,760, forward strand.
ATACCGATAGTAGGTGCCTATACACGATTTATTAGTCATGCTTCCCCTTGACCTCCCGCACTGGGATAAATTACATGTAAGACAGAACGATCGGTTCAGTCCGTGGGGGAACGTAAACGAGTGCGCGTTGATAAACAAAATGAAGCTACCGATACTTTTGTTTACACTAATTATTGTTGTTCAATGCAGCGAAGCCCGGCATGTGTCGTGGCTGCCGCAAAGTTTATATGACATCGTCGCAAACAAAACATCAGAAATCACAAACTACGTCAAAGAAAAAGGACGAAGCATAAAACATTTTTATGTCGATAATGTGCGCAACAAATTGACATCATACTTCGGCGCCAACAACGAAATAGAAGATGCGGAGACTCAGGATAGTAGGCAATCAAGAATCAAAAGAAAATTTAGGCAATATTTTACTGAAGCCGAGACAACTGATAAGAAGGTATTTGATACAATTGCACCACCGGAACTTGAATATAAGTGCACGGATGATGATCCAGCTATACACATGTCCACACCTCAGATCATAGCCCTTCACGGATACGCAGCCGAATCTCACACTGTGGTAACGGAAGACGGATATATCCTTACTGTCCATAGGATACCTTTCGCGAAGAATGCTACCTCGAGAGTAACATCACCAAGGAAAACTGTGCTGCTTCACCATGGATTACTAGGCAGTTCCGCTGATTGGATTATTCCCGGGCCTGATAAAGGTCTCGCATATATTTTGGCGGACGCTGGGTACGATGTTTGGATGGCTAACGTAAGAGGAAATACATATTCTAGAGCTCATGTATCGAGAAGTATAGACAGCTTCGCATTTTGGAACTTCACGTTTCATGATGTCGGTCAACATGATTTGCCTGCTGTCATCGACTACATAATGGAAATGAAAGGATGGGACGTAAAGATTAATTATATAGGCCATTCGATGGGTACCTCTGTTCTATTTGTATTGTTATCAACAAAAACGCAGTATAACAAAATTTTAAGAGCTGGGTTTGCTTTAGCACCAGTGGCCTATATGACGGAGATAAAGAGCCCGATAAGACTACTTGCAAAATTCAGTGATAACTTAGAATATCTGTTAAAGCTTCTAGGAGCCAACGAGTTTTTGCCGCAAAATGCAGTTCTAAGATGGCTATCAAAACATGCTTGTGAGATTAATCATTACGAAGAAGTGTTATGTGAGAATTCTTTGTTTGTCCTTTGTGGGCATGATGAAAAGCAGTTCAATAAAACGCTATTACCACTTATCCTGGGTCATGTACCAGCAGGCGCTTCAACAAAAACTCTAGTCCATTATGCACAAGAGATTAAAAAGGATGGACGATTCCAACAGTTTGATTACGGGCCTGAAGGAAATATTAAACAATATGGTAGTGTTGTTCCCCCTGAATATCCTGTACATAAGATAACATTGCCTATAGCTCTGTTCAGTGCAGAAAATGATTGGTTGGCTAGTGATGTTGACGTGACGAACTTGTATGTGCAAATTGCAAACCCTATTGAACACTACATAGTTCCGATGAAAGAGTTTAACCATATAGATTTTCTGTGGGCAGTAGATGCTCCTAAGCTTGTTTACGAGAAATTGTTACAGTTATTAGAAGAAGGTGTAAGCAAAAATCATTTTAGTCCTACAGATGACAATGTACTAAGTTTAAATGACTAAAATGCAATAATTATAGTAGTTACGTACTCGAAAATAATTAATAATAAGTATGTAGGTATATTATTATATGATGTGGGTATTATTGTTATTTACGCTTATTGTAAACAAGTTCCTGAGGCATACCAATGATGTTGTGTTGATTGTTTAGTTCTAATGACTAATAATAATAAACAATTTTACTTACTGTACACTCTTTGGACTCTAATTGAATGAACCTATGCGATTATGATATTATGATCACGAACTATTATTATTTAATAAGATCATACGATTTATAAGCAAAAACATTTAACATTAACTTTGGGGTATAAGTGGTTCATCAACATCTTTAAACCAAAGCCCACCTGACCTGCACGTCGTGCACCCTGTTGACTGACAAACGAGGCTCTGGCGAAAAGAGAGGTAGGGCGTAGCGTATTTTTTAAGCTGCCCGACACCTCCAACTTACTGAATATCGCTACCAAATAATAATTCCCTTGAGGGTTGTTGTGTTCCTGCGAGTGAGCGAGGTCACCAGAAAGATAGGACGGAGTATAGGCTGGCAACGGATCGGCGACCCCTTGGTGTTGCTGATCTCCATAGGTGGTGGTGATTGCTTTCCATCGGGTGACCCACATGCTCGTTTGCATACAGTAGTGTAGAGTACAGCTTATTTGTAAGCTACCCGTGTAGGAAAGTACTTCCAACTCACAGAATACCGCAGCCAAATAACAGAAAGGAAGAAGTTGCTATGCGCGCGAGCAATATTTTCATGTTGCAAGCGTTAATATCACTACAGTAGCCGCTTCACATGAAGCGGGCCGTATGCTTATCCGCCTCCCAACATATGATCGGAGGTAGTTTAAAAAATAATTGGTTGTCTGTAAAGTCGTTGTACGGACGATAATTTCACATGATAACGTCATAAGAAAACATCGGCCGATGGAGTGGAAGAGAAATAGCTTGTTCCGCGCTCTCGCTTGCACGCTCGGTTCAGGCGGAACGTGACACTGAGTCATGCTTTTTCATACGTGCTGCCGGCGTTCAACGATTAATATGACGTTTTTACGTACAAAAATCTTAGTACGAGTAAACGAGTAATTATTATTTCGTATATAAACCATACATGTTTTAATACTTACGAGTATGTTCATGAGAGAGAAAACAATGAGTCAAGTGAGTCAAACGTTCTTGATGACTGATAATGGACACAATTCCTGATAAGATCTTCGGTCATTAGAGGTTCATACATTTAATAGGACGGCATGGCACTCAGCCTATGGCACTTATCTACTTATTGTCAAGGTTCTTAAGGGCAGTACCTTACTATTATTTTTGACGTGACAACGTCTTATAATTCGATGGAGCCGGCTGCACGCACGAAAAAACATGACGCATGCGGCGTTATTTCGCTCTGAGGCGTTCCATTAAAATTCTTCTTTCTTTTGTTTATTTCTTTTGAAAAATGCAAACATTCCATCAGTATTTTCTTAGGACGTTGTCACGTTCAACTATCGCCAGTAAACCGACTTTACAGACAACCGATTTTTTTAAATAAAACACGCATTTAAAATATAATGATAAAATTTCCCAAAATTTCTTTGAAGAGACTATCACCACAAAATACAATAATTCAACGTGTTGTACGTGAATACGTTATATGCCACCATATACCATTTTGAGAGAAATTTAGTAATTGTCTCAAAATGGCAGCGCTTCGCCCTCCCCCACACGCGATGTTCCTTAATACTTACATAACGTAATAAATTCTTTGATGCTTCATCTATCCAGTGGTTGGATTGAATTTTGGATGGAGATGATAGATTTGTAACTCCAACACCAAACTCTAATCTCCGATTTTGTTATCATACTTTTTTTTTAATTGCCTTATTATGGAAGCAATTGTAAAGACGTACCTATTCGCGTCAAAATTTCCTTAAATTAATTTCTAGAGAATGATTACAGCTACAAAATAAATACATATTTTATTTAATGTTACAGCTAAGGTGGGTGGTATTGCATGTATGACCCTTAACCTTGACTAATACGCTGATTTTATTGCATTGATTTGCACTATCCTAAAGTGAGTAACCGATGAAATCATGTTACTGAACAAAAATACTGTCAACAAATTAAACAAACCCTTCTACTCATTGACTGACGAGTGACGAGTGAATCACCCACTGCCGAAGTTCAAACGGTAAAAGATAACGATAACTAAGTGACCCACGACGTAGTTGTAATAAACTGTAGTGACTTTTGACCAGTTGAGATAATATTCGCTGCGGTAATAGGAGCAACGAATTGTCCTTTTAGACTATTTGTCATGTTAAAATTGAAATATTTATACTATCTGCACATTATAAATAACAGTGCCGATGACGATTGGTGCGAATGTATAGCACCCATTGATAGCACCGCTCGTCATCGGCAGGGTTTCATCCTCATTACGAAATCGAACAGTATGCGACCGAAATGGTCGCATACTGTTCGATTTCAGAGAGGTTTTTGTCCCGTACTAGTAGTAGTAGGCTTTGGCTTCAACCCATAATCATCCCACTATTGGGATACGGGTCTTAATTGAAGGGGTTTAGAGCATACATACTCCACATAGGTTTAGAGCATACATTTGGGGGTTGATGCTACTCACGTCCGCAGGCTTTACCCTAGTTTCCCTGCACGTGACCCCTGGGTGGTGCTAAACGAGTAGCCTTTTTCCTGAGTGGTAGAGCCAAGCTGTAGTCGTTTAGTGGCTAGAACATGATCGCGGTCAAGTTTTGGACATTGAATGAATACAGCTCGTAATTGGGCCGGCTCGTCCGGGGCAGTACCACTCTCACGCAGAAGACCGGCGTGAAGTAATAGCTCGCGCTATTGCGTTTCGTACGGTGAGTGTTGAGACCCGGAGCCCAACCCAAACACCCCAACTCTAAATATGGCAGCGGTAGTGAAAAGAACAATACCCCAGGAGGGTACCGTCACCGCTGGTGACGGAGAATCCCTCCCTGAGCACCACTGCTCAGGCCGCCCGACGTATTCTGGGGCGGGCATTACGCCGCTCTATATTTCTGCCGGGAGCAAACGCAAGAAGAGTGTGGTGGCACCTCCCCCTGAGCTCTGCGTTGAGCTCTGTAACGTTAGGGGACTTAACTCCAACATCAATGCTGTCCACCATCATCTAGAGACGGCTAGGCGGGCCATACTCTTTTTGACGGAGACTCAGATATTCCCCCCTGCTGACATCTCATATCTGCGTTACCCAGGGTACAAAGTGGAACATCACTTTGTGCCACGAGCCGGTGTTTGCGCGTACATTCGGGAGAATATCTGTTGTCGACGTCTTGGCAGTCTTGAAGCGAGGAACCTGTCAATTATGTGGCTGCGCGCAGATTTTGAGGACCGCACTCGCATTTACGCGTGCCTCTACAGGTCCCACAGCGGAAATGTCGAAACGGAGCGTCTTGTGGAGCACATACAGACGACGACCGACAGTATACTCCAGCAGATGCCTTCTGCAGAGATTGTGGTACTGGGTGATTTTAATGCCCACCACGTCGAATGGCTAGGGTCTAGATCAACTGACCATGCTGGAAGAACTTTCCATGACTTTGCCTTGGCATATGGTCTGACACAGCTGGTTTCCTCGCCCACGCGGGTGCCGGATGTGTCGGAGCATATGGCGTCCCTTTTGGATCTTCTGCTGACCTCCCACCCTGAAAATTATCGTGTGTCTGTTGGCGCCCCTCTTGGGTCTTCGGATCATTGCCTCATAAAGAGTATTGTGCCACTCACACGCCAAAGGCGACCGCGCACAGCCAGCACGCGTCGTGTGTGGCATTTTAGGTCAGCAGATTGGGATGGGCTGCGTAGTTTCCTGGCCTCCTACCCTTGGGGGCGGATTTGCTTTTCGCTGGAAGATCCCAGCGCCTGTGCTAATGCTGTCGCTGATGTGGTTCTGCAGGGCATGGAACTTTTTATTCCTAATTCTGCGGTGCCCATTGGTGGCAAATCTCGACCATGGTTCGGGGGGTCTTGCAAAGCCGCGTTGCGTCATAAGCAGGATTCTTACCGAGCCTGGTCCGAGGCTCAGGCAGCTGGAGATGCAAATACCGGTGTCCTTAAGAAGAATTACAACGCTGCGTCAAGATCCTTTAAGGGCTGCATCGCCAGGGCAAAGTCCAAATTCGTTAGCAAAATTGGCGAGAGATTAGTGCGCTTGCCCTCTGGGTCTCGTGCGTTCTGGTCGCTCGCCAAGGCTGTTCAAGGTAACTTCTGTCGGTCGTCGTTTCCACCATTGCACCGAGTGGATGACTCATTGGCCCATACTGCAAGGGAAAAGGCCGATCTTCTTGGACTTCTCTTTGCGTCTAACTCGACTCTCGATGATCAGGGAGCAACACCGCCAACCATCCCACGGTGTGAGAGCTCTATGCCAGACATTAAGTTCTCGCAAAGAGCTGTCCGTAGAGCACTCTTCTCCCTGGACATCCATAAGTCGAGTGGGCCGGATGGCATTCCACCTATTGTTTTAAAAACATGTGCTCCAGAGTTGGCTCCGATTTTAACACGCCTATTTCGGTACTCCTACTCACTTGGCGTGGTCCCCTGCTCATGGAAGGAGGCTTTAGTACACCCGATCCCTAAAAAAGGCACTTGCTTAGATCCGTCCAATTATAGGCCTATTGCGATAACTTCCATATTTTCCAAAATCATGGAAACTATTATTAACAAACAGCTGGTAGCCTACTTAGAGGATCACCAGCTGATAAATGATCGCCAATATGGTTTCCGCCATGGTCGCTCAGCTGGTGATCTTCTGGTATACTTGACTCACCGTTGGGCGGAGTCAGTGGAAAGCAAGGGCGAGGCATTGGCTGCTAGTCTGGACGTAGCAAAAGCTTTTGATCGGGTGTGGCATAAAGCATTACTTTCCAAGCTTCCTTCTTTTGGGCTACCTGAGAAGCTTTGCGTATGGATTGCCAGTTTTCTATCTGAGCGTAGCATCAAAGTTGTAGTTGACGGAGCACGCTCGGACCCACTACGCTTGAATGCTGGCGTACCACAAGGCTGTGTATTGTCCCCCACGCTGTTTCTTCTGCATATCAATGACTTGCTGCTTATACACAATGTTCATTGCTATGCGGATGACAGTACAGTGGACGTAAGATACACTGGCCAATGTAATGTTTCTCGGGATTGCGTCGATGAGTACCGAACAAAACTTGTGTCTGAGATTGAGACGTCCCTTGGACACGTCTCGGATTGGGGTAGATTGAATTTGGTGCAGCTAAATCCCTCCAAGACACAGGTTTGTGCGTTTACCGCTAAAAAGTCCCCATTCGTCGTAGCTCCTAGTTTGGAAGGTACTCCCCTTAGTGTAAGAACTAGCATTACCATCTTGGGTGTCGACATATCGAGTGATGTTCAGTTTCGCGGTCACTTGGAATGCAAGGCCAAACTGGCTTCCAGGAAGATTGGTGTGATTAGTAAAGCCAGGCGGTATTTTACACCCCGACACCGCCTTCAACTATACAAGGCCCAGGTTCGACCGCACATGGAGTACTGTTCGCATCTCTGGGCCGGTGCGCCCCAGTACTTGCTTGCTCCATTTGACCACATACAACGAAGAGCAGCTCGAATCGTCGGTGACCCAATGATCTCGGATCGATTGGACTCTCTCTCTACACGCAGAGATGTAGCGTCTCTTTGCGTTCTATACAAATTATATCACGGGGAGTGCTCCGATGAGCTGTTTGATTTGATACCTGCCGCTGAATTCCACTATCGTACAACTCGCCATAAATTAAAATTCCATCCATATCATCTTGATAATTGGCGATCTACTACAGTACGTTTCCTAAGACATTTCATACCACGAACAGTGAAACTGTGGAATCAACTTCCCTCAACGGTATTTCCGAACAACTACGACATGGGTGCCTTCAAGAACAGAGTTTTCATTTTCCTTAAAAGGCTGGCAACGGATCGGCGACCCCTTGGTGTCGCTGGTCTCCATGGGCGGTGGTGATTGCTTTCCACCAGGTGACCCACATGCTCGTTTGCCCCCCTCTCACATAAAAAAAAAAAACCACGCTGCTCAACTGCGGATTGGCGGAGGCCTGTGTTTTCAAGCAGCCCTAAGGCCACTGACATAGCTTAACGACTGTTACGTGGTGACAACAGCCGGTACCGACAGCTTAACGTGCCTTCCGAAGTACGGAGGAGCTCGTGATAAAATCTCGTGATAAAAAAGACAGGCCACAGTCGACGTTGCTTGCTTAACTTGCGTGATCGATTAGTCTGACATGCGCAATGACGCCATTGAGCTCCTTTGGCACATTCAGTCTACCTACTGTTTCTTCGTAGTAAAGAAACAATAAAATTGTGGACACGGGCTTTTTTTTAACGGGACGGGGGCCCACCACACATTCCCACCACAGAAGACTGTGTAGCCAGGATTTACAGCGGCGATCGCCAAAAAAGGCAATGAACAGTGAAGTCCTTTGCAGTCTCGGGAGTAGCATAGAGTCTACGGGCTGCCTTGGAACTCACGACGAATTTAATCAAAAAGAAATTAGTAGGAGTAAGAAGTTTTTGGAATTTCACTTCCTCTCTTAGCAGTGTGAGAGACAGCACACAGCAGAGTGAACACAGGCACAGTGAATATAAGTATCCACTAAGAGGTATCCACGATTTTGTTTACCTCTAATTCCACAGCCTGTAAGGGGGCGCGCTAAAGTACGTGATGCGATTTTGGCGATTTTCCGATAAAATCCGTCTCTAACATTGTACATATAGTTAATTGAACTATACGTTTCATCGATTTCCATAGAAACTTAAACACATCAAACGGCATAGAACTCAAAATATCAAACTTCTCGTAGGTATTCTTAACCATTCATAACTGGGCCCCTACCGCCGAAGCTGAAGCCGATTACCATCGAATATTTTGATTCAAAATATAGGTCTTACGTTTAAGTTATTAACAAAGACTTTCTACTTAATCGGGAGAGCTCCAGAGTTAATACCAGCTAAGCTAAACACAAATACCATAATTCTAAGCTAAAGTTTGATTTTCGCAACCAAATAATCCAATTGCAATCTGCTCCAGTTTAGATATCTATTACACGGATTTACATAGTATCACACCCCGGCCACTCCATACAAATGTCGTGTCCTTTCATCATCATCATCATCAGGTCATTTTAGCCTCCACTTCAGGAGCACGACCCTCTCGTCCGTCCCTGACAGGAGGATTTGGCCTACACTCACCACGCTGCGCTGGCCAGACGGGTTGGGGAGGCCTGATCGATGTTTTATAATGTATTTCCCTGAGTCGCCTTGTACGACATCCACGGGAAGAGATGGAGTGATTCTATTCTAGTCTGCCGGAAACCACAAGGCCAACGTGTCCCTTACTAATAAACAATGACGTCTGTGCAGAACGCGAATGAGCGTGTGTGCGTCCGGCGTCATACAAACTGTTCCCGATTTGTATCAGAGGGGAGGTGAGGTCGACATGAAAGAGCGGCAGGTAGTGGCCATACTGTACGTAGTACTATTACTTATACTGTGCTAGTATGTTAGATAGATTACATGTCTAACTCAAGTAGGTAAATGGTGTAGTGAGTGACACTTGCCTAGTTATCTGGAATACGTTTTCACATTCCTAACTATAAATAATAGGTAGGGGAAAAAGTCTTTTCGCATTATAGTATGTATGAACTTGTAATAAAATCTCTTTGGTTATACCATTTGTATCTGAAAGGTTTGATATCTTTAAAAAGTTTAAATTTTAAAAAAGATAATTCCAAATTCAAATTAGGTAAATGTGTGATTTTCATTTGTTTTTTTTACTGTCAAGATGAGTGAATCTAATGAAGAAATTCGATACATTTTAAAAATTTACTACAAAAAAGGTAAAAATGCAACGCAAATTGCGAAAAAATTTGTGACGTTTATGGACCTAGTGCAGTGTCTGTGAGAGTAGCACAAATTTGGTTTAGGCGTTTTCAATTCGGAAATTTTGATGTCAAAGATGCACGTCGCTCTGGTCGCCCTGTTACGGATAAAATGGATGCCATTTTTGAAAAAGTGGAGCAAGATCGGCATATCAGTAGTAACGACGTAGCTGAAGAACTAGGAATTGACCACAAAACAGTTTTGGCGCATAAAAAGGTCGTGGTCAAAGGCCGGTCAGGCTTCACAGACTCTGGCGAAACCCGGGTTAACCCGCAACAAGGTGATGCTGTGTGTATATTGGGATTGGAAGGACATTATTCATTATGAGCTGTTACCGCCAGGCAGGACTATCGATTCTGAACTCTACTGTGAACAACTGATGAGATTAAAGCAAAAACTTGAGAGAAAGCGGCCGGAATTAATTAACAGAAGGGGTGTGATTTTTCATCATGATAACGCTAGACCTCACACATCTTTAGCCACTCAGCAAAAATTAAGAGAGTTTGACTGGGAGGTGTTAATGCATCCGCCGTATAGTCCTGACCTTGCACCTTCTGATTTCCACCTGTTTCGATCTCTTCAGAATTCTTTAGGCAATGTCAGGTTACGATTACGAGAAGACTGCCAAAACCACTTATCGCGGTTTTTTGAACGGAAGTCCCAAAATTTCTATAGTAATGGGATCATGTCTATACCTACAAGATGGCAAAAAGTTATCGAACAAAATGGCACCTACATACTTTAGTTAAATGTAAATAAACTTTATTAAAAAATGTTTTGAATTTTCATATAAAATACGAAAAGACTTTTTCCCCAACCTAATAGTTCTTTGCCACTTTAAATTAAGAACGGATTACCGAAAGGTTTACAAATATACATAGATAAACTTCATTTATCTACGTACTAGCGATAGCATTGTGTCATTATACTCGTCGAGTATGTACATCTACCTATCATCATACCCCGGTCACTCCAACCAAATGTCGTGTCGTTTACTACTTTACATAGATAATTAATGACATCTTTGCAGAGCGTGAATGAGCGCGTGTGCGTGCGGCGCCTTGCATTGCAATCTGTTCCAGATTTATCTCAGAAGGGAGGTAACAACTGGAGGGAGCGGCAGGGAGTGGGCATACCCTACATATCATATCATAGACTTAATAGCTCTAATAAAGCCAAAGTCAATGCGGAATTTATGTAAACAAACCATCATGGCAAGTAGGATTGTCACGTCACATGTAAAATATTCATTATGGAAAATCGTTTTAACGTTACTATTAATTATAATTATGTTATTATGTGCATACGACAATATATTTTATTATTTCTGGCATTATTACTTTATTTAATATATTTTTTGTTCTTGTCGAAAACATTTTTCTATCTTTCAGAAAAGATCTCCATGACTCAACAACCCTAATTACTGTCATTTTACAATAATTACAGATAACAACAGTAAGCAACCTTCGGGGTAATTTTTAATAATCTGCAGATAAATGTAGAAACTCTATCTCCTTTTCATTTGTGATTGTTTTCAAATTGTTATTAATTTAGTTCAGTTATCGCGTTTTTACAAACCGGCGAAAGAATAAAAATATACATTTTTTTCACTTGTCAAGCATTTGATCACCAAAAAACAAAAAGATTTAACAATATTTATCAGAAAATGATTAGCAAACCAATATAAAATATTTATGACTACCATCACGCATAGTAATATACACGTAAAATACTTTATAACACTGGCTTGTAAAATAGACGGGCGCTCTATTCTCGCCAGTGTTGGCAGCTAGCGCTGGCTTGGCTTGAAAAACTGTTTACACAAGGCAATTAACAAGCCATCGCTGGCTGCCAGTCTCACTGGCAGCCAGCGATGGCTTGGTATTTGCCTTATGTAAACAGTTTTTCAGCCTAGCCATAACGCTGATTAACCGAGTAATCGCATGTCGATCGAGATCGAGAATCGAATCCTACCTCCTCCTTCTCAATCCTATAATTACCAGGAACAAGACTCAATGTTATCTTGTTCCTGGTAACTAAAGGATCTCGCTGTTATCTATAATAGATAACAGCGAGATCCGGTATAAAATATTCAGCAGAATTATGAATTGAATAACATAATATATGAACTGAAATTAGTATTTTAATAGAAATGATTAGTATACTTACACACACTAGTGCTCACTGGGTTCAAAAGGACATTGATTCCAGAGCCGTAACGCTATTTTATAAAAAAAAAAATAATTGTATGTCCTGTCCTCTTCCCCTCACTCCAATGTTTATCTTTTCATATTTTGAAATTTTGAATAAAAAAAAATTATAACCTTAGCTATCAAAAAAATAAGAAAACAATCGTAAATGATATCTGACTTCTGAGTTAACATAGAAGTTCAACAATGGCAAAAGTGTTTACAGGCTGGCGTTATGCTGCTTTCATCGGTGGTTTCGTGGGACTTCTAGGACTTACTCTCTATCCAATAGCTCTAAGTCCAATGATGGATGCTTCAGAATACAGTAAGATCTCAATTTAATTGCCGCTTATCTTTATCATTTCTACTCATATCTCTTCTAGATAGAGTTTTACAACATATTATGGAGGCCAGTGTTTGAGCCCAACTACTGTCATCAAAGCCGGCATTAAATTATCTTGTACCCATCCAAAAAGATATTGCTTGACTGACTGACATGTTCAAGAAAGCTAGGGTTGCCATCTCTAAATGCTAGCAACCAGGACAAGATGTGTGAAAACTCCGGATTTTGAATTTTAAAACCCGGACATGTCATCAGTGTTAGTATTAGTAGGTACTATTGTTTATTCTGTGACAAGATGGTTATTCGCAGCATAGAGCGGGCGATAATGATTTAAAACTTTCAACCCTGGGCTACAAATGAAATCCTGCCTGGACGCTCCCAACAAATCCGGTGAAACCCAGACACATAGCAATTCTAAGTAGCGCTGAGACAACGTCATCAGGTTAATTCCAGGATATACATCAACATAAGCCAAGTTTATATACACGCTTGGTTACATGGTCGCCTTAGGGTGGGTTATGTGAATGGGACCAAATTATTTATGGAATGTTTTTTTTTACTTTATCGCTATGTTTATTTGCATAGTTGTTCAAGTTTCTAGAATCAGACTATATCCCAAGTTTTTTACCATTGTACAAGCTCTTTGGTTCTCTACAAGTGAACTAGAGTCTGTACAATAGTCATAAACTTTCTTTTGGGCTTTTTTATACAACTAAGGTGGAAAAGAAGCATACAACCTGCCTGATGGTAAACAGTCATTGTAGTCTATGGATGCTCACAACACAGGGGTATCACTCACACTTTGACAACCCTGTAAAAACTTGTCTTGAACATGTGACATTGAATACCCTGCTGATGGCAAGGACTTTGTATACATCTGATTTTCATGAATCTAAATGAATTTGACTATAATTAATTGTATTTTAGTGATTCCTTTCCTTTTTTCTCAGAAAAAATCCAAAGTGAGACAAGAAAACATATAAAGCAAGAAAATATTCAACCAGGAAGTAAGTGCCAGCTGGTAATATTTTTATAACTACTATACTTTTAAGGGAGTTAGTAAATTTAGATAATAAGTAAAATATTAATGATTCTGTGACTTTTTGTAAAAAATAAATAAACACATAGTTATTAGTACGTACATGCTACAGGGTTCTTCTTAAAAGGAGTCAAATGAGATCCCAATTTTTTGTTGTCACACTTTGCTGCCTGCAGTTGGACTTTATGTGACCACAATACTAGAATAAAAAGTACCCTATCTGCCAATCTAGATCATATTGATATTTTATCCCAAATTCCAATGAATTGAGTCATTAATATGTTATAGAGATATAAATGCAAATCTTTTATAATTTAATAACACTCAAGTTTTGCATTTATTTATAATATTAGTAGCAGACATTATTTGTACACATTTTTGGGGTGTAGTGGTCATCAACATCTTTGAGCCAAAGCCAACAACCTCACCTGCACATGGTGCACCTCCCAAAATAGAGATAGAATATTTTTTAAGCTGTCTGACTGGGATCTGGTGAACTACCTTCACCTCACAGAATACCACAGTCAAATAACAATTCCCTTGAAGGTTGTTGTGTCTCTGAGAGTGAGGTCACCAGAAAGAAGGGAAGGAGTATAGGCTGGCAATGGATAGGCGACCCTTTGGTGCTGCTGATCTGCATGGGCGGTGGTGATTGTTTTCCATCAGGTGACCCACTTACTTGTTTGCCCCCCTCTCACATATACATATAAAGAAAAACCATTTATGAAGAAATTACAGAGATTTAAAGATTTTTTATGGTATTAGATCTCAACTCTTCATAGACATGTTTGTTTCAAATAGCATCAAACTTTGTACAGAACAAGCTTGCGGACATCTCTGTAGTAACGTTATATTGTTTTCATTCCAGATATGAAAGTATGGTCAGATCCATTTCAAAGAAACAAACAAGAGGAGTGAAGTTGTTGCTGTATTTATTTAGTTGTTAAATGTAAATACTATTTTTAATGTGACTATAGTGTTTAGTAAATTGTTTTGTTTATATCAAATATGTTTTTCTGCTGCCAGTCCCGGTATTACAATTATGCTCAATTCCTACTGAAAGAACAGCAGCAGTAAGACTGGTAAGACCTAGAATTTTTCACTATTAGGCTAAACCATTTTGAATCTAATTTACGTGGGGAAAAGATCATAGTCATTTGAAGACAAGGAGGAATCCGAAATCGGAGGAGGATCGTCGCGGCGCCACGAGGCTGCACGAGCCTTGTAACAACTAGTCCTGAAGATAGTTCACTTGCTCGTTCGGGGCTGCCGGCCGATGCTCTATCAGTGAGAATTGATCCTTAGATGTCTGTCACATTAGTATGTATTATTAGTGGCCTTTGGCCTGCTTGAACATCTTAGATTCAATTTTCTTAAATTGTAGATCTACAGTGGAGTAGCATGGTGGAGTATGCTCTAAAACTTTTTGATTGAGGGGAAACTTGGAACTCGTGGAAGGGTTAGTTGTTGTTAAAAAAGAGCGTGAAGAAGTTTTTAAAGGGTCGGGAAGGCGTGTGTGATGTTGCGGTAACTGCTTGTCAACAGGGTAGGTGGTATAAAAAAAAGAGGTTTTGTATTCTATTACTACGATGTGACGTCATTTTAAAGCTGAAAGTAGTTTATTGACACAATTACAAGAACTACCTATCTGCAGATTCATGATTCCAAAGAATTCAATTCATGATTCCACAGGTTCTCTTTCTCAACTTAAATATTAGTACCAGGTCCGAATTTTGCTCTATAGTTTCTTTAGAAAATGATGTAAGTGACATGCAGTGCCATCTACTGACGAGTAGTTGATATACTTACTAACTTCTTAGTCGTGCACTCTTGACAGAATGGTCGTGATCACAACTCGGTCGATTCATGTGTAGCCGCTGTTCTTGTGATTCGCCGCCATGCACTTCTATGTGTAGTGGAACTGGAGCAATCGTTGATAGTGGAGTGCGTCAGATACTAACAGATGGCGTTATTGAGATGTTGGCTGAACTTTTCTCTGTATCGTGTGATATCGTTTTAGGAGAAAACTAATTTAAATTTAAATGCAGGGTATAAATAAAAAAAAAAGAAAATACAAAAGAAATCTTTATTCTGAAATTCCAATGTTGGTACATACGACTGTCCAACAGCAACGTTATATTCAATACAATGATAGTACCCAATTTTTTTATACTTCCATAAAAAAATAACTGACATCTGAAGCTTCTATTTACATCGAAATGTGCACATTTTTTTTTGTTTCTACTATAGTTATATTTTGTTATATTTTAAAATAAGCTGAAACATATTATATTATGATTTTTATCGCTATATCTACTGACAAAGTATAAAAACTATATATGTCACTATTAAATATTTACATAATTATACATACATGTTTACATTTAATTTTATACATGGGGCTGTACATGCAACAACGGAATATATAGGTAGTAAAAATGTTAAATTAATATTACTCTAATCTTCTCTCAATTTAGAAGGAAAGTATTTTTTACACACACACATAATAAACAAATTACATGTACTAACGTGAAAGTATTGAATTAAAGCTAAAAAATGAAGTGAGTTAACCAAATTAGGCTAATAAATGAGCAAATGCATAGGTACAATTTGACATTGAGCGATAAACATAAAAATAATATGTGGAAAATATAATGTAAATAATGATTTTATATAAAATACTATCTATCTATACTTTATATAAATATGGGCGTAGAGAGTTGCAATAAAATGATTTTAATATGTTGATTTATTATAGGTATAATTATAAAAAGTATTTTCTAATTATTTATAGACGGCACATACAAATATTTTTATCCAAAGATTAATTAAAATTGCGCGAACGAAGCTGCAATTTTGGTAAATATCAAAAACTTATGCGTCTATCGGCAATATTCACTTCACTATCAATATGTGACCTACTTATTATTACAATGAAACGTTGCAAAGTGAAAATCGCCAACAAAAGCTATATTCTCCCAAACCATCCCTTATAAACTCTGTATAATGCAACCAAATGCAGAAGGCGCGACTATTTATCAAATCCAACTCAGATTAGACATTTTGCCCGTCATTTGGTTCCATTCAACGTTACTATAACACTTATAAGGATATATCCACACTTGATATATGTATAAATAATAAAATAATTTGTCAAAAACAGTCCACCGCACAGTGTATAACATAACACTTGCAAACCTTCAATTTGTCGACAAAGTAAAAATGCAATTTAGTACCATTTGTCTTTTAAAACGAATTACCTATAGATCTAAATCACGAATATGGTGACCTTATTTGTCAATATTACTACTATGTTAACCTATTATAAATATTTATTATACAATTGCATGATTATAGGAATAGGAAAATGATATATTGGGTATAGTTGAACACACAAAAGGAATTTAAAGACCGGACGAGAATAATATCCGATTAAGAGTTGGGCGTAACACACAAGTGTAGCTACACCCAAAACAGGAACCGGGTTCAGCTTAGACCGTAGGGTACGGTCTAAGCTGAACCCGGTTCCTATCGAATATTTTGATTGTAAATATAGTTAAAGTTGGTGTCAAACATCTTCAGCTTAGTTGGTAGAGCTCTAGAGTTTCTAACAGCTGAGCTAAACACAATTACCACCAAGCTAAACTGAAGTTTGATTTTCGCAATCAAAAAATCCGATGGTAATCCGTTTCAGAGTATGGCCCCGGCACCTCTATCACACTATTGCTTTCATCATTACTCTAGCTTTCTATATTATATGTTCATTATTTTATGAATAGCTTAGGGTGTAAGTGGTTCATCAACATCTTTGAACCAAAGCCAACTTCACCTGCACGCGGTGCACCCTGCTGAATGACAAACGAAGCTCTGGCGAAAAGACAGGTAGGGAGCGTAATTGTAAGCTACCCGACTGGGGAATGTACATCCACCTCACAGAATACCGCAGCCAAATAACAATTCCCTTGAGGGTTGTTGTGTTCCTGCGAGTGAGTGAGGTCACCATAAAGAAAGGAGATGCTGCGCTCGCAGCGGAGGTGGCGGCGCGTAAGCGATATTTTATGTTGCGAGCGTTCATATAGCTACGGTAACCGCTTCACATCAGGCGGGCCGTATGCTTGTCTGCCATACGACGTAGTATAAAAAAAAATAGGTTGTGGATACGCCAGCGCTGTTTTATTTACTAGAGATATGGTACTAAACAGCTGAATTGTGCACCCGAAAAATGGTCAATTGTCACATCCCTCAATAAAATTATTGTGCGAACGCACAAGCAAGCCGATGAATATAGCCATCTTCTGTTTTTCGAACATGCACATTTTTAGTAGATAAAGTAAAATAAGCTAAAGGGATCACATCACACGAAACTACACAATAATATTTGTTGTTACCACGATTTTTTTACGTTAATTCCGTATTTTTGTAATGAAAATACGCGCCATTGCGCGCACAGGGCGGTTTTTTTTATAGATGTAAATGAAACATAATAAGAGTTTGAGAGGTAGTCGAAATAATCAAAGCAGTAGATAAAACATTGAACTTGTAAAATCGAAAGCTATAACAATAGTCATCGCACTAGCGTTACGCGGTAGATAGAGGTGCCGTTCCCACGCGTACATTTTAATTCAAATTTATAGTAAAGGAGCGTTTTTATTAAGCATGTACTTACATGCATGTATGACGTCATATTTGCAAGCATTCTGGAATTTGCATTTCGCATACAATGTTCTATTTGCGAGCAAGCGTTTGAGCCAGTGAGTGGTGTTGGTCATTGCGTGGACGTCAATTGCGCGTTTTGTTACAAATTCTAAACTACTCGCATGCAAGTAACGTGCATAATCAAAACGCGTCTAAAGAATAACACAATGGTATATAATATAAACATAAGATAACCGGCGTAACGCGCGTATATAGCAACGAAGATCGCGTTACGACATGAAATACACACAGACTTTTAAGAAATAATACGTTTAGAAATAAGTGGATAAAATTACGTAATAGATTTCCATCTTACACTAATAAGATTTAGTAAAATTTTAAGTAAGCATTTTAAGCCTTAAGGTGGAATTTGTTTGTATATTTTATAGGGTAGTAATAAACCGAGCATCTAAAATTGTGAAACTGGGCGACTATTATACTGATTTAGTGACTAAAATTGTTATAAAACATACTAAACCTAACCTAGTATTTCTGTCGCCCATTTAGTACTTTTTTGTGGCTCATGTTATTATTTTCCTATTTTATAAACACCTCTACCAGTTAATTTCACGTGATAACGTCATAAGAAAACATCGGCCGATGAAGTGGAAGAGAGATAAATGAGTTACAAGCCCAACGCTTAGGCCGATCGTGCCTATCGCTTGTCCCGCTCTCTCGCTTGCACGCTCGGCTCAGGCGGAACGTGACAATGACTCATGCTTTTTTGTGAGTGCAGCCGGCGTTCATCGATTAAAAAGATGTTAGTCAAAAACTAATTGGACCCCTGTTATGCAGAATAGATCCAACCGACAAACCATGACAAATTGAGAGATGGTACATAGCGAGAAACTTTAAAACGAGTTTTATACATTTGCAACAGATTCTAGCAGTTTGACGACATATGCGTCCCAAAACTTATCGTGACGAGCTCGGTGGCGTAGCGGTCAATGACGCGGCTTCGACACCAACGCTCGTGGGTTCGATATTCCCACATAGGACAAACATTTGTGTGCATGAACATGTCTGTTTGTCTTAGTCTGGGTGTTTTCTATGTATGTATATATCAGTTGTCTAGTACCCATAACACAAGATTCGCTTACTTTAGGGCCAGATGGCGCTGTGTAATTTGTCTGACAATATTTCTATAAAACTTTAAATAGCTTTAACTTAAAAGTAACAAAATGTATGTTGGATCTAGAGACCTACCGCCGAAGTTGTAGTCGATTACATTGGATTTTTTGATTCCGAAAATTAGTCGTAATTTAAAGTTACTGACAAACATTTTCAGCTTAGTCGGTCGAGTAAACATAATTATCAACAATCTAAGCAGTAGTGTCATTTCGCATCCAAAAAATCCGAATAATATATGTTATGTAGAATGAATATCCCAATTAGACCCAGTTATGTAGAATAGCCCCCTATTCTACATAACTGGGTCTAATTGGGAACCACTGATCTACTTATGGCCATGGGGTTTCCGGCAGACTAGAATAGAATCACTCCCGTCTCTTCCCGTGGATGTCGTACAAGGCGAATAAGGGAAATACAATATAAAACATCGATCAGGCCTCCCCAACCCGTTTGGCCAGCGTGGGGAGTGTAGGCCAAATCCTTCTTCTGTCTGGGACGGACGAGAGAGGGTCGTGCTCCGATAGTGGAGACTAAAATGACCTGATGTTGATGATCTACTTATGGCTCAAACAAATTCCACCTCAAAGGCCAGTATAATTTCACATTACAAAGAAACATTACGAAATCGTTTAGATACACACAAATGGCTCATATTTTTATATAACACTATAAATCACAATTGTATTTTACCACGACTGCCGCCATTACCGATACCGAGTCACTCCTAGCCGTCACTAATAGTCCCAGTTAGGTTAAAAAAAACATTATTGCAGAAATTCGTCGTCGTCGCCCACCTGAAAAATAGACATAGGTGTTTAGTTATTGTATTTTTTTAATCTTTAGCTCCTCCATGCTCCGGAGGGCACGTAATGCCGTCGGTCCCGACTGTTGTTAGATGACAATCGTTAAGCCAAATCAGTGGCCTTTAGGCGGCTTGCCAACGCAGTTTGAAGGAGGGAGGAGTTGCTGCGTTGGCAACGGGGTGGTGGCTCGCGAGCGATATTTCATATTGCGAGCGTTAATATGGGTACGGTAACCGCTTCACATCAGACGGGCCATATGCTTGTCTGCCGCCCGTCATGGTATATAAAAATTGGTTGTCTGTAAAGTCGGTTTATGGACGATAATTTTACGTGATGACGTCATAAGAAAACATAGGTTGGTGGAGTGGAAGAGAGATAGATGCGTCACAAACTGCGCTCTCGCTTGCACTCTCGGCTCAGGCGGAGCGTAACAATGCGTCATGCTTTTTCTTGCATTTTTTTTAGCGTGCAGCCGGCGTTCATTGATAAAAAAAAATTCATCACGCCTTAACTTTAAACAATTTATTTGAATACAAACCTGCAAGAAGTACTCGAAGTCGCTACGATGACAGCTGCCTTCTGGAGAAAAGGTGAACTTGTGGAAGGTCCCGTCTTCACATATCACTGGAAATAAACAACGACAATAAGGCTGCGGCTTCATTAGTGCGTTGCGTTGCATCACGTAACGGATCAACGCATTGTATTATTGAGAGGAACACGTATATACGCAGAAAAGTCACACTTGGAAATGAATAGATTCCAAGACCACTGATTTTGATGAAACTTGTCACAATTCCTCGACATGGTTGAGGTTTGTGTCGAAAAAAAATTGAGATCGATCATGTCCTTGACGAATGATCAAATACATTTCCATTGAAATCAATGGGAAAATATACATACACTCAGCGAATTTAGTCGCTCCACTCAATCTGGATTTCGGCCCTGTGGGCTAGAATCCGGCCTAGTTTAATAAGACTTTAAATGAAACAAACAGCATGCGTAAACGTTTATGGAACTTTTTTTTTAACTTAACTTTACAAGATACGTACATACGATCTGCAGATACACTTGTGTCTTTGAAAGTGTACACAACATTTTAAGGCCGGGCTTACATAGCCGAAATCTGTTGCGGAATTCAGAAACCGAATTCCGGTGTGTGGGAGTTTGCTCCTTAAAAAGTAAGGAAAGATAAGATTCTGGAATTCAGATCCTTCTTCGTCAGTTCATCAGTATTTTTTTGTCGGATCGACCTGGAAAAATCTGCATGTCTGTGGTGAATAGGTGTTTCCGTGGGTCTGGAATTAAGATCCTTAATACAGGTTTTGAATTCTGGCTGTGTAAGGTCGGCGTAATAGTTATTGTCGTCGGTGAAGGCACACTGCGCGGCGTGTATTCTGTGTGTACTGACAGAGTGCATTGTTGTCGTCGGTGAGCGCGGCGTGTTTTATATATATATATATATATATATATATATATATATATATGTGTGTGTGTGTGTGTGCGTGCGTGCGTGCGTGTGTGTGTACTGACCGAGTGCGTTGTTGTCGTCGATGAAGGCGCAGTAGGCTCGCGCGCGCGTGTCGGGTGCGGCGGTGGTAGCGGGGGTGGCTGTGAGATGCGCGTAGCTCCCGCGCGCCGCCCACACGTGCAGCGTGCCCTTGTCCGACACGCAGCACACCAACGACCCGCTCGAGTTAAAGTTTATACTGAAAACGAAAAGACAGTTAATCACTTTTAAATTTTCATGTTGCATGATTAAAATGATAATAACTGTGGGAATTAACGCAATCGTCCATGTACGGTATTTACGTAAATTCGCAGGAAAGGGACGCCGACAGTGTAATGTATCGCGGTAAATGGATATTTAACAACACGGGGGTAAATAAAGAATTATCTTCGACAAGGGACTCACTATGCCTCAGAGTGGATTGTAATGTGATTGTTTTTTTTTTTTTTTTTTTTTTATACTACGTCGGGTGGCAGACAAGCATACGGCCCGCCTGATGTGAAGCGGTTGCCGTAGCCATATTAACGCTCGCAACATAAAATATCGCTCGCGCGCCGCCACCCCCGCTGCCAACGCAGCATCTCCTTCCTTTCTGGTGACCTCACTCACTCGCAGGAACACAACAACCCTCAAGGGAATTGTTATTTGGCTGCGGTATTCTGTAAGGTGGAGGTACATTCCCCAGTCGGGTAGCTTACAATTACGCTCCCTACCTCTCTTTTCGCCAGAGCTTCGTTTGTCAGTCAGCAGGGTGCACCGCGTGCAGGTGAAGTTGGCTTTGGTTCAAAGGTGTTGATGAACTACTTACACCCCAAAAGTGGGCATATAATTACAATATACTTATATACAGAGTGATATCGCTGAGACAGTCAGCTTGTGATTACGGCTGGTGCAACCTGGAGCACTACCGCCGAAGCTGAAGTCAATTCTATACCGACTAGTTAAATAGTTTGACCACGAGGAAGAAGGGAAAAAAATGGGGTGCTTCACCACATGCCAGACGTAAACGGTGAAGCACCCCATTTTTTCTAAACTTCATCTCTTGCTCCGTCTCGCTTGCTCTCTGCCGACGTCATCAGAATCAGCGATACAGATCCGAGCGTGACGCGTTACATACCCGATGGTGGCATTCAGTCATTTACTAGCCACAAAATTTGAAAATAGAAGTTTTCATTTCAAAATATTAATTTCATTCATAAAAATCGATCAAGCCGTTTCTTTTTTTGTATTTTATATGAGAGGGGCAAACGAGCATGTGGGTCACCTGATGGAAAGCAATCACCACCGCCCTCATCAGCAACATCATGGGGTCGTCGATCCGTTGCCAGCCTACACTTCTTCCTTTCTTTCTTACTGGTGACTTTACTCACTTGCAGGAACACAACAACTCTTAAGGGAATTAATGTTATTTGGCTGCAGTATTATATAAGGTGGAAGTACATTCCCCAGTCGGATAGCTTACAATTACGCTCCCTACCTCTCTTTTCGCCAGAGCTTCGTTTGTCATTCAGCAGGGCGCACCACATGCAAGTGACTTGGTTCAAAGATGTTGATGAACCACCACCCAATAGTTTCGGAGGAGTGCGACCACAAACACAGTGACAAGATTTTTAAACTATAAATTTTAGGACTCACCAATAAACGTCAGCATAGTCTGATCCGCGCCTCAACTCATGCAGCATATGTTTGCTGACTGTGTCCCATATCCTGATGATAGTTCCCCTCGCCGACGCGGTGGCCAACCTCGCCCCGTTCGAGGACAAACTGATGCAGACTAGGTTCGTTTGGTGGCACCCCACCACGGCTGGCGAGCTTGACTGGGCGCCTTTCACTGCTCGAGATACGTCCTACGAAAACAGAACATCTTATATAAGCTTAAGGTTCACTCTTAGGGTTGAGCAGTTGGAGTCTCGGCATAAGGTGAATTTTAATTCATTTCTGGTGAAAGTTCCAACCCACCATCTATCAATCATTTTAAGGGAGGAATTTTAGCCGGAACGTATCGTATTTCGGAAGTTCCGAGGTCGGTTGTCGAATGCAACACGATACACGTCGCCAACTGCGCGTGTATTATATTTTTTTTAAATTAACCTTTTAAAAATTCACCTCCACCCTACCCTAGAAGGTGAATTTTTCCATTTAAAAAAAAATATTCTGGCAAGTTGGCCAAGACGACTATTTAAATGCTGCGTATATTAAAACTGCACGTGTAGTTTAATTAGTTTAGTATATTAAGTTAGTTTTAAGATATGAGTGGGGCAAGCGAGCATGTGGGTCGCCTGATGGAAAGCAATCACCACCGCCCATAGAAATAAGCAACACCAAAGGCTCACCGATTAGTTGCCAGCCTTTTAAGGGAAATATTGACTCTGTTCTTGAAGGCCCCCATGTCGTATTTATTTGGGAATACCGCTGGAGGAAGTTGATTCCACAACTTCACAGTTCGTGGTAGAAAATGTCTTAAAAAGCGTACTGTAGTAGGTATGTTTATTATTAATTGTAAACATGTTGATTTGCAATAAATGATTTTTATTTAATTAAGGTTCGCGACAAAACAGAGACCAGAGAGCGAGACAAAACGGGAGACCCAAATCCATTACTTAACCATGCTTTTGAGTAAGTATTATGACAGTTCGCGTGCGAGACCGAGACAAGACACCGCGAGGCAATACAGAAAACGGCTTCTGACTAAAACAAAATGGTGTCACATCTCCCTCAGGAAGCACCAGATAAATTATAAAAAATAATGTTTCGCATCATCTCTGTTTCTAATGAAGATATCTATAAATTAATTGAAACAATTAGACAACTTGCAATATATAATGAATTACGAATTTGACTCGTATATAAATGAACATTCCGAAGATAATATTTGAAAAATAAAAGTTGAAGTATTACTTAACTTATTTATGCCTGTATGTATTATCAAGTATGGCTTGTACTGTGCTTGGCACTGTGAATTAATGTAATAATAATAATAACGGGTTACAACATTACATCGAACTTCTCTAAGGGGCCCTTGCGCGTTGGATCCATATTCACGCGCATGCTCGACTTAATGTTTTTCACTGTATATTTTTCTTTTCTTTTGGTGCAATAAAGTATATTGTATGTATGTATAAACACACTGACTAAGACATACAAACATGTTCATGCACACAAATATTTGTCTGGTGCGGGGATCGAACCCGTGACCTCGGAGTCAAAATGGCCATTGCTAACCATTCAACCACCGAGCTCTTCATTCAAAGCCGACTAATAATCATAACAAAGCGTCATGATGTAAAAAAAAATAAAAGCCTTTGTAAATGTGAACAAATAGTAACATTGATTATTACTGTAAGTATTAAAAGCCATATCCATGACAATGTATCAAGCGGATCTTCTGCGGACGTATGGAAGTTTCTGCATTCACTTGGGATTGGTAAATCTTCCAGCACAGAGGTTCCTTCTTGTTTCAGTTTAGATGATTTAAATAAACATTTTTCCACCATTGACATATTAAATCCCCTCACCAAACAGCAGACAGTCGACTTCATTTCTGATCTTCCATCTATCAATGTAGACTCTTTCGAATTTACTCCAGTGAGTTCTGGTGAAATCAGGAAGATTATCATGTCCATCAAGTCCAAAGCTGTCGGTTGTGATGGTATTAGTCGTTTTATGATTATTACAATCCTAGATCAATTACTTCCAGCCATTGCTCATATTGTTCACTTTTCCCTTTCCTCTGGTCAATTCCCTACGTTGTGGCGTAATGCTATTGTAATTCCCCTGTCCAAAATTTCTAGCCCCACTCTCCCTAAGCATTTACGACCAATTTCAATACTCCCTTTTCTCTCCAAAGTGCTGGAAGCCTGTGTTCACAGAGATCTGTCCCGTTTCGTGTTTAGTAACAACTTGCTCAGTGAATTTCAGTCTGGTTTTCGACCAGGACATAGCACTGTCACTGCACTTCTTAAAGTGACCCAAGACATTCGTGACAATATGGGGGATTCAAGGCTTAGTGTGTTGGCTCTGGTAGATTTTTCAAATGCCTTTAATACTGTTGATCATGACATCCTGCTTGCTATCCTTTCCCATCTTAAGGTTTCATCATTGGCTCTAGAATGGTTTTCCAGTTACCTTCGTGGTCGCCGCCAGTCTGTCCGGCTCGGTGAGACCTCGTCTAGCTGGTCTGTACTTGCTGCTGGTGTACCACAAGGCGGCATTCTTTCCCCTCTTCTCTTCTCTATTTTCATCAACCAGCTTGTTTCTAATCTTCAGTGCTCGTTTCATTTGTATGCCGACGACTTGCAGCTTTATTGTCATGCTGATTTGAGTAGTCTCCCGGCAGCAATCAGCAACATCAATCGTGATCTGTCTCGTATTAGAGATTGGTCTGCGCAGTTCGGGATTGCTGTTAATGTAGCAAAATGCCAAGCAATAGTTGTAGGTAGTTCTCGGATGCTTGACAGGCTTGATATATCTTCTTTACCACCTATTACTTACGACAATGCGGCTATCCCTTATTCCCCCAGTGTAAAGAACTTAGGACTGCATATCGACTCCGCTCTGAGCTGGCAAGTGCAGGTCTCCAGCATATGTCAGAAGGTTATAGGTACTTTGCGTAGTCTTTTTCGCTATAAAAACTTTCTCCCTTTTAAGACAAAGATCTTGCTTGTGCAAAGTCTGATCCTTCCTATAATCGACTATGCCGATGTGTGCTATACCGATTTGAACGCAGACCTTCTCAACAAGCTTGAACGACTTCTCAACAGCTGCATACGTTTCGCGTTTGGGCTTCGGAAGTATGATCACGTTTCAGCTTATAGATCTCAACTGAAATGGTTGCCTATTCGTCAGCGTAGAAGTGTGCGCATCCTCACTACCCTCTTCTCTATCCTTAATGACAACGCTTCTCCGGTTTATCTAAAAACCAAATTCCAACCCCTCTGTTCTATTCACTCTAAGAACCTCCGCTCTGAAAACAATCTTCTCCTTTTTTGCCCTCCCCATCACTCTGGTTTTGTAGACCAATCTTTCCAGATTCAGTCCATCCGTCTCTGGAATACGCTACCTGTTGAAATCAGAAGGGCTTTAACTCGGAACTCATTTAAATCTATGACGCGTACCTATTTCTTCAAGATAACAAAGGATCTACAGACATAATATGTTTCTAAATGGATATGTATGTAGATGTATATATGTGTGTATGTATGTATGTATATGTGTA
Organism: Hypsopygia costalis; assembly: GCA_937001555.2. Classification (NCBI taxonomy): domain Eukaryota; kingdom Metazoa; phylum Arthropoda; class Insecta; order Lepidoptera; family Pyralidae; genus Hypsopygia; species Hypsopygia costalis. The sequence continues at coordinate 13,529,307 of OW443344.2, forward strand.
TTTGTATGTATATATATGTGTATGTATGTATAAAGTTATGGATATGTATTTATGTATTTAAGTACTGATACGTATGTTATGTATTTTATCTGTTATGTATTTATATTCTAAATTACTATTTATTGATAATGCTTCTTATTATATTTAATATGTCAGTAATTTTAATATCAATATTCGCCTTGTGCACCTACCATGTCTTATCTCTGCATCACCCTAAGGTCGACTGGTAGAGAATGCTTGTATAGCATTAAGTCCGCCTTTGTACATTGTTTGTATGTGCATAAAGATTAAATAAATAAATAAATAAATAAAAGAAGTTACTTATAGGTACTTATAAAATAGGCAATAAGGTTAAAACTCTTTGTTAACTGATTGAACGATTCATAAAAATATTGGCCAAGGCCTTGACGGGTATTTAGATGAGTAATATAATTATGAAAAATAAAAATAGGTCAATTTGTTATTTTAGTAATTTAGTACAAAATAAAATCAGCAATTTTTTTATATAAAACTAAAGTAACAAACAAGCATACGGTCCACCTGATGGAAAGCAGCTACCGTAGCCTATACCACCAGAGGAATAACACGCGCGTTTTTTGACCCTGTGAAAACATCTCACGCCCTTTTTGAACAAGAAGAATACTGTAGTCTTCTGACAAATCCTCGACAGACAGTTCATTCCACAGCTTGACAGTACGCGGAAGAAAACTTCTCTGGAGCCGCACGCGACCACTTAGGCAGCATAAAAAAATATTCAATATTTTTAAGGAATTAGCTTTGGATGGGGAACGCAGTCGCGCTATTTACCTTTAATTTCGCGATTTACTGCAATATACTCAATAGGTAGATGGCGCCACACTGCGAGGTCACAGCAGTAAAATATAAAATGCAAAAATTCGCTAACATCACAAACCTTCCTGGTAGCTCAGTTCTCGATCGGCCATCGAGAGGTCGTCAGTTCATATCCCACCTAGGAGGGGGGGAAGTGAAGTTTTCCATTTAAACAATATATATTTATATTATGTTCAATGTTTATATTATGTTCAACATTATTTCAAACCAGGCGAGTTTAAAACAGTAGAGGATAGTTACCAAGTTAGGAAATAATCAGTAATGATACCCATGGTCGGACTGAACCGGAAGGGCCCGGGTGGTTGACCATAAGCCCGGGGCCCGGGACTAGATGATGCTAGATGGGATATTATCGAAAAATACTGAGATACCTACACAAATTGAGATAAACAAAATATTAAATTTAATTATCAACTTTCTATTTCATTTCTCTGTAATTGTATGAACGAATTATCTGACGCAAGAGCTGGGACCTAGCTTGCGCAGGCCTACTATCTTACGGTTGCCGCAAGCCCCGCAAGTCAAGCCCGTGGGGGGGGGGGGGGGGGGGGGGGCACTATATGGCCAGTCCGACGCTTATGATACCTACCAGCAACTGAAGCGAGCCTTTCCTATGTGCGGGTGCAGCGAGGATCTGTGCGGAGTTGGGATCGGTCGCGAGCGCGCACAGCGGCCGGGTCGCGGTCGGCGTGCGGAGCAGCGCCACGCGCTGGAACGACGGCAGGGACAACACCTGGATGCTCGACGATAGGACCACTGCTACCCTGGAAAGTTGACGCATAGAACTAGCTGTTAAACCGCGGCTTTTTAAAAATGCATACCTATCATCATCATCATCATCAGCCTGTATCTACCCACTGCAGGACATAAACCTTCCCCAATGCCTTCACCGGATACGATCCTCCGCCTTCCGCATCCAGCCGCTCTCTTTAGGTCATCGGACCATCTAGAAGGAGGGCGCCCAATACTCCCGTCGTCCTACGCGCGGCGTCCACTCTATATGCCTATACAATATGCATGCCTAAACAAAAGTAAAATATGGTTTGTTCAAATGTATAAACATTTAGATCATTGTTACCCATATCTGGCAAGAAATATATGATTTATTTATGATTTGGGGCCATCCATAAATTACGTCACACGTTAAGGGGGAGGGAGGGGGTCGACGAAGTGTGACATTGTGTGACAAGGGGGTAGGAGGGGTGGAATTTTGTGACGTAACATTTCAAAATCTATTATAATCTAAGTGTTAAAACACGAACTTTGAACTATTAACGAAAAACTTAACATTTGCAACTCTAGGTGTAAAATTTCAAAATATGTGACGTCACACTAGGGAGAGGGGGAGTCTCACAAGTGTGACTAGCTGTGACAAGGACGGGGGAGGAGTCAAAAAATCATGAAATTCGTATGACGTAACTAGCTTTCGCCCGCGGCTTCGCTCGCGTGACATTCGGGGCAAACACGTGTTTACTCATTAATCAATAGAAGTACTCGTGAAAAATTTAGGATAAAATAGTCCAACTAATCTCGTTTTCCCATACAAACTTTGGACCTCCGTTTCACCCTCTTAGAGGTAAAATTTGAAAAATCTTTAAGTAATTCGTGTCCACTACGTTATGTTTTCAAATCGATGCCATTGTCGTAATTAACGTCCCAGATAACCTAAGAATCAACACCCATATTGATATTATGTCATTTCAACACCATTGCAGCCCTACAGAGTTGTCACGTCGGCTATGTTGGATTATTAAATAGTTTTTTTTTTCGTAATCAGCGACCCGATATACCATAAAAACAAAACCTATGACAATTTTCACACGTTTTCACCACATTTTATACATTTCAACGCCATCGCACGCCAATAGGGGATAATGTTCACGTTACAGCCCTACGGGTACAATAAATAACATAATAGGTAATTGCTGAAATAAAAACTATCATAGGTATATCCTTTCCCAGGACTCAAGCTATCTCTCAACCAAATTTCATCTAAATCGATCCAGCGATTTAGGCGTGAAGAGTAACAGACATTCTGTCGCATTTATAATATTAGTATGGATTGGCGTTCCGAAAACCCGTAAAAACGACACATTTAATGATATATATAGACATTTCAACCTCATCGCACCTCAATAGAGGATGATGGTCACGTTAGCCACGTTGAATTTTAAAATCGTTGTTGTTTTCGTAATCAGCGACCCGATAAACCATAAAAACAATACCCATGACGATTTTCAGACTTTTTGACCCATTTTACACTTTTCGGGGTTGATATTTTCAAATCGATGCCATTTTTGTAATTGACGTCCCAGAAAACCATAAAATCAACACCCATATTGATATTATGACATTTCAACCCCACCGCACCCCCACAAGGTAATTTTACCAATGATTGACCCAATAAACCATAAAAACAATACCCATGACGATTTTCAGACTTTTTCAGCCCGTTTTACTACTTTAGGGGTTGAATTTTGAAAAATCCTGAAACATGTGTTTATTCATTTATTTATAGAAGTACTCGTGTACAGTTTCAGATAAAAGAGTCCAACTAAAATTGTTTCCCCATACAAACTTTGAACCCCCGTTTCACCCCCTTAGGAGATGAATTTTGAAAAATTCTTTCTTAGTGCACCCCTAGACATCATAAGGAACCTATGTGCCAAATTTGGAATCTCTAGACCCAGCAGTTTGGGCTGTGCGTTGATATATATCAGTCAGACACTCAGATTCCTCTTTTATAAATTTCAATCCCATCGGACCCCCTTAGGGGTGATTTTATGACACGTCGGCTATGTTGGATTATAAAATAGTTGTTGTTTTCGTAATCAGCGACCCGATAAACCATAAAAACAATACCCATGACGATTTTCAGACTTTTTCACCCCGTTTTACCGCTTTAGGGGTTGAATTTGGAAAAATCCTGAAACATATGTTTACTCATTTATCTATAGAAGTACTCATGTAAAGTTTCGGATAAAATAGTCCAACTAATCTTCTTTCCCCATACAAACTTTGGACCCCCGTTTCACCCCCTTAGGGGATGAATTTTGAAAAATCCTTTCTGAGTGCACCCTTAGACATCATATGGACACTACATGCAAAATTTGGAATTTCTAGACCCAGCAGTTTGGGCTGTACGTTGATATATATCAGTCAGACACTCAGGTTCCTCTTTTATATATTTCAATCCCATCGGACCCCCTCAGGGGTGATTTTATGACACGTCGGCTATGTTGGATTATAAAATAGTTGTTGTTTTCGTAATCAGCGACCCGATAAACTATAAAAACCCTACCCATATCGATTTTCAGAATTTTCACCCCATTTTACCCCTTTAGGGGTTGAATATTGAAAAATCCTGAAACACGTGTTTACTCATTTATCTACAGTAGTACTCGTGTAAAGTTTCGGATAAAATTGTCCAACTAATCTCGTTTCCCCATACAAACTTTGGACCCCCGTTTCACCCCCTTAGGGGATGAATTTTGAAAAATCCTTTCTTAGTGCACCCCTAGACGTTATAAGGAACCTACTTGCCAAATTTGGAATCTCTAGACCCAGCGGTTTGGGCTGTGCGTTGATATGTCAGTCAGTCAGGACTTTGAATTTTAGATTTATAGACAAAAGTTTTTTCCCGCTAACTCCCGTTCCCGTGGGAATTTTGCAATATCCTGTTGCAACTAAGCTTTAGGTTTACTAAGGTACCTGCATGCCAAATTTGAAGCGTCTAACTTAAGCGGTTTAGATTTTTCATACAAAAGGATTTTTCCGCTAATTCCCGTTCCCGTGGGAATTTCGGGAATTCCTTTCTTAGTGCACCTCTACGGTACCTAAGCTACGTCCCTTCCAAATTTCAAGTGCCTACGTTTAGCCGTTTAGGCTGTGCGTTGATATGTCCATCAGTCAGTTTCTCCTTTTATATATTTAGATTTATGGATGAATAATAACTATTCCCGCGACTTTGTCCGCGCTGAACAGTTTTTTTTTATTATTTATTTAATATTATTGAAAATAAAATTTCTAAAATAAAAGTAGCCTGTTATTCCTTATTACATCAGCTACCTGCCAGTGAGAGTTCTGTCAAAATCGGTCCAGCCATTTCAGAGATTAGCCGGAACAAACAGACAAAAATTGTAAAAATTGTTATTTTGGTGTATATACATAAATCATTATGTTCTTTAATTAACGCCTGTTAAGAGATAAAGTTACGACTTTTAAAATTTACTATACATTAATAACATGTTAGAGACGACGTACCTAATATATCAACAGTTAATTTAGATAGAGTGGAAACAATCTAAAAAGAAAAAAACAAAAAAAGTTTGTTGTTGGCTAACAAGTTTCCAGCCCGAATTCTGAGAGAATAGTAGATTTTTCAAAAATATTTCTGGACAATTTACACAGCGCCATCTAGTTCTAAATTAAGCGCCAAGCTTGTACTATGTGTACTAGACATCTGATAATGTACTTAAATAGGTACATTTTTTTTTGTAAATACATACTTATAAAAACACCCAGACCAAGACAAACAGATATGTTCATGCACGCAAATGTTGGTCTTGTGCGGGGATCGAATCCGCAACCTCGGAGTCAAAGTAGCAATTGCTAGCCATTCGACCACCGGGCAATAACAAGAGACGTTTTCAGCCCGAATTCTGAGAGAATACGGTAGTGGAATCCTCTAACAACTGTTCAACCAAAACTTACAAGGGACTCAAAGTATCATCATCATCATCATCATCATCAGGTAATTTTAGTCTCCACTATAGGAGCACGACCCACTCGTCTGTCCCAGACAGAAGGAGGATTAGGCCTACACTCCCCACGCTGGCCAGACGGGTTGGGGACGCCTGATCGATGTTTTATAATGTATTTCCCTTAGTCGCCTTGTACGACATCCACGGGAAGAGACAGAGCGATTTATTCTAGTCTGCCGGAAACCACACGGCTATAAATCATCACCTCAAGGCTCAAAGTATCGCCTTGGCTAATCTGAAGTGAGATCGAGACTGGATCGGACGGAACTGAATTTTTACTTCATTGATTTTGAGAATTGGCCCTCAAACTGCACACTGTGAAAATCTTGCTATCTTTTGGGATGTACCTCCGTTTAGTACTGTGTCACATCACTACATATAAAAATAGATATCTAATATATAAAATTCTCGTGTCACAATGTTAGTTATCATACTCGTGCGAAACGGCTTCACCGATTTTTATATACATATTCAGTAGCTCTGAGAATCGTCCACCCCTAACATCTTTTTTTTTATTTTTTGGACAAAAAAATATTTTTTATTTTTTTATAATGTGGCGTTAAAAACACATGCAACCCAAAATTTTCACGATTCTACCATCTTAAAACCTTCAATCCCTAAATAAATAAATATTCTTGGACAAATTACACACGGCCATCCAGTCCCAAACTAAGCAAAGCTTGTACTATGGGTACCAGATAATTGATATACAAATACTTAAATACATTTTTTTTTGTAAATACCTACATATAATACATAGAAAATACCCACACCAAGACAAACAGACATGTTCATGCACACAAATATTTGTCTTGTGCGGGAATCGAACCCGCAACCTCGGAGTCGAAGTGGCCATTGCTAACCATTCGACCACCGGGCTCGTCAAAAAAATTATATGGCAAAACAACGTTTTCCGTGTCAGCTATTATTTTTATAAACGTTTGTAATTTTAATTAAGTAGGTACCTAGTAGTTTATAAATTTTTATAATTTTAATAAACGTAGGTAAATAAATATTTGACGCTAGACGTGACTAATAAGATAAAAGTCTGATGAATGAGAGTCATTATTGGGTTATTTGGTTAAGGTCGCAATTATCTTATCTAAATATGAGACGCAATCATTACCTTTGTTTCAATGGAATATCAACTTTATGACAATAACAATAATAAATGTTTCATACTTTGATATAACAATAATATTTGTATACATTATAATGCAAGTGTGTGTGTGGATGCTCGATAGCGTCGTTGCGCGTGTCAGAATAATCGAACGCGCAAGTTAAGCAACGTCGATCGGAGCCAGTCTGTGGATGGGTTTATTTATCACGAGCTCACGAGGACACGTTAAGCCGTCTGTCCTGGCTGTTGTCATTAGATGACAGTCGTTAAACCAAGTCAGTAGTGTTAAGGCACAGAATAATATACACTAGTTAAGGCCCCTTGAAAACATTGGCCTCCGTAAACCCGTAATTGAGCTGCGTGGTGGAGTATGCTCTAAACTCCGTTGAATGAGGGGAGGTCGATAGCGAAAAAATTGTGTCTGTCTGTGTGTTTACGACGTAGGTTTGAATTAATTTTATGATATAAAATAAATGTATGATAGATCCTTTGGTTTCGATATAACTAACATTCATGCGAGTAAAGCCGCGAGCAAAAGCTACTATTGTTGTTATTATATTGCACAATACAATTTTTTTTACAAAACATTAAACGATTTTTTACAGTGATGTGGCAATTTTTAGTGTTTTGAACATGCATGACTGAGCATTTTCTATCAAAGAAATGATGTTTCATTGTCATAATAAACTGTCTTAGTGTCTCGTGTGCATACATTATAAGTAACTAATTCCGCTGTTTACTTCCATCGATGAGTAAGCTATTATATGTTAAATGTTTAGTTTTGTTTGTGCCAATACCCACCGATGGCCTGGTACTGTATTTATTGACTTTAAAAGTTGTAATTATACCTAAAGCGGCCTAACACAATATGGAATAATGATTTTTAAGAAAAAATAAAAACCGACTTCAGCTGGCAAGCGCAGCTTATTGGTGGAACACCCCGGGAGACGCTGCTGTCCGTTTTCCGGGAGAAAAGTTATTGCGTCACACAAGATATATTTAGATCTAGTGCAGAGCAATAGAGTGGCGCAATTCTATTCTGCCGGCAACCACAGGGCAAATTTAAGGGTTTCCATCGATTTTCCTGGGATCCCCTCACCAGACCCTGACTTGGTGAATATGGGACCACCTCGCAATCATACCCTTTCAAATACAAAAAAAAAAGAATGTAACCATACATGCTTATAAAATTTAAGAGTTTCTCTTGATTTCCCTGGGATCCCATCATCAGATCCTGACTTGGTGAATATGGGACCACCTTGCAATCATACCCATTCAAATAAAAAAAGAAATATGAAAATCGGTTCACAATTCGCAAAGATATCGAATAATATACCTATAAAAAAATATTCAGTTGAATTGAGAACCTCCTCCTTTTTTGAAGTCGGTTAAAAAGTGTCGTGTAATTAATATAATAGTAATACAGGCGGGCCATAAGCTTGTTTATCATCCAACGTATTATAAAAAAATAAAAAGAGAAACTGATTTCATTGTAGTTAACGTCTATTCATGAAGAAACTCCACCCTTTTCGCCAGAGCCTCGATTGTCAGCCAGCAGGGTGCACCAAGTGCAGGTGAGGATGGCTTTGGTACAAAGATATTGATGAACCACTTATACTTAAAACAAGTACATCCCCCCCCCCATTAAATGGAGCGATAAGACGGTTGTAGTGTGTCGATGGATGCAGGTCGCTCTGGATAGAGGTATATGCCTATATGGTGGGGCGAGGGGGGGATATGTTCATGAATACAGACTCATATGATGATGATGATACATACTTATCCTTCCTGGCGCGCAGGGCACGTATGGGCGACTTGAAGAGCACCTCAGCCTTGAACGCACGCTGCTGATCGTCAAGCAGCATCAGGCTGTTGGGCCGGCGCGCCTTCACCACCAGCAGCCAGTTGGTGCGGAATACCATCTCGCATAGCGACACCTCGCCCAGCTCTTCTTTGCCTATAAAAAAGGTTTTTCTTTATATGACGTCGAGTGACATACAAGCATAGAGCCCGCCTAATGTGAAGCGGTTACCGTAGCCATATAAACATACGTATATTTGGCACCTGACATGGTATAAAAAATCGGGTGGGGTTACGTGGGTGCACACGGTCGTTGGTTAACATGAAACATCGAGTCGCTTTTAGTGTGTTCGTTGTTCGTTATTCTATGCAATGCCCTCCCCCCTCCTCTCGCCCACGGGCCCCGATGCAAACTTAAGGTGGCAGCGAGCTGACTATATACGCTAGATAAAGACATGAGATTCATGTTTTTATGACTTCATCATCATCATCATCATCAGGTCATTTTAGTCTCCACTTATGTGCACACACAAGTGCACGACCCTCTCTTGTCCGTCACAGACAGGAGGATTTGGCCTACACTCCCCACGCTGGCCAGACGGGGGAGGCCTGATAGATGTTTTATAATGTATTTCCCTTAGTCGCCTTGTACGATATCCACGGGAAGAGACGGAGTGATTCTATTCTAGTCTGCCGGGAAACCACACGGCCATTTTATGACTTATATAATTATTCAGGTTCACTTGTAATTATTCAGGTAAGACGATATAGACCAATTCGTTACAGTCCAGTTTTGTGACTGGTACCCGTACGTATTGGAGTAATTTTAAAGAAGTTTCACATCAAAAAATCTTTTATTTATAAATACTTTATTTATAAATACTTAGGCATGAAAGTCACATTATTTATCACAAATGTTAATGTTTTCAGGTTATTCAGGACACGTGTCAATCTCCAATATCTACTTTTACAAACAATGACTCATTCGATGACAATAGACTACCTTATGCTACTGATAATTCAGTTGATATACTTTATTTATGTTACTATTCGTTTTAATCCTTGTTTAGAGATAAACTTTAATATCGTTTATGTTTAGTATTAACATAGAGAAAATAAATTAGTATTAATGATTGAAGTTATATACAAATTTTAGGTGAGGTAGATGACGAGACTGACTGGGGAAGTTTCACCTTGCCCTTGAAGATTGTTTTTTTTTTCATGATTCCCATGACACCTAACCATCGAACTTCGGCGAAATTTATATTAGTGTTGGCAAGAAGCTGATATTTTAAGAGTTCGGCAAGACCGCGCAGACTCCATCTCATCGGAGGGGTGGAACCGAGAGGAGTGTACAAGACATCATCACTCTTCTCAAGGAAACAGACCGGACGACATGCCCACCTTTGTGGCGAAGCAGCTGAATAAACATCGCGCTGTGGACTTCCAACACGTCGACATCACTAGGCTACTGAAGGACGTTATCGCCCTGAAGACTAGCCCAGCTGTAGTGAAAACTAGATGACTAGCCTCCGATTGTACTTTCAGTAAGTTACGTACCGAATTATTCTCTTTTAAAAGTAATTATTCGATAAGTAGGTCATTTGAAGCGGATAATGTAGACGCATGTCGCGGAGCGCAGAACATCCGCATCAGCAGTTTTGCATCAGCCGTAGCTGCATCACCGACAGTTGTTGCTGACCGCAATGCGTCTCGTCGCGGCCCTATATATCGCCTGCAAGTGCATCGACTCCCCACGTCGCTGCACTACAACCAGTGTAGATCTTGTGTCCCCTTTCACTAAAAGGAGGCTACTTGGGCAAAAGTAGCGAAGCTGACCTCCCTTGCAGGACGAAAAAGAAGAACGACCGTTTTCCCGATTTCGAGAACGATTACCATATCATCAATACAAAAAGGATTGAAAAGAAGAAGAGTACCTACCAATAATCTCACAGCTAATGCACCCCTGTGCACCAACCTTCCGGTTATATCACAGGATTGCCAGTCCTCGTCCAGTAAACCAACCAGGCGAGAAGACCTTTACCCGCACCACTCTTGTGCTCGGTAAATCAACCGAGCACGCAAGTAGATTGGTAGCAGGCAGGTACAAAAAAAACATAATTATTAATAATACCTAATCAATAATACACTTACTGTAGTGCGCCTTCTCCACAAGTGGTTCCACATTGTAGACGCGCAGGCCAGATGTTAGGCAGCAAGTGAAGCAGCCTGCAATATATTTATTGAAATTGTGAATTAAGAAAGCCATAATTTCCCAAAAATCAAACGCTTGAAAATGAGCTTATATAATCTGAGGGGCAATTCTCGTAATTAAAATATAGTCCAAATTCAGTTTCGATCCAGTCTCGATCTCACAAATGTCACATTTGGTATTCTCGTAACACAATATGTAACTTCAAAATTAGATTTAAGCTTGATTATATCGAAATATGAGTGAAAATTAAACAAACCAAGAATGTTACTTTGCCATCAATAAGAATTGATAATAATTAAATAATGAAATCAAGTATATAATTTTAGTCAATTCACAATTCAATCTCGATTCGGTCAACTTTCAATCTGCGTTCGTAGAAAAATTACGAGAATTGGCACTCTGATTATGATCTGTCTGTAATTTTTTTTTTAATGAATGAATGTTCACAGAATATGGTTCATAATAAGGCGTTATAAATTATATGGTCCTCAGCATAGTCCACCAAAATGGCATGTGAATATACTCATGCAAATAAACTCATTCATTCATTCATTATAGGTATATTTACATAAAAATAAGAATTCAAAATTATATATTTAAATTAAATTAACATTGTACATTGCAAATAAATCATAAAATAATAATACCAATAAATAAAGTTACCATCATAATTTTAGAATTTATAATTAAAAAAAAACGGGCCTAGTGCGAGTCGGACTCAACCATGAAGGGTTCCGTAGCAGCAAGTAACATAATATAAAAGTTCTTGTAGTTCGTTGTAACTTTGATCTATGTTTTAATAATAGTGTATTTTTTTAAAATAAGCTATTAATAAGTAAACGTTATAATTAGGTACCTAAATGATGGGATTTAGATCTAACTATATGCGAGCCCATATAGGCTTTTGATAGCTAAACAAGCTAATATATCAAAAAATATTATCAATTTGTGTGCCTCCTCGCGTAGTTCGACAAGTAATGGTTCACGGTTTATGCATAAGGTTTATGTTCATGAAATTAAATGTTCTATCTATTATTTTAGAAATTACGGGGTGGGGGGACACATTTTACCACTTCGGAAGTGTCTCTCGCGCAATTCAGTTAGAAAAAATACTTCAATATCATTTTTGAAGACCTATCCATAGATACCGTATGGGTTTGATGAAAAAAAATTTTTGAGTTTCAGTTCTAAGTATGGTGAACCCTCAAAATTTATTGTTTTTTTTCTAATTTTGTGTGAAAATCTTAATGCGGCTCACAGAATACATCTATTTACCAAGTTTCAACAGTATGGTTCTTATGGTTTCGGAAAAAAGTGACTGTGACATACGGTCGGACAGACAGACAAACATGACAAATCCATAAGGGTTACATTTTTTGCCATTTGGCTACGGAACCCTAACAAGTCATTTATAGAATAAAAACAATTTGTGAGTTGGAAATGAAAAAAACATTTTTTAAATTTATATAATATAATGTCAGACATTTCAAAGAGTATCAATTATGAACTTCAATATTCAGTATATTTCCAACTTGTGTAATTTCTCTAGAAATATTTATTTACACATTTTATTTATTACACCTTTAATTATTTATTAATTAAGTATTACATTATGAAATGAATGATCACATATGGTGGAAAGTTTTGGGGGAGTCCTATATCCAGCATTAGGGAAACATAACTGATTGTGGTAGAGTAGCATTCATCCACACTCATCCCGTCGTCTATAAATAGGGATCCGTTTGAAGATATTTTAGGTGTACTTCGTCAGGCTGTTGAACTGTAGATTGCTGGAGGCTTATCAAGATGCTATTAGCCCACTGGCTCAGCTTCATGACTATAATTATCTATGGACAATTTCTATGACATAACTTAACACAAACTCTCCGAGTTGTTTAAAAAATTATGATGAAAAGAAAGATTTTACTATTAGAAATGCATTTTAAAGAAACTTCTATAATGTTATTTTTGTCTTCTAAAAACAATTCTTTTTTTATTGGAAAAAATATAATAATTTACGCATAAAATGTAGTAATTACGCCTTCGCGCTAATTGTGCACATGTACCTACGTAATAAAGAGGGCAAACAAAACCAACGCCCGAACAATAGCGCGCGAAGTCAAGAAACTGCGCGTGGGCGCACTACTAAAAATATAAACAACACGTGTATGAATGTGACGAATGGGCAGCGTGGCGGCGCAATCTCTGCCTGCGACGCACGCTTTGACCACGCCGCAGCCGTCACAAGCCACTGTTCTCGTCACCTCACACTTCACAGAACCACATCATGAATAATGCACTAACCGAAGAACAAAGAACTTAGGTTGACGAACTAACTAGGAAGTGAACCAAACCTTGATCCTGGTTAAATCCCAGGCTCGTAATGCCGCTGCTCCTGCGGCGCGCCATGTCTCATCCGCCGTAAATTTATCATAAACATTGAGTTGCTTTTTTATCAATTGTCTCAGTGGACATTTTCACACCGATAATTTTAGTACGCACAAATATTTTACATGATCCCTGTGTGTGATACACAGCTGATTTGATGATGACTGATGACAGCAAAACATATCAGTGTTATAAGCTTATAAAATGATGCTTAAATTTTGTTACCAGGGATAAAAATATTGTTTTTTTTTTTTTTTGTTGTAATAGTAGCAATCCCATTTATTTAATAAGTAAATGAGCAATCGCAACAAATTAATATCAAATGTAGCTGTTTATTTGATTATTTTACGGTTATTCACTTGTATTTATATACCACCAAACAGCGGCTCAAGCGAGTCGATTTTACCTGTACGTGATGGTAGCGTACACATGTTCAAATTCATGCTTATTATTATTCTTTCTTTGTTTCGTTTTGGCAATCACTCTTTTATCAAAGGTTACATATTTTTGCCATAGAGTTAATTTTGTATTAACCTCAGCAGTAACCGGAGGATGTTAACTTTTTATGTATGCTTATATCTACATATATAAATATAACATCATACACACACAGCTCTAGGATTTTTCGCTATACTTGGTTTTGCACGACTTCTTTGAACAACTCGACAGCGGCAATTTAAACACTTATAAATGAAAGATTCTACTACATATTTTATGCACTGTATTATGATGCAAGTGAGAGAAAGGTCAATAATGCCTATAAATAGTGGAATCAATTTAACTAATAAGAATAAATAATAATATCAATATATATTAAATTACGAAAACATGTTAAGCACAACAGCGCTCAACAAGTTCTCGTCAAAAAGTCTATTATATTTGTTTATGTGTACCTACCTATTATTTGACTGTTCAACAGAATATATTCTCTTTTTTACATTCATAAAAAAATCGTTAAACCGTCAAAAATGTTTTTATCTTCCCTCTTTGAAGAAATTTTGCTACAGATCAAATTTTTGGCTTCAAAAGCAATTTTAAATTATGTAGGGTATTATCTAGCTAATTTAGTTATAGTAAATCTAAAAAATATTAACGTACTTACATAAAACTAAGGTATGTTTGTTGTATTTCAACGGAAATTACCTAATTCGTAGACTGCTAGCTTTGTTCGGTATTCAAATAGATGCAAGTGAATTTTATTCGATTCTATTTTTCAGTCCCGTATACTCTTAAATTGTAGTTTTTTCGAGAACGGAATTTTTATATTAATAGTAGGTCGGTACCTAACCTATTCCTAGTGGAAGACTGAGTTAGGCTCGGGCCATCTGGAGCCCTATCGCCGAAGCTAAAGCCGATTACCATCAGAATTTTTGGATGCGAAAATGAAACTACTGCATAGATTATTGCTAATTATGTTTACAGTTTAGCTCAGCTGGTGGAAACCCTAGAGCTCTACCGACTAAACTAAGCCGAAGATGTTTGTCAATAACATTAACCTAAGACCAGTTTTTATGGATCAAAAAACTAAGCCGAAGATGTTTGTCAATAACATTAACCTAAGACCAGTTTTTATGGATCAAAAAAACCGATGGTAATCGGCTTCAGCTTCAGCGGTAGGACCCCAGATCAGAAGCTTGTGACTTTATTCTTAATACTTTTGTCGAGCAGTCTTTTATGTGATACGATCGAGTTAACGAGCAGTATAATAAATTTTAATATAGTAGCATTATATCTATTTTAGACAGTATTTTTTTTACATACCTCAGATGACGGACAAGATACGGCCCGCCTAATGTTAGGCGGTAACCATAGAGGGTAAAGGAATACCGCAGGCAAATAATAAGTCCCTTGAGAGTTATTGTGTTCCATTAAGAGAGTAGGTTCACCAGAATGTAGGAAGAAGTTGCTGCGTTGGCAGCGGGGGAGGCGGCACACGAGCGATGTTTCATGTTGCAAGCGTTAATTTGGCTATGGTTAGACGACCGACGTAGTATAAAAAAAGTGTATGATATGAACGTGTATTTTTATTTGGCTCCAGATTATCATAACATGGATTTTGGAACAGCCACACACACTGACTACCAATGGCCATTCCCAAAACCAATCATAGGAAAGTAAGTAAAATTCACTAGCTCCTATCAACGATATTCTCAACTATTCCTGACGTTAACACTAATGTGGCCCACCTTCACACTGAAATTGGAAAACATGACAGTAAAAAGATCGGTAAAGTAATTTCCCTACCTTAACATTGGTCTGAAGTCTCAGTGTGTAAGTGGGTCGGAGGGGGATAAATTGTTTTTTAAGAGGTAAGTAATAATAACAAGTGGTAAGTAAATATTAACAGCAATTCCTTCCTTTGACTTCACCCGCTCGAAGGAACACAACAATCCACAAGGGAATTGTTATTTGGCTGCGATATTCTGTGAGGTGGATGACTTCCCCTGTCGGGCAACTTACAAATATGCTGTAACCCACCTGGTAATACAGTTGCCAGAGACTCTCGTGGTAATCGTCAGTAAACTTAGTGGTACCTATATAAAAAAAAAAAAAAACATTTTCGTCAACGTCAGCCTGTTATGACATATAAAAAAGGGAACATAATAACATGAGGCTCCGAAAATTACTAAATAGGCGACTGGAAAATTAGGTTAGGTTAGGTTTGGTATGTTTAGGGGGCGTCCATAAATTACGTGAGATGTTAAAGGGGGGGAGGGGGTCGAGTCAAATCTCATTTAATCTTACGTTGAAGAGGGGAGGGGGGGGGGGGGGTCTCGGTAAATATCACGCATTTTTTTTTCTGATTGAAACAAAAAAAAACTATTTTGGTCCATTTAATCCAGATTGTACTGTACATGCTTAAGATTTAAAAAAGCACAAATCGTATTTTCTTTTCTTTTTACAATAACAATCCAACGCGTTTATGTAAGATCCACATTTTGAAAAATCTCACGTGAGATTGGGGGTCGGGGGAGGGGGTTGAATAAAATCTCACGACATCTCACCAGGGGGGAGCGAGGGAAGGAAAATTAAAAAAAAACACCTCACGTAATTTATGGACCCTTATATCGTATTTAGTCGCAGAGTTAGTATAATATTCGGCCAGTTTTATAATTTTAGATGTTACATATTTATACCCATAAAAAAGACATATAAAAGTCAATTACAAGTCATAACAGGCCATGCGAACCACCAAGTCCAGACGCGGCTCCTTCCATCCGACCACCGCCAGTAGCACCTTACTGCCATTGCGACGCTCATTCGTACTCGCCAAGGGTTGAACAGTACAAGCAGCTACTCGAAAAAGAACAGAAACTATGCCAGGACTACGAGCATTTGAGGAAACAGGTATGGAAAACTGCATGTTGAACTCCATGGGTATAGGATGCTATAGATCCCAATAATGGTACCATATCTTATGGAACCATATCTGTTATCATCATCATCATCATCACACGTATTCGTACATATCGTACGCAGGGCGTGTGGATGTCTAGGACGCCTCCCTTAGAGCGCCACACGTCCATATCGACGCCATCGAGCTCCTTAGCATTGAGTGCTTGTACAACGTAAAAATAATTTATTGTCTTGGTAACAAACAGGAACTATTCTTATAAGTATTCTGACTACTCTACTATATATAAGTAGACTATATAAGAAGACTGCTTGCAGGCGAAAGGGGAGTAAAAGACCTGCTACTGCTACCAATCCGCTCGAGTGCCTGGTTTATTTACTAGGCGCGATAGCGGGACGGGTAAAGGCACAGGTAAAGGTCCTCTTGACTGGTTGGTTTATTGGGCGAGAAACTCGCAATCCTGTGGTATAACCGCAAGGTTGGTACACAGGGGGAGCATTAGCTGTAGGTATAGGGTCGTTATTCCTCTTATAAGCTAAGATATGTTCTTTTATTCAGTGACTCTACTATCGCGGCTTATTTTCGCGACTACAAGGGCCTTAAATAAAGGAAAATAATATAATAACATATTAGCCACAAAAAATATTAAACGAGCCACAGAAATACTACTTAGGTTAGGTTAGGTTTGGTATGTTTTGCAACTTTAGTCGCCAAGACAGTATAAATAGTCGCCCAGTTTCACAATTTAGGTGCTAGGTTTATTACTACCCTTAATAAATAATTGCAGTACCTGTTTAGGAATATTTTACTTTTTTCAGATGGTGGATGTGACCAATGATATTTTAGATCATCCTTGCGATGACTTGGATAGTAAAATGTTAACGATGTACCAAGCAACGTTTAAAAAGAGATGTAAGTGTATGATTATTAAATTTTTAACGTACTTACGCAATCGCAATTGTTGACTTCAATAGTGATTGAAGTCAACAATTGCGATTGCGTAAGTACGTTATTAGTATTAATGTAATTTGATCATATTAGTTACGTACTGCCAATAGGGTTGCCAACCATACTGTTAAAAACAGTATTATACTGTTTTCTATGCTTTAATACTGTTGAAAAAAACTTCATTTGACCATAGCACTGTTTATTGTACTGCTCCGCATGCACTGGGCCTTACTATACTGTTTGTTTTGCTACGCATCTTTTAATATACTGTTTTTCTTGTAAAAATAAGTTGTCAACCCTAACTGCCAACTACGCTAAGCGCTTTAATACAATAATACAATACAATACAATTCATTTATTGCTTAAAACATGGTATAAAGGTGGTACATCGTGAAATGTGCGCATGTTTAGCTAATACAATTTAGCATGCAAAATTATGTTGAATAAGACATTTGACATTGACAATAATTTAAGTATGTAGTCACTAAAACATATATCTCCAATTAATTATATATACACCATTCGTCAATTATATTGAAATTTAAAACATACAAATGTTCATATACATTCTGATTTAATTTTTATATTTTCGGTCAAATCTTTAATATTATAGAAATTGTATTTCTTTAGCCAATCACATAGTTTGCGTTTAAATAAATTGTAATTAAGCGTTTTTATGTCATTTGGTATCTTATTATAAATGCTGACACACATTGCGATGCAATTTTTTGCATATTTCGCAGACTTAGGTGTATCATACAACACAAGTCTCTGTGGATTCCTTTTTAATCTAGAATTAATTTGACATGATCTTTTGAACAGTTCCGTATTCTTGTATACAAAATTACACACTTCATATATATAGAGCGCTGGTAACGTCAATAAACCCAAATTCCGAAAAGAATGTTTACAGGACTCACCAGGTGGAATTCCGCTCAAAGCTCTGATGCACTTCTTTTGTGCAATGAATGCCCTCTGTTTGTCTATTCCGTTGCCCCACACTATGATTCCGTATCGTAGAATACTCTCTATATACGCATAATACAACATAGTAGCGGTTTTTATATTGGTTACATTTTTAATTTTCTTAAGTGCATATACAAACCTATTTATTCTTTTGCATACATTATCAATATGTAATTTCCAATTTAGGTCTTGGTCTATGATAACACCTAAAAATTTGGTGTGCGTCACTTCTTTGATTTTTCTTACATTTAGTTTAAAATTAAATTGATTATGTTTTGATTGATTAAATTGTATAAAATTTGATTTGTCAAGATTAATTTGTAAATTGTTTTCATCTAGCCATGCTATTATATCGCTACCCCAAACGAATAAAGCAGTAAAGTGCAGTTACAAGAAAATCAATTTTTTTGCATTTTTATAATCAGGAACATTCAGTACGACGCCCCAATTTTTTTTAATATTCTATTCCATATAGAAAAAGAAATAATGAAAAAAGACGTAATAGTTACTACAAAAGTTGATTTTGAAAATAAGACGAACAATGGCGTCACATTTTATAATGCCAAATATTTCAAACTTTTTACACTTGCAATACAGTATTACCGCTTTATTCGTCAAACTAAACTGATAATTCTAAGATTCAAGCATGTTACAATTATTTCATATTTTCGCAATATTCTTAACTTACAAATACAACAAATTGTTCCACATTAAAACTTGGTAAAATTACTACACTCATACATTCATAATTAACAAAAGAGACAACATGTGTATAATACAATAATAAACTTCATTTTCTTATATGGTTTCGGCCCAACACAAAGAATTTTCTTATCGACATAGGCCCGTATATTTATCTCACTCATTAGGTTCAAGCGTGAACGTAGTGACTTTCTTTGTTTACAAGACTTGTAAAAAAAGAAATATCTAACATGAACATTTTTTTGAAAATTTGCTACGGAAGTCAAGATTTTTCACCCCATCAACTTTGTCATAATGTAAAACATGTACAAACTATACCATCAAATTCCACTTATGAAGACAAAAACATTAAAACAGTCAATCAGATAGAAGATAACGAAATAGTACCGGAGATTCAAAGTTTCGACAATATTTTTTATGATTTGCAAAATCAAAATATTAATTTAAAATATACCGAGCTGATTCCACTACAAAAACAAATAGTAATATCTCTGAGTAATAATTCACCGGTGGATCTAGGTAACCAAATTGTTATTTTAGAAACGAACATTAACGAACGATCTGATTTAGATAATATAAAATAAAACATAAAACCGAAGATAATGCAAGAGAAAATGAAGCCGTGCAAGTTATTTATAGGTCACAGGAACGGGAAATAGAGGAATGAGCATCTGGGAAAGATTCAAATGGTCCACATAACTGTTGTGGGCGTGTATCTTCAGAAGAACTAAATTCGCCTTTGCAGGCTACAAGAAAAACAAAATTATGTAAAGACAAGTGGAAAGATGTTGCCCATAAAAAGTTGAAGAACTTTAGTCAGTCTTACATAAGTGTTAGGACAAAATAAAATCAAACTAGCAAAACTATTAGGTGCTCCTTGTAAGAGGAAGTGCTTTGAGAAAATAGATGAAAACACGAGACAAATAATAATTTTCAAGTCATATTGGGAAATCGGGGATCATGAAAAGTGGGAGTGCATTTTAAGATGTCACATCTAATAAAATTTTAAAAATGCAACTGGAACGTAAGAACAGCTGAATACAAACTCTTCTTTATAAATTGCCCAAAGGAGATATTGAAGAACTTGTATGCAAGAAAATGTGTACCCAGACTTTAAAAATCACTGAAAAAGTTATTTACTATAGTAGGGATTTATTATAGTAGGGAGTGTAATTGTAAGCTACCCGACTGGGGAATGTACCTCCACCTCACAGAATACCGCAGCCAAATAACAATTCCCATGAGGGTTGTTGTGTTCCTACGAGTTAGTGAGGTCACCAGAAAGGAGATGAATTGGCAGCGGGGGTCGCGGCGGCGAATATTTTACGTTGCGAGCGTTAATATGGTTACCATAGCCGCTTTACACCAGGCGGGCCGAATGCTTGTCTGCCACCCGAGCACCCGACGTAGTATAAAAAAAATTAAAGGAAGAATGCCAATTATAGAGGAAAACATGGAAATAGACCACATGAAATTGGTGAAATCACCGCTAATAGAACACATTAAATCCTTTCAGTCACATTATACCAGAAAAAGATCTTCTTAATTATATTGGAACGAAAGTTTATATATTTCTAAGATGTATAGACTATATACATCTTCGTTTCTTCTAAAAATTAATATAAATACTGTAAATTGGGCACTAAAAGTCAGTACGAATTAATATTTAATACACCCCTTAACTTGACATTTTTAAGCCCAAAAAAGACTTAGCCTGAGCATATATAAAAATGCAAATGAAGAAAGAAAATTGCAATTGCACGAATAATATAAAAAACGTATAAAAGAAAAAGGTGAAGTAAGAAAAATAAAAGATTTAGAAAAGAAAAAGAAAATTATAATAATAGAGTGAAAAGACTAGACTAGACTTTAAGAGTAATAGCTTAAAATTAACGGAATCGTAAGTTCCAGGCGAAAGAAGGGACTGTTGCTGATGAAGAATTATTATTGCAACCAGCTTATTTGCGCCCACTGCCTATATATACCCCCGCTGCTTCGTAAAGATTTGATGAGTTTATGTAATTCAGGAGTGATACCAACGAGATACCATCCATTCTACAAAATTCTCAAAGCACATAACTTAAGTACTAAAGTAAGTACTTTATTTGGTATTTTGTGTTTCATTTTCATTATGACTGTGATTACAGTCATACAGAAATTGAAACAGAAAGTACCTCAGAAGAAGATACCACTGATGAGGAAGATCATATGGATTAAAGAGCATTGGTCAAAATTATTTTTTCAATTTATTATTAATTCAAAATGCTGGTGCATACTTATTTTGTAGTAGAAACCTGAATGTTTAATAATAACTACAACAGAATAATATTCTTGTGGCAACGATTTTTTTTTTTCAAAATATTTTCAATTAGACTTAGTTGATAGGTATCAGACTAAGAGTAGATATAAGTTACTCTGAACTCATAAATACTAAATAGCAGCATATTTAATAATAATTACTACAGAATAATTTATTTGTAGTTATAACTTTTTTTTTTAATATTTTCAATTTATGCATTGGTAGTTGATTGGTATCAGATTGAGTACATTTAAGTTACTTTGATCTCATACATACTAAATACTATAATTTTGTTAATAGAGGATACATAATTATCTTCTTAAGAAATTGTTAATAAATATATAATACTAATATTATATTGTTTTTATTGCTTTCCTGAAAAAATCATTTGTTATTTCTATCTTATGCACCAATGGATTTATAACTGTAAAACAGTATTATCGATAGCAAAAAATAATAATTGCTTCTTAAAAGGCAAAACGTATAGTAATAATAGAATGCATAAAATGCCATCTGGTTAAAAACAGCCTTAATCTGAAATTACGCGCAGAGAAATCAATACAATTTTGACGAATAAAGGCGTAAGATGCAGTTAGTTTTTGAAGTACAGAATAATATAAAAAGGAATAAACACATAATAGGGTTTTTTGGAAATAAGTATCTGTGCAATAGTATTCTAATATTGCAATGCACATCAAAAGCTTGATTATTTTTTTCCGCATCCGCTGATACCAAAATTATATTTATCACTTTTATGGTATAACCAGTAAGTGCTGATTTACAGTTTTTAATTTTTCCCCAAAAATTGGATTTCTTCGAATACAGCTTTATTCGGTTGAGGTAGCGATATTATCGATTGTATTATTTATATCAGTTTCATGATTGTCGATATCCGAATTAAGGGTTTTATTAGAAGTCACAATGATTGATATGTCATCCGCAAACAAGATACATTTATGATTTGTAACTTCAATTATATCGTTTATATATAATATAAACAACAGGGGTCCCAAAACGCTTCCTTGTGGGACGCCGTGTTTGTTTATTTTATACTCAGATAAGTAGGATTGCATTTCATTATCTACTATTTTATGAATGGAGACGCATTGTTGTCGGTTTTTTAGGTAAGATGAAATCCATTGCAATGCCATCCCTCTAATACCATATTTTTCCAATTTCATCAAAAGCCGATCATGTGAGACAAAGTCAAATGCTTTAGACAGATCAAAAAAGAGACCCGTCGTAAGGTTGTTCTTATTGATGTTTGCAAGCACTATGCTTATTAAATTATAAATTGCCAACGTTGTAGACTTATGCTTTTGGAACCCAAATTGTTCTTTTTTAATTAAGTTAAATTTACCACAGAAATCTACAAGTCTTTTATACATACACTTTTCAAAAATTTTAGATAGAATTGGGACGAGTGTTATCGGGCGATAATTATTTACATCATCCTTGTCGTCTTTCTTATATAAGGGTCTTACAATAGATAGTTTTAGCAATTCAGGAAAGATTCCACTCGTGAATGATAGATTTATTAGGTATGTCAATACTTTTACTAGTTCGAGAACACAGGTCTTGATTATTTTTGTACTAATACCATCATACCCTTCCGAGTTAGTACTATTCAGAGACATAATTTCTTTTTTTACCTCATCTTCCGTCATTGGTATTAAAAATATTGAGTTAGGCAACACATTGGTGGTTTTTATATTCTTATTAGATTTAGACTGTGATTTATTAGTTAATGTAATGAAATAATCATTAAATGCAGTAGCAATGGAAATTGGATCTGTGACATTTTTATTATCTATCTTGAGTGACGTAATATCGTTGTCTGTATTAGAATTAGAAATTTCATTCTTTATAACTGACCAAGTTGCTTTGCATTTGTTTTTACTATTCTTAATTCTCTTTACATTGGACTGCATTTTTGACTTAAATATGCATTTTTTTAAGATATTAGAGTATCTTAAATATTTATTTCTATTTATTGCCGTTTTATTTTTATAGTATGTAAAACGTAAAGATCTTTTAGTTTTACAACTATTTTTTATACCTTTCGTTATCCACGTTCGTTTTCTTTTATTAGTGTTAATTTTTATTCGAATTTTAGGAAAACATAAATTGTAAAACAACAACAATTGTTCGTGAAATCTGCAGAAGGCTACATTTAGGTCACTCTCTAGAAATATTTCCGACCACGAAAGACTTTTGAGACATTCTTTAAATTTCAATATGTTTTCTAAACTGTAATCTTTTTTGTATGTGAAATATGATTTCGGGATACTATTTTTATTTTGTGTAGGAATACTTAATAATTGCGCTGTGTCATGATCCGAGAGATGGAGAGGTAATACGGTAGCTGTTGCAAATTTTATGTTACTCATGACATGATCAATGCAGGAGTCCTTTCTAGTTGGAACGTTAATATGCATTTGCAGATTATAATTAAGACAAACTTCTTCTAGTCTTTTGGTGATGATTCCTGGTTTCAGAGTATTGATATTAAAATCACCAGTAAGTACAATATTAGCGTTCGGTTTGAGCTTGGATATGTCATGTAAGACCCTGTCTAGCTTTTCTAAGAAGACAGAAGGTTCTGATGCAGGAGTTCTGTATACACAAATCACTATCAATTTATGCGATGGAATTTCAATACCACAGATCTCAAACGATTTTGGAATTGCGTAATGTTTTAATTTAGTTACTTCGCTACAGATTATGTCTCGTCTTGCCAGTATACAAGTCCCTCCCCGTTGCTGCTCTCTACAAAATGCGGCAATTAGTTCATAGTTGTGAATTCCTAAGTATGTCTCGTGGCCATTCTGGAGAAACGTTTCAGAAAGACAAATTATATCGGGGTAGTTGTCTGTCTCTTTTAGTTCATGTAACGTTATTTCCAGTAGTTCTTGTTTTGAAAGTATACTAGCAATATTTTGATGCAAAATTTTGAAAGATGAAGAAGGTTTTGTTTGAATATTATTTACGAAAAAAATAGTGTGGTATTGTACCTTTCTTTGCTGGTGTTGATCGACATGCAACAGGGTCAGGTAGAGCTATACTTCCCCCTGGTTGAGTTATTTTAAAATAATAGGGGATTGTACCTTTAGGATATTTTTTGTCAAGATCATTAGATATTTGGGTTATAGACTTCCTGCGCGCTATCAGTTTTTTTAATTCTTTGACATTGAGATATTTGTTTTCATAATCAATACAGTCTATTTTATGATTGATTGACCTGGATACACTAACTAGATTACTGCTATTGCAACTTATAAAATGACAGTGTCTATAATCATTACACATTTCTTTGATACTATTATTTAGAATTCTAGCATTAATATAATTATTTTTTATTATACTCAATACAATAATGTCATTATTTTTAAAATTATTAAAAAGTTTACGCAATTGCATTAAAAGTATTTTTATGTAAATAATGTCGTAATAATATTGAAATGTAATGTAATAGATTAATATTATAATACGAAAACCAATCATTAGCAACGTTTTATTAATACTGTACTTAACGATAATTATGTAAGCTGCTGATTATCTAAATAAATAAAGAAACAAAAATATTTGGGTTAAAAATAAGAATTAATTACGGGACGGGGGCGCACCACTCATTCCTACCACTGTGTCTCCTGTGTAGACAGGATTAACAGGCGACTACAAAAAAGGCAATAAAAATAAGAATAGATTTTTTTTTATTATTATGCACCCATCACTATTTTATTCGTTTATACCTAGAGAGGTAGAGAAAATTAGATATTATGTATTTCGCTTTCTTTTTTTTTCTATACTACGTCGGACGGCAGGACAAGCGGCGGATGGCGGTTACCGTAGCCTTATTAACGCTCACAACATTAAATTATATAAGTGTTTCCATTTCACACAAAAAAACAGCCAAATAACAATTCCTGCAGGCCAAGAAGTTTGTTGCGCTCAGTCATATGAATATGTGAGTGAGCGTGATTCGGCGGAGGCTGCGGTAACCGCTTCACATCAGGCGGGCCGTATTATCAGATGTAGAATAAAAGAAACCTTAAACCATGATCTGTTTTTTTCAGCATTCCCAGTATCAGACTACAGAACTATTGTAGCTGCTTCTCAATCCTCCGCCCCAATACCGATGGAAAGCAATCGACTAGGCATGCTCCGATGCTACAAAGATCCTACACATTTCACTGACAACCCTCCAACAGTCCGCCCGACCATCCATCCACCCCGCCCAGTTCACACCGGGGTAGCTCCCAAGACAATACAAACCTGGTTCACAGAATACCCGGGAAGAACGGAGTATATGGATACTTATAGCGCCACTGGTAAAGCTTACTTGCAGTCTATGCAAAGGTTTAAAGAACCAATGCCATCAACCAGAAGAAGAGCCGATGATAGATGTGTTTGATGTTCAAATACTCTTGGGACTCCTGTCTCTCCCGACGGCCTCCCTTGGGGAGACATTAGGACTTCTACGGTATTGGCGTCTCCTCAAGGGTAGATACGTCCGAATTTACTTTTAAAATTATATTTTTAGTCGTATATCCCCTGTAAATGGCCACAAAGTCCTGATGTCTCCCCGAGGCGGCCTGTCAGAGGAGACAGGCATCCGAAGGGAAACGGTATAGTGCTTGTGATATAAAAGAATAAAAACAAAGGAAGATAAATTCAATATTGTTTTTCAGTCGTCATTGTGCCTTCAGGTAAACCGAACATATTTGCTGCATAACTATATTTGATTGGGTACCTTGGGTGGTAAGTAGCTTACCACAATTTATAGAAGCAAAGCCAATTTCACCTGCATATGGTGCATCCTGCTGATTGACAAACGAAGCTCTGGCAAAAGAGAAGTAGGGCTACTTACACATTACCTCTCTTTTGCTTTGTTTGTCAATCGTCAGGACCTCAGGACTTGGGTAAGTACCTCCACCTCAGAGAATACCACAGCTAAATAATAATTCCATTATGGGTTGTTCTAGATTTAGTCATCAGGAAGGAAGGTGTTTTTGTGTTGGCACTGGGTGTGGCGTCGTGCGAGCGATATTTTATGTTGCAAGCGTTTATAATGGTAACCGCTTTAAATCAGACCGGCAATCTAATTTAGTATCGTAGTAAAGTAACGTAGTA
The DNA here is from genome assembly GCA_937001555.2 of Hypsopygia costalis. Lineage (NCBI taxonomy): Eukaryota > Metazoa > Arthropoda > Insecta > Lepidoptera > Pyralidae > Hypsopygia > Hypsopygia costalis. Next base: position 13,555,848 of record OW443344.2, read on the forward strand.
TAAAAAACAGATTTTAGTAAGCTTTCTTTAATTAAACTGTGATAAAATAACATTTTGGACAAAATTAAGAGACGTCAATTCCTTCGATACATTTTTTATTTACAATGAACAGCGATGTTATTTCTATACACAGGTTCAAAGTTTAAATTTCTATTTGAACTACATGTCTCAAAAACAGAAGACGCCATAATATAGTCCAACCTCCTTACCACCCTCTCTTATTGCGATTCAAAAACTGAATATTCATTCATACCAATGAATAAGCGATCTATTTCAAATGGAATAGAATCGCATATTCATTGGTATATATAAGCGATCTATTCAGTTATTGAATCGCAATAAGAGATGGTGGTAAGGGGGCAGTGGGGCTAGCCAAATGGCAGTTTGCGTAGTAGAAAAGCGTAGCGATCGCTAATTTGAACTGTGGAGCTCATACTAAAATGTTCGAATTGACAAATGTCACGTGATTTATCTAACGTTCGTTACGCTACGAATTACACTTGGCTAGGGGGCAGGAATATTAGGGTTTCACCTCGGAATGAGATATAGCCTGCTAAAAATATGTATACACCTTTATTTTGGCACCCTAAAACCATATTTTATTTCACCGTATTATCGTAGGGTGTCCGCGACTACGAATATTCCAAGGATAAAGGTCAAAAAATTGTTTTTTTACATATTTATTCCAAATATCTCGTTTCCTATGAGTTTTATGCTATTTCTATAAATATTCCTGGACAAATTACATACGGCCATCTGGTCCCAAATTAAGCAAAACTTGTACTATGGGTTCTAGATAACTGATATTCTACATAAATACATTTTTTTTGTAAATACATACATACATATAATAAAACATCTGAGACAAAGACAAACAGACATGTTCATGCACACATATTTGTCTTGTGCGGGGATCGAACCCGCGACCCCGGAGTCAAAGTGGTCATTGCTAACCATTCGACCACCGATCTCGTCAATTTATTATAAATATTGTTAAATTTTATGCTATTTGTATTTATTAAATTCTCTACAACTTTTATATATGTTGCAGCCAATGTGATAAATTAGTCATTATATATAATGGCTGGCCTAAGTAATAAATTGTCAATTATTAATAATAAAGCTTACTCGGCACCACATCATTCATGATCTAGGTTGACGGAGCTCCGCGGGTGACCGGACACAAGAAAACCCTAACCTAACCAAAAATCAACTCAAATCTAAATAAAACATGATTTATCACTTTGATCAAGTATTAGGCAATATGGATAATAGCTAATTTATCACATTGACTATAATATATATATTATAGCTGACTATCTCTCATTCCGAGATACTTATCCTTATTCGACTATTATTCCTGGTGTATTAAAGAAATGTGGATCATATACGAAATGCGTGGGACGTAACAGCACCAACTTACAAACATTAAAATTGATCTAGCTAATGAGTGGAGTCAATGAGCTTAATTAATTTTTGTCTGCAACGTGCGTCGCTTATCTCCATCGATGAGTAGGTCCTCGGCCTCTCATGTCAACGATCTGTGAACCATACAATGAGAAATTAAGACATTGATAGCTATATTTTTAAAACTATTTGATATAATTTTAACAAAAATATACCGACTCCAAACATTACTCTACATTTATGTATGTTGATGATGATGATGATGAAAAAAATATGTGACCAATCTGGAAGTATACTCTTTCAAATAAAAAAAGTTTTTTTCAAATCGATTTCTAAATCACGGAGTAAGTAACAAACATTAAAAAAAAATACAGCCGAATTGAGAACCTCCTTTTTTGGAGTCGGTTAAAAAGCGAACGGAACGCGCTGCCTGAAGATTTCAAATAAATTCAATTTCAAAAAGAAAATCCACGCTTATCTTTTAGACTGTTTAACGAAGAACTGAATCATCATCTTCCTATATTATCTATCTATCGATTTGTATGTCGTGTATAATGGTGATATATTGTTATGTATGTTTATTTTATTGGAATGAGTAATATCATCTTTCTTTCTTTCTCTTAGTTGAATCAGTATTATCACAGTATAAGTAATAGTACTTACGTAGTATTACATTATATCTATTTTCTAGACACTGTTCTTTTATTTTTTTCTGCTTTAGAACCGTATTCGTGTATTTCTGCAATTCCCAGAGGTTGACTGGTAGAGAATGCTTTTAGCGTTAAGTCCGCCTTATGTATATAAATTACATAAGGGTTTATGTAATTTTGTGGTCAATAAAGTTTAAATAAATAATTAAACTTGTTACTAAGCATAGAGAAATATGTTCGTTATTTCGAGAGATGAATGAACTTTGGAATTCTACTTTACTTTTTGGCACGTAGCGATGTAAATAAATGAATGAATAATAACAATGCCTAAAGGTAATGAAATGTCACTAGATTAATGATTGGTCACGCAGCGCTGCAGCGGAGACAATCAATAATTTAAAAGACCTACTAGAAATAATTTTAAAAACGGCAAACGTAGCCGGTCTACAAAGCTTCCGAGTAAATTGATACATGAGTACAAACACATTCTTGATAAACATAATTTCCAAGAAATTATTGTACGCAGTCACAATGCAGCAGTGTTGTTTGCAAACATGCGGATAGTGCAGAGCTCTGTGGAGTCAGAACTGAATGAGTTCTTTATTACAATGTTTTGATCTTTAACTCTACACGTTATAGTTCCAAGTCATAATAACGTTCATAAAAAAATCGAGGTATAAACAGTTCAATATGACTTCGAAAGTGGTGTACAATTTGTAACATTTTCACTCTAGAAAGTCAGTTTCTAAGACCCCCAGGAGTCTATTGCAAACATTTTTGTACATAAGTAAACACTTATGTATAAAAATGTTTTGCACTAGCTATGAGGATAGTCCCGATGAAAAATATTGCTCAGTTATTTTTCACAAAATATCTTGTATGGATAGTATATGTGTATGTAAATGAGCAACAGCCCCCTTACCACCATCTCTTATTGCGATTCAAAAACTGAATAGATCGCTTATTCATACCAATGAATAAGCGACTCTATTTCAAATGAACTGCTCGTAAAATTGTTTTGGTCTATGATTTCTTTTTTTTTTTTTTATGAGAGGGGGGCGAACGAGCATTTGTTTGGGGGTTTCACTGTTCGTGGTATAAAATGTCTTAGGAAACGTACTGTAGTAGATCGCCAATTATTAAGATGATATGGATGGAATTTTAATTTATGGCGAGTTGTACGATAGTGGAATTCAGCGGCAGGTATGAAATCAAATCAAACAGCTCATCCGAGCACTCCCCGTGATATAATTTGTATAGAATGCAAAGAGACGCTACATCTCTGCGTGTAGAGAGAGAGAGTCCAATCGTATCAATCAATAATAAAATATAAATATCAATCTTTACGTAGTTCATTATCAAGATATTGTCAGACAGATTACTCAGCGCCATCTAGCCCTAAAATAAGCGAAGCTTGTGTTATGTTATGGGTACTAGACAACTGATAAACATACGTAAATACATTTTTTTGTAAATACATGCTTATGATACATAGAATACATCAATAACATCTGTAATGAATGAAATTATATTTATATTCTATTACATACGTAATAGAATGTAAACATAATTACATTACAGATTTAAATACGGTACGTAAGCAAGTAATGTTAAGAGAGTTGACTTTACACCTTTGCTCGTTACATATTTATGAATTTGGTAATATTTTGTCGAGATTCATAAATATACATAAAATATATCATTTATATGTTATAGATGCTTGGATAGATAATTTAGTACCTTTAAAGATAATCTCTACACATAGATGTTAGGTAGAGTAGTATAATTCCCGAGGCGCTATATTAGCATATAACTCCTTGTTTTACCATATAAAGGCTTGTACAATAATCGCTCTACATGAGGCAGGTCTGTGCTAGTTGTCTACCTGACCTTATAGAAAAAGGATCTATGTCTATTTGTAAAGGAATAAGTAAGTATAGATAAACCTAGAAAGAAAGTTTTCTCATAATAGGACAACTAGTTCCATGACACTAACGTCGTAATTGCAAAAAAATCAACTTCGTCATATCAAACATTAATTGAGCAATTATTTGTATAAAAACATTTTGGATTTTTCCCTTCAGTTAAGGACAGATTCTGGTTTTTCTCTTTCCCTATTTCGAGAATACCGAGTAGTTTATAGCTCCTCCGTGCTTCGGAGGGCACTTTACTGACTGTTGTCATTATAGATGACAGTTGCTAAGCCAAGTGAGTGGCATTTAGGCTGCTTGAAAACACTGGCCTCCGCCAACCCGCAGTTGAGCAGCGTGGTGGAGTATGCTATAAATCCCTTCGATTGAAAGAAGACCCGAATCCCAGCAGTGGGATGAATAAGGGGCGACGAAGAAGAAGACTAGTTTATCGATACAAGAATAGCTAATAGTCATCATAATCAGGTCCATTTTAGTCTCCACTACAGGAACACGACCCTCTCGTCCGTCCTAGACGGAAGGAAGATTTGGCCTACACTCCCCACGCTGGCCAGACGGGTTGGGGAGGCCTGATCGATATTTGATATTATATTACCCTTAGTAGCCTTGTACGACATCCACGGGAAGAAACGGAGTGATTCTATTCTAGTCTGCCGGAAACCACACGGCCAAGCTAATAGTACTTACTTGAAAAACATGACTGCAGTGCTTGACAACAAATGTAAGAAGGTCTCACTGTACGTTCCAAACATCACAGATATCGCTGCTTTCGTCAGCAAACCAAGAGTTTTCTCACTCAACGACACTTTAGAAACAACTTGATATAGTAATCTTGCCAACTGCATAAATATCTTTTCTGAATCTTGTTCGTTTGCCACAATAGCGTCATAAGGTATGATTTCATCAGATTTTTCTGTCATTTCTCTAATTTGGACCTCTGTCGCATCTGCCTCCTGGGATTGTGAGGTGTTGTCTGTGTTTCTATCTATCGCTGCTCCCAAAATCATGCTGATTGTGGATAGAAGAAAGATTTCCTGGAAAATAAAATATTTTGAATTACCTGCCTATATATAGCAGAATAGAATATCATTTATTTGCTAGTACATACAACTATTTAGTAAGATGTCAAGTTACAGTCAGGTTACAATATGTTCACCTTAGAGGCATGCAAATTTTCCTGTTTAAATTAGACAAATTTATAATTAATAAACTTACTACGTTAAAAGTATAGGCACATAATTGTCAGTATTTAAATTTATGAAATTCTGTTGCATTACCAACAGCAGTTCCAAGCTTTTAATGGATTTAAATTAGACACAATATTCAATTAAAATGAACATCATACTCTATCCATTATACTCTCTAGATGGGCCGATGACTCAAGGAAACGGCCGGAAGCGGAAGTGTAATAGTTTTGTTCGTCAAACTGTGCTCAAAATGTTTATATTTACACAGGAATTTAGTTACTGCTAATAGGTCTATCCCTCTAGGGGGGCGTGCATAGTTGTGTAGTAGACTTGCCGGTGCCAGAGTCAGAAGTCTCCACTTTTTCTTCTTCCTTTTTTGAAAACATCAACAGCTGTACAAACTATTAAGGACTATGGAATCAGTTCAGTAATTTTTGGAAAATGAGGATACAGTTTAACAGGCAGCCTAAGATCGTACGTCATCCCAGACTACCCCCTAATTCTGACTATATTCTAAAATCAATCATGAAGGTAGGTCAATCAGGGTGCCTACCGTCGAACCTAAAGCTGATTACCATCGAATGCTTTGATTTAAAAAATATGTCTTACGTTTTAGTTATTGACAAACATCTTCAGCTTAGTCGGTGCAGCTCCAGTGTTTCTACCAGCTAAGTTAAACACATGTATCTTAAATTTAAGCTTAAGTTTGATTTTCGCACTCAAATAATTTGATGGTAAACGGCTTCAGATTCGATGGTAAGGCCCCTGGGGCACATTCCAGGCCAATGATATCTTGAAAGACAAATAAATAGATAAATATATGAGAAAAAGTTAATAAGTAAATAAAATAAGACTTACCTTCAAATAATTCATTTTGATACTTGTTTTTTTTTGTCAATTTTATATTACTGATGCTCCAGAGGTTCACTTGTAGATTAAATATAATCAATGCTAAAGTCATACTTTTATATATGTGTGTAATTAAATTAGTTAACGAACCCCATTCGTTAATAGATGTAATTAACAACTAGGTAAGTATCCACTTTGGATAATTAAAAATGATTCACGTTGCATTTCTTACATAAAATATGTAAATTATTCCGCAAAATTTGCGTGCATTTAGGCTATTTTAAATAAAATATTTTTTTTTTTTAAATAAAATAAATTTTTGATAATCTCACGTTTGTGTGAAACGTGAGATTATCAAAAATTCTTAAAAAGCAATTTTAATATATTGTTTTCAATATATTATTAAAATCCAATCATTAGTTTGCATTTCTTTTGGATTATTTTTATGGATTGCGAAGTCTTTAATTTATTTGTCGAAAATTTTGTACAAAAGTTATGAAAGTGTGCATTGCCTTACTTTTACTTTCTTTTAGCAGCAAAAGTGTTCTTATGTTCCGTTGTTATTATGGTTATTATTATAATAAAATGAAAATATTAGAGATATCTTTTGCACTTGAGAACTATTTTTTTTATAGGGGGTCGAAATTTCAAATTGAAGCTACTAGTTCAAATGTGGTATGAAAGGGCTTGATGTGCACATTGCAAAATATATTTTATTTATTTTTTCCGGTGCATCATTTCTTATTAATAATGAAAAATATCAAATTTATAATGATCCTACGTACGAAACCCTCGGTGGGCGTGTCCGACTCGCACTTGTCCGGTTTTTTTGGTTAAAGGATTAATAAAAGCATCGATTTAGATGGTATAAGGCTTTGTTGTACCATTATAATTACAACATTTAATTCTACGACATTATTTAATATTACCCTAAGATTTACATGTATGTATTTCGACAGAGATACAAAAAGCCTCATCTCTATATTATTTATTACCAAATTTAGAAACATAGTAATATCATTAGTTACCTACTTATAAATATATCATAACTAAAGTATATGTAAATGATAATGAGTGTGTTGCATTTTTCGATTAATAGCAATTACTCTATAATTTGTTTTAAATACAAATAACGGTAACATTTATAAAGTATAAAATCTAACAATGTATAATCACACCCCGGCCACTCCATAAAAATGTTGCGTCATTTACTACTACATAAACAATGACGTCTGTGCAGAGCGTGAATGCCCGCGTGTGTGCGTGCGGCGTCATACAAACTGTTCCAGATTTGTCTCAGAGGGGAGGCGAGGTCGACACGAGAGAGCGGCAGGGAGTGGCCGTACTGTCGTATAATATCAATATTTCACAGTTGTGCACATAATTTTTATAATAAAAGCTCATACCGAAATATTCTTTACTATATTTACTCCGATATTTCAGAGACGTTGTTTTACATTCCGGAACCCGACATCCCGTTCCCATGGTGTCGACTATACTACAATGTCGCAGAAATATCGAGAAAATATAAAAATATATTGCGGTAAGTCTCATATTTTCAATTAATTTGCTGTTGTGTTCCCGTGGACTTAATCATTATTCTAAGTAAAACACATAGATGTCGATAGATTTATTTTTAAGGGACCATACGCCAACACAATTTTGTATGGGGAAGGCGGTGCGTGAATTGCAAGAAATGTGTCATATCATAATTCGTAAATTTGAATGAATAAAAAGAAATGGAAAGATGGCTCCTTATGTAATTGATGCATACATCCGCAACATCCGATATTAATAAGTACAACAGGTTTACAAATCGCGTGGTTACAACTGCATGTTTGTTGCTAACTAGCAACTTGTCATTGGAATTGTTTTTTTAGAAATTTTACCAAGATGAGTTCCAGGATAGAACGGTCCCAAACTGTTATCCTGTGTCTGTAGTTTGATATAAAAAAATATATAAAATATTTGTTATGAAAAAAAAGGTTGCGCCTAAACTCTTCACTTCGGCATTGACATCTGACGTCTCTTTAATATAATTTATAAAAAATCTCACGTGCGCACATATATGTATATATCTTTGGTTAAGGCGAGGTGAGCTAGCGCTAGAAACAGTATGACAATTCCGCGAGACACTGGCGACTCTGGCGATCGAAAATCAATTGAATAATCGATTAAAAAATTTAAAGATGTAATAAAAAAATCAATCAAATCAAAGTTATTTATGACTTTTTTTTTAGTACATGACTTATAATGTCAAATTGCTTATTTTAAGAATAAAACCGAAAATAGAAGGTAAAATGACACGAAAAGAATTAACTTTGTGAATTTATTTTATCGAGTCAACTTTATCAAATCATGTTTCCATCGGATATATTCCCTAGTATATATCCTCAACAATATCAATATAAATTATATTGATAGATCCTAGATTGTAATTCTCTATTTATTACTTCAAAGATGAATTCTAAATTGTCGATTTTGCAGTACCACTGGTACCACCCCGCCTTAATCGGTACTTATTATTTTTATATACCGTACGCATGTGTTACCAAAATGCAAATAAATTCTAATAATACAACTTCCTCGTCTTTTTAAATTGAGACCTTAACGTGTACAAACAAGTTTGCTCCAATCTAAATCTACAATCAAACTTATTGTTATAAATATGTTGTAATAATAAAACTATATTTTCTGTAGTCGTCAGATATTTTTTTTTCTGTCGGCTGCATTTGTTCAGGCGGAGTAGTTTCTTTGGTTGTGTGTCCCTGTGCTGGTAGTACGAATCCTGTGACTTCACTCGCTAGCAGCATTGCGAACACCATCAGAATTATCTGTAAAAAATGCACAGAAAGCTTTAAATGACGTTGCTGCATTAACTTATGCAGCAACAAATCTAAGCTGTCGGTTAAACGTGAACGGTTTAGGCGTGAACACGTCTTTAAAATTACTTCCATAGCGAGGCAATTCAAAAAAACGAACGATAACAAAATCTGGGATACAGTTTGGTGTTGCAGCTACATATCTACTGGAAAGATGAAGGATCAAATAATTTATTACGCTAGAACGGACTATGAAACATTGCGTGCGGGGGAGGGGGAAGCGCTGCCATTTTGAGATAATTTTAATGCATACAACGGATTCATGTACAACACACGGCCGTGTCCATGACACAGCCACACCCCATTTTTAGGGTTCCGTACCTCAAAAGGAAAAACGGAACCCTTATAAGATCACTTTGTTGTCCGTCTGACTGTCTGTCTGTCAAGATCCTCTATGTCGAGAATGCGTGGAGGTATCAAGCTGAAATTTGAACTGTTTATTCAAGTCTACGGTCCCTTGAAATTGTAAAAAAAATCAAACTGCAAAGTTTGCGTAAAAAAAAATACGGCCGTTTATTGAGCAAAAAACGCATATTTCGACACATTCTCAAGGGAATCAAAACTCATAGGGTACTTCCCGTCGACCTAGAACTATGAAATTTGGCATGGAACATGCTTATAGACTACAAGTACAAGAATAAATCTGAACTATAGATTTGTAATTAAATCTTAAAAAATAGGGGATTAGATTCCTGAACTATTTATAATGATCCTTCGTACGGAACCTTCGGTGGGCGAGCCCGACTCGCACTTGTCCGGTTTTTTTATTAGATGACACTTGTGTAGCTAAGTAAAAGTAAAGCTAGTGGCTTTTGGGAGGCTCGAAAGCACAGCCCCCTTACCACCATCTTTTCTCGAAATAGAGTCGCTTATTCATTGGTATGAATAAGCATTGTATTCAGTTATTGAATCGCAATAAGAGATGGTGGTAAGGGGGCTGGCCTCCGTCAACCCGCGGTTGGGTAGCGTGGTGGAGAATGCTCTACACTGAGATTTCCCTTCGATTGTGGAGAAACCCGTATCCCATAAGGAGCAATGGCTATGGATTGATGTCGAAATAACAGGATCTTTTTACTAATGATTCTACGGGTTAAGTAAACTTTAGGTTAGAGTTACGTTCGTCAACATTAGTTAAAACCAATTAACAACTACATTAACTAATGCAATACTTCGAAGCATTGCAGAAACGCGGAGTCCATCACCATCTCGCTATGCAAATATTTCCATTGGTTACGAGTATGCACTTAAACTAAAATATTATGGATTTAAGCGACCTCAGTTTCATAAAGATACACCCAAATTCCTCGTTTGGTGGCCATCGTTATTGGTTAAAAAAAAAGTTAGGTATATATGTATATATATATATATATATATATATATACATATATACCTAACTTTCACGTACCTACCCTTCGTCGTAGTACAAAAAATGATAATATATGTCACTTTGCATTGCGTACAATCTTCTTCTTATCTTAATACATATATAATTCTCTTGTCACAATGTTAGTTACCATACTCCTCCGAAACGGCTTGACCGATTTTTATGAAATTTTATATACATAGTCAGTAGGTCTGAGAATAGGTTGTTATCTATTTTCAACGTTTGCCGGATCAGCTAGTTTATGAATAAATTATTATATAGGTAATTTATCCTTGCCGATATTCATTAATTTATTATTATGCAAAGTTGTCACACTATTGTAAACAACAAATTATCGGACAGCGATTCTTCAGTCAATGCAAAGGTCAATTTACAATGTAATTATGTCTATCGTGTTACTTAATTTGTTGACATTCTGTTACTATGGAAGATATAGAGCGATTGATGTTCGAACGAGCATGTCCTGTGAGATAACCAGGGGCCTATCGCTGAAGCTGAAGCCGATTCCCATTGGGATTTTTGATTGCGAAAGTCGAATTTCAGTTTAAATTTGTGATAAACATCTTCAGTTTAATTGGTAGAGCGCCTCCGGCCCTTCTTTTTTTAGGGTTCCGTACCTCAAAACGGAACCCTTATAAGATCACTTTGTTGTCAGTCTGTCTGTCAAGACCCTCTATGTCGAGAATGCGTGGCGGTATCAAGCTGAAATTGGAACTGTATACTCAGGTCTACCTACGGTCCCATGAAGTAGAAAAAAATCAAACTGCTCAGTTTACGTAAAAAAAAGTTATGGCCGTTTATTCAGCAAAAAACGCATATTTCGACACATTCTCAAGGGAAACAAATATAGGGTAGTTCCCGTTGACCTAGAACTATGAAATTTGGGAAGTAACATCGTTATAGACTACAAGTACAAGAATAAATCTCAAAACTATACATTTGTAATTAAATCTTAAAAAATAGGGGGTCACCTGCTGGGAAGCAATCACCACCGCCCATGGAAATAAGCAACACAAGGGGTCTCCGATCCATTGACAGTCTTTCAAGGGAAATATAGACTGTTCTTGAAGGCTCCCATGTAGTAATTGTTGGTACCCCTGAGGGAAATTGATTCCACAGTTTCACAGTTCGTGGTATAAAATGTGTTAGGAAACGCACTTTAGTTCAATTTCAGGTAAAGTTAGATTTTCGTATTCAAAAAATCCGATCGTGATCGGCTTCAACTTAGGCGGTAGACCCCTAGTCTACTAGATATTTATTAAATTGTATTTACCCGACTGCTAAAGAAAGGAAGGTAATGTTTTTCGAACATAATAGGTAGGGGAAAAAGTCTTTTCGCATTATAGTATGTATGAACTTGTAATAAAATCTCTTTGGTTATACCATTTGTATCTAGCAGGTTTTGATATCTATAAAAAGTTTAAATTTTAAAAAAGATAATTCCAAATTCAAATTAGGTAAATGTGTGATTTTCATTTGTTTTTTTTACTGTCAAGATGAGTGAATATAATGAAGAAATTCGATACATTTTAAAATTTTACTACAAAAAAGGTAAAAATTCAACGCAAGCTGCGAAAAAAATTTGTGATTATTACGGACCTAGTGCAGTGTCTGTGAGAGTAGCACAAATTTGGTTTAAGCGTTTTCAATCCGGAAATTTTGATGTCAAAGATGCACGTCGCTCTGGTCGCCCTGTTACGGATAAAATGGATGCCATTTCTGAAAAAGTGGAGCAAGATCGGCATATCAGTAGTTACGACGTAGCTGAAGAACTAGGAATTGACCACAAAACAGTTTTGGCGCATAAAAAGGTCGTGGTCAAAGGCCGGCCAGGCTTCACAGACTCTGGCGAAACCCGGGTTAACCCGCAACAAGGTGATGCTGTGTGTATGGTGGGATTGGAAGGGAAGATATTCATTATGAGCTGTTACCGCCAGGCAGGACTATCGATTCTGAACTCTACTGTGAACAACTGATGAGATTAAAGCAAAAAGTTGAGAGAAAGCGGCCGGAATTAATTAATAGAAGGGGTTTGATTTTTCATCATGATAACGCTAAACCTCACACATCTTTAGCCACTCAGCAAAAATTAAGAGAGTTTGACTGGGAGGTGTTAATGCATCCGCCGTGTAGTCCTGACCTTGCACCTTCTGATTTCCACCTGTTTCGGTCTCTTAAGAATTCTTTAGGCAATGTCAGGTTAACATCACGAGTAGACTGCCAAAACCACTTGTCGCGGTTTTTTGAACAGAAGTCCCAAAATTTCTATAGTAATGGGATCATGTCTCTACCTACAAGATGACAAAAAGTTATCGAACATAATGGCACCTACATACTTTAGTTAAATGTAAATAAACTTTATTAAAAAATGTTTTGAATTTTCATATAAAATACGAAAAGACTTTTTCCCCGACCTAATATATACATGTGTATTTCTTTGGTACCTACTCTGACTGTATGTTTTTCGTACGCTTTACAGCCTAAGACATCGTACTAATAGAACGCGAATGCGCGATTATCGCGCGAGTAAGCGATGCGACCATCGCGTGTTCGCGCGTTTGTCTGGGTCATGCTTTAACCGTTTGACGGATTTCAACGTATGAGGTATTATTAGATTCTTGTCTGCTATGGGAGTGATATAGGGCTTATAATGGTAAAAAACACTCGCCCCCCTAGCCAAGTGTAATTCGTAGCGTAACGAACGTTAGATAGATCAGTTGACATTTGTCAAAATCGAACATTTTAGTGTGAGAATTGACAAATGTCACGTGATCTATCTAACGTTCGTTACGCTACGAATTACACTCGGCTAGGGGGGCTGGTATGTTCTTTACTGACAGGTGTGGTCACGTAATTGGAACTTGCATACGTTATCAGCGGTATATTGCATGGCATTTAACAACCAACCTCGTGACGTAGACTTGGCAATTTGTATGTATAATTTTTAATATAGCTATAGTAACCGCTTCACATCAGGCGGGCCTAGGGTTCCCAACTATATATTTCGGGTCTGCGTACTATATACGCGCAAAAATAATATTTTTTCAACACTGAAATCTAACAAAGCCTTAATTTTGTAATTTATGAACGCGCTTTTACATTAACTTTTGAGTGAGGCATGCGTTTTTCCATAAAAAATACTATATTTTCAGCGAAATTTATTGAGCTTATAAAATCGTCCGGTCGTTCTGTCTGTCCGTCTGTTGCCATGAAACTCAAAATTTCGAAATTCAGAATTTCGAAATTTTGAGTCTTCGGATTCGTGTAGACTTACTTTTTGATGCTCTACACTGGAGAGCATCAAAAAGTAGTAATGTATGCAAAGTGACCTTGGTTTTCCGATATCAATTCGGGAAAGTGACCAAAATAAATAAATAAATAAAATAAATCAATTTCGCTATGGTGGCGCATGCTGCGCGTCCGATGTTTTAGAAGTGTTTGTATAGTTTATTTTGAAAAATACTATATTTCGCCGAAGAAATGTTGGCAACCGTATGCGGGCCGTATGTTTTGTATGTTATCTGCTACTCGACGTAGTATAAAACAAGATGAGCACTCTTATTCCTACATGGAGGTACCTCGTAATGCCCGTCTGGTAATGCTCCATATAGAGTCCGTTGTGTTAAGTTTATAAACATTTAGTGCACTTTGGACTTTATATTTACAATTCAATTATTCAAGAACATTGTTCATGGTTGAGCGTAAAACTAAATACATGCTGGGTACCGACATTTTTTTTTTAATATTATGCAGTGACGAGTTTCAAAATAACAGAAAAAGTAGTTACGTAAAAGCACACCCGGTGACTCCATACAAATGTCGCATCGTTCACTATTACATAAACAATGACGTCTATATACAGCGAGAATGAGCATGTGTGCGTTCGGTGTCAAACAAACTGTTCCAGCCCCCCTAGCCAAGTGTAATTCGTAGCGTAACGAACGTTAGATAGATCACGTGACCTCTGTCAAAATCGAACATTTTAGTATGAGAATTGACAAATGTCACGTGATCTATCTAACGTTCGTTACGCTACGAATTACACTTGGCTAGGGGGGCTGATCCGTCTCAAAGGGGAGGTGAGGTCGATACGAGAGAACGGCAGGGATTGGCCATGTACGTAGTACTAATATTTATACATTTATACAGTGGTAAAAGTACACCGAACATGCCGCATGAACTAGTAAAGATGGCATTGCTCGCGCATTGACACTCCCAATGCTAACGCATTACATACAACCACAATTCTAGAATAAATTAAAAAACCATTTAAGAATAAATTAAATTAAAATATTATATATAAATTTTCGATGTCCATTGTAGGAATCGCGTGACGTAATAGCCTTGCCCATGGTTCGGCATTTACCTACGGTTTGCCGGGAAACTCCCTACGTCCCCCACTGCACCGCCTCATCTCTCTTTTTTTTATCAAATAGCTTTACAGCTCTGGAATCAATGTCCTTTAGAGCCCTTCTTTGTATTATTTCTCTAACTTATTCCCGGCTTTAGTACGCGGTACGACTGTAGAGGAGGCCGTGGGCTGATGCCAACCAACTCCTCTGAACGCACCCCATTGTACAATCGGTAGGATTTTGTGGTTTAACTGGCTCATCAACATCTTTGAACCAAAACCAACCTCATCTGCACGTGGTGCATCCTGCTGACAGACAAACGAGGCTCTTCTGGTGAGAAGAGAGGTAGGGCATTGCACTGCATATTTTGTAAGCTGCCCAACTGGGGAAGTACTTGCTACGGTAACCGCTTCACATCAGGCGGACCGTACGCTTGTCTGCCACCCGACGTGGTATAAAAAAAAAACGGGTTGCTCTCCCGGAGTGCCGGCAGAAGTGAAAACCTGAACAGTAACTAACGTTGTGCATTTTTGAATATTTTGGAATGGTTAGGGAATAATTTCGCACGAATTACTTTATTTATCAGTTAAGTACTATTATTTAGGTGGTAAAATACAATACTCATTTATTGCGCTATCGTACACAAACTCTCTCGCTCCGAGAGACTCCGCTGTCCGTTCGCCCGTCCGTCCATCTGTCACCAGGCTTTATCTCATGAACCGAGATAGTTAGACAGTTAAAATTTTCACAAATGATGTACACATTTCTGTTGCCGCTATAACACCAAATACTAAAACACAGAATAAAATAAATATTTAAGGGGGCTCTCATTCAACAAAAGTGATTTTTTTGCTCGTTTTTCTTACCCTAGTATAGATAGCGTAGACGCTTGAAATATTCACAGAATATTTTGTTAAGTATAATATATTCATTTTAATAATAAATAATTAAATTAACATAATTAAAAAAGAATATTTAACGTACGTCTTACAGATAATGGTACGGAACCCTTCGTGCGCGAGTCCGACTCGCACTTGGCCGGTTTTTTTGAATAGCCTCCTTGCAATTTTAAAATCATATTCACGTCAAATGTAACCGAGTGTTAGTATAATTATCCGAACATAACCATGCGTTTCTTTCATGTTTCTTTCGTGCTCAAGTCAATAACTAACCTAAGGTGCGAAAATTATATTTGAACACAGACATTCTTACTATATTGAATGTCTGTGCATTTGAATAATTTTTAACGATGATTTCATCGATATAAATTTTTCAAATTAAATTTTCGAGTGAGATTCATTCGATTATACAGTATGTTTAAATAAACAATTAGTGAAAAACGTAGAGCGATCTCGTCCGATTCAATTACGAGTATGTAACAATGTGCATAATCGATCACGCAAGTTAAGCAACGTCAACCGTAGCCTTTCTATGGATGGGTTTATTTATCTCGAGCTCCTCCGTGCTTCGGAGGGCACGTTAAGCAGTCGGTGCCGGTTGTTGTCGAATACTTTTATCATTCTGTATACTGCAATATTTTTAAACAATAAAGATATTTACAACACCAACAACAACTTTGGGCTCCTCTTTCGCTTACCATCAGGCGAGGCGGACCCACTATGTTGAACTGGTAAAAAAAAAATCAAAATAATAAAATAACTAGGCCCACGGGGCTGAAATTGAGGTTGAGTGGAGCGAGTAGATTCGCTGAGTGTAAGTTTTCCATTGATTTCAATGGAAAATGTATTTGGTCATCATTCCTCAAGGACATGATCGAACTCAATTTTTTTTACACAAACCTCAAGCATGTTCCCTCTCACAGGACAGGCTTAGCCTAGTGTGGGTAATTATGTTAAATATAACGCCTGTAAAATATTATGGAAATATTTGTATTTGTATTGTATGTCGAGGTCTTTACTTGTGACAAGTTTCATCAAAATCGGTTCAGTGGTTTTGGAGCCTATTCATTTCCAAGAATGACTTTTCCGCGTATATAAGCGTTCCGTTGACTCCACTCAAAAAAAAAAGATAAGTTAAGATGCCGAAACCATCTTCATACATCATCAACATAATAAATAAGTAAATATTGACGAGCTCGGTGGCGTAGCGGTCAATTTCGCGGCTTCGACACCAACGCTCGTGGGTTCGATTCCCACACAGGACAAACATTTGTGTGCATGAACATGTCTGTTTGTCTTGGTCTGGGTGTTTTCTATGTATCATAAGTATGTATTTACAAAAAAAATGTATTTACGTATGTTTATCAGTTGTCTAGTACCCATAACACAAGCTTCGCTTACTTTGGGGCTAGATGGCGCTGTGTAATTTGACTAACAATATTAAAAAAAAATATATATAAAAATATTTCTGTACAATCTACACAGCGCCATCTAGTCCCAAATTAAGCGCAAAGCTTGCGTTATGCGTACTAGACAACTGATAAATGTACTTAAATACATTTTTTTTTTTTGTAAATACATAATTATAACCACCCAGACCAAGACAAACAGACATGTTCATGCACGCAAATGTTTGTCTTGTGCGGGAATCGAACCCGCGACCTCCGAGTCAAAGTGGCCATTGCTAACCGTTCGACCACCGAGCTCGTCAGACTTCTTTCAAATGTACTTTTCTCGAGAAAAAAACACAATAGTTGTCTTGTATATGTACTTTTCACACCTACAGAGTTCCATTCTATTTTGGTGAGTTTAGGAATTTCCGGCAACAAGTAACTAAGATTAAAGCTTCAACTTTTCAGTATTCAGATTTGCAACAGGTAGGTACATCCATGTGTTCCTTTCGTGCTCGATCGTTAAACCGTAAGTCCCGGCTGTTCTCATTAGATGACAATTGTTATGTCAAGTCAGTGCAGCCTTTAGGCGGCTTGAAAACATTGGCCTCCACCAACCCTTTTTGGGGTGTAAGTGGTTCATCAACATCTTAGAATCAAAGCCAACTTCACCTGCACGCGGTGCACCCTGCTGACTGACAAACGTAGGGAGCGTAAATTGTAAGCTACCCGACTGGGGAAGTACCTCCACCTCACAGAATATCGCAGCCAAATAACAATTCCCTTGAGGGTTGTTGTGTTCCTGCGAGTGAGTGAGATCACCAGAGAGGAAGGAGATGCTGCGAAGGCAGCGGCGCTGGCGGCGCGCGAGCGATATTTTAAGTTACGAGCGTTAATATGGCTACGGTAACCGTTTCATATCAGGCAGGCCGTATGTATGCTTGTCTGTCACCCGGCGTAGTATATAAAAAAAAACCCCACAGTTGAGCAGCGTGGTGGAGTATGATCTAAACCCCTTCGATTGAGGGGAGGCCTATATCCCAACAGTGGGATAAATAACGACGACACACTTCAATATCAAATAGGCTAGAATTACTAATAGGGTTTTTTACATGAAATTTCCGTTATTAATATACAGTTTTAATTATAATAATAAATAACAGTGCCTTTCACTATCTACTTCGTAAGTGTTTTAGATTATTTTTATAATTTTATTATGATACTAGGTACATGAAAATTAAGCATATTTAACGCTAGTAAAATCGGTCGGTTCCAAGTTGTTTGCTATTTTTTCACTACATATTGAATAAAAACACCCATAAAAAATTATAAAAATCGGACACGCTAACTTGAAAATAAATAGGAAAAGTGGGGTTTTGTACAAAAAAAAAAAAAAACCAGTTATCTCCAATATTCTTCATACAAAACGGCAATTTTATAAAATCACTACATAGTATAAAACAAAGTCGCTTTCTCTGTCCCTATGTCCCTTTGTATGCTTAAATCTTTGAAACTACGCAAGGGATTATGATGCGGTTTTTTTTAATAGATAGAGTGATTCAACTGGAAAGTTTATATGTATAATATATGCATAACATAGTAGAAAAACACTGATAATTTAGAGGTTTCTAATGTGATGTCGTAAATAAACACATTTTTTTGCTCTTTCATTGCAAACGCTGGCTGAACCCAACGAGATAGATCAAAATAATGTAGTACAGTATTGTTCACCTTAAAATGGTCTACAAAAAAGTTCGCTATGGTATATGTCTATCTCTTAGTGGTAACACACAATAACCGTTATTTTATCCTTTGCTTTTTACAAGAAATAATGCCTTATTTACGAAGCGATTTTAAGCAATACAGAATTAATCCTTATCCAATTAAGTACCTTAAATACATTGCGCATTTAATATAGATCAATATGGCCCTTCACAGCATGTAATTTAAATGAATAGTTTAGAAGATATTACACATTTAAAATGCAGGGACATAACGGCTGTGGCGGTACCGGCCGCGGAGCCGGCGGCGTGTGCCTATAACTGGGGAAGGACTGGATAGGACAAAGCGCAAAGACCTTCTGTAGTACAGTACATTTAGTATCAGCATTGCACCCGTGCGAAGCCGGGGCGGGTCGCTAGTATGAGTATAAACAAATATTCCTGGACAAATTATACACGGCCATCTAGTTACAAACTAAGCAAAAAATATATACATATAAAAATAAATACTGTATATACTCGTACATACATAGAATCTTAGATCATAGACAAAACACAGACCAACACAAACAGACATGTTCATGCACACAAATATTTGTCTTGTGCGGGGATGGAACCCGCGACCTCGGAGTCAAAGTGGCCATTGCTAACCATTCGACCACCGGGCTGGTCATAGATATCGGCATATTTTATACACGTGAAAACGTGGTGTAAACCTTTTGCAAAATGTTATGATTTTTAAAACGAAACAATGTTATGGGAAGTAGCAGGCTTTAAAATAAAAAAAATATATTAAATTCACTATTATTAATATAATACATACCGTTTTCCGTGACATCTTGTCGCCAGTACATCACCGAATGATCACGCTTCGATCGCGAGATGCGGACATGTGCCACTGTTTATGTTTACAATATATATTAACAACACGCGATGTTTGTTCTGATTTGTGCTAATTGTTTGTCATCGAGCGTCTGTCGTCCTAGGACGGCGATACGGGAATGGATTGGTCATTGGTGTTTCACTGTTTTGTTTCGCCGGTTCCGCCGCGTCTACTCCTGTAATCTTGTGTGTTGTTTTACTTTTCTCACTGACGTAAATTCTGACGTAAATTTCTAACATTCTGACGTTACAACCTACTTGACATCATAAATATTCTCTTACATACATACTTAATCAAGACTACGTCATGAATTTGTTTGTCAAAATTTGACGCCTTTTTTTTCTTTTTTTTTTATACTACGTCGGGTGGCAGACAAGCATACGGCCCGCCTGATGTGAAGCGGTTACCGTAGCCATATTAACGCTCGCAACATAAAATATCGCTCGAGCGCCGCCACCCCCGCTGCCAACGCAGCATCTCCTTCCTTTCTAGTGACCTCACTCACTCGCAGGAACACAACAATCCTCAAGGGAATTGTTATTTGGCTGCGGTATTCTGTGAGGTGGAGGTACATTCCCCAGTCGGGTAGCTTACAATTACGCTCCCTACCTCTCTTTTCGCCAGTGCTTCGTTTGTCAGTCAGCAGGGTGCACCGCGCGCAGGTGAAGTTGACTTTGGCTCAAACATGTTGATGAACCACTTACACCCGACACGTCTTACGTCAACGAAAAATAAGCCAACATAGTTACGCCATGGCGCCGGTCAAAATTAGAATACAATCCTGAAATGTTTGAAAAAAGAAAATCATTGATAAAATATGTTCTATTCCACACATTCGTACAAAAATATAACAACAAGAAATTATAACACTACATCAGTAGTATATTGAAAGATATTAAGACAATTAGGGCCACTGAGAACTGTCAATTACAGCTCATTTAGAAAGAATATCTACTATTTATTTATAAAGTTTGTCCCCGTATCTAGCTCGTACCAAGAAGATAACAAGAAATTTAAAATATGTCTTAATACAGGAAATAGATTTTTCCGGTTGGTCGTTTAAAGTTTCGCCGGAGTGACAGATGACCTGCGCGGGCTTCAAGCCACTGTAAAGAGAGAGATCATGTAGGGCAGGAAAGTGGCATACAAATAGTAGATTGATATGAATTTTTACCCGACTGACGAAGAAGGGAGTGTTATGTTTTCGTGTGTATGTAGGTATCAATAGGTATATTTGGCATGTTCTACAGCCTAAACCGCTTGATGAATTTCAATAATATATTAGGTGTCATTAAATTCTCCTCAGCTGTGAGAGTGACATAGATTATGTTATTTCAACATGGCGTCCGCGAATGTAAAATTGAAGGACTACGTCGTCAACCCATATTCATCCCACTGCTGGGACACGGGTCTCCCCTCAATAGAAGGGGTGTAGAGCATACTCCCCCAAGCTGCTCAACTGCGGGTTGGCGGAGGCCAGTGTTTTCAAACCTGCCTAAAAGCCACTAACTTGGCTTAACGTCTGTCATCTAATGACAACAGTTGGGACCGACGGCTTAAGTATGTAACCTTCTCTTTCTCCTTGTTAGGGGTAGTATTATTATTTCCAACGGGGACGCCGGCTGTTGGGCGGGTGATCAGCCTTACCTGAGGCCATTTCACCCATTTCCCCTGGTCCTCCCTTTTGGGGAGGATGTGGGTTTATACGGCAATCACGGCGTTCCGTCGAACCTACGTGTTTCCTTGCAAAACCTTACGATCTGTTCCACCTTCAGGTCTTCCAGGTCTTCTTTGTCTAACTTGTCCACCCCCATGGTCTCCCATCTTATCCGTGAGTACATGGGGTATTCGGCAAGCAGGTGGAAGCTTGTTTCGTCGTCATCCATGCACTCTGGGCATTTGGGGTTGGTTTTCACGCCTATTAGTGTCAGGTGCCTCTTCAGTCGGCAGTGTCCTGTTAACACTTCTATGACGAGCCTCATGTTGCCTCTGGAGAGATTCATCAGTTGGCTGGATCTTCTTTTGTCTAGACCTTTGATGAAGATCTTCGACTGTCTCATGTCTGTCGAAGATTCCCATCTTTGGTTGGTCTCTACTACTGTTCTTCGGCTGACTACTCCCTTTGTTATTTTGTGGGCGATTGGTAGCCTTGGCTCAGGGCCCACCTGGTTTTCGTCAGCCCCTTTCCTGGCCAGTTCATCAGTTACCCTCGTTACCCGTGTTACCCTCATGTCCAGGTACCCAGCCAATCGTCACATCAGCTGTTCTGGACAGCCTTTCTAATGCATTTTTGCACTCTTTGACAATTGCTGATGTTGTTTCTGTTTTTGCAAGTGCCTTCAGCGCTGCCTGGCTGTCGCTGTAGATGGTGACTTTTCCTGTGTTGTTTAGGGAGCCTACCATTTCTGCCCATTCCATTATAGCGAAGATTTCTGCTTGGAAGACACTTGCATACTTTCCTAGGGGTTATGACCTATTTGTTTCTGTTCCGACTTCACATTTTATGTGTTCTGGAGTCGTCTGTGTAGCAGATGGTGCCACTGGTGTCCATCTTCCAGTCGTCTCTCGGTCCTATGTGTATTCTATATTTCTTGTCAAAGATCCTTTCCTTTCTTATCAAATCGTTGTTTGACAAGATCATTGAGAGCTTTCCTTCGTAGTCTTGACTGATCTTAGCATGGCCCTCATCCATGGTGTTGCCAGTCCAGAGACCCGTGCTTCTTAGTTTGAACCATTGTTCGGTGGCTCTCTTTTTTGTTTCTAAGTCCAAGGGGTTCAGACCCAGTATGGTCTCCAGCGCGGCCGTGGGTGTAGTTCTCATCGCGCCGGTGGTTATCAGGGCCGCCAGTCTTTGAACTTTGTCTAGTTCTTGTTTGTTCCTCTGTATGTCGCAGGCTTTATGCCACCATACCAGGGTACCATGTAGGATTCTCGGCATAATGATTGCCTTGTAGATCCATAGTGCTGTGGCTGGCTTCATACCCCAGCTTCTTCCTATTGCTCTTTTGCATTGCATCATGGCTATTTTTGCTTTTGAGCATGTATTGCTTAGTCTTATATGAGTCTTGAAGGTCAATTTGCTATCCAGTGTAACTCCCAGATATTTGACTTTTTTTTTTTTTTTTTTTTTATACTACGTCGGGTGGCAGACAAGCATACGGCCCGCCTGATGTGAAGCGGTTATCGTAGCCATATTAACGCTCGCAACATAAAATATCGCTCGCGCGCCGCCACCCCCGCTGCCATCGCAGCATCTTCCTTTCTGGTGACCTCACTCACTCGCAGGAACACAACAGCCCTCAAGAGAACCGTTATTTGACTGCGGTATTCTGTGAGGTGGAGGTACATTCCCCAGTCGGGTAGCTTACAATTACGCTCCCTACCTCTCTTTTCGCCAGAGCTTCGTTTGTTAGTCAGCAGGGTGCACCGCGTGCAGGTGAAGTTGGCTTTGGTTCAAAGATGTTGATGAACCACTTACACCCCAAAACTTGACTTCCTTTACTACTTCCAAGTCATGGTTATCTAGTCGTACCGGTTCAGTCCGTCCTATTTTCCTTTTCTTAGTAAAAAGAACTAGTATAGTTTTTTCAGGATTCAGGTTAAGGCCTTTGTTCCTGCACCATTCTAGTGCTACTTTCAGACCCCTGTTCATGATGTTACACATGACACTGAGGACTTTGCCTGTGATCAGAAGCACCCGATCATCAGAGTATACCCGTGTGTATATGTGCATTCTGTTGATCTTGTTAACTAGTTCGTCTATTAGCAGGCACCATAGCAGTGGAGATAGGCATCCTCCTTGTGGGAAGCCTCTTCTTGCTATCACCGTGTGCTTTGTCCCTGCTATCTCTGCCTGTATCAGCCGGTGTTTAGCATCCATTTCACCCATTCTGATATGTCTATGCCTTCACGATTTAGGGTTTCCTCTATCGAGGCCGGAGTTGCTTTGTCGAAAGCGCCCTCGACGTCAAAGAAACAACCCAGTGCGTATTCTGTGTTACTTAGTTACTTATTGATCTCTGCACTCTGTTAACCAAGTTATGGAGTGCTGTCTCTGTCGACTTGCCGTCTATGTATGCATGTTGGTTGTTGTGGAGTGGAGATCCGCTGCTAGCTATTTGTTCTCTTATTATTCTATCTAAGATTTTCTCTAGGGTCTTGAGTAGAAACGAAGACAGGCTAATACATCGGAAGCTTTTAGCCTCTTGGTATGTCGCCTTGCCTGGTTTCGGTATGAAGACAGCTCTTATTTTCCTCCATTTCTTTGGGATGTATTTCTTCCTGATGCTGCTGTTGTACAGGATCAGAAGATCATCGCTTATGTAATTGATGGCTATTTGTAGCATTTTCGGGAAGATCTCGTTCGGTCCTGCTGCCTTGTATGGCTGGAATGACCTGACGCTCCATAGTAAATGCTCTTTTGTGATTAGTGCCTTCTCCTCCGTGTCCGCTGTGGGATTCGTATCGATTGGCGTTTCGTTACCTTTGTATACTTCGCATTCTGAAAAATGTGTGTCCAGCATCACTTCCAGTATCTTTCCCGGGTCCGTTATTAATTCGTCTCCGTTCTTAATACTTCCTAATTTGCAGGTGTTCGTTTTGGAGAACATTTTCACTAGCCGTGCTGCGTCAGGATATTTTTCAACTCCTTCGCAGAATGCTTTCCAGCTGTTGTTGTTCTCCCTTCTGCATTCTTTCTTGAATGTGTTTCTTTCTTTCTTGTATATAAGCCAGCTTTCAGCGTCGCCCTTTTTCTGGGCCGTCTTGAGAGCTTGTCTGGTCTTTTTCCTTTTCTTTTCTAATGCCTTTGTCCACTAGGGTTGTCCCTTTCCTGGTCTGATCTCCTTAAGTGGACATGCCTTGTGGTATGCCTCCCTCATGGCCTCCTCTAGTCGGTTGGCTTCTCTTTCGATGTCTGTGGTATCTTTTACACAGTTATGGTCGCCTGGACTCCACTTTTTAATGTGCTGTTCATATACCGTCCAGTCGGTTTTCCTCGCGTTTCTAAACAGGGTTTTCTCGATTTTGGCTCCCAGACTGAAGGTTATTCGTCTGTGATCCGACTTGGAGTCTCTTTCGTCTACTTTCCAGTCTGTGATGTGCCGGCTTATATTGTCTGTTGCAATAGTGATGTTCAGCACTTCTCTTCTGGCTTCGGTTACGAATGTAGGTGTATTTCCTACATTCAGTATGTCTAAGCCTGTTGCGTTGATAAAATCTAGAAGTAAGTCACCTTTTTTATTGCAGTCCGTGCTGCCCCACACCGCGTGGTGGGCGTTGGCGTCACAACCTAGAATAATAGGAATGTTCTTACCTTGGTATTTTCTTATTATTGCTTCCATTTCTGGCGATGGTCGTCTGTAGTCTTTTTCACTTGGTAGGTACGCGGAGACCAGAATCACCCTCTCTTTTTTGCCTGTGTTGAGCTGTATTGTTGCTGTGGCGCTGGCAAGGTCACTGTAACAATCTGCTTTAATTATTCCTAACGATCTTGCCCTACTGCTGGCATATATGCATGCCCTATGAGTTGACTCACCCGTTTCGTGGTAGATGATCTCTCCTCCTAGGGAGCCCAGCCCTGAGATTCGTCCTTTTACGACGTATGGCTCTTGCAGTAGTGCGATATCTATTTTTTCATTTAAACAGGCAAGGCAAGGCAGAACTCAATCATGGCATCGCGGCAGTGATGAAGGTTAACTTGAACTATTCTTATTTTTTGTGTGTGTGTTTGTGGTGTGTTTCTGTTTGTGTTCATGTGTTGGTGCGGGTGTGCTCGTCGCGTTGCTCTGGACTCTTTCCCATCCAAGACGGTTGCAGTAATGCAACGCTTGGTGGGGGAGTCAGATCGCTGCGTGTCGTAGAGAGAGGGTGTGTTGTGCCTTGTTGTTCTGGGCGTGCCTATCGGTGGGGTGTTTGGCTTGCGGTCGTCCCCCCCTGCGGGATTTCCGTCCGGTAGCCGGTGGCTCCACCTTCAGGCCCAGAGTTTTTCGTGTCGGGCGCTTGTTGTGCGCTGCTTGGGGTGGAGCTCTGTGGGTACGACCTGCCTTCGTCAGTTGTACCCTCCTTTGGGGCAACGGTCGCGTTACTACCGCTTTCTACAAGCTCACTTCCCCGTGTCCTTTTGTGTGGGTGGATTGGGCATGTGCACTTTTCTGTGTTCTCTGTTGCTGGATTTGCTTTCCCCATGACCTTGGCATATACCTGTGTGGCTTGGTAGTTGAGCCACACATGATCTTTCGCTGCGTCCTCGGGGACTCCCACCACAAGTCGTGTTCCCGCTGGCAGGACCTCCTTGCGGATGAGATTCCACTCGGATATTTTGAACTCCACCCTGTGACTATTCTGAATCCGGATTAGTTCCAGGGGGTCGATGCGCCGACCTCCGCAGTTGCCCGGGAGCCAGATGGACATCTTGTGTATGTCGAGCTTTTTTGGTCTTAACGGGATGCCGTTCCACTCGCCGAAGTCGCAGCTAAGCAACCATGTCATCACCTCCTCGGTGCTTGGACTCACGAGGAAATATCCCTCGGCTACAAGCCCCGAGGCCGCGAATGACAAGGTAGGGCCACTCGTGCCGTTAAGTGCGGCTTCTTCGATGTGGTTCACCAGCCGTTCTCTAATTACAGCGGCCATAGTATCGTCCACTTCACCCCCGTCCCCCCTTTGTATTATTACGGAGAGATCGCTTTGACCTGTGGTAGGTCTACGCGGTCCCTCGTTTTTTGGGGTCTGTTGTTGTTTCGGGCGTTTCGGTGGACGTTGCTGTGTACGCTCTTCCGGGTCTGTGCCCTGTCTCTTTAATTTTGTTGCCCTAGGGCCCGCCTCGCTCCTCGGTATCGTCGTCGCAGTGTAGGTCAACGTACCGGGTGCGGTTTGCTCCAACTTCCTTCGAGTTCTCAGCCTCCTGCGTTTGGATTTGGTGATCCATCCGCCTTCTCCCTGCTGAGAACTTGAACTTGGCTGAGTTTGGCCTCGCCAATCCTCATGTGCGTTAGGTCGTCCCCGAGAGTCTCCGAGATGGATCTTACGGGACGTGTCCTTTCGCATGGTTTCTTGTCCGTTCTTTCGGTGCTTTCTCTTTTGGTGTTTGGCGCCAATGTGCCCCCCCCCCCCCCCCCAGACTACGAGGAGCAGCCTGGACCGCTAGGTGGTCCAGGGAGGGATTCTCCGGCTTGGCCGGTACCCTCCTGGGGTATATTTACATTTCCATTTGCGCTCATTTTTTGACGGTTCCGGGGTTGCCGGATAAGATTGGACATGGGTGAGGGAGGGGAGGGAGGAATGCCTTGTACCTGTGCCTCACTCGTGAGCGGCGCACAGGTACAAAGCTTGAGGATGGGGTGGAGAGGGGGTGAATAGAATTGTCGGCTAGAGGTTTTTGTTATATCTGTTTCTTAGGGAATAAGACCAATAACAGGCAGCAACCACGTGAAGGGAACGCTCTAGCCTTGCCCTGGGGATCAACACGACTGTTGCGCTCTCCCCCAGAGCCTTTAGCCAGACTCAGCACTGGATGGATGCTGAGAATAGGGCTTCACCAACTCTGACACAATATCCCATGACTTGGATCCGCCCCGCCCTTGTTAGGGGTAGTAAGCAAGCCTTGTTTTCCCCTTCTGTTCAAGTTTTTTGACATCCCTAATTGATTGTTAGTCGGTCTCGAAATAAATCTGTCAGGGTGTTCGGAAAAATTCGATTGAAATAAATATTTTAATTTATTGAAGTCCTCATAGTACATCTTTTGTCGAGATAACAGATATCGTACTCTGTTCAGGGCCGCATTAACCAGTCGGCAATGCAACTCTCGAGTCCCCTAAAATATATAATATATTTTCTACCAAAATGTAATTATATTCATAAGTTTCATAACATATTTTTTTGCTTCGATGCGCGGTATCTAGGCAGATGCCTACACCGCTTTAGCAGCATTAGATTTCGAATAATACGGCACTAAAAGCTAAAAGGAGTTGCTGGGTTGACAGCGGGGATGTTTCGTGTTGCGAGCGCTTATATGGCTACGGTAACCGCTTCAGAAGCGCACCGTATGCTTCGCCACCCGACGTGCTATAAAAAAGAAGTTAAAAGTTATAGGGCCAGACGTGGCCATGCTCAGGATACTTTTTATTCAGGAAATATTTAGGACTGAAGCATGAAATTTACATAAACCATTATTTCAACTGAAAATATCACAGTGCTTAGTGAGTTTTTTGGTCACATTCGAACGTGTTAACGTTTAGAAGCCGACCAAATTGAGAAAAAGTTTCATATTGTGAATATACCAGACGCGTGTTACATATCCAAATTAGCCGCGTTGCTCACTTCAAAATGTAGACAAGTAAGCCATATAATTTTGATATAACACGCGTCTTATAATTTCACAGCGTGAGAGTTCTTCTCTATTTGGTCGGTTTGTTTACGTTGACATGATCGAACGCGAACAAAAAACTCGCACTCTGAAGTTTATTAAACCACGTAGACGAAGTCACTGGTCAGAGCTAGTGTTAAATGTGATTTACATTCTCTCTATATTGTTTACTTAAGTACGCGTGATATAATGTATAATATTTGCTATAACACGTACCTAAACGTGTTTAAAACTCCAAACGTGTGTCGTAGTTGAGTAGCATAATCCGCTATTTTACAGAACGACTAGTGGGGCCATTATGTACAACGACGTATGTATATGTATGTGTTTAGCCGTATTACGAATATGTCAATAATAATAATAAGGTAATATAATATAATAATACAACATTACATCAAACTTCTCAAAGGGGCCTCTACGTGTTAGATCTATATCCCCGCGTATGCCTATCAAATGACCGGGCTTGACCCGTGAATTAAGAGAGATACATAATAATAAACAAACCGACCAAATCGAGAACTCATTAGTTATGAATTTATAAGACACGTGTAACATATGAAACTTTTTCTCAATTCGGTCGGCTTGTAAACGTTAACACGTTCGAAACTTCGAATGTGACCAAAAAACTCACTAAGCACTAAGAGTGCTTAATGCGAGTTTTTTTGTTCGTGTTCTATCTAGGGTAGCCAACTTTTTTTTACAAGAAAAACAGTATATTAAAAGCTGCGTAGTAAAACAAACAGTATACTAAGGCCCAGTGCATGCGGAGCAGTACAATAAACAGTGCTATGGTCAAATGAAGTTTTTTTCAACAGTATTAAAGCATAGAAAACAGTATAATACTGTTTTTAACAGTATGGTTGGCAACCCTAGTTCTATCATGTCAATGTAAACAAACCGACCAAATAGAGAAGAACTCTCATGTTGTGAATTTATAAGACACGTCATATTAAAATTATGTGGCTTACTTGCTCACATTTTGAAGTGAGCAACCCTGCTAATTTGAATATGTAACACGCGTTTGGTAAATTCAAAATATGAGATATTTTTTTCAATTTGGTCGGCTCGTAAACGTTAACACGTTCGAATGTGAATGGTTTATCAACATCTTTGAACCAAAGCCAACTTCACCTTCACGCGGTGCACCCTGCTGACTGACAAACGAAGCTCTGGCGAAATGAGAAGTATGGAACGTAATTGTAAGCTACCCGACTGGACAATGTACCTCCACCTCACAGAATACCGCAGCTAAATATCAATTCCCTTCAGGGTTGTTGTGTTCCTGCGCGTGAGTGAGGTCACCAGAGAGGAAGGAGATGCTGCGTTGGCAGCGGGGGTGGCGGCGCGCGAGCGATATTTTATTTTGCTATGGCTACGGTAACCGTTTCACATCAAGCAGGCCGTATGCTTGTCTGCCACCCGACGTAGTATAATAATAAATGTATGTATAAAAAAAAATTCGCACTAAACACTCTGCTGGATTTAGTCCAGCAGAGTGTTTAGTGCGAATTTTTTTTTATACATACATTTATTATTATTAGCCGCGGTTGAACCAATGCAAATGGTGCTTAGTGTATATGTTACGGCTAAAGGTGGGTGTGAACATAAACTTAAGATTAGCCGGCTAATGTGCTAAAATGTATTCGATGGACGCGCCGGGCCGGCGGAGGGCTTGAGGGGGCGGTGGGGAGACAATGAGCGCACACGTGGCAATGAAACTTCCGAATAGAATACTATTTTAATGAATTACGACGTAGGATGCAAGAGCGAGTGAAGGGCACCCCGAGGTTAGGTTTTGTTAGGTTACTTTAAACCCTTTATACAGAAATAGGAGCCCCGCAAAGCGGGGCTCCGTCGAAATAGCACCACAGTCTATGAAATATGAAAGGTAATTTAACCGGCTAAAGATAGAAGAAACTAACATTAACACCTCCTCGATGTTACACCTAAGTTTAGCCGGCTAATCTTAAGTTTATGTTCACACCCATCTTTAGCCGTTACATATATATTCTTTGCCAAAGATCACCTACGACATTGCTACTATTAACACTCGGGTGACAAAGTCAATTTAAAAAGTAACGATTCTATGATAACCAGTTCCACGTGATGTGATGAGACTTTCGGATAGTTACCTCCAACGGCCCAACCTCATCCTGCCAAAATAATCACTATTATAACGACTTGGACGGTTGTTGGTCCAAAGGTCATGGATACGTGTCCTTTTTATATACTCCAAGAAGGTTATGTTATGTGTTATGTTTTTCACACTTATATTTATATCTATTCGTAAGTTTGTTTGCAGTATTTTTTATTACCTACCTCGTATTATTCAAACAACTAGATGGATTTTGATAAGCGGCGTATTTGAGTAGACTAGATTTTTTTTTGTATACAGTGGTATACAAAAAAAAATCTAGTCTACTCAATAAGAATGTTTCAAGGATTACCACAAGACAAGAGTACCACAGTACTATTACTTATACTGTGGTACCACCTAGGACACCAAAGGCATCACTCATGCGTAGCGGCCGCTGAAAAACCCCCCAAGATCGATTAAACCGCGGTAATTTTTAGCCCCGGCTGTAACCACTAGCTGATTAGAAAAGTCCAATCAATTTCAAAATTTCCTCAGCTACAGTCTTATTTAGAATTTAACGTCCTCTGATTTGATGCGTGGAGGCAAATTAGGGGTAAAGGTTGCATAAAACTCTTGTTTATAGTACCACATGCGACATCAATCGGTAGGGCGAAGTATCAAATTGGTGTCTCTCACATAGCCAAGAGGGGAAGTCCAATTCAAGTTCAACTCCTACTATTTTTTTTCTGATTATATTCGTTGTGAGTTCCAAGGCAGCCGTAATCCTCGGGACTGCAGTGTACTTCATTATTAAATGCCTTTTTTATTTAAATTTTGTCGCCGCTATTAATCCTGGCTACACAGGAGACACAGTGGTGGGCCCCCCGACCCGTATTAAAAAGACTGAGGTCATTGGGCACCTGTATCAGTGTGAGACAAAGGGATTCATTAGGTAAGTGACGCAACCACTGAGATGTTATATCCATCCGGACCGGTGGTTGACACAAGGTTCAATAAAAAGCTAGTATAGTCTTCAATATGTGGTATACTCATTGGAGAATTGAGCAGCAGAGAGACAGAGAGAGAGAGAGAGAGAGAGAGAGGTCAGGTCAAATTCATAACTTGGTCTCATTTAGTCGAGTAGTCAGTGCGCAACAACACCGGATACATAGGGACCAGCCCTATTGTCAAGATCGTGAAAATGCTCTCTGGGCAGAATTCATGGCACAAAAGACTGATCAAGTTTGTAACCGTGGTAAAGCTGGTGGAATGTATCAGCTGGGTAGAATAGAAAGTAGTACTCCCACTCAATATGAAGTCATCAGTCTAAGTGATGTCTATGTATTATAAGAATTTATTTAAAGAAATATATACCTATACCCGTTATCTAGTAGCTGTAGTATGACTTCTAGTAGAAGAGCATGACAGTTCTTAGTAAGGGCCTAGATGGTGCTGTAAAGCTGTCCAGGAAAATTGACTCAAGATTATACAATGGTCAAACATAGGTTTGATTAGATTCTGGATCATCCTAACGAGAGCGGACTGTCTACTAGATCTTCTTGATCTTCGATTAGTAATACACACATGTATATATACTCGTATATATATACGTAATGTTAGGTACATTATTCGGTACAGGGGTCCTACTCTGAAGTAAAGTTTCGGTTGAAAGTTTGGAATAGTTTATATATGAATTTCCTTCGTTTGGGCCGATGGTTGTGGACTTTTCATCCAGCAGGGCATCCACCAGGTTTCATTTCTTGCCTAAATAACAAAATAAATATGAAACATTGACATTTCTTTTCTCGCAAAAGTTCGAATATATTCTTGAGAGCACTTGTAGTAGGTGAGGTAGACAACAAGTACATTGCTTTTATATCTGACAATGTAGTGTGGTAGTTGTATATTCTAAGAAGGATATATTCCTCCAATTTATGGTGATATATTCTCTGACTTTTTTTATAGTTCATGAAATATGTCAAATCAGACTGACATTTTCCCCCATTATGGCTACATAAGGGGAGAAAATGTCAGTCTGAAAATTACCAAGTGTTTTATGATTTTAAAAAATCTAATTAAATAATTGAAAAAATATACAAAAAATAGAAAAAGACATAAAGAATGTTTCAACGATTATTTCTGCTGATACTCTGTGCGTTCAATATTCAACGTCAGCCCGGGCAAATATGTAGACTCAATTCAAGAATAGACTTCGGTGAACCTCTGCCAATCATTTTGAGACATGGTAATCTTCTCGAACCTACTGATAGGCATGGGAATGTTGATCTGCAGAATGGTGAAACACTGACTTTGAGCTGCGAAGGATCTGGTTTCTTATCACATCCTCATGCGAATCGAGCAGTAGTCACAGCTAATATAACATGCGAAGGAGGAGATAATTTCGTAAATAACGACTGGTTGAGTGCCCCAGCTTCGTTCAGTATGTTTCGCTGTACTTCTCCACCAGATTACGTTAGCCGGCGCACAAACCGTACTTGCTATCAACAGAATGCTGTAATTGAAGTAGGCTATAGACTCCAGAATGAATTTTATCCGGTCTATGAGTCATGTTTTAATGAAGGTACTCTCAATGCTATCTATTCAAAATATACGCAGAAATCATATAACGCAAACTACCAGACAAAAGTTGACAGACCATATTTCATAGCGAATGATAATTTTGGATCAGTACCAGTGGAAAGCTTATATAGTCCTAGGGGATTAAGATCTGCTGTAGCTGATTTGGTTGGCCCTGCGGTAGATAGATATTTTACTTTTAACGAAACTCTTTCTAGAGGACATTTAGCTGCAAAAACCGATTTTGTATATGCCTTTGGTGAAAGAGCTACGTTTCATTACGTGAATTGTGCACCGCAGTGGAAAGGTTTTAATGGAGGTAACTGGAATACGTTGGAAGTTGATCTTAGGAATCACATACATGCAGCTGAGTATGATACTATTGTATACACGGGTACTTATGGAGTAACGCAGCTGTTTAATCATTATGGAAGAAGAGTGGACGTGTATCTATACACTGATGACAATAATAATCCAGTGATACCAGTACCTCAATATTATTACAAAGTTGTATATGAACCCAGCACAAAGCGAGGAATAGCATTTCTCGGTATCAACAATCCTTATTATACTTTAGCTGAAGCTCGTGACATGTTTTTCTGTAAAGACATTTGCCGAGGCGGCGGCAACTTTTCTTGGTTGAGCTGGCATCCGAGTAATCCGGCGGAAGGGTATACTTTCTGCTGTACTGTTCCCGATTTCAGAACAACCGTACAGCATTTGCCACATTTTGAAATCACTGGTATCCTTAATTAGGTGGTTCACTTATATCAAAATTATGTACGAGATTCTACGAATATTCATGTACGTTTATTTTTAATTGTGTTGCGTTGCGCCTGTCAATGTGTCGGGTTATTGTACTTTTCAATTGTTAGGTATGTAAAGTTTATCGCTCCGACTCGATAGTGAATTGCGGACATGTCACAAAGAGCAAATGATTTTGATACGTATTCTGTTTTATTTCATATTTAATTGGTATAATATGTATATGAATTATAGAAAATTACAAATACTGATTATTAATTGTATTGTTATTAAATTACATGCGTTATGCTGAAGTCAGCATATGTGTCAGGGTTATACAGCGCAGCAATGAAGTTCATGCCTGTTATTTTTTATTTTGACGTCTTTAAAATTGCTTCATTATCATCATTATCATCATCATCAGGTCCATTTTAGTCTCCACTACAGGAGCACGACCCTCTCTCGTCCGTCCTAGACGGAAGGAGGATTTGGCCTACACTCCCCACGCTGGCCAGACGGGTTGGGGAGGCCTGATCGATATTTGATAATGTATTTCCCTTAGTCGCCTTATACGACATCCACGGGAAGAGACGGAGTGATTCTATTCTAGTCTGCCGGAAACCACACGGCCAATATGCTTCCAAGGAGGCAATTAAAAAAAACTAATGATAACAAAAGACGGGGGATACAGTTTGGTGTTGCAGCTACACATCTCCATCCATAATTCAATCACACCACTGGATAGACGAAGGATCAAATAATTTGTTACGCTAAGTAAGGACTATGGAACATCGCGTGTTTGGGAGGGGGAAGTGCTGCCATTTTGAGATAATTTTAGTGCATATAACGTATTCAAGTACAACACACGGCCGTTTTTTTTTTTTTTTTTTTTTTTTATACCACCAGTTTGGCAAACAAGCATACGGCCCGCCTGATGGAAAGCAGTTACCGTAGCCTATGAACGCCTGTAACACCAGAGGCATCACACGCGCGTTGCCGACCCTGTAAAAACCTCTTCACGCCCTTTTTGAAGAACCCCATGCTGTAGTCCCCTGAGAAAACCTCGACAGGCAGTTCATTCCACAGCTTGACAGTACGCGGGAGAAAACTTCTCTGGAACCGCACAGTACGTGACCACTTAGGCTCCAATGTGTGAGGATGAATTCCCTATCGATGGCGAGCGGTGCGACTGTAGAAGGAGGCCGTTGGCATCATACCGTGTCCATGACACAGCCACATCCTATTTTTACTGGGATTTATTTATACAATGCAATTTGCTATATTATACATATAGTTCATTATTAACGTGATAACGTCTTATAAATCGACGAACGCCGGCTGTACGCACGAAAAAGCATTACTCATTGTCACGTTCCGCCTGAGCGGAGCGTGCAAGCGAGAGCGTGCAAGGGAGCGGAACAAGCGATAGAGAGGCACGATCGGCCTAAGCTTTCATCAATGTTTTCTAATGACGTTATCATGTAAAATTATCGTCCGTAAACCGACTTTACAGACAACCAATTTTTTGTACCTATGGATGTTGATATTCAAAGTCAAAGTCAAAGTCAAAATTCTTTATTCTGTGGGCCCTCGCGGGCACTTAGACACGTCTTTTACAATTAGGTATAGTTTTTTTATCTACCAGCATTTCGGAATGACCATTGACGAGAAGAAATGCCGAAAGAAACTCTGTCAATATAGGTCTTTTTTATATAGCCATACAATATTATCATTATACATAATACAATAAAAAAAATGGTATTCAACCAAAATAAGAGAAAAAATAAAAATTAAAGTAAAATAAAATAGTAAAAAGAATTAAAATATAAAAAATCATAGTATAGAGTGTATATACATATTGTATAAAAGTCTAAATATGTATATCCACAATACTACTTGTAAAGATAAGACGCCTGTGCTTCACATCCTGTGCCGGGAGAGTATTCTACTAGTGTATCCCTCACTCTGCTGATCAGTGGTAAGTATTTGAGATTCAACGTGAGGCCCAGGATGTAGCCTAGACTGCAGTCTTTGCGAAGTTGGCAATATATGAAATATTTGATATGACTTGCTTCTATAATCACACCGTTTACCATGATTCGCTGTTCATGATAAACGGTGTGATTATAGAAGCCTCTTACCATATTAGAGCCAAAATGGTCGCGTGCAGTGCAGTTTTTCTTCCGTGAACTCGCAAGTTGTTTTTAAACATCCTGACAAGGTTTTTCCAAGTATGGTGGTCTTCAAAAAAGGCATGTGTGTTGTCTTCTGGTTTATAAGCAGAGATAACCATCAGGCGGGTTGTATGTTTATTTGTCACCTTCTATATATTAATAAACTAGCTGACCTGACAGACTTTGTCCTGTCTAAACCTTACCCAGTATACCCAGAATATCCCACCAAAGTTTCATTGCAATCGGATGAGCGGTAAACGAATGCATAAAGGACATAAAAACAAACATTCATTTTTATATATATAGAATAAGTAGGTATCTGGGGCACATTTTCACAACTTATATTATTGAGAATTAGAGAAATAACATTTTTTTTACAGGATTCTTTTTACCTAAAGAAGTGCTTAATCCATATTATAAGATTATAAATATGAATGTGAGTTAGTTTGTTACTTGTTTCATCATGAAACTTTGTACACATATTCTATAAGGTATTAAGAAGGATATCGGATATATTTTATTTAAAAAAAAAACGCGGACGAAGCCGCGTGTCGAAGCCAGTTCTGTATAAATTGCCCTAGCAATCACAAACCTTTTTTTTAACTACGTCTGGTGACAGACAAGCATACGGCCCGCCTGATGTGAAGCGGTTACCGTAGCCATATTAATACGCTCGCAACATAAAATATCGCGCACCGCCACCCACGCCGCCAACCCAGCATCTCCTTCCTTTCTGGTGACCTCACTCACTCGCAGCAACACAACAACCCTCAAGGGAATTGCTATTTGGCTGCGGTATTCTGTGAGGTGGAGGTACTTCCCCAGTCGGGCAGCTTATAATTACGCTCCCTACCTCTATTTTCGCCAGAGCTTCGTTTGTCAGTGAGCAGGCTGCACCGCGTGTAGGTGAAGTTGGCTTTAGTTCAAAGATGTTGATGAACTACTTAGACTCCAAAAGCTATCGTAAAACTACGTAGTAAGTACTATTATTACTTATACTGTGGTAAAACTAAAGTTAAAGACAATAAAATAGATACTTAATGTACTAGAAAGTGGACACATTATCTAAATGTAATAATTTAATAGTTATGAATCACTAAGTGAATTAATTTATGCATTCACAGAATGCGAATAATTGGCCCATTTCTTGATAGTTCTTAGTGAGGAGCGGAGTTACAATTTGGTTGAAAATTACAAATAGTGTCTTCACAATGAAAGTGAACTTCATACTGGTGAGTATATCGATATTTATATATATAATAATTTAGGTTATTAATGCCTTATTTGCCATAATGCTGTCTTTTACAATGCTAAGAGGGGAAGTCAAATTCCAAAAGTTTATTACTCCTACTAATTTCTTCTGATTAAATTCGTTGTGAGTTCCACGGTAGTTTTACCCCCAGGACTGCAATGGACTTCACTGTTCATTGCCTTTTTTGGTGGTCGCCGCTGTTAATCCTGGCTACACAGGAGACACAGTGGTGAGAATGTGTGGTGGGCCCCCGTCCCTATATCAATATTTATAGATCATTTTGTGATATCTGTATATTTAACTAACCTTATAATTTTCAGCTTATTTTATATGTTACATATGTAACGACAGTGGTTAAAGCGAGATCATATTCTGATGTTTTTCCGAAGAATACCATAAAATATGTGATCACATCAAAGCCATATGCTCAAGTTCGAATACACACTCCTATACCAACCTTACCGCCTGAAAATCCATTCTTGAACTATCAACCTATTTATCATGATGTCTCATATAATAAGAGAATAAACCAACATCCAGAAGAATCAACTGTGACGAAACATCCATTACTTCAATTAACCGTGGTTCCAAAAGAAGAACCTTTAATTTATAAACCTGCTAATAATGTGTTGTATACAAATCCGTTGTTAGAACCAAAAGTCCTTACAACGACAGTACAGAATGTGAAGAAAGAAGAAGAATTGAATATAGAAGAATTTTCTACTGATGTTCCAGAGTTTGATGAAATAGAATTTCAGAACAATAACGACATGTTTGACGGAAATGATCCAAACAGAATAACGTCAGATTTAGATACGTTAAGAATAACAGGCGGTCCAGTCACTAATGTTAAAGCTAATATGCCATCCGATGCATCTAATGAAGAAAGTGACAGAAACGAATTCATATTTGTAAAAGATCTTAAAAGAAAATATTCAAGTGACTTGTTATATACAAATGTATTGCCAGTGAACCCAATACTGGAGAACGTTGAAGATTCGACAGTTGTTACTAGCGGAGACGATGGAAAACCAAGATTAAAAAGGTAGGGTGCTCACATCAAAGCTATATAACGTTTTATGTTCAGAAAGTTTTAATGTATAACTGTCATAGTACGGTCGTAGACTTCATCACATCGTGAAACACGCTTCACACCCACCGTACCCCTGGCCGTACCTCTGGTGGTACCACCATACCGTATACCGTACTTTAAAGACGTTAATATTTAAAGACCCACCGGTCTTTAAATATTAAACCATAGCACTAGCTATAAAGTTGTAAACATCACTAATTTAAGCCATTTCGAATAATAAAAGTTTATTATAATAGTAAACATTTTAATACATGACCAACAATGCAAATGGTATCGTTTCCAACAACATTGATGATTTGGCTATCCCCCTTTGGCCATATCCTTATCTGGTACGTATTACGTGGATATTTTATAGTTTGAGGTTGTTAGGTTATGGTTGTTTTGTGATCCGCAAGCAAATGCTTATAATATTATAAGCAATATGGGTATATTGAGCCCTGGCTTTCTATGCGAGGAGCAGTCGACATAGGTTATGTAAGAATAGTAGTGGTAATTCATCATCGCAACATATTATCACCTAAGTGGATTGTCACCTTCATTAGGCTTAATGCTATTGCTTACGCGACCACACGTTAAAAATACGTACAATATAAACGTATGCTTGTTTACTACCTTAGTAGTATAAAAATGTCTTTAAGGAAACATACTTAGTTATTTTGGGAAAATTGTCATTATGAAAATAGTAAGTAGGTAAGTTGTGTTGAACTGTTATTTTAAAGCATATTCTTTTTGTTACTTTGTTATTTTGTTATTTTAGGCCTATATTATCCTAGAAACAAAAATTACGTTTTATTGAAATTTTATTGTAATCTTTTTTATAACAATTGCATTCCTTTCTGTTACTTTAATTTTATATATTAAATTTTTTAGAATATGTACTGAAATTAATCTGAAAACCTATATATTTTATCTATAAATATATAATTGTTATGTCAATCTTTTCAGAAACGACAACTTAATTGAAGAAGAGAATGTCGCTTCAACTATGGCTGGAGTTAAATATACTGGTCGGACTTCGCCCATAAACGTACATTTGATTTTCAAAAATATTCATGTGTGAATAATTTATACAAGCAGGCTTCTGTATATATAGTAAACTATATAATACTGTTATTTAACCCATTCAGTGCCGAGAGCGCCCATCGGCGTCTCGAAATCATTAACTACATGCCAAAGACGCTCATGGGCGTCTAGGTTTGCCACAGTATAAATAATAGTACTACGTACAGTATGGCCTCTCCCTGCCGCTCTTTCGTGTCGACCTCACCTCCCCTCTGAGATAAATCGGGAACAGTTAGTATGGTGCCGCACGCACACACGCTCATTCATGCTCTGCATAGACGTCTCTGTTCATGTAGCAGTTACCGACGTGACATGTATGGAGTGGTCGAGGTTTGGTTTTGTATTCAAAGTTTAGGCTAAATAGTATGCATGGCGGCATGAGGGTAAAGTTCTATTAAGAACTTACGTAAGCCGGCAATGAATGGGTTAAACTGTACATTCTTGTGAGAATGGTAATTCTATCACAATATACATACTGGTTTTCTTGATTTTCGTTTCATTCTTGTTTGTATACGTCGCCCACTAAACATTCCCACCACTGTGTCTCCTGTGTAGCCAGGATTCACAGCGTCGACTACCAAAAAAGTCAATGAACAATGAAGTCTATTGCAGTCCCGGGGGTAAGACTACGGCTGCTTTGAACGACGAATAATCCTAAGAAATTAGTAGGAATAAGAAGCTTTTGGTATTTGACTTCCCCTCTTAGCAATTTGAGAGACAGTTATATAGTAAATAAGGCATTAAAAGCCTAAAGAGATGAATAATCCTTTAGTGTAGCCTCTGGAGAAAACGTGAGAGAGTTCGTGACGAGGTCGATCAGTAGAGTTCATCTCACAACTTGATATCCGCCATGGGGCCTTCTCTAGTCTCTGGATATGGATCATGGGGATATTCTCTGTAGTCTCTGGAGATTGACAATATCTGACCACTTTGAAAGTGAAAATATGAATTTCCCAACTATGGCAAGTGGTGCTATTTTTCTAAGGAGGCCTTTGACAACTCCTATGAACACAATGAATGAATGAATGAATTGAATGAATTAATACAGATTTAAGTAGAAACACAGCTAATCGTATAATCGATTGAACATACAAATACCAATAAAAAACATAATAAGTATAATAAAATTATTTATTACGTTTCCTAAAAAACTTACATTTACATTTTACAGGCACCTAAAATGTACATCCTTATCCTAGGTACAACATAATGGCAAAAATAATTCTCCACACATTTTGCTACACAAAAATCTAACTGATCACACGAGAGAACGAAACATAAATAAAATGTATCCTAAGGCAAGACTGAGAAAACATCGCTTGGTAACTATATTTTACACCAATAACAAAGAGTATAAAGAGTCAAAAAAGATTTAAAATTGATTTATTGTACTCATAGATCCTAACAAGATTGACTTTCGGGAAGGCCTCAGACGCTAGATGGCGTTGTTTGTAAAGCTGTATTGTCTGGGGCTAATTTATAGATGGCGTTATTTTCTGCTCAGTCTAAAAACGTCGTTGAGTGGCGCGTATGGAGTCCGTGTGGGAATTGCGTTGTATGCGTATGATGGCTGCGCGTCTGCTCGAAGTATCACTACACCTGTTTAAATAAGAAAAACATATGAATATTTTAAAGCAGGAAAACCAATATGAATATTTTAAAGCAGGAAATGATGGACGGAATTCAATAATGTAGGTTCATCATCATCATCAGGTCATTTTAGTCTCCACTACCGGAGCACGACCCTCTCTCATCCGTCCCAGACAGAAGGAGGATTTGGCCTACACTCCCCACGCTGGCTGGGTTGGGGAGGCCCATAAATAATGTAGGTTATATGTGAAATATTATGTTAGTATCAAGATAAAATGAGTGTAATGTAGCGAATAATAATGCAGAGTATGCAATTAAAAATGGCGGAGAAAAACTTTGTGAGAAGAAAAATGAACAGAGTAGTTAGTGCGAGTTTTTTGTTCGCGTTCGATCACGTCAACATAAACAAACCGACCAAATAGAGAATAACTCTCATGTTGTGAATTTATAAGACGCGTGTTACATATTAAAATTATATGGCTTACTTGCTCACATTTTGAAGAGAGTAATCCGGCTAATTTGGATATGTAAAACGCGTCTGGAAAATTCATAATATGAAACATTTTCTAAACTTGGTCGGCTTGTAAATGTTAACACGTTCGAATGTGACCATAAAACTCGCATTGAGCACTCTGTAATCAAAGCGAGATTTAAAATTTACAAAGAATATGTGTAAATACTCTTAGATTTGCTTGAAAAAATATAAATAAATAAATATTTCTGGACAATTTACACAGCGCCATCTAGTCCCAAATTAAGCGCAAAGCTTGTGTTATGGGTACTAGACAACTGATAAACGTACTTAAATACATTTATTTTTTTGTAAATACATACTTATAATACATAGAAAACAACCAGACCAAGACAAACAGAAATGTTCATGCACACAAATGTTTGTCTTGTGCGGGAATCGAACCCGCGACCTCGGAGTCAAAGTGGCCATTGCTAACCATTCGACCACCGAGCTCGTCAGAAATATGTATTTATAACTTGGAGGAAGGATACTTATAATAATAAACACCCACCGTAAGCTTAAGGGCCTGTTACATTACGAGGTTTTCAAATAGTATATCACAGTCGTCTCGCTAGTATTCATGAGGTGGAAAAGAGACGACACTATGACGGACAGTCTAAATACCTCGTCGTCTAACAGGCCCTGTGATCTACAGCCCTTGCATACTGAATTAGTGAGACACTTTCTACCTGAGGGGTTCACTTTGACTTTGATCTTAGTCTGCGGAGACAGCACACCGTAGTCGACATCCTCGTACAGATCCTGGAAATATAAATAAATAAATATTCCTGGACAAACTACACACTGCCATCTAGTCTCAAACTAAGCAAAGCTTGTACTATGGGTACTAGATAACTAAAATAATACATTTTGTTTTTGCTAAATATATGACATGTTCATGTAGACAAATATTTGCCTTATTATTATTTAAATAGTTGTCTTGGCCAACTTGCCAGATAAATATTTTTTTAAAAATGGAAAAATTCACTCATCCCACCAATTCACTCATTCATTCATCCCACCTAGGGGGGATAGGTGAATTTTTCCATTTTTCAAAAAATAAATATTTGTCATTTACAGGGTTCGAACCCGCGATCTTGGAGTCAAAGTGGCCATTGCTAGCCATTCGATCACCGGCTTCGTCTTATATATAACAAAACTTCACTTAGGGCTAAGGAGATACAAAGACCACGTTTTTTTTTTATACTACGTCGGGTGGCAGACAAGGATAGGGCCCGCCTGATGTGAAGCGGTTACCGTAACCGTATTAACGCTCGCAACATAATATATCACTTGCGCGCCGCCACCCCCGCTGCCAACGCAGCATCTCCTTCTTTTCTGGTGACTTCACTCACTCGCAGGAACACAACAACCCTCAAGGGAATTGTTATTTGGCTGCGGTATTCTGTGAGGTGGAGGTACATTTCCTAGTCGGGTAGCTTACAATTACGCTCCCTACCTCTCTTTTCGCCAGAGCTTCGTTTGTCAGTCAGCAGGGTGCACCACGTGCAGGTGAAGTTGGCTTTGGTTCAAAGATGTTGATAAACCACCTACACCCCAAAACGTGCAGGTGAGGTTGTCTTTGGCCCTAACGAACGTGGTGAGTGATCTCCGCCAACCCGCAGTTGAGCAGCGTGGTGGAGTACGCTTTAAACCCCTTCAATTGAAGGGACACCCATACCCCAGCAGTGGAATGAATAAGGGTTGACGACGAACCGTCGCGACGCATAGTATTCAACACGTAAAACATTCAAAACGCAAAATGTTCAAGACCCTAAATGCACAATTTTGAAAAATGATCAAAACGCATAACGTTCAAAACCCGAAATGTGGTGAGCCCCTTGCACCACATTGATTTGATTGATTAAGAAGATTTCTCCCGCGCACTATTAAGTTGTGGAATTAACACCATTTCGAGATTTTCCCGGGAGACTATATCTTAGATTTTATAAAGGGTTCTTCAAAAAGGATGTCTTCACATCCTTTTCTATTTTTACAGGGTCGACAGTGCACGAGTGATGCCCACACGCGTCCATAGGCTGCGATAGCTGTTTTCTGTCAAGCGGGCCGTATACTTGTTTACCACCTTAATGGTATAAAAAAGATAAATGACGTTACCTCAACCCTATATCCGGCAGGGTTGTTAAGTCCCAGCTCCCTCAGCGTCACAGCCACGTCGGAGGGTGTTCCGTCTGTCCGTCTGTTCACAAACGCCACGGCGTACGAGTAGTACTGGCCTTGGATGGGCAGGATCGGCCGCGACCAAATCTCGATACCTCGGTGCTGGAATAAATAAAATAGAATAAATCGGATCGATTGGACTCTCTCTCTACACGCAGAGATGTAGCGTCTCTTTGCGTTCTAAGTATACAAATTATATCACGGGGAGTGCTCGGATGAGCTGTTTGATTTGATACTTGCTGCTGAATTCCACTATCGTACAACTCGCCATAAATCAAAATTCCATCCATATCATCTTGATAATTGGCGATCTACTACAGTACGTTTCCTAAGATATTTTATACCACGAACAGTGAAACTGTGGAATCAACTTCCAGAACTTCCAGAACCAGCCTTCAAGAACAGAGTTTTCATTTTCCTTAAAAGGCTGGCAACGGAGCGGCGACCGATTGGTGTCGCTGGTCTCTATGGGCGGTGGTGATTGCTTTCCACCAGGTGACCCACATGCTCGTTTGCCCCCCTCTCGTATAAAAAAAATGTAAAATAAAATTGGATGGTCGCGACCCTTTGGGGTCTCGCCTTCAATATATATATAACGGCAGGATGCATCACG
The DNA here is from genome assembly GCA_937001555.2 of Hypsopygia costalis. Lineage (NCBI taxonomy): Eukaryota > Metazoa > Arthropoda > Insecta > Lepidoptera > Pyralidae > Hypsopygia > Hypsopygia costalis. The sequence continues at coordinate 13,599,626 of OW443344.2, forward strand.
TGCAAATAATTTTGGATTAGGCTCTAAAGATATTAGTGAGCTTCTTACAACCCTTACCTACAAGTTTCCATATTATATAAATATTTTTGAAATGAAAAATCTACTTCCCCCGCCTCCGTAATACTTGAATCCACGACCTCTCGATAACCGGTCGAGTGCTCTTTGTAATTGAGCTACCAGAAAGGTTTTGCGGGTGACGAATTTTCCAGTTCGTCTTACTGCTATAAAATCACACTCTGTCGCCAAAGAGGTACGATTCCAAAGGAATTTTCTACCTCGAACTCTCAAGTTGTGGAATAACTTCCTGCCAAGGTTTTCCCAGGTAGATAGTATGGACTCTTTCAAGAAATGCGTAAAGGCAGTTTTTACAGGGTCAGCAACGTGTGAGCGATGCCTCTGGTGTAGCAAGCGTTCATAGGCTAAGATAACTGCTTACCATCAGGCAGGTCGTACGCTTGTTTGTCACCCTAGCCGTATACAAAAAAGTTCCGACACGTTGGCTGAAATCAACTGTTAAAATAATAATTAGTTTACACATTACCTTATATATCCTTCTTCCTTGTATCCCAAGGGGGTCCTGATCGACCTCTATAATCTTTCTGTTCTGCAGAATCGCCTTGTACTCTGGCCGTATTGTCCTCAAGTCCACACTCATCAGAAGCGGTGCAGCCAGTATGGCCCATATGGCGAATTGAGTTTTACTCTGTTCATATGATAACCCGAAGTTACCGATGATCAACTGGAAATTGAAAAAAAAAAAAATAGTTCAAATTCTACGCAATGCTCCTCTCCCGCCGCCCCGCCCGGCCCCGATGCAAGCGTAAGGTAACGCAGCGAGCTGGCTAGGTCATACGCTAAATAATGACATACGATACATGTTTCTATAACTTATAGTTTTGTAATTATTAAGGTAAGACGATAACCAATTAGTTACAGTTCAGTTTTCTGACGTACCCGTGTGTATTGGAGTGATGTTAAAGATGTTTTACGTCAAAAAGTTAACCACACAAAACAAAATATCAAGTAGGTATTGTACGTATATGAAAAAATTGGTTGCCTGTAAAGTCGGTATACGGGCGAAAGTTTTACGTGACAACGACTTTGAGTGGTAAAATGTTTTCGAGTGGAAGGGACGCATGCCTTTCACTTTTTATGTCTGTCTCTCTCGCTCTTAGGCGGGCTAACCATGCCCGAGTGGAAGGGACGCGTGCCTCTCACTCGCTCTCATTGTGAGCGCATAACGTGAGCGCGGAGCGTAACGCAGTTTCTTCAAGTGTCACCCGGCTAACCAATTTATAAGACGTTGTCACGTCAAAAACCGACCAAGTGCGAGTCGGACACGCGCACGAAGGGTTCCGTACCAATAAAAACGTGAGTGATATGTGAGTATTTCAAACGTCTACCTATTGCCGTTATCAATTGCGAGCAAAAATGAGCATAAAATCACGTTTGTTGTATGGGAGCCCCCTTAAATAATTATTTTATTCTATTTTTTAGTATTTGTTATAGCGGCAACAGAAATACATCATTTGTGAAAATTTCAACTGTCTAACTATCACGGTTCATGAGATACAGCCTGGTGACAGACGGACGTACGGACGGACGGACAGCGGAGCCTTAGTAATAGGGTTCCTTTTTACCCTTTGGGTACGGAACCCTAAAAAGAACTTTAAATTTGTTAAACACCTCTTTTAAAAAAAACATTTTAAACACCATAGTTAATTTATTCTTCTATCTATAGGGTTCGTCAAAAAATCATAAAGGGGTTTCTTTTCTACACAGTCGGCAACGCGTGAGTGATGATGCCTCTGGTATACCAAGCTAAGCATAGGCTGCGATGACGGTTTACCTTGAGGCACTTCGTACGCTTGTTTGTCACCCTAGTCGTATATATATTTTTTTTAAACTTACTATGGTTGAATAATGATGCCAACTAAATAAATGTTATTTGGTAGGTACTCACCATGTCAGGATCATTCCAATGCCCAGGTCCAGCATTCGGGACGATAACGTCCTGGTGGTTTCCGTAGTAGTCTATGATAGACTCGACGGACGCCCACGAGTCCTGGATATCGTCGAAGTTACGCCACAAGTTGCAGTGTTCGATGATCGATGTGAAGTTTGGCTGCGAACAAAGAATAAGTTTCATTATCGTAAATAGGTTTTTTTGAATAATCAAACGAATAATAGTAGACATGATGCCTGCGGCCTCCTTCTTCAATCGCACCGTTCACCATCGACAGAGGGTTCACCCGCACACAGTAGAACCGAAAAGGTCGCGTACTGGTCGATTTCAGTGAGGGTATCTCCTGCTAACTATCAAGTTGTAGAATGAATCTACAGCATTTACAGGGACGGCATCGGGCGAGTAATGACTTTGGTATCGCAAGCGTCCTTAGGCTCCGAAGACTGTTTACAATCGGGCGGGTCGTATGTTTGCTTACCAGCCTAATAGTATATTAAAAAAGTCCGTGCCTGGGGGGTGCCCCAGCGCGCGTCGGGCGTCAAAAAAAAAAAAAAAAACTTAGAGCTACAAACTGGATGATGCACCGCGGCGACCGAACAATTTCGCCATGTCTCTGCTTGTCAAATAGCCAATTTCTCATTCTGCCTACTTCTCGAGGTGAATACTTCGTAACTAGCCTATTTCGCATTGCGGCAACTTTTCAAAGTGACTACTTCCCAGTCTGAACACTTTTTTCGGTAGCATGAAAATTTGTTCCGAACAACACATTAAAAATAATAAATTTTAAAGAAAATTTGTTCCGAACAATAGATTAAAAATAAAATTTTTTAATGAGACTTTTAGAAACAAAATCAGTCGTTTCTAGTCGAGATTGAATCAGCTTCAATCAGATCGATTCAATCAGAAAGAAAACAATATTAATACAAAGAGGAAAAATATTGGATTTGTTTTGAATTTTTCTGTGAGATTGCAAGAAAAAGGAAATGAAACTAAAAGTCTCGGGTAGTATTGAAAAGCGGTCTGCTGAACCTCTTTTATCTTATTGTGCCCCTCCTAGTTATTTATTCTTTTGATTGTACTCAAGTTGTTTTTAGACAAGTAGGTAGTTTACGAAGCAGTCACCTTGAGAAGCAGGCTTATGCAAAATAGACTTATTGCTAAATAGATTACTAGCTATATGATTAGTTGATGATAAATTAACTATTTAATAAGTAGACATACGATGCTGGAAGGGACCCCGTCATCATCATCATCATCAGGTCCATTTTAGTCTCCACTACAGGGTGCTCCTGTACCCTCTGACCCTCTCTCGTCCGTCCCAGACGGAAGGAGGATTTGGCCTACACTCTCCACGCTGGCCAGACGGGTTGGGACCCCGTCACCACAGTATATTTAATAGCACTATGTGCAGTACGGCCACTCCCTGCCGCTCTCTCGTATCGACCTCACCTCGCCTCTGAGACAAATCTGGAACAGTTTGTATGGCGTTGCATGATGTACACACGCTCATTCACATTCTGCACAGACGCCATTGTTTATGTAGTAGCTTACGTCGCGACGTTTGTATGGAGTGGCCGGGGTGTAAAGTCACACTGCACCACTCTGCGACTGCTAAAGATTAAAGCTACGAACTGGACGACAGCAAGCAGTGCGCTTGCTGTCGTCCAGTTCGTAGCTTTAATCTTTCATAAAAAAAAAACTCCAAAAGGAAATCCACTACGTTCCTTTTCCCACTGCAGGTTATCCTTACTTGCATGCCAGCATATATCTGGTAGACGGGCCAACTGCAAGAGTAGACCATCTGTCTACCGGTCTGGTTCAGATGTCTGCCGAAGTCTGGATAGCCTTGATCCATGTCTGCTGGGAGGGCGTAGCATCCGTCCAGCTTTACGTAGTCCACTCCCCATGCTGCAAATGTTGCTGCATCTGGAAAATATAAAAATTATGCTACGTACATGAAAATTATTTTGCTTTGGTTAAAGAGCGACTAAAAGACGCGAACAAGAGGTCTTGTACTATGGACTTCTGAAAGCTTGAACTGAGTGGCCAATACCTAAAATTTGAGTATTCATCGTTTCAGGCATGGTACAAAAATACACGTGGCAAATGTGGTATCTTGATTTGAATTTGCCTGCGTCATACTCTGTATTTTTACCCCCGACGCAAAAACGCATGTCTTTTCTCTCTCTCTCTCTCTCTCTCTGTGTGTGTGTGTGTCTGTTTGTGAATCGTAGCTCCCGAACGGATGAACCGATTTTGATTTTTTTTTATTTGAAAGGTAAATTAGACGGAAGTGGTCTTAGCTATGTTAAATGAACATCGGTCCAAGATGGCCGGCGTCTCAAAATTACGAATTACATATTTTATGTCATCCCCTTCAATATGGGTATCGAATGAAAGGGCTTGACTAGTAGAATACTATACACTATGATAAATTTCAAATCCAAGATGGCCGTCACCACAAAAGAGCGAATTAAATATATTTTTTCACAACTCCCTCAATATAGATATAAAATGAAAGGGCTTGACTAGACTAGAAGATCGGGGGTTTTTTAATTTTCAATTTAATTGTCTTGTGTATGGAGAATGATAGATTTTGACAACTACACTCGTGATGTAGTTTTGTCGTCGTGATTGGCAATAAGGGAAGAACGTACCTGATGTTTTTCTACCGATAATTGTATCGGTAGAAAAACATCAGGTAGTCCGACGACGCCACACGACACCACCATCAGTTTTAACACTTTAGTGACCATGACTACCTGGGCTATTAGGGCGATACAGGAAAGTTTTTTACCTATTGCTTTTCGAAGACTTTACGGGTTTTTTTTTGTATTGGGGTACTCTGCACCCCGAAGTTATTGAGCGGTTAAAGAGTTTAAGAGTTGAAGACTATCGGGTCTTCCTGAAACCATTTCAAGAAGACCATCGGCAGACTAACTCTAACCTTACGTGTTCGCGAACCGTTATAGTTTACGTAGATGCATAATGTACACTTAGGTAAAGTTTATTAATTCCAAACATGCATAGATACCGCTTTTATGCAGTCAAATATGAATTTAATTATCACGATATTAACACCAAAATGAATTTAATTATCATGACATTAACACTACTCTGTCAGAAAGTTGGAAGCTAACATATTTTTTTGTAATCAAAGATATGTCGCCTTTTATTACTATGTTTTTATTGTGTGAATGCAATGGAAGCTGTCAAATCCTACCTAATTTATAAATGTGAATGTGAGTTTGTTTGTTACGCTTTCACGCCTAAACTATTCAACCGATCATCATGAAACTTTGTACACATATCAGGAAGGACATAGAATTTTTATGAAAAACAAGTAAACGCAGGCGAAGCCGTGGGTGGAAGCTAGTTTGTCATTAATTGTATCCGTCTACGTTTATTGGTGTAGAATAGATCTCTGCATTATCCCATATTCACCCCATTGCTGGGATACAGGCCTGCCTTCAATCGAATGGGATTAGAGGGGCCACGCTGCTCAACTTGGGTTGGCGAAGCGAAGGTCAGTGTTTTCAAGCCTCCGGCTCGGTCAGAACACAGTAGTTAAGCCAAATCAGCGGCGTTAGGCCACTGCCTTGGCTTAACTACTGTCTTCTGACCTTCTGACAATAGTCGGGACCGATGGCTTAATGTGCCTTCTTTTTCATCTCATCATCGTCATCTCATTGGGAATAGAGATATGCGTAAATAATAAAACTTGTTCAAAAAAATTTTTTTTGTTTATTCTTGTTTCTAATAAATGTTTTAAATAGATTACATACTTTATGGTGTCTAACTTGCAACTAAGTTCTACGTAAGGCTGTGGCAAGGCAAAGGAAATTGCGTGTACTCTGCTCTCTGACAGGAAGTCACCGGGCACGGTTACAACACCCGGTCTGACATAACATTCATTCACTATATATTAGTTATGTTTCAATCAGGGTTCAAATTTAGGGTTCCTCCAAACCTCCAAAGGAAAAAAAAACGGAACCCTTATAGGATGACTTCGTTGTCCGCCCGTCTGTTAAGATCGTTTTTCTTAGGAACGCGTGGATACACAAGTTGAAATTAATATCACATACTCAGGTCTGCAATGTCTTAAACTAGTGAAAAAATCAAGCTTCTAAATCGACGCAATCAAAAGATACGGTCGTTTATGTTCCATTTATATGGCATATTTTGTAATTTGCTAAGGGAATCAAAACCTATAGGATACAATCCGTTGACCTAGAATTATGAAAGTTGGCAAGAAGCAATGTCATGTAACACAAGTAAAGGGAAAAATGCGAAAACATATATGTGCCTTCTGGGAATGAATGTGTCACCAGCCTAACATTATGCAACATTTTATTATCAGCTATAGAACGGCTGAAGAATTCAAAATATCCATCCATCGATACGCTATTGACATACGCATTGCTAATTTAGCTATGTAGGTTAGTTAGGCCATCGATGTATTGTGTTTTGTAACTGATTTGATTATATTAGGGCATTTACACGATTGCAACCTAAACAGTAAACGGTCGTGTAACGCAACCTTATTTAGTAGTAACTGAGAGGCGTTCGATGTGAGAAACGAATCGGTAATTGCTTTAGAAGGCGGGTGGAATTAATTATGATATCATAAAGATCGACTGATACATAGATGTTAATAACTAATATAAAGTCTAATATGTATTACAATCCTTATTTTTTTTTATTTACTCTACGCGGGTGGCAGACAAGCATACAACCCGCCTGATGTTAAGCGGTTAACGTAGCCATATTAACGCTCGCAACTTAAAATATCGCTCGCGCGCCGCCACTCTCTCTGCCAACGTAGCATCTCCTTCCTTTCCGGTGACCTCATTCACAACAACCCTTAAGGCAATTGTTATTTGGCTACGGTATTCTGTGAGGTGGAGGTTCCCCAGTCGGGTAGCTTACAATTACGCTCCCTACCTTTCTTTTCGCCAGAGCTTCGTTAGTCAGTCAGCAGGGTGCACCGCGTACAAGTGAAGTTGGCTTTGGTTCAAAGATGTTGATGAACCACTTACATCCCAATATTAATAAAATATTATAGTGGTATTATTAATAACTAATATAAGGTCTAATATGTATTTCAATCAGTAATAGCACAATATCAACAATTTAGGTAATTAACTTTAAAAATGCTTGCATGCCTATACAAAAGTTATAATATGGTTTGTTCAACTGTATCAAGATCATTGTTACCAATATTTGGCAAGAAATAAATGATTTATGATCAAGAAAAGTCCATTTTAAAAAAGATAGACATAATAATAAGAAGATAGGCACTAGCTACATAAATGCACATTTAATACATATTTAACATACTCGTAGCTATATTACAGATTTCTAATTTAATGCATACAAGATAGGAAGGTGTCATGTCATAACGTGGTTACCTTTCGTATGGAGCGTTTTCGGGTTGTCCAAAATTGTTTTTCTCTATATACCACGTCGGACGACAGACAAGCATACGGCCTGCCCGATGTGAAGCGGTTACCGTAGAAATGTCAACGTTTACAACAACAAATATCACTCGTGCGCAGCCATCCTTTCTTTCTGATGACGTCACTCACTCGTAGGAACACAACAACCCTTGGCTGCGGTATTCTGTCAGGTGTCAGCGGTACTACACCAGTCGGGCAGCAGGATGAAACACGTGCAGTGAGCCACTTACACCCCAAAAGAAGTTCATTCAGAAAGGCTTTAGCGCTAATATAGTCTCTCTCATCACTGTTTAATTCACAATAATGACTTCCAAACACCTGGTATGTAATTTAATCTTCACTAATTAGTATAAGTACTTAATGTGGGATTAAAATATGAATGAAGTAACAAGATTAGAGCTCGCGAACGTGTTGTAACTAGAATATGGGTTAATGGTTTTATAAGCTAAAACTAACTATAAGAAGTAGGTAGTCAATGTTTACATACATCTATGGAGAAATGTTTTAATGAAAACATAGTGTATGACATTTGAGGAGCTCGATGGCGTAGTACCGCGTGTCAGTATAATCGAAAACGCAAGTTAAGCAACGTTGACCGTAGCATATCAGTGGCCGGTAGTCGGCTTGAAAACACTGGCGTCCGCCAATCCGCAGTCGAGCAGTGTGGTGCAGTATATAATAGTAACTTTAAAAGAAGAGACGAACGACTGACGTAGTGTACAGAACAGAATAAGTTAATAGTGCTTTCCATCGGGTGCTTCGTACGCTTAAAATATTATTAGCATATCCATGTTGCGAGTGTTGATATGGCAACGGTAACCATTACACATCAGGCGGGCCGTATGCTTGTTTACCACATAGTATAACAAAAATAATAGACTTACCACCGGCAAGATGGCCGACGACGCCCGGATATCCGGCGCAAGTGAAGTTTCCGTAATCTTCGTAAATACCGAACTTCAGCCCTTTGCTATGTACCTGGAAATGATAGAGAGTAAATGAAAATTTTATGTTAACTAAAAAGTATTACCCGAAACAAAATGCATTCACAAATACAATATTTTTTTTCACGATCAACATACCGAAATTTCTATACGCTATGTAATATCTACAGCGGAAGTGAAGCTAATGTCACCACATGTATTTTTTTTTATACTACGTCCGGTGGCAGACAAGCATACGGCCCGCTTGATGTGAAGCGGTTGCCGTAGCCATATTAACGCTCGCAACATAAAACATCGCTTGCGCGCCGCCACCCCCGCTGCCATTGCAGCATCTCCTTCCTTTCTGGTGACCTCACTCACTCGCAGGAACACAACAACCCTCAAGGGAATTGTTATTTGGCTGCGATATTCTGTGAGGTGGAGGTATTTTTTCGCCAGAGCTTCGTTTGTCAGTCAGCAGGGTGCACCGCGTGCAGGTGAAGTTGGCTTTGGTTCAAAGATGTTGATGAACCACTTATACCCCCAAATATGTGTGCTAAATGTATATCTGGCAGGCGGTGTCGGCTCTACAGTGATCCAAGAAAATTTATATACATACACATATATGCTAGGAAAATATGAATAATATCTTCGAAAGTCGGATTAAAGCCCCTGAGAAGATCTCACAAAAGAGAGTGTATAATGTGAATATAGATTAAATAGAGGTGTCCATCAGGCAGGGTATGCTTGTTTACCACCCTCGTCGTACAAGTCATATCTCAAAAATTGGCTTCACTATTGGCCTGGCTTCACTACATCTTTAAAGCTCGAGGTTGCAATGGACCGGAAATCGTAGTGCAAGACAGCACGCCACGAGATTTTTTTTTATACCACGTCGGGTGGCAGACAAGAATACGGCCCCTGAATCACTGTAGCCATATTAACGCTTGTAACACTTCGATTGTGGGAAGACCCGTATGTTATGTATGGGTTAACCCTCCATCACATACTGACCACATAATGGGATTCTTGTGACATCGGTGATTGTTCACATCCAATGAAGCAATCAATACTCGGAAACTGCTGACAATGCGTGAGTGAAGTGTTGTGGGACCCAAGTGTCCAAAACTAAGTGCCTGTATTGCTCCAACCGAGGAAGCAAGAACACGTCGTCAATCAATCGCGATTGCTAGATTATTTTGTATTAGGTGTTTTTAGTAATAAAGTATTTTTATAAGAAGAGCAGTTTTAAAACTAAGCCAACAGCCAGTTTACGTAAATCGTATCCCAACAGTGGGATGATTATGGGTTGATGCCGAGTGCCGATAAAGGTGTTATATGCCACACTTGCTAGATTTTTTTTTATCATAAAAAAAAGAATAAGACAAGATCAAAGACAATGCCGACTTGATTAAAAAACAGCCCAAAGCTACACATTAACAATGCGGAATAAATAAAAATAAATTACAACACTCCTTCCACATAGTAAACCCATTTATACTTAATTCAATCTCAAGTTTTTACTACCATTACCGCACAATAAAGTTATACTTAACATAATCATCGCACAGTTTATAGACACACAAAAACTTGAGCAATGTGGACTTAACTCGTAATTGTAACTTAGTATGACTTGCTTATTGTTAGATAATATCGTTCTTGCGAAAGAGGACCGGACTATGCAAAAAGTGATGATTATCTTTTGAACGAATGGTTTTGACGAGTCACTCACGAGCCGTTGCATCAAGGTTATTTTAATAGATTATATTGTACTAAAAACTTTCGTGTGCTTAATTAATTGAAATAAATTTTGTTTCTAATTCTGTTAAATTTATTAAGGTGCTACTATACGGTGTAAGTAGCTCACCATCGTCAGAGCCAAAGCCAACCTCCCCTGCATGCGGTGCACTCTGCTGGCTAACAAAGGAAAATCTGGCAAAAGAGAGGTAGAGTACAGTGTAATTAAGGTGACGCAGGTTCGTAATGTCGGATTTTTAAAGCAGTTTTATTCTGTAACTACACGTTGACGTACTGAAGCATTGAAAAAAATATGTGTTACAATTGAGCATCTAATCTATCTTATTCCTCGATTCTTTACATGATTAGCATTACTTTGCTCGATAGAAAAAATCGCGTACAGGATATAAGCCTTTCCCAATGCTTTTCACCCAATACGATCATCTGTCTTCTACATCCAACCGCCTCCAGCCGCTTTCTTAAAGTCATCGGGCCATCTATCTATACCTGCCTCCCCCATCTGCCATTACTTATTCGGCAGACGTGACCGGCCCATTGCCACTTCAGCTTGCAAATTCAGAAGTCTATATCGACAACTATCGAGAATTGCTGCGGCGATGGCGGCGCGCGAACGGTATTTCATGTTACGATCATTAATATGGCTACGGTAACCGCTTCTCATCAGACGAGCCGTATGCTTGTCTGCTATCCGACGTAGTATAAAGAAAGAGCACCAGTATAGATAACATAAACTATGTTTATATTCTTTTAATATAAATGAGACTGTAAAATATCTATATATTAATACGTGAAGCAAAAAATTTGTTCCCCTCTTTACGAAAATTAATTATTGTCGAATTTCGACCACTGGACGAACACTATTGAACACGTATTGATAAATACTCAAATGAGATCATGAATACACACACCAGTGTTAGAATAACCGCAACAAAATAATAATGAAATGTGATGAGTACACTATACAATATACATTAATATTTATGATAAATGGATTACTCAGATCTTAATGCCGGCCATTAGATTATCTGCAATACCTGCATCATCTACTGCCAATCAGTCACGCATTAAAATAGGTACAGTCAACAACAATCGCAGATGATGATTAAATAAATAGAATAAATATTATGGACAAATTACACACGGTCATTTAGTCCCAAACTAAGCAAAGCTTGTACTAAGGGTAATAGATAACAGATATCATACTTAACTATATTTTTTTGTAAATACGAGTATATACCTATTATAACACATAGAAAACACCCAGATCAAGACAAGTAGACATGTTCATGCACACAAATATTTGTATTGCCCGGGGATCGAACCTGCGGGTTCCATTTAACAAATTACACGCGGTCATCTAGTCCCAAACTAAGCAAAGCTATCTATGTTAGTAAGTTGGTTAGCAATGGCCACTTTAACTCCGAGGTCGCGGGTTCGATTCCCATATAAGACAAATAGTTGTGTGCATGAACATCTCTGTTTGTCTTCGCCTGGGTGTTTTATATATGAATTATATGTATGTATTTACAAAAAAAATAAGTATAATATCAGTTACCTGGTACCCATAGTACAAGCTTTGCTTAGTTTGGGACTAGATGGCAGTGTGTAATTTGTTCTGAAATATTTGTCGTTAAAGAACATACGTTGTACTTTTGTACCACGATATCTATCTACATCACAGAATAATAATACTTGGGGTGTAAGTGGTTCATCAACATCTTTGTACCAAAGCCAACTTCACCTGCACGCGGTGCACCCTGCTGACTGACAAACGAAGCTCTGGCGAAAAGAGAGGTAGGGAGCGTAATTGTAAGCTACCCGACTGGTGAATGTACCTCCACCTCACAGAATACCGCAGCCAAATAACGGTTCCCTTGAGGGCTGTTGTGTTCCTGCGAGTGAGTGAGGTCACCAGAAAGGAGAAAGGAAAAGGAGGAGATGCTGCGGTGGCAGCGGGGGTGGCGGCGCGCGAGCGATATTTTATGTTGCGAGCGTTAATATGGCTACGGTAACCGCTTCACATCAGGCGGACCGTATGCTTGTCTGTCACCCGACGTAGTATAAAAAAAAAAAGAATACCGCAACTAAATAACAATTTCCTTGAGGGTTGTTGTGGTCTTGCGACTGAGTGAGGTAACCGTAAAGAAACAAATGAAGGATCCGCGATCTCTTGGTGTTGTTAATATCCATGGGCGGTGGTGATTGCTTTCCATGAAGTGACCCACAAGCTCGTAACCCCAAACATACATTGTATTTTTGTACCACGATATCTATCTACTTCTCGCAGGTGACATCAGTTTATTCCCATCTTAATATTCCGTTCACATAGCGTCTCATTTTCACAATCGCTATTACACATATCAAAACACAAGTAACTCCCAGTATTGCACCGTTTAACTGTTAATATCAAAGGCGGCTTAGCGAGTCGTGCGCAGAGCCTACCAGCGGCTCGTGGGAACGAGATCTTGCGAAACAGCTAGGAGCCAGTGCCCTAAAACCTCCTCACTTCCTTTATTTTTAACCGACTCCAAAAAAGGAGCAGGTTCTCAATTCGGCTGTTTTTTTTTAAATGTTTGTTACTTAATTACTCCGTGTCCGTGATTTATAAACCGTTTTGAAAAATCTTTTTTTATTGAAAGATTATACTTCCAGATTGGTTGGTAAAAAAAATCTATTTAAAAAAAAATACTGACATTTTGAAGTGCGTGCTCACTGCTCATCCAGCTCTATCATTTGCTATCCACATCATAAAAAATTATAAATCGAAATATTGTGACGCCCATATTTATTTGACATGGACGAGCTCGGTGGCGTAGCGGTCAATGACGCGGCTTCGACACCAACGCTCGTGGGTTCGATTCCCACACAGGACAAACATTTGTGTGCATGAACATGTCTGTTTGTCTTGGTCTGGGTATTTTCTATGTATCATAAGTATGTATTTACAAAAAAAAAAATGTATTTACGTATGTTTATCAGTTGTCCAGTACCCATAACAAAAGCTTCGCTTACTTTGGGGCTAGATGGCGTTGTGTAATTTGCCTGACAATATTTATTTATATTTTAAAATTTAGGTAAGTCATTTTTTGCATCTTCACGGGAACGAAACAAGTGTCTCATTGACGAATACGATTTGACAAGCTCGGTGGTCGAATGGTTAGCAATGATTACTTTGACTCCGAGGTCGCGGGTTCGATCCCTGCACAAGACAAATATTTATGTGCATGATCATGTCTATTTGTCTTGGTCTGGGTGTTTTCTGTGTATTTACAAAAAAAAAATATTTAAGTATAATATCAGTTATCTAGTACCCATAGTACAAGCTTTGCGCTTAATTTGGGACTAGATGGCGCTGTGTGAACTGTCCAGAAATATTTATTTATTTATTTCAGTTCAAACGGACACTGAGAAATGAGTTAAAATTAACATGCGTGATTTGATTACAGACACCGCGGGGAACCAAATAGCTTTTATTTATTACTAGCTTCCACCCGTGGCTTCGTCCGCGTTTACTTATTTTTTTTTTTTATAAAAGGTATCCTATGTCATTCCTAATACTACTTTGAGAATATGTGTACAAAGTCTCATGGTGATCGGTTGAGTAGTTTGGGCGAGATAGCGTAATAAACAAACTCACATTATATTACTAGCTGCCCAGACAGACTCCATTCTGTCAAAACATAAGGTAAATACGAAAAAAAAAATTAGCCGAATTGGTCGAACCGTTCTCGAGTTTTGCGGTTAGCAACCTTCATTTTTATTTATATAGATTAATAATAGGATGCTGATCTAACACAATTACCAAAGCTGACCACATCCAAAAAAATCCAGCCAACATTTCAATAAACAATAAAAAGAAAAACTAATTTAAAAAAGGTCATAGTCTGAATCCGTCCTCTTTTGTTATGCGAGTCGAAACACGAAGGCGTGAGAACCACGCCCGATCCTTAACAGAAGGTCAGCTGATCACTCCCAAGATAGCTACGTACAGTGTGTTTGTACCACATTGTATACAGTATTGTTGGCGAGTTCACACTCTAGGGCCATGGTGGTTTCGAAATGACATTGTATCTAATATAATGAGATTGCCGCAACAGATCCAATCGTTTAAGACTGTGGAAAAAACTGTTGTAGGCATTTTTTGCAGGATTAATGGCATTTACTTATTTTTTGGCCGTATGGTTTCCGGCAGACTAGAATAGAATCACTCCGGCTCTTCACGTGGATGTCGTACAAGGCGACTAAGGGAAATACATTATAAAACATCGATCAAGCCTCCCCAACCCTTCTGGCCAGCGAGGAGAGTGTAGACCAAATCCTCCTTCTGTCTGGGACGGACGAGAGAGGGTCGTGCTCTTGTAGTGGACACTAAAATGACCTGATGATGATGATGATGAATGGCATTTTGTGTTTGGGGTTTAAGTGGCTCATTACGAATTGTAGAGGCAAAGCCGCGAATTTGCGAAAGAGTTACTGGCAAAAGAGAGGACACAGCGTATTTGTAAGCTGCCAGACTGGGCAAGTACTACCACATCCAAATAACATTTTTTTTTTTAATATCACTAAAGAGGAAACAAGCATACGACCCGCCTGATGGAAAGCAGTTACCGTAGCCAATGAACGTCTGTAACACCAGAGGCATCACACGCGCGTAGCCGACCTTGTAAAAACCTCTTCACACCCTTATTAAAGATCCCCATGCTGTAGTCTCCTGCGAAAATCTCGACAGACAGTTCATTCCACAGCTTGTCACTACGCGGGAGAAAACTTCTTTATTTACCATAACAATTCTCTTGTTATGGCAAATAAAGCTTTGTGCACCACGATTTTTTAATATATAACACTATTGAGAACCTATTTAAGTCTGAATAGTCTTTTATCTTTAAAAAAGTGACGGTCCGTAGTGTAAAAAATATACTCGTACTTGAGACAGCCTCTAGTCATGTCACCATATACCATGGGATACGATGACTGTTTACCATCAATGTAAACGTGGGAGAAGTAGCATCAGGGAGGCCCATTTCTTTCAGTATCGAGCTATTTCCAAGCATTCTTACGCGTATTCTAATCGTTATCGTACGTTCTTGACGTCCACAAACTTGACGAAGACGTCCACAAAGGGGCCCTGTGTGAAGCCGTAGGCGAGGGGCCGCTTCAGCCACTGACCATTAGGCAGATCGCATGATTGTTTGTCACTTTTGGGTATAGACAAAACTTGATTATACTGCGTTAATTGAAGCAATCTAAAACGTTTCCACTCAAACGTTAGTTATCCGTTCACCATCAGTCTACCTTAAAAATGCTTTAAAAAGTAATACTATTTGTCATTCATAATGTGGTGCTGAATGCCCATAATCATTTAGTTCACGGTTAAGGTCATTTGCATGGCACTCCATGACCTCGACATATTGAATTACAGGGAAACGTCCGTCATGAAGTCTGTCATGCATCTTCACATATACCATTCTGTCCAATTCGTAATGGAACGCATTGAATTTTCCGCCCACTGTTTATTTTGTAGCTGGGGGTATAAGTATGTATGAATATGCTTTTTTGTACTATGTCGGGTGGCAGACAAGTATACGGCCCGCTTGATATGAAGCGGATACCGTAGTCATGTCAACGCTCGCATCATGAACTATCGCTCGCGCGCCGCCGCCCTCGCTGCCCATGCAGCAACTCTTTCCTTGACCTCACTCGCAGAAACACAACAACCGTCAAGGAAATGGTTATTTGGCTGCGGTATTCTGTGAGGTGGAGGTACTTGCCCAGTCCTACCTCTTATTGTGCCAGAGCCTCGTCAATGAATTAGCAGGGTGCAACCACGTGCAGGCGAGGTTAGCATTAGAAAATTTAAGAAAACTGAATGACCATATTAACTTGTCTAATGTAACTTTATGTAGTTTCTGTCAGTCATTTGACAGATTGCGCGAAACCAATTAGAATTCAATATTCTTTGTTAAGAAGACAGGACAACGTCTGTTCGGTTAACTAGTAAACCAACAAAACTTGATAGTGACTAAAATACAACTAATAATAATGTACCTACCTGCAAAAGTTGTAAGTGCAATTACTAAGATATTCTAAAACATATTTAAAAAATCGAATTCGAAATTTCTTCCTAACATGAAAAAAGCTCTTAATTTAATTTTCATTAAATAACATTACACGCATTTCACTGAAAGTAAAAACCGATTCTTTAGTTATGCCAGCGGCGTGTGTCGAATCGGTCGATACAAAAAATGACCGAGGAAAGCGTGAAATTGCGTGAACTTGATCCAATACGCACAGCTGCAGCATCGGCAGATCAATCATTGGCGTCATTGCCGTCATGTTTATTGCACTTGACCTCGTTATCTTGTCACTAATTAACTTGGGCGATTCCGGTTTTTTCACACTTTTACTGCGACCTTCAGGGCAGTTCGCGATTCAATGAGCCGGTTGTTTTTTCTCACGGTGAACTGCGTTTATTTACTGCGCTGACATTGAACCGATTCGGATGCAGTTTGAGACGTGGAGCGAATATTGAAATGTGACATCAAAATGTAACTAAGCCACAAGCCAAGCGTAATATTAAGTATTAAAGTTTAAAAGTTCTATCTTTAAAAGTGTTCGGAGTTAGTATTAATTTATACAGGGTACAAAACAGCGTTTACGGGATGGGGAACTAACACACATTCCCACCACTGTGTCTCCACTTCTCCAGTGTAGCCAGGATTAACAGCGGCGACCGCCAAAAATGGCAATGAACAGTGAAGTCCAATGCAGTCCCGGGGGTAAAATTACGGAGCCTTGGAACTCACAATGAATTTAATCAGAAGAAATTAGTAGGAGTAAAAAGCTTTAGGAATTTGACTTCCACTCTTAAAAAAACCCTTTGTCAATCTTTTCAATGTTGTTACCCCTATAACCCAAAAACGAAACTGATTTTACCCTTACCACAGAACAACAAATAGCACTAGTACCCCTATAGTATCCTGTTACCCCTGAGATGGTAAGTACACCCAGGGTCAGAATCAACAACTAATTTATTTACACGAAAACAAACAACTACTAATGCTACTAGGGGACCATTATTATCAAATCGGGAAGAAAATGTCCTTTCCTACAATACGAGTATGTTCTTAGCGTGGGGAACATTGATTTTTTTACTAAACTTCAGTTCCAACAATCTATATAAGACAGTCTATCAGGCGTACATCAGACGAGCCGTATGCTTGGTTGCCACGCGATATGGTATGAAAAAAATGTGCCTTCATTTATAGAAACTGTCTTGGAAATTAAGGCTAGTACTAAACAAATCATTTGTTAATTCTCTTTGTCGCTAACATCCTGTTACTTATAACCCGACTTACGAATATCATTTACATACTCAAGCTACGAAAAAAAATACATATAAATATTAATGACCTGAACAGGGCGGAACTAAAGCTGCACATATTTCAGTCCGGGCAAGACACTTCCAAATGAAGCATGTCTGCATCAATGTAAAATGGACAAAGTAGAGCATGGTCAAACTGGCTACTATTTTTAACTGTTCAAAAGGAAATCAATTAATAATGCATGATATAGATATGTACACATTGCAATCTCTTATTGCATTATTAAGTAATACTTATGACGGGGCCTAGACATTCTGTAAGGTCATCGAATAGAGCTGAAATTAATTACTGTACTGCTAAAAAAAGAAGGTAATGTTATGACATCTAATCCATACATAAAAAAATTGCTTGCCTGTAAAGTCGGTTTATGAACGATTATTTTACGTGATAACATCATAAGAAAACATCGGCTGTTGGAAGAGAGATAAATGCGTCACAAGCCGAACGTGACAATTTGGTGAGCATTATAAAGGGAAGCATCATTAATGTTTACATGACTCTTCTCACAGAATAATCAGATATTCAGTAGCTCGGCTAATCTTTGCTATATGTATATGGACACGATGTGTAGCCTAAGTGGACATCAGAGGAACATAATTATCTCGTAACTAAAATTGAATTAAAATTCAGCTTAAATCCAGATCACGATCTCACAAACATCACATTTGGCATTCTCGTATCACAATATGAAATTTCAAAGTGTTATTAAAATGTCATTACATCGAAATATGATTGATAAATTAATCAAACTAATATTGTTATTCCGGTCGCAATAAGAATTTACATAAATTCATGAAAGAAATCAACTGTACAATTTTCAGTCAATTCATAATTCAATCTCGATTCGGTCAACTTTCATTCTGAGATCGAAAAAAAATAATTACGAGAATTAGCCTTCAGAGCATCAAAGTCGCAGCGTGGTCCGCGTCGCTACGCTAACTTGGTCTCCAATACATTTTCATAGTGCGTAACACTATTTTCAACACACTTGCTAATAAAGTGGCTCTAATTTCACCTCAATTAGGCAGATAATGACACATATAATCAAACTGCGACTTTTTCATTGCTATTATTCACAAGTGAGTTATAAGTTTTGTTTTATTTTATTTTACTAGCAAAGTACCCGTGCTTCGCTACGGGATCACTACTGATTTGCGTCTATTTTTGTTAAGATTGATATTTCATTTTTTTCCCTTAAAGGACTGTTTCGTATTGACCATTATTACAAACATGCACCATTTAGGTTAAGACGTTCGGGTAAACAATATTTTTGGCATTCGCACCAGGAGCCAAAATTGCAAGGCTTCCAGGAGTACTTACTCTTGAGCAAGCTACATACAACTGATCATGAGAGAAACAGTCCTGTCTCAAGTCAACACCAGCGACCTTTAGAGACTGCCCCCTGAGCTTTGTTAATGGTCATAGCAAAACACCTTTATTGAAAATTTATGTCTCTTAAATTGAACGGGGTGGTCTGATGGAATAATGGGAAGGTGGGGTATAAAGAGAGATTCCTCAACAGCGCATCCCTTACTGTCCTCACTCAACAACTCATCGTTCCAGTTGTTTAATACGTGAACAATGGTGGCACGGACCTCCTGATGATACACCTCTGTTCCATGCAAGTGGTATATTAAGTAGGTATACCCCATAAAGTCGGCACTTAGAATAGGTTTTTTCCGTTAGTTTTCTGCACCACGTAGCTTCATTTGAAGGACGCAGTTTCTTTTACGCCCTACGCGCGCGATGGACAACCTCCGGGGGTAACTACTGGGATGAGGTGAGCGATAAACCGTCATGGATAACCCCATGGTTTGAAATAATCTCTCGTATATACCCTTTCCTTAATAACGATAGCATAGCGCGCTGTACAAATTCTAGGTATAGCGCCATCTAGTGATGAGTTAATTAAAATATAAATTTAATATTTTTAGACATTTCTTGGCTTGGCGCTGGTCAAAAGTTAATCAGTAACCCATAAACCTTTTTTTATGAAAAACTATTCCACCAAGTCTCAAAATCGTAGGTGAATTGTTTTCCAAAAAGAGGGTTTTTTTTCAACCCCCTATTTTCAACCTCTTAAGGGTGAAATTTCGGAAAATTCCGCCTTAATGCGCGCTTACATTGTACAGGGAACACATATCCAATTATCCAAGTGAAGTCTAACACGGAACGCAACCACCTTCAAGTAGTACCTTTAATTGTACTAAATACGGATGCAAGACCGCCGCGCCGGCCGCCCGCGATTGTACTTATAAGCACTGATTAACGCCAAATACAAATTTAAAAACCTATTAGGATAACACTTCAGTCAACACACAAGTCTTATTCCATCAGCCTAAAAAGGATAAATCAAAGTTTAAAACGTTGAATTTCAAAATCGTTGTTGTTTTCGTAATCAGCGACCCGAAAAAATATAAAAAGAATAATATCCTTGATGATTTTCAGGCTTTTTGACCCCATTTTACTCCTTTTGTTTGGGTTGAATTTCGAAAAATCCTGAAACATGTGTTCACTCATTTATCTATAGAAGTACTCGTGTAAAGTTTAGGATAAAATAGTATAACTAATCTCATTTCCCTACACAAACTGTGGACCTCTGTTTCACATTTGTGGATTTTTCAAATTTTACCCCTAAGAGGTAGGGGTAAAATTTGAAAAATCCTTTTAAGTAATTTCGTGTCCACTATGTTATATTTTCAAATTGACGTCCCAGAAAACAATAGAATCAACACCCATATTGATATTATGACATTTCAACCCCATCGCACCCCCACAGGGGGGATTTTATGTCACGCCGACTACGTTTGATTAGAAAATAGTTGTTATTTTCGTAATCAGCGACCCGAACAACCATAAAAACAATACCTATGACGATTTTCAGACTTTGTCACCCCAGTTTAGTTATTTCCACCCCATCGCACCCCCACTGGGGGATTTTATGTCACTTCGACTACGTTTGATTATAAAATAGTTGTTATTTTCGTAATCAGCGACCCGATAAACTATAAAAACAATACCCGTGACGATTTTCAGACTTTTTCACCCCATTTCACCCCTTTAGGGGTTGAATTTTGAAAAATCCTGAAACACGTGTTTACTCATTTATCTATAGAAGTACTCGTGTAAAGTTTCGAATAAAATAGTCCAACTAATCTTGTTTCCCCATACAAACTTTGGACCTTCGTTTCACCCCCTTAGGGGAAGAATTTTGAAAAATCCTTTCTTAGTGCACCCTTAGACGTCATAAGGAATCTACTTGCCAAATTTGGAATCTCTAGACCCAGCGGTTTGGGCTGTGCGTTGATTAGTGAGTCAGTCAGTCAGTCAGTCAGTCAGTCAGTGAGGACAAAGCCTTTTATTATTATAGATAGATAGACTAGCAAAGTACCCGTGCTTCGCTACGGGAACACTCCTGATTTGCGTCTATTTTTGTTTCGTATTGACCATTATCACAAACATACACCATTTAAGTTAAGACGTCCCGGTAAACAATATTTTTGGCATTCGCACCAGGAGCTAAAATTGCAATGCTTCCAGGAGAACTTACTCCTGAGCAAACTACATACAACTGATCATGAGAGAAGCAGTCCTGTCTCAAGTCAACCCCAGCGACCTTTAGAGACTGCCCCTGAGCTTTGTTAATGGTCATAGCGAAACACCTTTATGGGAAATTGAAGTGAAGTCTCTTAAATTGAACTGGGTGGTCTTATAGAATAATTATCAAGAGAGATTCCTCAACAGCGCATTCTTTACTGTGCTCAATCAACAACTCATCGTTCCAGTTGTTTAATACGTGAACAATGGTGGCATGAACCTCCTGATGATACACCTCCGTTCCATGCAAGTGGTAGAAGATAGAGCGGAACAGGCCAGATCCATCACCTTCCAAAGCTATAATGGTATGGGGTATCATCACACCTTCCATAAATATAAATTTAATGAATCTTGACTTCATTGTTTGAAAAATACGTAAATTCTTATATTAAGTAGGTAAAAACCTATTCTAAGTACCGACTTTATGGGAAAGTCGGTACTTAGAATAGGTTTTTCAATTAGTTTTCGACACCAGATGTAGCTTTATTTGAAGGATGCAGTTTCTTTTACGCCCTACGCGCGCGATGGATTACCTCCGGGGGTAACTACTGGAATGAGGTGAGCGATAAACCGTCATAGATAACCCCTTGGTTTGAAATAATCTCTCGTAAATACCCTTTCCATAATAACGAAACCATAGCGCGCTGTACAAATGCTAAGTATAGCGCCATCTAGTGATAAGTTAATTGAAATATAATTAAAACATTTTTTGACATTTCTTGGCTGGGCGCTGGTCAAAAGTAACCCATAAACATCCCCTTTTTTTTAAACAACTATTCTACCAAGTCTCAAAATCGTAGGTGAATCGGTTTCCAAGAGGGTTTTTTTTCAACCCCCTATTTTAACCTCTTAGGAGTGAAATTTCGGAAAATCCCGTCTTAGTGCGCTTACATTTTATAAGGAACACATATACAAAGTATCTAGCTTTTACTATCTAGCTTCAGGGGTCTGGGCTGTGCGTTGATTAGTGAGTCAGTTAGTCAAGTCAGTGAGGACAAAGCCTTTTACTATCTAGCTTTTGCCTGCGACTTCGCTCGCGTGAAGTTCGCGCTTTTTAGATTATCTAAGTCAAGTCTAACACGCAACGCAACCACTCTCATGTAGCACCTATAATTGTACTAAATACGGATAACTACTACTACACCCGTCCCGCCCTCACCAAGCTGGCCGCCCGCGATCGTATAAGCACTGATTTACGCCAAATACAAATTTAAAAACCTATTAGAATAACACTTCAGTCAACACACCAGTCTCATTCCATCAGCTTAAAAAGGTTAAATCAAAGTTTAAAAAAATTACATGATGATGGTCACGTTAGCCACGTTGAATTTTAAAATCGTTGTTGTTTTCGTGATCAGCGATCCGATAAAATATAAAAACAATAATATCCTTCATGATTTTCAGACTTTTTGACCCCATTTTACTCCTTTTTTTTGGGTTGAATTTCTAAAAATCCTTAAACACGTGTTCACTCATTTATCTATAGTCAAACTAATCGCGTTTCTCTACACAAACTTTGGACCTCCGTATCACCCTTTTAGGGGAAAAATTTGAAAAATCCTTTTAAGTTATATCGTGTCCAGTGTGTTATATTTTCAAATCGATGCGATTTTCGTAATTGACGTCCCAGAAAACCATAGAATCAACACCCATATTGATATTATGACATTTCAACCCCATCGTACCCCCATAGGGGGATGATGATGATGAGGGGGGGGGGGGATTTTATGTCACGTCGGCTATGTTGGATTATAAAATAGTTGTTGTTTTCGTAATCAGCGACCCGATAAACCATAAAAACAATACCCATGACGATTTTCAGACTTTTTCACTCCATTTTACCCCTTTAGGGGTTGAATTTTGAAAAATCCTCGAACACGTGTTTTTTCATTTATCTATAGAAGTACTCGTGTAAAGTTTCGGATGAAATAGACCAACTAATCTTGTTTCCCCATACAAACTTTGGACCCCCGTTTCACCCCCTTAGGGGATGAATTTTGAAAAATCCTTTCTTAGTGCACCCCTAGACGTCATAAGGAACCTACTTGCCAAATTTGGAATCTCTAGACCCAGCGGTTTGGGCTGTGCGTTGATTAGTGAGTCAGTCAGTCAGTCAGTCAGTCAGTCAGTGAGGACAAAGCCTTTTATTATTATAGATTGGTTGAGTTGCTTTGTTCTTAAAAAGTTTCGATACAAAAAAGATCGTGTTCAATAGTACAAATAAATTAATGCACCAATAGGCTATTTTCCTATGTTTAAAAATTGTATAAATTATTTAAGAATATCGTAAAATACACAAAACTATAAAGATCTGCAAACTTTCATTCTAATGCCTTCAGTCAGACTTTTTTCAGCGTCGATCAAAGTTTGGCGGGAAAGTCTATTTTAAAAGTATGAAATTATTAATAATATTTTCATGGGAGAAGCAATAAAAATGCTATAACTTTTATTATGATACTAATCACATAAACGTAATATTTACACAGCTATCGTACAAATTTCTGATTTGATGCATACAAAATACAAACCTGTGACGTCATACGTAGGTAGTCTTTTGTATGGAGCGTTTTCGTTACAGTCTAAAAATTGTGATTTTCAAATTACCATATCTCGAGAGATTTTTGTGCTATCGAAGTAATTATTTCACCTATGGTTATATTATGGAGACGTCCCTACATATCAAACCGAAAAAAATGTTAGTCAAATAGCCTATTGCTTGCTCATTTCATGCCACTTCGTATTTAAATATATCTTTTTAAATACGAAGTTGCCTGAAAATTTCTACTTGTATGTGTTTAATAAATAAAACTTTCACTCAAATATAACTTTTGTTTTCTCTGTAATAAAGAAAACTTTATAGTCCCCATTTTGTACGTGGCTAAAACGCTATCCGCGAAAGGCCAAAAAAGAAACCTCATTCTTTTAGTTTCTTGGCCGATCGCCATATTAGATGCGCGCGCATAGGAAAACCTGATTAATTTTTACCGCCATTGCGAAAAAATTTTCTCAACTCGTTTTATAGTTTTTCTAGTATTATTTTCTTCACAAGTGTATTGAAAAACGTCGTCCTCGGCTCTCTTAAGACCCTCGCCTAAAGGCTCGGGTCTCAATGGCGCCTCAACGGTAATCACCAACATTGCACACTAGTACCATAATGTACTATTATCTACACTCATACTAAAATTTTGACATTAAAAAACTAAACACAGAATCTTAATGTTAGTCTTTTACGCACAAGCCATCAAAATAAATTTAAAAAGTTACTTTTAGATACAGCTCTTTATGGGCAACTATATCGAAAAATAACTTTTTTTCCATTTCGATACAGCAGCAAGCAGATTGCTATGCAAATGCATTGCAACTTTGCAAAAAGTTTTCTACATAATCTGTGAACGCGACGTCGTGAACTCGATCTGCAAATGGATTTGTAAGTAAGAAATGAACTCGTTAAATTAACTTCATGGTTTTATTAAAATATTATTATCATCTATTTCATGAGGTTAGATAAAGTAGTGTATGAAGCTGCACATAATTAGGTCTTAAAATACTTGTGTGATCCTAGTATCACATTCGCCTTCAACTCACGTGATAAACTCGCACTCGTATTTTAAGAACCCTTATTATGCAACAGTTTCATAATAGTAGTTTATGAAACTGTTGCATAATAAGGGTTATTAAAATACGAGTGTGAGTTTATAACACGAGCCGAAGGCGAGTGTTATAATAATACCACACGAGTATTTTAATACCTAATTATGTGCAGTTTCATACACTACTTTATCTAATCTCATGAAATATATGATAATAATATTTTAAATACAAACATGAAGTTAATTTAGCAGCTATAATTCTTACATAAAAATCCATTTGCAGACCGAGCATGCGTAGTGCGCATGCGCGACGCGCCGCGCGGCGCCGCGTTCACAGATTATGTAGAAAAAATTTGCATAGTTGCAATGTATTTGCATTGCAACCTGTTTAAAATACCTGTATCCAGGGCTGAAGCTGTATCGAAATGGTAAAAAAGTTATTTTACGATACAGTTGTCCATAGAAGAGCTGTATCGAAAAATAACTTTTTAAATTTATTTTGACAGCTTGTGCGTAAAGACTGTCATTATGATACTGTGTTCAGTTTTTTAATGTGTAAATTTCAGTATGAGATTAGATAAACTACTTTATCTAATCTCATGAATTCGCTATCGGTGCATTAATGATGTTGTGCGAATAGTTCCCATACAAGTCCATTATATTAATATCGTCTTATTACGTTGCGACACAGTGTCTCTACATCACTGACGATAGAGTCACGTTGCATCTTTAATGTGTTTTTAGCATTAATGTATTTGATTGAATACCCATGTGGATTGTTTGACGTCAACGTCTTATAAATCGATGAACGTCGGCTGGACGTACGAATAAGCATGAGTTATTGTCACGTTCCGCCTGAGCCGAGCGTGCAAGCGAGAGTGCGGAACAAGCGATAGAGAAACACGAACGGCCTATGAGAGATGGAGTTCCGACAAATGACGCATCTATTTTCTCTCGTCCACTCCAACGGCCGATGTTTTCTTGTGACGTTATCACGTAAAATTGTCATACGTAAACAGACTTTATAGACAACCACTTTTTTTTACATTACTACAAATCCGCACGCTCTAAAACATTTTTAACAGACTTTTATTAGGTATGTAACTAACTATGTAATGGAATATAAGGTAATTAATTTAACCATCTTGCAAGGATCGTAGCGTAATGAAAATTGGCAGCTGTATGACTACATACAGCTGCCAATTTTCATTACGCTACGACTACATATTATTGTATTGTCATCAGAACTATCTGATGACAATACAATAATATGGTACTGTCGAACTGATCTGATGATGGAGCCGGAAGATATGAACTGGAACTTCATGATGGAACATCGTATCATAGCTGTTTTTGGATTTCGAAAAGTCTTGTAATGAACTTTGACGACGATTAGGTTTTAAGGTCTGATGATGAAACCGGAAGATAGTCACTGGCATTCCATGATGGAATATCGTATCATAGTCGTGTTTGCACTTGTGAGAAAGGCCACGTAATGGACTTTGAACACGATCAGGTTTCAAGGTTATAACAAACCTATCGAGAACAATACAATCTCACCTGCACGTGGTGCAACCTGCTGACTGACAAACGAGGCTCTGGCGAAAAAAGAGGTAGGGCATAGCGTATTTTTAAGGTGATCGACTGGGGAAGTCTCTACTTCACAGAATTCCGCACCCAAATAACAGTTCCCTTGAGGGTAGTTGTGTTCCTGCGAGTGAGTGAGGTCACCAGAAAGAAAGCAAGGAAGGAGTATAGGCTGGCAATGGATCGGCGACCTTTTGGGGGCATTCATAGCACATTAAACTAAAAAGTGAAAAATAATCCACGCCCCACGCTATTTTCACAAAAATGCTAGTATTTTTTACTCATTAATTTTTTCAGCTTGTATTAAGAATTATTTAGTTTGATGTGCTTTGAAAGCGTGTTTTTTTAGTTTTTTTAAACTATAATTATTACTCGAAATTTAGCATTTCGTATGTGACAAGAAAATAAAATAAATATGCTATAAATTAACATTGGTAGCCGACCAATTGGACGTCCGAGGTACCGCTGGAGTGACGAGGTGCTGAAGGACCTGCGGAACCTTGGAGTTAGCAATTGGCGAGAGTTGTCCCAGGATCGAAAGGCATGGCGTCGTCTGGTGTCGGAGGCCAAGATCCACTTTGGGTCGTTGCGCCGTAGCAGTAAGTAAGTGAGTATAAATTAACATTTATTTTATTATTTGCTTTGTACTTATTATGCACTCTGTACTTTACTGGTGTAATAAAGAGGTTTGTATTGTATTGCCTAATGACTGTATTATGTTGTTTAAAAGAACCAAGCAGTAACAATACTGACACGAAATGAGTTTATGCAACCGCCTGTTAATATTAATTGATGTGTTATGTTATGAACCAAATAAATATTACCGATTGCAGATCTACCTATTGATATAAATTAGTCTGTTGCGAAAAT
Organism: Hypsopygia costalis; assembly: GCA_937001555.2. NCBI lineage: Eukaryota > Metazoa > Arthropoda > Insecta > Lepidoptera > Pyralidae > Hypsopygia > Hypsopygia costalis. Next base: position 13,626,758 of record OW443344.2, read on the forward strand.
TGGTCTTCTTTTGATGGAATCATTAAGAGGAAGACTAACGGTAAAGATGTAAACAAGCGCCACCTCTGAATAAAAAATAATTCGAAAAACAATTCTAAAAACGATAATTATTGAATAATGTTATTCTTAAAAAGACAATGATATATTTTTACATGACTTTAGCCAACACTTAAAATACAACATAAGGAAAGTTTTAAACATAGACAGCTGTTTTATTTTCCTATTTTAAATTTTCAGCTAATGTATAAGTAGGTTAAGTTATATTTTAAAAGAGCTTATAGTTACAGCGTGTTTGTAAGTTACAAACACGTATTCTGTGGCTCACTCACTCACCTCCAGCTCACAGAATACCGCAGCCTAATACTACTTCGCTTGAGGGTTGTTGTGTTCCTACGAGTGAGTGAGGTCATTAGAAATGAAGGAATTGCTGCGTTGGCAGCGGGGGTGGCGGCGCGCGGGAGATATTTCATGTTGCGAGCATTAATATGGCTACGGTAACCACATCACATCAAGCGGGCCGTATGCTTGTCTACCACCCGACGTACTCGTATACAAAAACAATACTTCATTACATTTGTGTGAATAATCGTGTTCTATACTATTTATTTTTATAATCGATGTATTCTTCCACATACAATGTTAGCGTTATAAATATTTTAAACATGGAAAAATTCACCTCTCCGCCTAGGTGGGATTTGAACCCACGCCCTCTCGATTACCAGTCGAGTGCTCTTCCAACTGACCTACCAGGAAGGTTTAAGATGGTGGCAAATTTTTGCATTTTATATTTTACTGCTGTAAAGTCGCAGTCTGCAGTGTTAGCGTTACTTAGCAGCCATCGTGACGAGCTCGGTGGTCGAATAGTTGCAATGGCCACTTTGCCTCCAAGGTCGCGGGTTCGATTCCTGCACAAGATAAACATTTGTGTGCATGAACATGTCTGTTTTTCTTGATCGGGGTGTTTTTTATGTATTATAAGCACCTATGTATTTAAAAAAAAAACTGTATTTAAGTACATTTATCAGTTGTCTAGTAGCCATAACACAAGCTTTACACTTAACTTGGGACTAGATGGCGCTGTGTAAATTATCCAGAAATATATATTTTTGTAGGTATGTATGTATCGTCCTCTTAAGAGAGAAAAATGTCTTTACCTCGCAGTCGTTGGAGCAAGAAGACAATGGAGTATCATAATCACATTGCCTCCGAATGCACTATATACGTCTGCTAGGTTTCTATCTAGACTTTCCGCGATCACGACAACCTAATTGAGAAATATCCGAAGAAAGTTCACCGCCACAAAACGCAATTTCTCGTTTGCGGAGCGTAACGGTAGGACCACTAGAAACGCGTACCGTCGCGATCACGGACGATTTGGCCGCGAAAGCGGGTTACCGGGTTTACATTGAGATGAGTTGCGTCTGATTAACCGACTTCGAAAAAGGAGAAAGACGTTAAGAACTCATTTTGATGTTTTTATACGAATGATTTAATCTGGAGGTGGTCCAAAAAGACAGACAGCTACGAGTAGGTACACCTTATCTCTCTGCAAATATCGTTTTTCATTAAGTTTAAAATAATATCATATATTTTTTATACCTGAATTTTTTTTTTATTAATATATTTTTATACCCAAAATACTGAAAAACAGGGCTGAGATCACTCTGTGATCCCAGCAATGATCCCTGTGGGTGGGCCAACATTTCAACATCACATTCTATAATATTTAATGATATGTTTATTATCTATATATATAAAAGAAAGTCGTGTTTGTTACAACACTTATAACTCGAGAACGGCTGGACCGATTGCCATGGTTTTTGATTTGTTGGATTTGTTTCCGTCCCGAATAGCAGAATAACTCTTAAAAACATTGGAAAATTCTCGAAAAAATAAAATAAAAGAAAAAACATTTTCCCATACAAAATGTTCGTGGTTGTCGTCAGCCTGGCGCAACTCAAGGTAAAAAAACGACTCTATGAATCGGAAGCGAATTTGGTACAAATTCTGATTGTTTTCGCTCCCATTTCATACATTTAGAATTTACGCTATTTGTATGGCACATCCGTCTCTTAAAACGTAGTGGTTACATTCTCTTTGGTTGTCGTAGCTGTCAAATGTGACGTTGTCGTTCGTGCGTACGCCAAATGTATGCGTGCGTTCAGAAATGTATATTAAGCTCAATATAGAACAAATGTCATAGATTAAAAACAAATGTTAACTCTATTGGTCTCATTTTTACGTCTTGAAAGTTGGCTGTGATTTGTTTTGAAAACAGTTTTGTGGATTTAAATATTTATTGGTTCTAAAATATTTATGTGTGCGTTCAGAAATTTAAATCAAGCTCCATAAATCTATATAATATATAAAATAATGTCGTGTCTTGGTCAGGAAAGTATTAAAAACATTGAAAAATTGACGAAAGAATTAAATAAAAGAAAAAACGTTTTCCCATACAAATAGTGCCAGTTAAAAAGGATTGGAATATTTATTAATATACTAGCTGATGCCTGCGACTTCGTTCGCGTGGTCTTAATGATTCCGGCGTATTAATAAAAATACGAACTAATGTAGATACATAAGAAAATACTTGTTATACGTTAAAATATTTTTTTTATTATTTAACATTGTTTGTTACCATAGTTTAAAAAAAATAAAAATTAAGGGAGTCTTTCCTTCGGGAGCTAATATAAAAAGACCTGAAGCGTTACAACTCTCGAGAAAGCCACGTAAAGTTGGCCATGCGAAAAACAACCAGTCCTAAGCTTGACCAACGAATTTTAGTGATTTCTTTATTGTCATAGCAAAGCAGGTGGTCACAGAGAACTGTGTACGTTTAAAATTAAAATGTTTTTTTTTTTTAGAAGAGTGGTATACGCGGAATTAATACCATAGTTAAAAAAAAATAAAAATTAAGGGAGTCTTTCCTTCGGGAGCTAATATAAAAAGACCTGAAGCGTTACAACTCTCGAGAAAGCCACGTAAAGTTGGCCATGCGAAAAACAACCAGTCCTAAGCTTGACCAACGAATTTTAGTGATTTCTTTATTGTCATAGCAAAGCAAGTGGTCACAGAGAACTGTGTACGTTTAAAATTAAAATGGTTTTTTTTTAGAAGAGTGGTACACGCGGAATTAATACAGTTTCACCGGCATCACTCCCAGTGAAAATCTCAGCTTCAATTATATTTCGCTGCCAAGCATTGACTTTACTTCAGGAAGGAGATCTTCCCCAAATTTATTAATATTCTTGAAAACTCTTGGGCACGTAAAATTCTATCTACAGCTTCTAGTGCCTTAATGTTGGCCATTTCGCATTCATCTCAAACGATTAGACAGCAATCCTGAAACACCTTCGCTTTGTCACAGTTTCGTGTCACTGAGCATGTCGGTTTTTCAATTATGTTTAAATCGAGTAGGATATTGAACATTGTATTTGCGTCCTTCCGCCTAGTAGTAATGTGGCTGCAATACCTGGCGATGCTGCTGCGAGATCTTATTTTGGCGATTGATACTCAGCGTGGATTGCTCTCGTCAGGTATGTTTTCCAGTCCTTCCTGGAGCATCTAAGAAAAACAGTTTCCCCTCGTTACTTAAAACACTTTCCACCACCAAATCAAATAAACTCTGATCTTGCTACATAGCGTCCCGCAAATGCACGTAGGTAGTCTTCTGGTTTGTGCGAATATATACCAATCGTTCCATTTCAATTTTAGCGTACACACACGTCTATAATAAACTGACTAAATAGACCACGTTACCTTTGTACATAAAATAAAACGATTGCGTCTAACTTGTAGCAGGTAAGAACAAAAGTAGCACCCCGCGGTTTTTTTTACGATACATTCAATATTTTGTTAATCTATTTATTGATATTTTAAGTAACTTTTTTAGTTCTATTTGCTATTATAGCGTGTTTTTTTTACATTTTTTTAAAACTATAATTTATTGTAAACACGTGTTGTTTATGCAAATAAATTTAACTTTGTTCTGCATCAGGTGTTCCAAATCTTTGATTTTTATACCTCAACAAAAAATCCTCATCAGGCTGAACAACTTTTGCTAAGGAGTCATTTTTAAATTTCTTATAGTTTACCTGAACCATTATGGTTCTGCATCAGGTGTTCCAAATCTTGGATTTTTATACCTCAATAAAAAATGGTCATCAGATTGAACAACTTTTGCTAAAGCGTCATTTTTATATTTCTTATAGTTTACCTGAACCATTATTGTTCTGCATCAGGTGTTCGAAATCTTGGATTTTTATACCTCAACAAAAAATGCTCGTCAGGTTGAACAACTTTTGCTAAGGCGTCATTTGTATATTTCTTATAGTTTACCTGAACCATTAAGGTTCTGCATCAGGTGTTCCAAATCTTGGATTTTTATACCTCAACAGAAAATGCTCATCAGGCTGAACAACTTTTGCTAAGGTGTCATTTTTATATTTCTTATAGTTTACCTGAACCATTATGGTTCTGCATCAGGTGTTCCAAATCTTGGATTTTTATACCTCAACAAAAAATGCTCATCAGGTTGAACAACTTTTGCTAAGGCGTCATTTTTATATTTCTTATAGTTTACCTGAACCATTAAGGTTCTGCATCAGGTGTTCCAAATCTTGGATTTTTATACCTCAACAGAAAATGCTCATCAGGCTGAACAACTTTTGCTAAGGCGTCATTTTTATATCTCTTATAGTTTACCTGAACCATTATGGTGCTGCATCAGGTGTTCCACTTTCCAAAATCAATTATAGCCTATATTTTGCCCAGGCTTAACAGCTATATAACAAAAAAAGTTTCATTCGAATCCGTCCAGTACTTCCAGAGATTAGCGTGTACAAACAGACAAACAGACATACAGACAAACAGACAGACATTTTTTTTTTAATTCTTACTCTATTACTATATCTCCATCGCCTCCATTTGTTTTTTTGTAAATATATTCAATGTACAGACACATTATTTTTACTGTTTTATTATAAGTATAGATATAGATATAGATTATTGAATATTTTAAAAATATTGAAAGTTGTCTGTGATTTGTTATGAAAATTTAAAAATGTCAAATCGATAGGGGTGAAAACGCTTTTCCCATGGGGTTCGAGCGCAAGAATTAAATCAGAGTAAACATCAAAAGAAATGACAATTACAAATCACCAAAATGATAAAACCTATTTCAAAGCTAAAAAAATAAAAAACAAAACGTTTTTTTTTTTTTAAATTTACAATAAGTAAATCTTTATTTTTATGAAATCTTCAGTTTTTATGGATACGGGTCTTCCCTCAACCGAAGGGGTTTAGAGCGTACTCCAACACGCTGCTCAACTGCGGGTTGGCGGAGGCCAGTGTTTTCGAACCGCCTAAAGGCCACTGACATAACTTAACGACTGTCATTAAATGATAACAACCGGGACCGACAGCTTAACGTGCCTTCCGAAGCACGGAGGAGCTCAAGATGAGCTAATGATAACAACCGGGACCGACGGCTTAACTTGCCTTCCGAAGCACGGAGGAGCTCAAGATGAGCTAATGATAACAACCGGGACCGACGGCTTAACGTGCCTTCCGAAGCACGGAGGAGCTCAAGATGAGCTAATGATAACAACCGGGACCGACGGCTTAACGTGCCTTCCGAAGCACGGAGGAGCTCAAGATGAGCTAATGATAACAACCGGGACCGACGGCTTAACGTGCCTTCCGAAGCACGGAGGAGCTCAAGATGAGCTAATGATAACAACCGGGACCGACGGCTTAACGTGCCTTCCGAAGCACGGAGGAGCTCAAGATGAGCTAATGATAACAACTGGGACCGACGGCTTAACGTGTCTTTCGAATCACGGAGGAGCTCGAGGTAATATAAACCCATCCGTGTACAGGCTACGGTCGACGTTGCTTAACTTGCGTGTTCAATTAAACTGGCACGCGCAATGACGCCATCGAGCTTCTCTATTATTTTCTACTATTCATTGTTTTAATTCCATAAAATCATAAATTTAGTTCAGCTAATATGTACCACGATATTCATTGATTGTTAGGCGGTACGAAGTTCGCCGGGACAGCTAGTATTTTTATATTGTGAAGTTGAAAAATGAGATGTGAAGTTGAAATTGATATATTTCTATTTATATACCACTAGGGTGCTATCGAAGTAATTCTTTCACCTATATATAGTATTATAGAGGCGTCTTTATTTAACAAATCGAAAAAAAATATATAATCTGGCCTATAGACTGCTTGTGCGATGTTTGGTACTTTCCTAGTTTATACTAAACCCACCCTCCATGACTCAGACTTGTGCTTGTCCGGTTTGTTATTACTACCCCAGTACCTCTTAATAGGTAGTATAATGTATCTTCTTTTGTATATGGGAGGGGAGCAAATGAATATGTGGGTCACCTGGTGGAAAGCAATCACCACCGCCCATGGAGATCAGAAACACAAAGGGTTCGCCGATCCGTTGCCAGCCTTTTAAGGGAAATAAAGACTCTGTTCTTGACGCCGCCCATGTCGTAATTGTTCGGAAATACCGCTGAGGGAAGTTGACTCCACAGTTTCACAGTTCGTGGTATATAATGTCTAAGGTAATGTACCATAGTAGATCGCCAATTATTAAGATGATATGGATGGAATTTTAATTTTTACGAGTTGTACGATAGTGGAATTCTGCGGCAGGTATTAAATCAAACAGCTATATTATAATTATATTTATAATTCTATCGATTTTTTCCACAGTTTACAGTTAATTAAAAAATTTGCAAATACTTGCACGTAAAAGCAGCAATATTTTACATATTATAATGAGAAATTTTATTATTGTCTTCGGCCATTTACCTTATGCAAAGCTATATTTGCTAAGTGCAAAATTAAATAAAACATTTACGAGTAGGTAAACTTTGTGTTTGTCAAAGTTTGTTAACCTTTACATTGTGTTTAACTTGAACTTGAAATCAACATTCATTTTTACAAGAAATTTGTTCACCTTTGATATAACTTTGACCTTTTGCATAAACAAATAGGATAACAATCGCTTGCACGTATGTAATGTACTGGTTACAGTATAGGAATTTCTTTTGTTGTACAGTGATGTTAAGGGGAGGTCAGACGTCAATGTCGAAGTGAAGTGTTTAGTTGTAACTATTTTTGTTGTAATATTATACATAAATAATTTTGTTTTATTTAATATATCCGTTACTGCTATAGATATGTGTGAAGATAAACTTAAATTTAGCCAGATAAGCTTAAGTGTCGTGTGTAGGCGCAGCTTCTTGGCTAAAAATGTTTATTCATAATGGACGGTTGGGTTAAGTTAGGTTAGGTTAGGTTAGGTTGACTTATTTTTTGGAGACAGGGAGGTGAGGTAACCACACCCTTTCCAAAAGCAATAGAAAGTCGAGCTTGAGATTGAGCTTGTTAAATCTCATTACCTCTCGAGTAGTAACGATTGAACATTGACGGGATTTGGAGCACTTCGCATGGGGGGCAATAAAACATACCTAATATGTTACTCACTGATCAAATAGTTGGTAGGTTCAGTAATTTTTGAATCCAAAAATCCAAAAATACCATAATGTTGTGGAATTCACTGCCGGTACACATTCTTCCTATAACCCAGGGCCGTTTAGACGAAGCGTGAAGAAATACTTACCTACATAGATCGTCAAGGGGTGGACCGCCAGCGCTGCGCTAATCACAGTGATGGCGGTCCTCACATTTAGTCTTCACTTGTGCTTTCTTTCGGGTAAGGTGGAGACTTTTTGACCGACCACATTAAAAAAAAACCGGACAAGTGCGAGTCGGACTCGCCCACCGAGGGTTCCGTACGTAGTATCATTATTAAATTTGATATTTTTCATTATAAATAAGAAATAATGCGTCGAAAAAAATAAATAAAATATATTTGGCAATGTGTACATCAAGCCCTTTCATATGATACCCCATTTGAACTAGTAGCTTCAATTTGAAATTTTGACACCCTATAAAAAATATAGACCCCTATTTTTTAAGATCTATTTACAAATGTATAGTTTTGAGATTTATTCCTGTACTTGTAGTCTATAACGATGTTACTTGCCAAATTTCATAGTTCTAGGTCAACGGGAAGTATCCTATAGGTTTTGATTCCCTTGAGTGTGTCGAAATATGCGTTTTTTGCTGAATAAACGGCCGTAACTTTTTTCTACGTAAACTTAGCAGTTTGATTTTTTTTTAACTTCATGGGACCGTAGACAAATTTCAGCTTGATACCTCCACGCATTCTCGAGATAGAAATTCTTGACAGACAGACAGACAGACAGACAGACAGACAGACAGACAGACAGACAGACGGACAACAAAGTGATCTTATAAGGGTTCCGTTTTTCCTTTTGAGGTTCGGAACCCTAAAAAATACATATAATTATAATAATACTATAGTCCTCTTTTGCTACAGATAACAAAAAGTAGGATTGTTATCTCAAAACGCTAGCAACCAGCACAAGGTGCGTGAAAACTCCGGATTATAAATCGTAAAACCCTAAAAAGTGTTTTCTAGTAGTTGTATTAATTTCAGCGAAATTTATTGAGCTTATAAAATCGTCCGGTCGTTCTGTCTGTCCGTCCGTTGCCACGAAACTCAATATTTCGAAATTCTGACTTCGGATTCGTGTAGAGCATTAAAAAGTAGTAATGTAAAGTGACCTTGGTTTTCCGATATCAATTCGGGAAAGTGGCCAAAATAAATAAATAAATAAATTTCTCTATGGTGGCGCATGCTGCGCGTCCGATGTTTTATTCTGTGACAAGACTGTTATACGCAGCATGGAGCGGACGGTAGTGATTTAATTTTTTTAACCCTGGACTACAAAAAAAAAAACCTCGCCCGGACGCTCTCACCAAACTAGGACAAATTTGGGGTGTAAGTGGTTCATCAACATTTTTGAACCAAAGCCATCGTCACCTGCACGCGGTGCACCCTGCTGACTGACAAACGAAGCTCTGGCGAAAAGAGAGGTAGGGAGCGTAATTTGTAAGCTACTCGACTGGGGAATGTACCTCCACCTCACAGAATATCGCAGCCAAATAACAATTCCCTTGAGGGTTGTTGTGTTCCTGCGAGTGAGTGAGGTCAGCAGAAAGGAAGGAGATGCTGCGCTGGCAGCGGGGGTAGCGGCCCGCTAGCGATATTTTATGTTGCGAGCGTTAATATGGCTTCGGTAACCGCTTCACATCAGGCGGGCCGTATGCTTGTCTACCACCCGACGTAGTATATAAAAATATATATATATATAAATCCGGGGAAACCGGGACGGATAGCAACCCTAACAAAAACAAATGAATCTTAAATCGATAATAATGTAACAAGTGCAAATATTGCAAAACCTAATACTTAAATGTATCCTATTGAAAGGTCGATTGCAACAAGGCAGTGATATTTAAGTAGATAGAAATTTCAACAGAATGTACTTCTCAAATAGCATCTCGATATCAGGCACGCCCTTCGACCTGCGCATTATGTTTGAAGAGCCCTGGCCCCTGATGACTTTGAATGTTAATAATACAATACTGTTTATGGCACCGAAATGAGGTTTATGTGAAAAAAAAGGCCAAGTGCGTGTCAGGCCACGCTTAATGTTAGCATAGATAAGCACCAACCAAAGCCAACCTCACCTGTTCCTGGTTCACCCTGCTGACAGACAAACGAGGCTCTGGCGAAAATAGGGGTAGGGCATAGCGTATTTTTTAAGCTACCCGACTGGGGAAGTACCTCCACCTCACAGGATACCGCAGCCAAATAACAATTCCCTGGAGGGTTGTTGTGATGCTGCGAATGAGTGAGGTCGCCAGAAAGAAGGAAAATAGGCTGACAACCGATCAGCAACCCCTTGGTATTGCTGATCTTCATGGGCGGTGGGGATTGCTTTCATCAGGTGACCCACATGCTCGTTGGTCACCCTCTCATATATATAAAAAAAAAGAACAGGTAACAGACAGTCAGACACACTTTAGCGGTGTAGTAAAATAACAGAGGGGCAATTCTCATAATTACATTGTCGTCAAAATTCAGTTTCGATCCAGTCTCGATCTCATCAACATCATCATCATGATCAGGTCCATTTTAGTCTCCACTACAGGAGCACGAACCTCTCTCGTCCGTCCCAGACAGAAGGAGCATTTGGCCTACACTCCCCACGCTGGCCAGACGGGTTGGGGAGGCCTGATCGATGTTTTATAATGTATTTCCCTTAGTCGCCTTGTACGACATCCACGGGAAGAGACGGAGTGATTCTATTCTAGTCTGCCGGAAACCACACGGCCAGTTATCACAGTCACAGAATGAATAATCTGCTGTATACAGTAATCTTCTTCTTCTTAGTCGTTATACTCTTACCAGAGTGGTCGTGGTCATCACTGAATCACGATGAGTGATCATTTTGGTAATACAGTGCTATTCATCGCGGACTGCAGCTTTCCTGCTACATTCGTAAATCGAGCACTTAGTTGCGGCCTTGATCTGAGGTCCTACCGCATAAGCTGAAGCCGATTACGTTTAGATTTTTTGATTGCGAAAATCTAACTTCATCTTAAATTAGTGCTAATAGTAATAAGCTTAGCCGGTAGGAACGGAGGTGCTCTACCTTTTTAACTGAAGATGTGTATCACAAATTTAAACAGAACTTAGATTTTTGCGATCAAAAAACTCGGTGGGAATCGGCTTCAGCTTAGCCGGTAGGCCCCCTGGTGCGTCCATCTCAATGGTGATCTACCACGTGGTCTGGTGCCTTCAACTTTTCTCTCGACCGGACTTGATCTGGTCCGTCCACCTCATTGGTGATCTACCACGTGGTTGGTGCCTTCAATTTTTCTCTGGACTACGAGACGCTCTATGGAGTCATCGCCAGTACGAGATACATGGCCGAAGAAGATCAGAATGCGTAATAGAATCTCCGTAATAGACAGTAATAAATCAATAGCTATATATCTCCGTAATAGACTATAGACAGTAATAAATCAATGTATATTAGCTATAAACATGCTTATGCCAACGATCGCCATACCATGTAAGGGGATACGTATGCGATGCTAGTGTACTGTTCACGCAAATCATAAAAGTTACATTAAGAGAGGATAATCACGTAAGATATATGACTATCATACTCACGCGATATTTTGGAGATTTATTGTTTAAATGAATATAAATTAAGAGACTGATGAATAAATAAATAAATATAAAAAAACGAGTGTGTTTTAGACCACACTCCCTTTCAACTTATATGTCCCTCTCAACTTCCGTTCGCCTCGCCCGATCACACTTTTCGTAACGCTCTCGTCGCGCATTCACCAGCTTACTCCGCTAGTCAAGCATGCGTAAAGAAGTTTTACTTCAATAAATATTCTTGGACGAATTGCTTGTACTATGGGTACACTAGGTAGCTGATACAATACTTAAATATTTTTTTGTAAATATGTACTTGCATATAATACATAGAAAACACACCAAGACAAATAGACATGCTCATGCACACAAATATTTGTCTTGTGCGGGGAACGAACCCGCGTCCTCGAAATTAAAGTGGCCATTACTAACCATTTGATCACCGAGCTCGTCTCATGATGAAACAAAAAACATGATGATGATTTTAGGCCATCACGAACTATAAAAACGAAATTGCATTCATTCGTTAAAAGACATAAGATTGCCAAACGGAATGACTACCAAACAAATCGCTAAATTAAACACGTTCATCATATTGGTCATATGGGACATGTTACAAATAAAATAATACGGAAGCATATCTATCTATCTATATATAAAAAATGAATCCCTATTTCCTTTGGTTACGTCATCATGACTGTGTGAACGGCTGGACCGATTTCGCTATTTCTTTTTATGTTGTATTTGTTATTGTCAGGAGGTCTTATGAAACAAAAAAAAATAAGTTGTGCGGAAAATTAAACAATTTAGGAAACTGAACGACCACATTAACTTTTCTAATGTAACTTTATATCGCTTTATAGAACTGTCAGTCATTTGACAGATTGCGCTCGTGATTCTATTCTAGTCTCTCTTCCCGTGAATGTCGTAGTACAAGGCGACTAAGGAAAATACATTATAAAACATCGATCAGGCCTCCCCAACCCGTCTGGCCAGCGTGGGGAGTGTAGGTCAAATCCTCCTTCTGTCTAGGACGGACGAGAGAGGGTCGTGCTCCTGTAGAGGAAACTAAAATGACCTGATGATGATGATAATGATTCATTGTTAAGAAGACAGAACAACATCTGTCGGGTCAGCTTGTAGGTTATAAAGGTCACTCTGCACACACCATTTTTGGCATTAACGTAATCCGATACCAAATATGTTACATCTGTAGATTGCTACACATTCCCACACGAGCAGCGGTGAATTTGACCAATGCTAAAAGAAGTAGGTGATATTTTGTAACAGTATCTTAGTGAATCTGCTCGGATGAGATTGCAAGTCATCTGATACGACCTGTTTTTAAGTTGCATACATTACTGTGGTTGCGATTTGATCTGCTATGTTTAAGATGATTTTAAGAAATAACACATTTAGGTATCTTTTATATGAGAGTTTGTTACAATTCGTAAATTCAATCCTTTATAGCTAAAAGCAGTTGTAAAGAAATAATTCTTAAAGAATTCTCTTATATGATGGATGAATCATAAAAGGATTCGTAATAATTCTCACATAATATAATTAACACTAATTAAAAATGACAGAACTTTTATGGTTGTTTTTTTTATACTACGTCGGCTGGCAGACAAGCATACGGCCCGCCTGATATGAAGCGGTTACCGTAGCCATATTAACGCTCGCAACATTAAAAATATCTCTCGCGCGGCGCTCCCCCCCCCCCCCCCCCCCCCCTCTGCCAACGCAGCATCTCCTTCTTTTCTGGACACTCACTCGCAGGAATACAACAACCCTCAAGGGGATTGTTATTTGGTTGCGGTATTCTGTGAGGTGGAGGTACATTCCCCAGTTGGGTAGCTTATAGTTACGCTCCCTACCTTTCTTTTCGCCAGAGCTTCGTTTGTCAGTCAGCAGGGTGCATCGCGTGCAGGTGAAGTTAGCTTTTGTTCAAAGATGTTGATGAACCATCACACCCCACAAGTGTTTTTTTAGGAGAAATGGATGTTCCCAGAGTCATGTAAGTGCTATCTATATTCAAGTAGATAACATAATTGCTAACAAATAGATAGATAATTAGATTTATACTGAAAAACTGAACTTTATAGGAGAAAATGAATTTTCTCAGAATTGAGACTCAGCTAGATCGCTTTTTTCGCCTGCCTAAAACCTTCATATTGTAAATTTCGTCGAAATCATTGTATTACAATGAATGTTGAAATAGTTTCATGCAATCTGTCAAATGACTGACAGTTCTGTCAAACGACATAAAGTTACATTGAAAAGTAAACATGGTCCTCAACACAGTTTCCTTAAATTTTCAAGTTTTCCATGCAACTTTCCTATTTTTAGGGTTCCGAACCTCAAAAGGAAAAACGGAACCCTTATAAGATCACTTTGTTGTCCGTCTGTCTGTCTGTCTGTCTGTCTGTCTGTCTGTCTGTCTGTCTGTCTGTCTGTCAAACATTTCTATGTCGAGAATGCGTGGAGGTATCAAGCTGAAATTTGAACTGTATACACAGGTCTACGGTCCCATGAAGTTAAAAAAAAATCAAACTGCTAAGTTTACGTAGAAAAAAGTTACGGCCGTTTATTCAGCAAAAAACGCATATTTCGACACACTCAAAGGAATCAAAACCTATAGGGTACTTCCCGTTGACCTAGAACTATGAAATTTGGCAAGTAACATCGTTATAGACTACAAGTACAGGAATAAATCTCAAAACTATACATTTGTAAATAGATCTAAAAAAATAGGGGGTCTATATTTTTTATAGGGTGTCGAAATTTCAAATTGAAACTACTAGTTCAAATGGGGTATCATATGAAAGGGCTTGATGTACACATTGCAAAATATATTTTATTTATTTTTTTCGACGCATTATTTCTTATTTATAATGAAAAATATCAAATTTAATAATGATACTACGTACCTACGGAACCCTCGGTGGGCGAGTCCGACTCGCACTTGTCCGGTTTTTTTATTCTTTAATAAGATCTTTGTCCTGGCAGTAACTGAACAGATACAACAAAAAATTTATTCCGCATTAGCGGTTATTATTATTATATTAATAATAACAAAACTAAAACTATTGATGACGCTAGTAGGTAATAAGAAGACTGTAATACTTTCACAGCACGAGCTTGGTGCCACCGATTGCGGTTACCGAGCTTAAACTGCGGTTAAATTGTCATTTACAGGGACATCGAGTTTGATTTGTGGTCGAGTAATGAGAGAAGATGTACGCCTAACTTCCTCGTTAATTCTGTTGCATAAACAAAACGTTACTGCGTTTTGCAAGTGGCAGTAAAAGTTATAAAATTGTACGAGTATTAGAGGATTATTAAATTTTCATTGTTTTTGTCAAATAACATTCATTTTATTCACAACATTTTTAATGAATTAAATGTAGTACAAAGTTCAGTGCTATTTTAATATATAAATAAATTTAATAATCGAAATTGAATGTCAAAATTAACATATGCTCTAACATAATCTAACGCATTTTTTTTTAACGCTTCGCCATGCACTACATTGTTAGAATCGCATAGCGGGCGAGCGTGTCCCTATAACTAACATGTTAATTGCGGACGTCGTAAAGTTACTGCTTTGTATGTATAATAGGTATTATCTTTTTTTGGGTGTAAGAGGTGCATCAACATCTTTGAACCAGAACCAACCTCACCTGCACGTGGTGCACCCTGCTGACTGACCAACGAGGCTCTGGCGAAAAGAGAGGCAGGGTATAGCGTATTTTTTTAAGCTGCCCGACTGGGCAAGTACCTTCACCTCACAGAATACCGCAGCCAAATAACAATTCCCTTGAGGGTGGTTGTGTTCCTGCGAGTTTGCATTCCATCAGGTGACCCATATGCTCGTTTTCCACCCTCCCCTAATAAAAAAATCTACTGTGGTCTAGTAATTACAAACTCTCGTGTGATATGGAAATCACCATCTCAATTCTTACTTCAATTGCTTATATAACTATTATGTTTACAAACTAATACAAAAAAAAAAAAAAAATTTGACATCATTAAAATAAAGTATTCGTTGTAATAAATCTCATTTATGTCATAGATAAAAATAATCTGCAAATAGCGTGTTCTTAACTGTCTCTACGATAATTCACTAATTCTTAACTCAGTGTAAACAATAATTATTGTGATTTATCTGTCGGCACTGTCCGTGTGGTGAAACCGATCTTTGATAGCATTCTTGGTATTCATTTGCCTTTTTGGGTACATTAAAAATACTAGAATAAGTGTAAAAAAAAATACAAAAATAATAAATAAGTGTATATGTTATGGTCAATGTAATAAATTATTTATTATTCATACTGACTAATACTTGGTCAATGTGTTAAATCATGTTTTGGTTAGATTTGAGTTGATTTTTGGTTAGGTTAGGGTTTTCTTGTGTCCTGCCACCGGAAATAGGATATCAACCTAGATGATGAAAGATGTGATGCCAATTAAGCTTAATTATTAATAACTAGCTTGCCCGCGGCTTCGCTCGCGTGAAATTCGGATATTTTAGATTATCGAAGCCAAGTCTAACACGCAACGCAACCACCTTCATGCAGCACCTATAATTGTATACAGATGCAAGAACTTTCCCGATAACTACTACACCCGTCCCGATCTCGCCGTGGCGGCGCCCGCGTTCGCATAAGCACTGCATATACAAAAAACGTATTAGGCTAAGACAAGTCTTATTCCGTCAGCTTAAAAAAGATAAATCAAACTAAAAAAAAAATACACCGATTTCAAAAATCTCAGGAAATACTCGTAGGTAGTATTTATTTTTGGCTTTTTCGTGTCAGAATTTTTCAGTTGGTTTATTTTTTTTTAAGTTTTATATATTTATTTATTAGTGAATATTTTTTTTTATTTATTTATTATAATAATGGCTAAGTAGTAAGATTTGGTGCTTTCTAGACGAAAATACATGAAAGGATAGAAAGGATCTTCCACGCGCTGATGAAATACCTTGATTTAGATGGTTTCGAGAAAAAGAGAGTTTGGAAAGTAGTCAGATTATTTAAGAAGTCGCCCGCAATTTAATTGCTAATACTATACAGAGTAAAGAGAAAGACCTGCTTGCTTAAAGTTAATTACTAATACTAATGTAACTATTTGAAAACATAGTATTAGAATACGAAACTCGCGGTTCGCAGCGCTTGCCATGCCAATTTTCTACAAGTTGGGGCTTCCGTGCCGCAGTTTCCGTACCTACCGGGCCCGGTCACCGGGCCCGGTATGAATGGCCGGGCCCGGTGGACGTCTAAAAGGGCACCGGGCCCGGTTTGCAATCTCTAATTGGCTGCCTTTACTGAATTATAGTACCAACATAACGCAATTTTATATAAGTACACACCTAGGCATGACTTAAATAAAGTACTAATTTGACAGAAATAAAGTTACAACAACTTAACTCTTCTATTCTAACTGTTATTTATAAAATACAGAGTGAGACACAAACAAAATTCCTATTATATAAAAAAAAAAAATTACGCAACAGTTTCGACGTTTCAACAATGTTAAAAGTTTAGAAATTAAATACTTTGGAACAATCAAAAATATAATTCCGTTCAAGAATACAAACAACCGTTATAGTAGACTTTCCGTTTAAACAATGGAGCAGTAAAATGACAGCAAAAGTGTTTAACTCGATTAAACAAAGAAAGTTATCATTAACATTGCTCAGCAGAAAAGTTTACAAACTAACGCTGCACAATATAGACATTTAAAACCATGACTTAAAGTACATATTTAATCAACAGTTAAGCGTATAGGTTAAAGTTCTATTTTACTGTTGCTATCTAAATTCTTGTTTAATAACGGTGACAATCTCTAATGACAATTATACGTGATTGAAATGCATTGTCAATATAAAGATGTAGGTTTCTATGACGACCTAACTGTAGTCTATGTTTAGATAACGAATGTTTAAGAAACGTCAATATTACTTACTAGAAAACCATAGGTGAACTTTGGCACAAGTATAAAAATGAATGAAAAATGTTTAGAGAGTCAAATTAAATCATGATAATGCACAAATGAAAATACTTAGACTTTTTATACACACATTCACAGCATTTCCTTTTAATGAAAAGCAGGTCATTATTTTTCTTGACACCTATCTGTCTCATTCAATTTGCAAAAAATATCACTAGATTCGCCCTATTTGGCCATCGGTCATATTATATCGATCGGATGAACAAGCGTCGCGAATTCGTCATGCAATATACACAAATAAACTAATAATTGTTCGCCGAATTTTCAATTAAGATCTGAGTAAAAATGTCAAGTTTCGGGCGAAAGTTCTGATTTTTCAAATACGAATGTTATTCTATTCTTATTTATTCTATAGAAAAGACTAGAATATTGTCGAAGTTGTATATAATACGAGTCGTATTATCTGCCATCTCTAAACGCTAGCAACCAGGACAAGAAGCGTAAAAACTCCGGATTTAAAATCTTTAAACTCGAACACCACATCAGTGTTTTTAGTACTAGTACTATTTTTTAGCGTTCCGTACCAAAAGGGTAAAAAAAACCCTATTACTAAGGCTCCGCTGTCCGTCTGTCCGTCCGTCTGTCACCAGCCTGTATCTCATGAACCGTGTTATTACAGTTGAAATTTTCTCACATGATGTATTTCTGTTGCCGCTATAACAACAAATACTAAAAAACAGAATAAAATAAATATTTAAGGGGGCTCCCATACAACAAACGTGATTAGTTTTTGCTCGTCTTTGCTAGTTATGTATTCACTTTAAAAATAAATAATTTAATATAAAAAACAAACAAATATTTAAGGGGGGTACAACAAAAGTGTTTTTTTTTTTTTGCCGTTTTTATAAATAACTGTATGGAACCCTTCGTGCGCGAGTCTGACTCGCATTTGGCCGTTTTTTTTTGGTTTATGGTAGTGATTTAAAACTTTGAAACCTGGACTACAAATTAAAACCCCGCCGGACGCTACCCCGGACGCCCTCCAAACAAAACAAATCCGGTGAAACCCGGACAGATGGCAACCCTAAATACGAGTGTATTTCACGCTGTCATTTAATATGTATATAAAATTCTCGCGTCACGGTGTTTGTTACCAAACTCCTCCGAAACGGCTGGACCGATTTTTATAAAAAAATTGTGTTCATATCGGGTAGGTCTGAGAATCGGCCAACATCTATTTTTCATACCCCTAAACGATATGAACCCACCCCTAAATGTTTTATTTTTTTATTTTATTGTCATTTTATTTTATTTTATTTTATTATAATTTATTAGCAATTTACCTGACGCGTGTTACATATCAAAATTATATAGCTTACCCGCTCACATTTCGAAGTGAGCAACCCGGCTAAATTGGATTTGTAACACGCGTCTGGTAAATTCACAACATGAGAGTACTTATCTATTTGGTCGGTATGTTTACGTAGACATGATCGAACGTGAATAAAAAACTCGCACTTAGCACTCTGAGACAACATTCCATATGGCCGAAAGTTCAGATTTTAATTTTGAAGTAGGCCCTAAATGCTAAATTAATTTTGAAGTAGGCCCTTAGTAATTATTTAAATTGTCCTTAGTATAATATAATTTTATTCTCAGTATTTAGATATGTCATTATTATTGTATCAAATCACTATTATTAGATTAGCTGCACAATGGGTATTCTGACCGTCCGTGTCCCGTTTTTCACTGATGGGTTTCACTGAAAATCAGTGCCTGGCTCACGCCATGGTTTATACTGAGTGAAATCCTTTTAAATTAGGCATGTGGACACACCTGACAATGTTGATAGTTTTAGATAGACGTGATTCTATATTACATAATTATTTACAATGATTTTTTATGTTGTATACTTTTGTAAGTGTCTGTGTGCTTAATGTAATAAACTTTTCATTCATTCATTCATAAATGTTTCATCGTACAGTTGACTCTGACATCCAGTTTTGTCCCAGAACGATTGATCTTGATTGTCGTGGTATACAGGTTTATTTGACCATGCGATGGCCGGGCTATGATTGTATTGTTTTAGGACGACACCGTCGCCTACCTGTATCGCAAGATCGCGCGACCACGTCTCGCGACAATTTGCATGTGGGTCACCTGATTGAAAGCAATCACCACTGCCCATGGAGATAAGCAACACCAAGGCTTGGCCGATCCATTGCCAACCTATACTCATTCCTTTCTTCCTGGTGATTTCGCTTACTCGCAGGAACACAGCAAGTATTGTTATTTGGCTGCTGTATTCTGTGAGGTAGAGCTATTTCCCCAGTAGGGCAGCTTAAAAAATATGCTATGCCCTAACTCATTTCGCCAGAGCCTCGTTTGTCAGTCAGCAGGATGAGGTTGGCTTTGGTTCAAACATGTTGATGAACCACTTCATCATCATCGTCATCATCAGGTCCATTTTAGTCTCCACTACACGGAGGAATAAGGAGCACGACCCTCTCTCGTCCGTTCTAGACGGAAGGAGGATTTGGCCTACACTTCCCACGCTGTCCAAACGGGCTGGAGAGGCCTGAACGATATTTGATAATGTATTTCCCTTAGTCGCCTTGTACGACATCCACGGGAAGAAACGGAGTGATACTATTCTAGTCTGCCGGAAACCACACGGCAAACCGCTTACACCCCAAATTCAAATTCTGCTCTTAGGCGTGAAAATTTACCGAAGTGAAGGATTTATAAGGTGGGTGTGGGCAACATTACCAAAATCGACCACCAAACACGAGAGATGAACATATTAAAAAAACAATAAACTAAACAATAACATCATTAATCGCACAATGCTGTAGGCGTGTACAATTCAAATCACTTGTAATGATAATGAACAGACAACATATTATAGGCATAGTGGGCAGCAAGGACTCGGCGGATCATGCTTCCATTCCCACGGCTGTTATTACACTTGCGAATATACTAGATATTATCATATTACCCAGCATATGCGTTGGAAATAGGTAGTTGGTTGCCATCCGTGAGGGTTTCCTCGGATTTGTCCTAGTTTGGGCGGGTTTCATTTGTACTCCAGGGTTAAAAGTTTTAAATCACTACCGGCCGCTCCACGCTGCGAATATACGTCTTGTTATAGAATAAGAAAATAGTACTTGTATTAGTACTAACTAAACTAAACTAAATTAAAACACTGATGACATGTCCTGGTTTTAAGATTCAAAATCCGGAGTTTTCACGCTTCTTCCCCCTTACCACCATCTCTTATTGCAATTCAATAACTGAATAGAATGCTTATTCATAACCAATGAATAAGCGACTCTATTTTAAATGGAATAGAGTCGCTTATTCATTGATATGAATAAGCAATACCTTCAATTATTGAATCGCAATCAGAGATGGTGGTAAGGCGGCTTGTCCTGGTTGCTAGCGTTTAGAGATGCGCGAGAACACGCGCGAGCGCGAGAGAAGTGATTATTCTTCGGAGCTCTTTCAATCTTCACCGTTGGCGGGGGACTCATCCTCAGACATTAAATCGATATTGTCTTACAACTACTGTGCGATTTCAGTGAAGTTTTCTGAGTGCTTAGTTTAAAAAGTGAACAAATTGAGAAGAAGTTTCATATTGTGAATTTACCAGACGCGTATTACATATATCCAAATTAGCCGGGTTACTAACTTCAAAATGTGAGCAAGTAACACTCTTCTCTTCCTAGTCGTTCACTCTTGACAGAGTGGTCGTGGTCACTTATTGTCGCTCTCCATGACGGTTGCTGCTCTCGCAATCCTTCTCCATCGATCTCTGTCGGTGGCTTGATGAGCGCATTCTGTCACCGACGTTTTGGTGACAGATTTTATTAAGTCGGTCCATCTGGTTGGCGATCGACCTCGCGCTCTTTTGCCCTCGACTCGTCCCTGCACTACCAATCTTTCCATGGCGTCAAGATTTCTGCTAACGTGTCCAAAGAACTTGAGGATGCGTAGTTGTACAAGCGACGAAAGCCTCTGCCTTATACCAAGTTCTTTGAGGATGGACACGTTAGTTCGTCGAGCAGTCCAACTAATTCTGAGGAGGCGTCTCCAGCACCACATTTCCAGGGCATCGATTTTGCGTCGGTCCTGCATCCGCAGTGTCCAGGTCTCTGCTGCATACAAAAAGATCGGAAAGACTAGGCTATTCATAAGTCGTATTTTAGTGCTTTTTGTAATACGTCGGTCCTTCCAAATCTTGTCAAGCTTTTGGGCAGCCGAGCGAGTCATGGCACAACGCCGTTTAATTTCGTCTTCGCAGCCTCCGCAGTTGGTGATCGTGGAGCCCAGGTAAATGTAACTGCTAACCACTTCACAGTTCGCGATTGTCGTGGTGCCTGGCGCATTGTCAGTTGGTCTATCCACTATCATCATTTTTGTTTTATTGCGATTTAAGGCGAGTCCGAATTCTAAGCTAGTGGTTTCCAGCATATGCAACAGATCACTGATATCTTCCTCAGATGACGCAAGAATAGTTGTATCATCGGCGTAACGCAAGTTGGATATTAATCTCCCCCCAATCGATATGCCCTTGTCCCATCTTTCCAGTACAATTCGCATGACGTATTCAGTATAAATATTGAATAGCAAAGGTGACAATATGCATCCCTGTCGGACTCCAGATTGTGTTTTAAAGGGCTCGGAGTCGAATCCATCTACTCGCACGCACGCAGTTCCGTCTTCATACAGGTTCTTAATGAGATATACCAGGTGTTGCGGTACTCCCATTTCAAGCAGCACCTGCCACAATTTTGACCAGACGACAGTGTCAAAAGCCTTTCGAAAGTCAACAAAACAGATGTATAATGTTTTGTTGAACTCTCTGGACTTCTCGATAATTTGTCTCAATATGAGGATTTGCTCTCGAGTTCCACGACCCCTGACGAAACCTGCCTGCTCTTGAGCTATTTCACTCCTTAGGTAAGCTTGTAACCTGGTGTGTAAGATATGCAGAAGTATTTTGCTGCTATGTGAAATGAGGGAAATCAGACGGTAGTTGTTACACTTACGTGTTGAACCTTTTTTGTGGAGAGGTATGAATAAAGAGTGCGCCCATTCTGTTGGCCAGGTTCCAGTTACCCATATTTTGGAGCATAAGGTGTGCATTATGTGTATGCCGAAATCATCCATAGCAAGTAACACGCGTCTTATAAATTCGCAACTTGAGAGTTTTTCTCTATTTGGTCGGTTTGTTTACGTTGACATGATCGAAAGCGAACAAAAAGCTCGCACTAAGCACTTAAAGTGCTTATTGCGAATAACCAAATTTCTGCGGTTATGTCTTATCGAAGGGTTATATGATATCAAAATTATGTGATTTACTTCCTCACATTTTGAAGTGAGCAAACCGGCTAATTTGAACACGCGTCTGGTAAATTCGCAACATGAAATTTTTTCTCAATTTGGTCGGTGCATTAATTAATTTAACATCTGAACTATAATAATATGACATATTTTTATAATCAATTAATATTCAATGTTTTATATTACTATTTTATATTTTGCATGCCATTTATTGGCTGAATGTTCAGGAACATTATTTTAAATTGAAGTCAAGACCACTTGTTGTACCACATTTAAAGCAAATAAATCATTCATTCATTCATTCGGCTTGTAAAAGTTAACACGTTCGAATGTGATTAAAAAACTTGCACTAAGCACTCTGCTGGCACTATCAATGGATCGCCTGTTGAGCCTTTCCCAGGTTTTAAAAGTGGGTGTAAAATTTTTTGTAGAGTCAGCAACAATCAACAATATGCATGAGATGTTAGAATATGACTCTTAGTGATAAATAACAAATACTTTAACAAATTTTAGATAAACTCAGTTTTGAAATAAACGTGAGACACGTTGACTCCCGAATTAACGCTTCAAGGCTACTGAGAGGCGGTCGATTGTATGTTTATTTCCAAAAGAATTAATCTATAGTCTTAAAAAGGGATCGGTTAATGATTCATACCACTGAACAACAATAGCTGTTTATGTCAGTCATCCATTCCTAATAAAGATTTTTATCTCAAAATCATGGTATTGTCGTAAAAGATTGAGTTTAGTACGTGATATATGGAATTTATTTGTTTTTGAGATCCGCGTATGTCCTTGGAGGTATTATAATCAACTAGCGATCCACCGCGACTTCAACCGTTTGATATTTTAATGTATTATACATATAATGAAGTGTAAGTTGATCACTATCATATTTAAGCTAAAGTCAACCTCACGTGCACATGGTGCACCCTGCTCTCGAATCTCTTTCGCCAGACTCCTCACTAAAGAGACTCTGGCGTAAGAGAGGTAGGGCGAGCGTAATTGTATTTTTCGCCACGAGTGGCCATCCATAAATTACGTCACACGATTTTCATGATTTTTGACCCCTCCCACGTCCTTGTCACAGCTGGTCACATTTATGAGACTCCCCTCCCTAGTGTGACGTTACATATTTTGCAATTTTACACCTAGAGTTGCAAATGTTTTTGAGTTTTTCGTTAATAGTTCAAAGTTAGTGTTTTAACACTTAGATTATTATAGATTTTGAAATGTCACGTCACGAAATTTCTGACCCCTCCCACCCCCTTGTCACACAATAACACACTTCGTCGACCGCCTCCCTCCCCCTTAACGTGTGACGTAATTAATGGATGGCCCCCGAGCTACTTGACGTAGACCGCCCGAGTAGTCTTTTTGGAGGCGAAAGAGGAGTAAAACCTGCTACCAAACTGTTTGAGTACTTGGTTTGTTTACTGGTCGCAATCGAGGAGGGTAAAGGTCCATTTGCTTGGTTCGTGTACTGGGCGAGAGACTGTAAGGTCACGGTCTGTAAGATCAAGGTACACAAGGGAGCATTTAGTTGTACACATAAGGTCCTTGTACTAGGCATCGGCATCGTCATCAACCTATAATCATCCCACTGTTGGGATATGGGTCGCACCTCAATCGAAGAGGTTTAGAGCATACACCACCACGCTGCTCAACTGCGGGTTGGACTAATTTTTACTAAGGCTGGCACCAAAACAATAGGCTTGTTTCCCTTTTTTATTTTCGATTTGTTATTTAAATACGTCACAATAATATAAATATAGGTGAAATAATTACTTCGATTGCATAAAAACTTCTCGAGATATGATAACTTGAAGATCACCATTTTGGACTATCCCGAAAACCCTCCATACAAAAGGTCACCACGTTATGACGTCACACCTTGCTATGTCAGAAATTTGTACGACAGCTATGTTAAATATTGCGTTTATGTAGCCAGTGCCGTAACAAAAGTTATAGTATTTTTTATTGTTTCTACAATGGTAATATTATTTTTTTATAATTTCATACCTTTAAAATGGACTTTCCCACTAAACTTTAATCGAACATAAAACACGTCGGATATCTATACTTATAATAAATCTGTAGAGAGGTCAATTCTATACATGAAATATATTTCCAAAATAACTAAAAGGGGGTTATTAGTGATCGATACTGATGCCAAAAATGCAATCAGTAAAATTTTTGTCTGTCTGTCTGTCTGTCTGTTCGTTATAGAAACAAAAACTACTCGACGGATTTTAACGAAATTTGGTACAATTATTCTTCATACTCCTGGGCAGGTTATAAGTATACTTTTCATCACGCTACGATCAATAGGAGCAGAGCAGTGAAGGGAAATGTTGGGAAAACGAGACAAGTTACTCCATTTCTTAAGCTTCCGTCGCTGCACACGCCTTAATGGTTAAAGCTACACAGAGATCATGTATGACGGAAATGTTCTCCTTAAAATATATAAAAATTATCCCACGACAGCATATGTCCATCTTTTATGGTTGAGTAAGAAACTTGCCAAGCACCGCGCCCGTACACAATGAATGCTGCCGCGCGGGGGGCAGGGAGCGGGCGGGGGTCGTTACGCGCCGTGGTACCACATGAGTAAAAAACGATGGTAGTACGGCATAGAAAAAATATGCCTAAGTGTGTTTGCCCAAACGTGCAGATACGTGACAATTATTGTTTTTTCCGTTGCAAATGCATTATTATTCACTGCAAATTGTTTACAATTCGATTTGCTTACTTTGCTTTAGTAGATAAGTTATTAAATATTGTTTTCTTTAGTTGGGTCATTGTTTTGTTTATTTCATTCGTTAAAAGTAGATTACTTTCGAGTTTAATTAGATGTTATTACGTCATTATTTTTTGTTGCACATTTGGATGCAAGGCAGGTACCTAAGTTAATTGCCCTCACCAAATAAACAGTACTTTTTTGAGCGTTGTACAAACAAATCTTTGACCATCTGTGAATGTAAACAAAAGATAAGAAAGCTTAATTGTTTTATGAATGAGTCTTTATGCCTTTGCATGCCGACTCAGTCAGAAGTCGCAATATCCGAATAAAATTGGCATTCCGATTATTCTGCTCCGAAATTTAAGACCACCACAACTTTGCAATGGAACTCGGCTAAAAATAACCCAGTTGTAACAAAATATAATCGAGGCTCAAATTTTAACAGGTTGCGGTGCAGGAGAAACCGTCTTTATTCCCAGAATTCCCATAAACTTAAATCTATAAAAGAAGAAACTGACTGACTGACTTATATCATATATATCAACGCACAGCCCAAACCGCTGGGTCTAGAGATTCCAAATTTGGCAAGTAGGTTCCTTATGACATCTAGGGGTGCACTAAGAAAGGATTTGTCAAAATTCATCCCCTAAGGGGGTGAAACGGGGGGTCCAAAGTTTGTATGGGTAAACAAGATTAGTTGGACTATTTTATCCGAAACTTTGCACGAGTACTTCTATACATAAATGAGTACACACGTGTTTAAGGATTTTTCAAAATTCAACCCCTAAAAGAGTAAAATGGGGTGAAAAAGTCTGAAAATCGTCATGGGTATTGTTTTTTTTGTATGGGGAAACAAGATTAGTTGGACTATTTTATCCGAAAATTTACACGAGTACTTCTATATATAAATGAGTAAACACATGTTTCAAGATTTTTCAAAATTCAACAGTGTAAAAAAAGTCTGAAAATCGTCATGGGTATTGTTTTTATGGTTTATCGGGTCGCTGATTACGAAAACAACAACTATTTTATAATCCAACATAGCCGACATGACATAAAATCACCCCTGTGGGGGTGCAGTAGGGTTAAAATGTCATAATATCAATATGGGTGTTGTTTCTAAGGTTTTCTGGGACGTCAATTACAAAAATGGCATCGATTTGAAAATATCAACCCCTAAAAGGGTAAAATGGGGTCAAAAAGTCTGAAAATCGTCATTGGTATTGTTTTTATCATTTATCGGGTCGCTGATTACGAAAACAACAACGATTTTAAAATTCAACGTGGCTAACGTGACGATCATCCTCTATTGAGGTGTGATGAGATTGAAATGTCTATATATCGATATATGTGTCGTTTTTACGAGTTTTCGGAACGCCAATCCATACTAATATTATAAATGCAACAGAATGTCTGTTACCTCTTCACGCTTAAATCGCTGGACCGTTTTAGATGAAATTTGGTTGAGGGATACCTTGAGTCCTGGGAAAGGACATACCTGAGATAGTTTTTATCCCAGAAATTACTTATTATTGTTATTTATTGTACCCGTAGGACGAAAACGTGTGACCATCATCTCCTATTGGGGTGCGATGGCGTTGAAATGTCTAAAATGTGTTGAAAAAGTCTGAAAATCGTCATAGGTATTGTTTTTTAGGGTTCCATACCCAAAGGGTAAAAAAGAACCCTATTACTAAGGCTCCGCTGTCCGTCCGTCCGTCCGTCTGTCACCAGTTTGTATATCATGAACCGTGATAGTTAATCAGTTGAAATTTTCACAGATGATGTATTTCTGTTGCCGCTCTAACAACAAATACTAAAAACCAGAATAAAATAAATATTTATGGGGGCTCCCATACAACAAACGTGATCTTTTTGTTCTTTTTTGCTCACAATTGATAACGGCAATAGGTAAACGCTTGAAATACTCACAGTCATAATATTTAGTTATATATTCACTTTAAAAATAAATAATTAAATAAAAATAAAACAAATATTTAAGGGGTCTCCCATACAATAAATGTGTTTTTATAGATAATGGTACGGAACCCTTCGTGCACGAGTCCGACTCGCACTTGGCCGGTTTTATGGTATATCGGGTCGCTGATTACGAAAAAAAAACAACTATTTATTAATCCAACTTAGCCGACGTGACAACTCTGTAGGGGTGCAATGGGGTTGAAATGTCATATAATATCAATATGGGTGTCGATTCTATGGTTTTTCAAATTTTGCCTCTAAGAGGGTAAAACGGAGGTCCAAATGTATGGGAAAACGAGATTAGTTGGACTTATCCTAAATTTTACACGAGTACTTCTATTGATTAATGAGTAAACATGTGTTTGCCCCGAATGTCACGCGAGCGAGGCCGCGGGCGAAAGCTAGGAAGTTATTAAAATTTTAAGAACGCAGATTGTATTTTTCGTTACTGTTATAGAGTTTTTATAATGTTGTAATATAGGCAACTAGCCTATTCTGGACATTAAGACAAGTATAAATAATACCTACATATTCTTGCGCGTCAATGTCTAGTTGATTAAAAGCGAACTGCTAGTAACTATTTTCGCAGACATTCATCATTTTAATTACGCAACAATAGCTCGAGCATATTATATATTGTCTAGTGTTGGCCGTATTATAAAAAAATCTGCAGTACTATATTACACAAACTGCTCTCAAACTTGAGCCTATAAAATATCTTGTCTCAATCCAAATATTGCGCAAGCCGTTCTTATTAGCCAAAACAATATCTCGAGAAGCACAATTTCTACACCGATCACCGTGGGAAGTGCACACCGCCGAACAATAAACAAAGAATCCATGAAAAGTTCATCACGGCCACATAACGACGGGTTAAAGACCGTCGACATGACATCGCTTGAGTAACTGGCATTGATTTATGTGACAAAGTAACGATATAATCTATATATCGACGGCGTTAAGCGAAAACGTAGTCATCCACAAAAACGAAAATGTTCACCAGAGCCAAAATACTTTTACATTTTTTTCCAAAAAATTATAACTAGCGTGTTTTTTAACTTAGACTCACAATTTTTTGATATTAGACTGGTTATTTTTTTCTAAATATAATTCGAACTCTCAAATCTCATTCTAACAATTATTTGCTAGAATTTTGTTGACTACGACATTTTGAACTATTTTTACAGAATGTTAAAACGCTGTATTGCACTATGGAGCTGAAACGCGAGAAAGCGAAAACGTGGTAAGCAGCAATACTTGAACTAGGGCTCTATGAAGAAAGAAAATAATCTCTTGGATATGAATTTCTGTAGCTTCTGTACCTGGTAACATTGATATTTTAACAAACATTATGTTTTTTTTTGTGGAAAGTAACGGTACATATATTGGAAAATGAAACGTAATAGTGCACTGCAGCCAGCATTACAAAGAGCGTAACCAACATACATCTTTTTTTTACGGAAAACGAAAATGTTGTAATCCACATTGTAGAAGCTATTACTGGTTTTTTCTGTAGCTTACAACCTTTTTGAATGCAGGCGTTTAAGTTAAAACCTGTTTTTTCAAAATGTTAGTTTTATATCTATTCATCGTAGAATTATGGGACCCGGACCATTTGATACAGAATTTTTTACTGATTCGAACAGTGCAATAAAAAAAACATATTTTGTGGACTACGACGTTTTCGCTTTCCGCCGTCGATATATATATAAATAAATCCCTATTTCCCTTATTCACGGCATCACGCGTGAACGAGACTATAAATAGCGAAATTGGTCCAAATTTCTCTATTTATTATATGTATGTTACGTGATAAATGTAAAACAATAAAACAAAGAAAATAAAATCATAAACTTGATCAAACCAAAAATTATATGATCCGAACATGACCTTATAAAATGAATAATGTTTTTGACAATATATGGTGAATATTTCCTCAGAAAAATAAAATCAGCTTTTTGTACCTAAAAAACTTGAATACATTTATCTACTCTATCTGCATAACCATACACTAACATTATAAATATGAAAGATCAAGGTCTGAAAAGTGAATAAAAGCCCACTGAAAAAAAAAATGTCCACGTGGGCGGTGCCGCGGTACGATATAAGTAATAGTACTAGGCGGGTAACAGTTAGTACATACATAATACTTAGCAGAGTATAACACAATTACTTTGTTCATGAACTATTACTAGTTCAGACGCCAGTCCCTCTCTATTTTAAAAAATGTAACATCAATCTGTATGCACTTGTTGTAAAACTGTATTATATAGAGAGAAAATAAACGATTTTTAATTTGAATTAAATTGAATTGAATATTATCTATTATAGATATATACTACTACTATATTTATAAGTGATGCAGCCGACTTTATTCGCGTACAATAAACTGCTTAAATAAAATATGATATTTTTTCAGAATAAAGCTGTTTACAATGTCACAGATCATATAATATTAAATAGTAGTAGGTATGTATATTTCCTTATTTATGTTTTTAACAATCCACGCGAACGAAGTTAGTGACGGAATATAAATATTTAAAGGTCAACATTTATTGATCTTACGATAAAACAATAAACATTTTGGAAGCAATATACCTATTTAGTTATTTTACTAAAGGTTATAACGGCATCAACCCATAATCATCCCACTGTTGGTATACGGATCTCCACTCAATCGAAGGGGTAAGGGTTTAGAGCCTACTCCACCACGCTACACAACTATGGGTTGGCGGATTGTTTTCAAGCCGCCCAAAGGCCACTGGCTTGGCTTTACGACTGTCATCTAATGACAACAGCCGTGACAGACACGGCGTAACATGCCGAAGCCTGAAGCAAGTTTATAAGGTCATCTTAATACATTTTTATTTACTACCTACACTTCGTAGATCTATCGGTTGCCTTAAGATTTGCCTTGAAAAGATTGCTATCAACAATAAGGCCGCCTTGTTACACATGGAAGTACTGTTAACAATTCAATTTTATTTGTATTCTCTGTATACTGTATACAGTACTTTATTGCACCAAAAGAAAAGAAAAATACACAGTGAAAAACATTAAGTACTAGTGCAAAGGCGGTCTTATCGTCGAGCGATCTCTTCCAGACAATCTTAAGGTAGAGGACAAATAATCTGAAATTAAGGTAGGTGGTGCAGATATTATTACTATTCTGTATCAAGTAAATAAAGCATATTCTATCGATCCTCTATCAACAATCTATTTGACAGGGTCTATACCTGTCAAATAGATTGTCAGTTCTTTAAAAAACCTTTATCCACAGAGATTTATCCACAGAGAGACAGATGTTAATCGGTCTGACAGTTTTTTTTTAAAACACAAATATCACATGTAAATTGCACTCGCGTGTAGCCCGGACGGATTGAAAGAAAGAAAATATGTATATTAACATCACAATACGAGACAATAATTGGAATACAATAACATTTCAAACACAATCCTCATGATGTTAATTTGGCCATCGCTCGGCATTATTGCCGCGTTATACACACAGCGCAGGTATTCTGCGACAGCCAACAGGTTCCGACACGGATATCGTCGGACGAGGTATGTACCTCAGAAAAATCCCTGCATCCAGGGCCGGCTATCTAGCACTATCTAGTATGTGTTACGGGGAATCATACACGTATGTTGGGGACAGTTCCCCGTAACACAACACCACCACAAAACACCGAACAGACCGACGACGGCACCGGATGGCACAGTTTGTGGCACAGACACTAGACGTAGACAATGTTCAATTGCTTGACACATCACCTTCCTACCTCCCATCACTTTGCGAGTAAGTACTGCAGATTGCGAGTAAGTAAATAAATATAAAACTTACATAGTCAGCGAGGCTCTTCATGCCGTACGGGAACCGTTCCCGGTCGGGAACCAGGCGGCCGCGCTGGTCCCGCTCTCGTTCCGGCCAGCAGTCGTCCACGTTGATGTACTCGTAGCCCGCGGCCGCGTACCCCTCGGACACGAGGATGTCCGTCATCGTCCGGAACAGACGATCGCTGCAATTATTTACAGTTTTATCTTCACTAATCTATATATATAAAAGAAAGTCGTGTTTGTTACAACACTTATAACTCGAGAACGGCTGGACCGATTGCCATGGTTTTTGATTTGTTGGATTTGTTTCCGCCCCGAATAGCAGAATAACTCTTAAAAACATTGGAAAATTCTCGAAAAAATAAAATAAAAGAATAAACATTTTCCCATACAAAATGTTCGTGGTTGTCGTAGCTGTCAAATGTGACGTTGTCGTACGTGCGTACGCCAAATGTATGCGTGCGTTCAGAAATGTATATTAAGCTCATTATAGAACAAATGTCATAGATTAAAAACAAATGTTAACTCTATTGGTCTCATTTTTACGTCTTGAAAGTTGGCTGTGATTTGTTTTGAAAACAGTTTTGTGGATTTAAATATTTATTGCAAAGAGAATGTAACCACTACGTTTTAAGAGACGGATGTGCCATACAAATAGCGTAATTCTAATATATATGAAATGGAAGCGAAAACAATCAGAATTTGTACCAAATTCGCTTCCGATTCATAGAGTCGTTTTTTTACTTTGAGTTGCGCCAGGCTGATTTATTGGTTCTAAAACATTTATGCGTGCGTTCAGAAATTTAAATCAAGCTCCATAAATCTATATAATATATAAAATAATGTCGTGTCTTGGTCGGGAAAGTATTAAAAATATAGAAAAATTGACGAAAGAATTAAATAAAAGAAAAAACGTTTTCCCATACAAATAGTGCCAGTTAAAAAGGATTGGAATATTTATTGATTGTTATGTAAATGTCAAATCGATTGGACTCACTTTTACGTCGCGAATGTTGTCTGTGATTTGTTTTGTGGATTGAAATATTTATTGTTGTCAATTGGTACTTTTTTTGTGACTTTGTAAAGTACTGAACTTATTATTTACCCACTGCTGGGATACGGGTCTTCCCTCAACCGAAGATGTTTAGAGCATACTCCAACACGCTGCTCAAACTACGGGTTGGGCCACTAACTTGGCTTAAGGACTGCCATCTAATGATAAACAGCAGGACCGACGGCTTAACGTGCCTTCCGAAGCACGGACGAGCTCGAGATAACATAAACTCATCCATGAATAGGCTACGGTTGACGTTGCTTAACTTTCGTGTACAATTAGACTGACACGTGCCTCACGCCATTGTGCTTCTCTATTATTCATTGTATTAATTTCAAGAAATCATAAATTTTGTTCATATATATATGTACATCACGACATTCATTGACTGTTAGGCGGTACGAAGTTCGCCGGGACAGCTAGTATTATATATAAAGGTCGTAAAACTTCGCGTGAGTGACTTACAACGCGAAGTCGCCGTAACTACGGAAGTTAGAACTACAAAAATGAGATAGTGGCCCCTGTTGGGCAAGTAATAAGATAAGATTTGGAAAACTCAACCTCCACGTATAGTACTCCATACATAGTATAAAAGTAAAGGTTCGAAGTTTGTATGGGGTGTGCGAAAAAAAAACATTGTTTGAAATTTTTAACTAGACTCTTTGATAAAAGTAATGAAACATGCGTGTCAGCAATTATCGAAATTCTTTATAGCTGGAAAAACGGAGGAGTGTATTTAGTAACAATATTTGTTTGAGTATATACATACATATTATTTATGACTTAAAATTTTGGACTCATGCTTTTATGAAAATTCATCACTTATGCCCATAAGTGATGAATTTTCATAAAAGCATGAGTACTTATTATAACGATAAAAATCGTTTCGAACCGGAACCACTGAAATGCAAATATGACATTCGGACATGAGGTCAGGAGGAATTTGGTCATGAATACAAGAAATTGAAAAATATAGAGGAGAAGATGGGGGGGGGGGGGGGGTCAGAGAATAGAGAGTAAATGACAAGAAAAACTGAAAGAAAACAGCATCAAAAAATCATGAAATTTGAACATCAGAGGAGGGGACACTACACTTAAGTTAGAATATAGTATACAAATTAAACATGCCGCATGTTTGAACTTTGACGAAAGAAAGAAGCGGAGAGATGGGAATGGAAAAAAGAGAACAGATGAAAAGAAGAAGTAAAAAGACACATAATTTCAACAGCATAACTGGAGGGTATTCAGGGGAAGAAGGAGAAAAAAAGAGTGATAGATAAAAACTGTTACTAATTTAAAACCAAAACTATTGAAGCTGGATGTGTTTGGGCAAAAATGTGCAAGAGTGCATAATAGAAAAAGCAAAAACACAAATTTTTTACAAAACACAAGGCGCGTGACTAAAAGATATGTATAAAATAAGGACCTTGGTTGTCAATGAAAAAAAAAATTTTGGACTAAACAAGGCGTTTTACTTAAATGTTCTTACGATACGAAAGGTAAACAATCAATCGCGCGTTTTTGCTATGTCGAATATCAAACAAGCATAAATGGTCCGCCGGACATAATACTGCTAACCTAACCTACAGGCATACAATATAAGGAGTAGTGCTTGACATCTCGCTGCTGGCGCAGGATCTACTCAAGTTTGGTGGCCTCAGTCACTAATAGGAACACAACAATTAAAAAAACATTTAGAAGGCGGGTATACTTCCACTATGTGAGGTTGCAATGAATTATCTTTTCATTTCTTTTCTCTTATCGTGACCTACCATCTACCATCAGGTAGTTGTATTTATATGTATAAAGTATAGTAGTTTAATGTATTCTATAACAGTTAGGTATATAGTATATATATTACGTATTTGTGTTTTGTATGTCTAATTATTGTATATTTGTAAGTATGTTATATTTTAAACTCTGCACTATACTCTGAAGCTCTATTAATGTCCCAAGAGTAAACCGGTAAACAATGCTTTAGCATTAAGTTCGCCTTTTGTACAAAATACATATTTGTATTGTGAGCAATAAAGATTAAATTAATAAACAATCCTCAAAGGTACGGCCTTCTGCGAAGTGAAAATAAAGTTAGATAGTCGGCAGGATGCACTAAACTACATTTAAGTAAGATTGGCTTTCGCGGTAAAGATGTTTGTGACTTACACCCTAAAACGTACATATCGTTAAAAATATCTAAAACTCACTTACCTAATACAGTTATCAGGATCATTTTTGCAGTCAGTGTTGCACCTAAACCGTTCCCACGCCAGCCAGCCCATAGGCGGCGTCAACGCTAGCCCATTGTCTAGTCCAGAAATCTTGCCCAGCAAACATAACCCCACACATACTGTCCACAAACTTATACATTTCCGAGATGCCATTACACCACTTTACGAATCACAGATGGAAATATGGAATTCTATCTTTCTAAGGATACTATCCTCATAGTTTATTACATTCACTATTAGATTTTGCTGCACAAAATCACTAAAAACCAGCGTGTGGTCGGCTGAGCTGTCAAATACTAAGTGACATTACAGCGTTAAGTTATCAGCAGCAAAGAGGTCGGAGAAAAAGGAGAGCAGTTATATATCTCAGTCCTCCACAGCATCAGTCGAGTTATCTGAAACAAAATAAATTATAATTAGAACTTCCATTATATTCAATTAACCTTTTATCTATGTAATGGAGAGATAAACTGTTTAAAAGGGGAACTAAAGTTTGCCACTGACGATGCGTCCGAAGTGTCCGAACATCCCAATAGCGTAGCTGCCTTTCGAAAACCACCGCGTACGGCAGATTATTTTCAATACCGCGTCCTACCTGCCGCCCTCTAAACGTATGCAAGTGCAAGCCATGTCGTTTGCCGCAAGCATGCACTTGTTTCTTACACGACATTACCTACTTAAGTTGTAGTCCAACTGCTTTGTGATCGTGATACTATTTTAATATATCCTGTTGTTATGGATCGAAAGAAATAAATTTGTCTCTCTTTGATAAATTAACTGGTATCTCATTAACTTACAACATTAGAAAAACTATAATCAATGACGTAATACTATCACCTAAATTGTATAAACTATTACTTAACATATTTTTTTTGATAAAAAACTTACTTTTCAACATAGAAAGAGTTAACGTGAAAGTAATACACAAACATATTAAAAAGTGATTAAAGCCATTACATATAATTAAATGCTATCACTTCCTCATATCATTTTATATTTAGGAGTAGAGAAAATAGTCTTTAGAAGCTCCTCCTTTTTTAAACTTGGTTAAAAAGAACTTGGTCGCGAGGTTTTATCTTGCCTACTTTATCAGCTGTATTTTGTATGAAATTTGAAAACAGGACTCTGTTATCTAGAATGGATCCAACTGTCATTTTTAAGTTAAATTTGTGATCGAAGGTTAAAGGTATTTAAAGTTTATTAGGAATAAAAATATCACGCAGTATAAGTTTTGGGAAGTATATATCATCAAACTGTTAGAATCTGTTGCGAATATATAAAACTCGATTTGAAATTTTTCGCTATGTATATCTATGTAATCTCAATTTGGAATAGTTTGTCGGTTGGATCTATTCTACATAACAGGGTGCAACTAAGCTCGTGACGTAGTCTTGGCATTCTCATATCTGTCACGGGAAGAACATACCTGGGATCCTACCGCCGAAGCTGAAGCCGATTACCATCGGTTTTTTTGCGAAAATCAAACTTCAACTTAGATTTATGCTACTTGTACCTTAGCTGGTAGAAACGATGGAGCTCTACCGACTAAGCTGAAGGCGTTTGGCAATAACTTAAATGTAAGACCTATTTTTCGAACGAAGACATTCGGTGCTAATCGGCTTCAACTTCGGCGTTTCAATATCAACGTTTATATTGCAGTGTTCCGTATCTAATGTGTGTAACATTTTACGTCAACGTATCATTTTATAATCCATAATTGCATTCATTTAGTATTAAATTACATACTTTGCTAGAATATGTATACATTAATAAAATTATTAAACTGCAACATACTAAGGTTAAGCATATTATGAGTACAAAGTCACTATTATTATGTAAATAGATATTGCAATCTTGCTTCAATTTATAACAGGTACAGTCAGTAGAAGAGGTAAGTAACCCGCATTGAGAATAATAATAAAGTTATCTTAGGAAACAATTCATGTGTTCATCAGAGAACTTAAAGTAAACAATTGATAATAATATGGTGTAATGGGGTGTAAGTGG
Source organism: Hypsopygia costalis (assembly GCA_937001555.2). Classification (NCBI taxonomy): domain Eukaryota; kingdom Metazoa; phylum Arthropoda; class Insecta; order Lepidoptera; family Pyralidae; genus Hypsopygia; species Hypsopygia costalis. The sequence goes on from OW443344.2 coordinate 13,663,042, forward strand.
TTTTGGGGTGTAAGTGGTTTATCAACATCTTTGAACCAAAGCCTCATCACTCTCACCTGCACGTGGTGCACCCTGCTGAATGACAAACGAAGCTCTGGCGAAAAGAGAGGTAGGGAGCGTAATTGTAAGCTACCCGTCTGGGGAATGTACCTCCACCTCACAGAATACCGCAGCCAAATAACAATTCCCTTGAGGGTTGTTGTGTTCCTGCGAGTGAGTGAGGTCACCAGAAAAGAAGGAGATGCTGCGTTGGCAGCGGGGGTGGCGGCGCGCAAGTGTTATATTATTGTAGTGTTGCGAGCGTTATTACGGTTACGGTAACCGCTTCAAATCAGGCGGGCCGTATGCTTGTCTGCCACCCGACGTAGTATAAAAAAAATAAAATAATAATAATAACCTTTCTTGTTGAGTTGCTATAAATCATAGTAAATTATTTAAAGTCATTAAATAATCATTCATTCATTATTTAATTTCATTAAATAATTTACTATGATTTGTAACGTGAGTTTTAATTAATGATATCATCCAACCAAAATGTTTTTTAAATACACCGGGCGACTGTAACCATGACTCGCCATTTGCATTATTGCTGGCGTAGTGCGTGATATTTATTTTATTTACTTATAAAAAGGGTACATTTTGCGAGCATTACAGTCCAATACGTTCAACAAATGCCAATAAAACATTAATTAAGACATAACTGCAATACATAATGCATAATAATATTTCATAACAATACCTAGGCCTAGGGCGGCCAAATGTTAGGGGTGGTTGGAGCAGGGTATTACCGAAGGGTAGTTCTTACAAATTACAGAATGTCATGGCGGTTTTGCGGAGAAGAATCATATATATAGCTATGGAGGAATAATGAGTCCGCCAATAAGAACCAATATACGGCCTAAGGCGGCCACGATACAACCTAGGGCGGCGAAGACACGGCCTAGGGCGGTCAAGATTAAAAATCCGCCTCTGCTTGTGTCCAACAGTGACCGTCCTTTGACTTTAATCACAATCTTATGTGTGTTTTATACCAGAATTTTTAAAAGCAGCAACCATGACATCGCCCGTCGCTTATGAGGCATCATTACGCCATATCTGATCAGATCTAGGGTCAGCCTGTTATTACCGAGTATCATACGTATAATAGGCAATAATAATACTACAGTAGCGTTATTAGGCAAATTACTTGGCCTAGAAAAAAGTTCAATTGTCCTTCAATTCTATAATAAAAAAGGCAAGTTGTGGGAAGGTTCCTCTAAAGTAGCCTATCCATGGATGAGTTTATATATCTCGAGTTTTCCTGTGCTTCGGAGGGCACGTTAAGCCGTCGGTCCCGGCTGTTGTTATTAGATGCTATCATCTAATAACAACAGCCGGGAGCTTAACGAGGGGGCTAGAAAACACTGTTCTCCGCCAACCAGCAGTTAAGCAGAGTGATGGAGTATGATCTAAATCCCTTCGATTGAGGGGAGATCCATATCATAAGTTATTGTAATAGTGTCATAACAGCTCTAACGCGATGCAAAAAAACCGCCATATTATTAATTGAGCATGACACCTCCCAGCTATGATATATGAACGGTATTTATATGTAAATTAGATATTCAGCTGATGTTTTGCAGTCTGTGACATTTAAAAATGGGTGTAAAATTGCAACAAGGTGTCATCTGATGCAATTTTTTTCTCATGCATACAATTTCGTTTTATATGTATATCGCAATTTTATTATGTCTCACAGTCATATTACAACATGGGTAGTAACCACATTCTGTCAGGGGAATATCCATTTTTTATGCTAGTCGCGTGATAGATAAGCATAAAGGCCACCTGATGTGAAGCGGTTACCGTAGCCATATTAACGCTTATTTTCTGGTCACTCACTCGCAACTCGCAGGAACACAACAACGGTCCGGCACCTTACAATTACACTCGCCCTACTTCTCCTTCGTTAGAGCCTCGTTAGTAAGTCATCAGGGTGCACCACGTGCAGGCGACTAGTATTATACATACACCCCAACTATTATTACTAAAATACAACCCAATATGCTTATATTAGGAAAATAATAAAGTGAACCACAAAAAATACTATCAGCCACTGAAATTAATAACCTAGTGGTTATGTTAGGTTTGGTCCTGGTTTGGTATATTAAATTTATTCCGACTTTAGTCGCCAAGTGAGTTTAGGCCTCTTGTACACGTTAAGAAAAGTCGCCGGGCCTATACAAGAATTCGTGTCGTTTCTACACACGAACTTTGTACACTGCTTGCGCTGACCAAGAAAAAATCTTGTCTGCGCTAGACATGACGCGCGACGTTTTGCTGCGGTGCGATGGGGAGCGGGGTAGGTGAAACAAGTAAACATATTCTTCACAACAAAAGAAAATTAATAACAGACTTGTCTAGGCTATCTATCACACCCTACGCACGACTGCCCGAAAACAATCTTATCGTTTACACGTTCCTATTCGTCTTGTCTGCAGACACGATTAGTTTTCGTGCCTAGATCCGACAAAATTCTTGTTGTGTACATGATGAATTGGTCCTATCTGCAGTATGGTGAAATTTCTTAGCGTTACAAGAGGCCTTATAGTCGCCCGCCCAGATTTATAATTTTAGATGCTCGGTTTGTTACTACCTACCCATAATTTTATAGAACAAAGAACTCCTAAGAGTCGGCTTCGGTACCTACTACGGTCACATGAATATATTAACAAAGTTTAATAACCTTAAGATACTGACATCTTCATGAACTTAAAAATGTTATTTAAAGTGATTTCAGGAGCATGTTGTATTTTCAAATCATCGACCTTATTTAACACCTCCTATTTAGAGGTGTTAAAAAATAAGATCGATAAAAAACAAGGATATTTTATTTACAAGAGAAAACGAGTTTTGACAATATGAATCAAAAGAACCTTTGACCAATATCGACAAGCTTAGATAACTTTAAGCTAAGTCAGTGGCCTTTAGGCGGCTAAAAAAAGACTGGCCTCCGCCAACACGCAGTTGAGGAGCGTGGTGGAGTATACCCTAAACCCCTTCAATTTAGCTGAGGCTAGTATTCCAGCAGTGCGATGAACAAGGATTGTCGACTACTAGCTGACTCGTACCCACTTCGTTGAGGGGTAAACATTTTTACGAAAAAGTTTTATGTAACTTTTAATTTTTCGGGTTAATATAGCCTATGATCCTCACAAAGAATAATTGTCAAAGAATTTTCAAAATCGGTTTAGATCCAGAGATTACCCCCTAAAACCTCAAACCTCACAAACAAACTCAAAAACTTTACCTCTTTATAATATTAGTATAGATATTAGATAGTATAGAGGGGAAGTCAAATTCCAGAAGCTTACTTTTCTTCTGATTAAATTCTTCTAATTTGTTGTGAATTCCAAGGCAGTCGTAGTTTTACCCCCGTGACTGCAGTGGACTTCACTGTTCATTGCCTTTTTTGGTGGTCGCCGCTGTTAATCCTGGAGTGAAATAAAACAGAAGACACAGTGGTGGGGACTCGTCCCAAAAAAATATATATTAGTATAGATATATGTCTTGACGATTTAGCAAACTGCTCTGCTCTGCAAAGGGAAACTTCTTCTGTTTATTAAAATACCTGTGCGAACGTGTAGTTCAGAGAAGTACATGCACTGCACATACATAGTATCAGAAAGAAAATATAATTAACTTCATTGTCCGATTGCCACTGTACGAGACATAACAATAAAAAATAACAATTAGAACAATAGCTATTAACTCCCTTTCGCAGCAAAAACTCCTGAACTAATAATGTAGGGTCACGCGACATGGACGACATTAGAATTGTAAAAATTAAAAACACATACATTGTATTTCAAAAAAGTTAATTGATCAAAAAGTACAAGAAAAATAGCAGAGACTATGAAACTGAGCAGATGTCTTTTGATTTAGTTACAAGTTCTGACGTGACGTATTCACGTCATATAATTATTAATAATAATAGTAATATTTAAATTTGCTACTATACGAAATCAAAGTCAGGCAGTTTACAAAATATGCTATGCATTACCGCTCTTTTCGCCAAAACCTCGTTTTTTAGCCACCCCCGCTGCCAACGCAGCATCTCCTTCTTTTCTAGTGACCTCACTTACTCGCAGGAACACAACATCCCTCAAGGGAATTGTTATTTGGCTGCGGTATTCTGTGAGGTGGAGGTACATTCCCCAGTCGGGTAGCTTACAATTACGCTCCCTACCTCTCTTTTCGCCAGAGCTTCGTTTGTCAGTCAGCAGGGCGCACCGCGTCCAGGCGAAGTTGGCTTTGGTTCAAAGATGTTGATAAACCACTTACACCCAAACCATTTTTCTTTTGGTGCAATAAAGTATATTGTATTGTATTAATCTATGCCTATATACGTATTATTCTTTGTTCATTCCGTTGATTTACTATAAAATCTTTTCATAGGAAACTTCCCACAAAACTCATTGACTAATTACTGACAATTAGAGAACTTAACAATCAAAGTGTAGTTAATCAGACAATTGTTGCGATTGATAAAGAGTTTGACTAACTACGTCAATCAATTGGTTTCACAAGGATTGATAACCTTTCAATTGAGACGCTCCGTTTCTGTAAGTTAATTTATACGGATTTTAGAGATAATGTTATTATGCATAGACAATAAGTTTTACGCTTCATTTTTGTGATTTTAGAGTAAGTACCATAGTGAAAGTTTATTTTTATACTAATATAGAGACATACAAGCTTACAGATCCGCTTTATGTTAAGCGGTTCTCGTAATTGTTGAACGCTTGCAATAATATGAGGCTGGTGGAGAAAAACTTAACCTTTCCTCAACTCATACGCGACCTCCACTCGAGTACGTTGATACTATTACGTACGTACCGCATCCAACCGCATCCAGTCGCTTTCTTAACGACATCGGACCATCTAGGAGGATGGCATCCTACGCTTCGTCGTCCTACGCGCGGCCTCCACACTAATAAGTACCTTCCTTCCCCATCTGCCGTCACTTACTCGGCAGAAGTGATTGGCCCATTCCCGAGCAAGAGGATGACGGTCGATCGCTTCCGTCAGCCCGGTCACCGTTACCGTAGTTCAGGGGTAGGCGTTCTCTGGGCGTCGGGAAGTGAGCGTGCCTTACAGTTCCGGTACCTATCCTAGACATCAGGAAGCCAGCTATCTGGCGCCTAGTGTAGGTACAGTTATACTAAGCGTACCGAGCGCGTCGAGGAGTGAGCGTGCCTACAGCTCCGGCACCCATCATCAAGATTGGGGAATGATGGTAGTGCCCCGATGCTTGTGAAACCGAGCGTCGGTTCACCCCGAGCTACTCGACTTAAGAGTGCCTAAACAGCCTGCTTGCAGGTGAATGGGGATTAAGACCTGCTACCAATCTGCTTGAGTGCTTGGTTGGTTCACCGAGCGCGAGAGCAGTGTGGATAAAGGTCCTCTCATCTGGTTGTTTTACTCGACGAGAGACTCGCAATCCTGTGATATAATAAATAAATAATAAATAAATATTTCTGGACAATTTACACAGCGCCATCTAGTCCCAAATTAAGCGCAAAGCTTGTGTTATGGGTACTAGGCAACTGATAAATGTACTTAAATACATTTTTTTTTGTAAATACGTACTTGTAATACATAGAAAACACCCAGACCAAGACCAACAGACATGTTCATGCACACAAATGTTTGTCTTGTGCGGGAATCGAACCCGCGACCTCGGAGTGGCCATTGCTAACCATTCGACCATCGAGCTCGTCTAATATAACCGGAAGGTTGGTGCACAGGGGTGCGTTGGTCCATTGCCAGTTTACCTTGCAAACTCTGAAGGTACTACTTGCTCCAAAGCAATTGCAATAATGACTGCATACAACGCAAGTTGCAAATGAAACAGTGATTGCGGTACTTAACGACGAAACGGTATTACAACAGCAGTAATAGGTTATTTTACATGAAGGCGGTGGAAATGAAAGTCATTTCACACTAACACGCGTTCTAGCAATTAATTTGTATGAAGCCATTCAACTTTTTTCATTGGAGTGTTGTTCAGAGGGGCAATTCTCGTAACTAAAATGTAGTCAAAATTCAGTTCCGATCCAATCTCGATCTCACAAATGTCACATTTGGTATTCTCGTGTCACATTATGTAACTTCAAAGTTTAATTAAAGTGGGATTATATCGGAATATGACTGAGAATTAAACGAACTAATAATGTTACTTTGCCAACTAAAATAATTAATAATAATTAATCAATGAAGTCAAGTATATAATTTTAGTCAATTCACAATTCAATCTCGATTCGGTCAACTTTCAATCTGTGATCGTAGAAAAATTACGAGAATTGGCCCTCTGATATTTAAGAGGCTCATCGTAATCTTTAGGCCTAATTACAACCCTGGGCTGTCTCGAATTCGAATTGAATCGGCTTCGGCTTCGGCGGTACGGCCCCAGGGGCCAGGGGCCCTAAAGACAAACATCTTCAGCTTAGTCGGTAGAGCTCTAGGGTTTCTTCCAGCTGAGCTAAACATAATTACCAACAATCTATGCAGTAGTGTTTTTTTTTTATACTACGTCGCTTGGCAGACAAGCATACGGCCCGCCTGATGTGAAGCGGTTACCGTAGCCATATTAACGCTCGCAACATAAAATATCGCTCGTGCGCCGCCACCCCCGCTGCCAATGCAGCATGTCCTTCCTTTCTGGTAACCTCACTCACTCGCAGGAACACAACAACCCTCAAAGAAATTGTTATTTGGCTGCGGTATTCTGTGAGGTGGAGGTACATTCCCCAGCCGGGCAGCTTACAATTACGCTCCCTACCTCTCTTTTCGCCAGAGCTTCGTTTGTCATTCAGCAGGGTGCACCGCGTGCAGGTGAAGTTGGCTTTGGTTCAAAGATGTTGATGAACCACTTACACCCCAATGTGTGAGTGTTATTTCCGCATTCAAAAAATCTTACCACCACCTCTTATTGCGATTCAATTACTGAATAGATTGCCTATTCATACCAATGAATAAGCGACTCTATTCAATTTGGAATAGAGTCGCTTATTCATTGGTACGAATAAGCATTCTATTCAGTTATTGAATCGCAATAAGAGGTGGTGGTAAGGGGGTTGGTCTGTATAGACCGAAGGACACGATCTATGCACTCAATAGAGTATAATAATATAACATGTGTGAATACTCAATAAATCATTAGTTTTCTTTCTACGGTATAATGAGATGAAAATCAGAGCGGAAAATATATTCTAACACATTCCTGCGCTTTCCTAATTGTTTCTATACTCGTAGATATGTTACTGCTATGTATCCGAATCTGTTTATTTAGGATTTTGACACCATTGTTATTGTTAACTCAGTTAATTTGTGTTAATAATTAATCTATTTATCGATTATTTATAGATTTTAAGGCTTAGAGAAATATCAGAAGCGCATTCAGAGAGGCAATTCACGTGATTAAAATTTTGTCAAAATTCAGTTTTGATCCATTCTCGATATCAGGGATGTCCCATTTGGTATTCTTGTAACACAATATGAAGATGTAACACAATAGTCAAATTAATATAATATAATAATAATTATTCAAATTAATATAATAATAGTCAAATATTTAGTTTTTATTTTAATTGTGTATTTTTAATTATTGGTAAGTAGTTTATATAGATTATTATGTATAATTTATTAATAACGAAATATATTATAAATGTGAAGATTCAAAGTTTTATTAAAAATATCCAAATATATTAAAAATTTAAACCTAAGAATAGTATGCTGTTTATAATTAATTAATAAAAACAAGCGTACAATTATCAGAAAAAAAAATACAATCTCGATTCGGTCAATTATCGTTCTGTGACGTAAAATAATTATGAGAATTGGTATTCTGAATACCTCCAATTAGTCTATTCCTTGATATAAAAAAATATTTTTTTTCCGTAAAGGAAACATTTTCCGATGCAAAAATTCTTCCTCATTTCAAAGTCGTCGTCATCTCTTATTCATCCCACTGCTGGGATACGGGTCTTCCCTCAATCGAGGGGTTTAGAGCATACTCCACCACGTTGCTCAACTGCGGGTTGGCGGAGTCATTTCAAAGTATAAGCATAGGTATATAATAAATACTAACTAACCAGTAGAATAAATGTAATTTGCACATTGGTATAAGTGTAAATTTAAATCCAAGATTTGCTCGTTTAATCATATAAGACAAAGCCAACTATCTAAAACAGAGGTTCCCAAGCGGTGGTCCGCGGACCACCAGTGGTCTGTGAGAAGTAAATTATGGTCCGTGATACAAACTTATAATATAAGAGATTGACCACTATTATACAAAATACTCAAATCTCGAGTTATACAATAATAGATTTATATGACAGTTGGGGATTATATACCCTATACGCAACCAAAACCTCGTAGTGTTCCGCGAACAAAAAAGGTTGGGAACAACTGATCTAAAAGTATCCATTATTTAATAGCCAATTAAAATCAAAAATACTGCTACCAATTGACATGTCTATTACAACTAATTGAAACGCAATCTTTTATACGTCGTAAATTGATATTATGTCTAAATTGCTTAACGATCGCACAGCATCCTCTTCTCAACGGTTGGTTATGCAAATTGCAGCAATAATTGCATGCAGATTGCACACTACAAAGCGCGTAATATGTAATGACACTAATTAGGGCACAATGACTGCAATATGCCACTGCAGATGACTGGCTCCAATAGTCCAGTCGGATGTAGGCAAGGACTATAAAACGGTGAAGGTTGTGTAGTTGAATGTTTTTTTATGTGTGTGTTTATGAGTAAGGAGTTGCTGCGTTGGCAGCGGGGGTGGCAGCGCGCGAGCGATATTTCATGATGCCAGCGATTATATGTTTTTTTATCTGCTTTAGCACCGCATTCGTGTATTTCTGCTATTCCCGAAGGTTGACTGGTAGAGAATACTTTTAGCGTTAAGTCCGCCGTTTGTACCCCTATGTAATTTTATGGTCAATAAAATATAAATAAATAAATAAAAATATATGGCTATCGTAACCGCTTCACATCTGGCGCGCCTTATGCTTATCTGCCACTAGACGTCATAAAAAAAATGATTTGCTACATCGACGCGTTCATCTCGCAAACAAAAACGAAAGCAGCATTAGTACTAGAATAGCTGACGTAATATTTTTTCTATTAATTTATAGATTTATCACGTTCCACGCGCGGCATCACCTGCGTTTACTTTTTTTTTAATAAAAAGTATCATATGTCCTTCAATATCGACGAGCTCGGTGGCGTACCGGTCAATGACGCGGCTTCGACGCCAACGCTCGTGGGTTCGATTCCCACTCGGGACAAACATTTGTGTACATGAACATGTCTGTTTGTCTTGGTCTGGGTGTTTTCTATGTATCATAAGTATGTATATACAAAAAAAAATGTATTTACGTATGTTTATCAGTTGTCTAGTACCCATAACACAAGCTTCGCTTACTTTGGGGCTAGATGGCGCTGTGTAATTTGTCTGACAATATTTATTTATTTATTATTTATTTAATATCTTTGAGAATATGTGTACAAAGTTTCATTATGATCGGTTGAGTAGTTTCCTCGTGAAAGCCTAAAAAACAAACTCACATTCACATTTATAACATTAGTAGGGATGTTATTATAAATACGATTAATCAATAATAAAACTATTAGCCGGAATGTATATAAAAGATCACATTATATACAGACACATGTGCAGTACATAGTGTAGCAATTGTAGCATACGTCCGGCGTTAGTTTACGTAATTTTTATGTAAGAAACCGGCCTAAACTGTGGTTTGGGCTGTCGGTTGTTACTACCGGCTCGACCAATCCTGCAGACAAAGCAAAATCACGTTTTCTAGCCAATACGTGAGACATTATTGTACAATCACTCGCATTCTAATTATTCCAATTTTGGAGTGTAAGTGGTTAATCTACATCTTTGAACCAAAGCCAACTTCACCTGCACGCGGTGCTCCCTGCTGACTGACAAACGAAGCTCTTACGAAAAGAGAGGTAGGGAGCGTAATTGTAAGCTACCCGACTGGCTTTGGTTCAAATCAATCAATCAATCAAAAATTTATTTGCGAAGAATATGGGTAATATACAGGTGATATTAAAGTTACACAGTCCATCTTCTGCTGTATATAACAGCGTACAATAATGTCAATATTTAATTATCATTAAGTATACATTTGCAAAAAGAAATACTTATTATACAATCAAAGATGTTGGTAAACCACTTACACCCCAACCTACCTACCTACCAACAGTTCCTTTATGCATAAGTAGATTTGGTAGTTAGATTTGAGCTGGTTTATAGACCTTATTAAATGGGTCAACGCAGACCGGTCGGCTTACACTTTCTGCCTCAATCGTTATATTAGAACCGAATTATTTCAATATCGAATAAATGAGGTCGAACATTTTGCAAGCAATGGTTTGTTAGCAGATGTGATTTATAATCATTTCTAAAATGTCTGTTTAAATCAATTTGTTGATCTTTGATTCAGATTGGGTAATGTTCTCAAATCATCAGATAATTCAGATATGTATAGAATAAATTACTATGATGTTTTGTAATGATTTATTGTTATTAGGATTTATTTACTTAATGAATACAGCACTGACTTGGCTTACCAAGTGTCATCTTATGACTACAGCCGGGACCGGCGCCGCGGCGGCTTAACGCGCCATCCGAAGCAAGGAGGAGCTCAAGATAAATAAACCTATCCATGGACAGACTGAGCTGAGGTCGACGTTGCTTAACTTGCTTGTTCGATTACACTGACATGCGCAAGACGCCGTCGAGCTTCTCAATATACAATGTTGGCCAAGACAACTATTTAAATAATAATAATGCCTAATAAAAGCTTGGTAAAAATATTTTTTTCTATTATACTTGTTTCAACTTAAAGAAAACCCTTAGGATCAGTAGTACCATTGACTAGTACCATTGATGGTACAAGTGACACAACTTTGTATCTCTAGTACCATTAAAGAAAAGTCAAGATATTCCCCGTGATAACTGATGAAACTAATGATACAATTTTGTATCTCTAGTACCATTAAAGAAAACTAAAGATATTCCCCGTGATCAGGATGGTTTTGGGATGTATTCAGGATGGTTTTGGGATGTGTTTAGAATTGTTTTAGGATGTGTTAAGGATTGTTTTGGGATGTGTTAAGGATTGTTTTGGGATGTGTTAAGGATTGTTTTGGGATGTGTTAAGGATTGTTTTGGGATGTATTCAGGATGGTTTTGGGAACAACCGCCATTGTACATGTAACTCTCGTATTCTTTAAATTAATATGTTTGTATTTCATTTGTACATAGGGATGGGCAAAATGCCGGGCATTTACGATAAATGTCCAAAAAGTACTTATAATTACTTATTTATGCCCAAAACTAGGCATTTATTGGGCATTTACAGGTACTTACTGGGCACTTATTGTAAATGCCAGGCATTATACCCATCTCTAATTGTAGGTACAATAAAGGTTTTATAAACAACAACAACAACGACGTAAAGAAAAAAAAAACGTAAAACAAACAAATTATACAGTTAAAAATATTTCGTTAATAATTACAGCAAACTAATAATTTGGTCTCATATTTTTATGGATCTTTTTAGTATATCTTTTTATCTATTCATTTTAAGTATTACAAATTGGTTTAAATTACGGATGTGCAAATTTAAGGTTATCTGTACAATGTCAAATAAATATTTTTATGTTTTTTTTGTGTTGTGAATAATACTTATACTTATGTAGTGTACAAAGTATATGTTCGTATTTAAAAAGAAAATAAGTTTCATTGTCATTTTGAGAGTAGTTCGACACAACAATATGTATTTAGACATACATTGACATTACATAATCAATAATATAAGATGATGATTTAGTATTCGATTAAACTGTTTTTACATGATAGATACGATTTAGATATGTTAAAGGTCGCAAATTTAACTCACATTTAGCTATTTGCCAATATGATTGTTTATTTGACGATAAATATTAAATTGCATGACTTTGTACGACTTTGACCGCCTATCCCACATACGAAGGTGAACATCATTACAGATAAAATCAATTAATAACATCGATAATAACGTGTTGCACTTTAGTTAATGATAAAATAATATATATCTAACTATACAATAACATACAATACATTTACAATAAACAAGAGTTAAGTAAGTGCAACCTGGCCTACTTCCAGAATAGGCTACTTGACATTTTTTTTTCGATTTGTTATTTAGGGACGTCCCAATAATATGATATACTATAGGCTTTGATCAGATCCTAGAACACTATAGGTGAAAGAATTAATTCGACAGCACAAAACTTCTCGAGATATGACAAGTTGAAAATCACAATTGTGGACTATTCCGAAAACGCTCTATATAAACGGCGAGAATGACGTGATATTACACGATCTTATTTTGTAGACATTATAGTAGGCATAGTCAGAAATTTGTAGGACAGTACAAATTTCTGACTACAGTATAAATTAAGTCTCAATCACTAGCCACAAAACTTGTGCACCGAGCGCCAAAGTTTTTATTTCTAATAAGTATATCGCCGCAAGGATACGCCATAGGCGTAGGCTTGTAGGCTAAGGTCTTCAACCAGTGCATCCTCCCTCTATATACCTATGGTGCAGAGCTTTGTACGCTGACCAACGGGTCTGGTCCACAGGCTAAAGGTCGCACAGCGAGCGATGGAGAGGGCTATGCTTGGGGTTTCTCTGACGGATCGAATCCAGAACGAAGAAATTCGACGGAGAACCAAACTTGTCGACATAGTCTTCAGAGTTTGCAAACTCAAATGGCGATGGGCCGGTCACATCTACTGAGTAAGTGATCGCATATGGGGGTGGAAGGCATGTAGAGTAGAGGCCGCGCGTAGGACGACGAAGGGTTGGACGTCCTTTTTCTAAATGGTCCGATGACCTTAAAAAAGCGGCTGGATGCTCGAAGGCGGAGGATCGTATTGGGATTGCATTGGGCAGCTTTGGGGAAGGCTTATATCCAGCAGTGGGTAGATTTACAGGCTCAAGATGATGATGATATACTACTATGATAAAACAAATAATATAAAACATCATAAAATAAACAACAAACAATTTTGAAATTAATGGACTGATGATTAAAACATAGTAGTTTGTTTATTGTTAGTTTGATACTTGAATAAATGCTTTTATATTAATAGCAATAAAATAGATTTATTGTTTGTGTTTATTGCATGAATATGGTAGCTTAAGTAAACAATACAACTTAAATGATAATGACTGATTATTTATAGAAGCGTACAACTATAAAATATGCTTAATAAACAACATTTAAATGGAGATGTTTCTGGTATTTATATATTTTTATATCTTAAAAATCATATACATATATTTATTCTACTTACGCCATAGTCTTCAAGGCTAATCTTCTGGTTATAATAACTGTTTGTTATATGTTATATATAGTTACAAGTTTTACTGTTTGCATAATTTTAAGCAACAGCCAAATTGATAATGATTTTTTGTTTATATTTTCATAAATTATTATTATATATTAAGTGTAGCGATTATTAACAACGAGCAATTATAAATAATATAAGAAAACTTAAAATAAAAACGTTAAAAATAAACTAGGTAACTAAAGTAACTATAAACAAAAAACACCCTCGAGTTATTTTAATAAACTATACATAAATAAAATTTCATATAAATTTTCAGTGCATTATTGAGATAATATCATTAAAAAGCATCCATTATTTTATAAATAAAGTCCGTGTCTCTGCGATCGCGTGAGCATATTTATAAATCATACAACATGAAGCCATCACTTAACATTCTCTACTTATACATAATCGCTACCTTATCACATTGATAAAAGACTCGAAACAATTCAGATACAAATCACAATACAATGTTTATTGTTATTATTTTTTATCACGCTAGGGTTCCGTTACAGATGGTTCATTACTGCATAATTGCTTCAGATGATTCTCGGCAGATAAACTCTTACTTTCATTAAGATAAGGGTGACATTTCAATGGTAGAATTTTGACGATGGATGGCATAATAGCTTTCGTGGTGCGTGACAAATTAAAGACTAGAATATTTTAAAAATTTATGAGTATTATACAATGGTATTTATTATATAACTTTTTGAATAACTTACAAATAAAATTTCAGTAGCGGAAATCAGTTCAGTTCTTTAAGCAAATTATTGACAAGCCCGGTGGTCGAATGGCTAGCAAAGTAACTCCGGGATCGCGGGTTCGATCCCCGCACATGACAAATATTTGTGTGCGTGAACATGTCTGTTTCTTATGTTCTGGGTGTTTTCTATGTATTATATGTATTTATTTAAAAAAAAAATTATTTATGTACGTATATCAGTTACCTAGTACCCATAGTACAAGCTTTGCTTAGTTTGAGACTATATGGCGCTGTGTAAAATGTTAAGGAGTATCTATTTATTTATTTATATATTAAATGCAAGGATATTGAGTGGTAAGTGGTTTACTATCGTCTTTGAGCCAAAGTTAACGTCACCTACTCGTGGTGTACCCTGCACAGCGTTATAAGCACAACAATATAAGCGATTACCTCCACCTCACAGAAGACCTTTTTCAAATAAAAAAAACCTGGAGGTCTAGAGAATAGTTTTGTTCCATCCAGGGAATGTGGACTGAAAGTGATTTAGCATAAAATTGGGAAGAGTGAGATAGCGCTTTGAGGCGAAGGAGAAGTGTACTACCCTGCACTTCATTATAAATTAAAAACGATATTTTATATAGTCAGGTGAAGAAGGATTAAAAAGAATGAAGTCGACGTCGTCAACCCTTATTCATCCCACTGCTGGGATATAGGTCTCCCCTTAATTGAAGGGGTTTAGAGCATACTCCACCACACTGCTCAACTGCGGGTTGACAGTGGCTAGTGGTTTCAAGCCGCCTAAAGGCCCCTGGTTTGGCTTAACGACTGTCATCTATAATGACAACAGCCTGGACCGAGACGACTTAACGTGCCCTCCAAAGCACGGGATGAGAAAGAGAATGGAGTATAGAAGGGAAATGATATGACAGTTACGGCGAAGCCAGATAGGGAGCCACTTTTTCTGTGATTTTACCCCTGAATGTTACCACAATATGATCAAGTACAAAGCTTTACTCTTTATTGTCGAAGAAATACACAATACACTTCGTGAATCTGTCTACATAACATCAGTAATTAGGACTCGGTTGCACAACGTTCCCAGTGGTATACAACACATTACAATACAGTTTCAATCGCTGCTGTGAGATTTTGTGTTATAAAGACATAATGTCGGTCGATGGCTTTGTTTGTTACACGAGTACGATACACCTGTGATACCTATTATTGGATATAAAATGGCACAGACGAGGTGAAAAGAGCAGTATAGCAATGAATAAAAAATGTAACGATAACAAAACAGTTTGGCGTTGTAGTTTCGAATCTATGCTCTACGTCCAAAATTCTATCACACCACTGGATTTATGAAGGATCAAAGAATTTATTACCCTAAATAAGGACTATTGAACAACTACGGGTCCATGACACAGCCGCATCTCATTTTTGTTTGTAATGGATAATGTTCAAAACAACTCAATAAAAAAAATCCGATAGGCAAAAACAATATCAGCGAGTAACATGGTCTATATTTTATTGAACCCATGCGAATCCGGGTCAGATCCCTAGTTATAACATAAGAGACTTTAAGACAGACGTTGTTATTGTTATAGTTTTTACAATTGTTTTAGTTTAATTTAGTTTTTGATAATATTTATTTGATTCTTATCGAACTATTTGTTTTATTGAATTGTATTAAAATAAAGTCTAATTTTTGTTTAAGTATTAAAGCACTTTATTTATAACATTTAGTAAAACAATACATAAAATAGAACTATAAAACTAAAGTAACTTAAACTAAATAATATTAAAATAAAACTAACCTAAAACTGAAATAAATGTAAAAAGTTTGCTCCATGTGGCATCGTTCCCTAGATGCTAGCAGCATTACCTCCCCAGATGTCTCAATTATATTACGATATTTACTATCATGGAAAACTAGTAACGTTCCTAACACTCGATTTATTATTATCTACTAAACAGACCGTAGCGATGTCGTGAGTGACCGACGAGCACAAGAATAAAAATCGAAAGTAGTGAAAACAAAGACGTGACGCAACTGGTCTACTCCACTTGTGGGACATTAGTAGGGCTACAACAAGTGGTTATGGCCCGTCAAGCCATGATTGATCGTTTAACGTGTAATTTGACGTGTTACTAAAACGAAAAGCCTTTAATTCTTTGACTTTGAAAGTATGAGTTAAGGGGATGTCGAAGGCTATTTGTAGTAATTATTTTATTTCTCAGAATCTTCGTTGACCGAATCGAGATTGAATTATGAATACTAATGTATTTTTTGTAGATTAACATCCTGTATTATAAAATTGTCAATTGACTAGAAATTTTATACATTATTTATTTCATAAATTCATATCATTCGTATTTATTAACATAATACCATTCTTAGATAGTTTAATTTTTTGTCTAATATTACAATATTTTTTTTTATACTCCGTCTGGTGGCAGTCAAGCAATGTTACAAGTTTCATATTGTAACAAGAGAATACCGAATGTGACATTTGTGAGATCGAGATTGTATCGGAAGTTGGTTTAGTCGTAACCACTATTTTCTTAATATACATAAATTATTTTATTTTATTTTTAATAGTAATCTACATGAAAACAGCTTGGTCTTTTAAAATATTTCATATAATTTCTAATGAAAAAGTCCAAAGATAGGTCTACATAGCACCAAAAATCCAGTTGTAACCACGCGATTTATATCTTACTTGTACTGTACTTTTTCATATCCAATGTTGCGGAATTATTATTTATAATTTAATAATAATTATCTGAGGATCTACCTTCCCATTTTTTTTAATTCGCAAAAATTTTCGAATGATACATTTCTTGCCATTCATGAAAAAGAATCGCGTCGCTTACCCATAGAAAATAGTGCTAGCGTATATCGTCCCCTTAATAAATATGTAGTTTTGGTAAATTCATTTAACAACTTGCAATTTAGTGAATCAGAACTTAAGTTCTGATAATTTTTTTCTGATTTGATTCTGATAATTTAGTGAATCAGAACTTAAGTTCTGAAAATAATGTGACTGATAATGATGATGAAGTTGTTGAAAATAATTTGGGAAGTGTAAACCATATAGTTTAAAGTGCGCCCTGTTGTCAATTAATTTGAACATTTGCCATGTTTTTCCCCACCGTCACTATCTCACCTTAGCCATAATATTACGTAAATGTACGTTACGTACGTATTGAAGCAAGTGAGCATCATTACACGACCTAGCATAAAAAAAAATAAAGGCAAAGCAAATAAATTCCATGACTTGGCCTTATAAAAACCCTGTGCTCGGAACATAATAAATCTACATCTGTGCCGCGAAGCTCCGCGAACAGGCGTGAACGTAGATGTGGATGGTTTTCTCTAGGTTCACGGGCGTTCACGCCCGTTCCAAGTCGGTATTTTGTCCCGCGAATCCCGCGACAAAGGCGACGCGAACGTTCGCGCGGTATTCACGCGTACACATCCACATTCACGGCGCGGCGCCAGTTTACTTACTCCTGACTATCGATGCGTACAAGTCATTACAATTCCAGTCATCTACCATCTTCTTCTTCAACGATTTCTAATTATTTTCTTATTTTTTATGGACAAATAATTATATGTTGCTACAGCAAACAAACTTATTGCAGCCGCAGCTTCCACATCCATTTCGCGGCAGGTTTCACTCACGAATGTTGGACCCGTGAATGTAGTGAGGCACAAGTTCTGCCGTGAAATCACGGTGCGAATTCACGGCATAGATGTAGAGCCCGCATAATAAGTAAGGCGATTCTAACAGTTCCGCACTAAGTATCAACCAAATCGTAATACTTATTTTGAAGTCGGTTAAAAATGGTCCCAGCATTACGCCGCAGCAGAAACCACAATTATAGACAATTAAAGGTGCAGTGTACCAAAAGTAACAAAATACTATAGTAAAGCTTAAGAGACCATTACGAAAGGAAACAGTAATGAGATCGAAAGTGTAGAAAACAAAGACGTTGTGACGCAATCACTATGCTACACTTGTATTTGTATCCAATCGACAACTGGCCGGTGGTCGCAGACTTGTTTCCATTCGTCACGACTTTACATGGAAATGAATGGAAGGTACACGACCAGTCCATTTTTAACCGACCTCAAAAAAGGTGGAGGTTCTCAAATCGGCTGTTTTTTTTTAAATGTTTGTTACTTAATTACTCCGTGTTTATAAACCGATTTGAAAAAAACTTTTTTTATTTGCATACTTACAGATTGGTACCATATTTTTTCATCATCATCATCATCATCAGCTTGTATCTACATACATAAATGTAGAGTAATGTTTGGAGTCGGTTTTTTTTTTGTTAAAATTATGTTACAAATGGATTGGTGGATAGTCCCTTTTGTTTAGGAGTAAATATTTTTTCCCCTGACGTCTTCATTCTTCAACAATATTCGTCACATTTCAGTTCACTCCGTGAATTGGTGAAATGCGTATGAGAATCCTCGGTGGAGCTCAATCCATTCAACGTTTTCGGCAATCGACAACTGGCCGGTGGAAATGACGAAAAGCCGAATGGACACGACTTTACATGGAAATGAATGGCTGATACACAACAAGTACATTTTGTTACTAATAGATAGGTAGATAGGCTGTGTAGTCACTTTAGTTTAGGAGTAAGTATCCACGGTTTTATGCAGCGCACGCTAGTAAATTATTCTTTTTTTTTCCTATACTACGTCGGGTGGCAGACATGCATACGGCCCGCCTAATGTGAAGCGGTTACTGTAGCCATATTAACGCTCGCAACATAAAATATCGCTCGCGCGCCGCCACGCCCGCTGCCATTGCAGCATCTCCTTCCTTTCTGGTACCTCTCTCACTTGCAGGAACACAACAGCCCTCAAGGGAACCGTTATTTGGCTCCGGTATTCTGTGAGGTGGAGGTACATTACCCAATCGGGTAGCATACAATTACGCTCCCTACCTCTCTATAATTATTTTCCCTTCGTCACATTTCAGTTCACTCCGTGAATTGGTAAAAAGTGTATGAAAAACCTCGGTGGAGCTCCGTTTCCGTGTGTTGGTCTAATCTAATCGAACACGCAAGTCAAGCAACGTCATCCATAGATTGTCCATGGATGGGTTTATTTATCTCGAGCTCCTGCGTGCTTCGGAAGGCACGTTAAGCTTTCAGTCCCTTCTGTTGTCATTAGATGCTATTCGTTAAGTCAAGTCAGTAGCCTTTAGGTGTCTTGTAAACACTGGCCTCCACCAACCCGCAGGGGGGAGGAAGTGAGTGGAGGCCGCGCGTAGGACGATGAAGTGTTGGACGCCCTCCTTCTAGGTGGTCCGTAGACCTTAAGAAAGCGGCTGGAAGCAGATGGATGCGGACGGCGGAGGATCGCATCTGGTGGAAATTGGGGAATTCGCATTGGGGAAGGCGTATATCCAGCAGTGGGTAGATACAGGCTGATGATGATGATGTATTAATATGGAATAATACTTTGACATGTCGTTCAAAAGCAATAATCGATTAAGCAATTGTAAATTAATCATTATATATCAGACGAACTCGATGGTCAAATGATTAGCAATCGCCACTTTGCCTTCGAGGTCGCGGGTTCGATATCCGCACAAGACAAATATTTATGTGCATGTCTGTTTTCTATGTATTATGTACCTACCTATTTACAAAAAAAATGTAGTGTACATATACCAGTTATCTAGTACCCTTAGTACAAGCTTTGTTTAGTTTCGAACTAGATGGCGCAGTTATATATGTTCAGGAATATTTATAAAAGTACCTAAGAAATAAATATGGAAAGTTAGTATGTACATTTCATCACATATCAAATTTTTTATCAACAGTATCGAAATGATTTCAAACTCCACACAAGACTAGTTTTTAACAATCTAAGTGTTTTTTCTGGACTATAACTTTGTTTTTTTTTTATATCACGTCGGGTGGCAGACGAGCATATGGCCCGCCCGATGTGAAACGCTTATTAAAGTCATAGTAACGCTCGCAGCAAGAAATATCGTTCGCGCGCCCCCACCCCCGCTACCAACGCAGCAACCCTTAACTCCTTCCTTTCTAGTGACCTCACTCACTCGCAGGATCACAACAACAAAAAGGTGTAAAGAGGTTTTTACAGGGTCGGCAACTCGCATGATGCCCTAGGTGTTGTTAGCGTCCATAGGCTGCTTTGACCATATGCTTATTTGTACTGGTATAAAAAACGCCGCCATACATTATTAAAGGTTTGTATGGTTCGGGTCGCTCACTTGCTTCTTCGCAATTGATGCTATCCATCATATGATTGAGGCACCAATTACAACCCTAGTGGTATATCCACTAGGGTTGTAATTGGTGTCTCAATCATCAATCAACCTAGTGGATATAATCTAGGGTTGTAACTGGTGCTTAAAAAAAGCTTTCCCTTAACGTATAAATAATTAAACTGCACCTATTAACCACAGGAATGCTATGGAGCCGCATAACTCTGTAGCTACCGGTAAAATTTATCTTGCACGTCCGCCATACTCAACTGGATTTCTCGCAACCTTCATTAACGTCATTCAAGGAGTTCTAAAGAAAAGTGGTCCTAACCATCTTTAGCGTAATCGTGACATCGGAAAGGCAATCCCGAAATGATTGTCACATGTAATCTGTGGTTACGACAGATAAGGCACTTGCATTAAGCCTCTATTGACAGCGGCTAATGACTTGTACTGATTCGTGATAGTAGGTACCACGACACAAACCATCTGTGTTCATTTACTATTGACGTTAGTACATAATAAGTATTAGTATTCGTACAGACGTTGTACCTACGTAGGACGACAAACCGTTGGACACCCCCCTTCTAGATGGTCCGATGATCTTAAGAGCGGCTGGAAGCGGCTGGATGCGGAAGTCGGAGAATCGTATTTGGTGGAAAGCATTGAGGAAGGCTTATATCCAGCAGTGGATAGATACAGGCTGATGATGATGGAGATGAGACGTTGTTCTTAAAAAAAAGATATGCCTCCAAAAATTAGCGAACGACTTTTCAAAGGCTTTTCCAATGGACGAAGTGAATTATGAGGAAGATAATACATAATTGAATAGTTTATAAAGGTTTTTTTAAATTGGCCGAAATCGATATAGGAAACGTGCCGAAAAAACATAATGCAGGGAACTTTACTATCGAGCGCCTTGTACCTAAATCAATAGAGTCCGAAGACCTTTGGCGCGAACTTGGTAAGCGGTTATGCTTCTAAACAAATTTTCAGAATAATATAATGTATCATGATATTGATACATAATAGAGATAGAGTAATATAGTGCAAGTAATCATTTGAGTACATAAAATTAGTAAAATCTTTGATTAAAAGTGAATGAATCGCGGCTTTCGAGTCATTCTAAGAAGTCGTCTGTTGACTTGAAAAGTAGTGGCGGAACAAGAAGATACACTTGCGAAACCGAAACGGGTCGCTAATATATCATCATCAGCCTGTATCTTACCCACTGCTGGATATAAGACTTCCCCAATGCTTTCCACCAAATACAATCCTCCGTCTTCCGCATCCAGCCGCTTCCAGCCGTTTTCTTAAGGTCACCGGACCAGATGGTCCGGTGACCTTACATAATTAATTTCTATATAATATACATAATTAAATACATAATTAATTTCTAGATGGTCCTTCTAGATAGAAGGACCATCTAGAAATTAATTATGTATATACTAGCGATGGACGCCCTCCATCGCTAGTATATACATAATTAATTAATCTATGTCAATCCGAAAATGCGTGCAGTTTTTAGCACACATCAATTACTTAAGTATGTTACAACATTTTCTCCCATTTTGATGGTATGCCAATTAGGTAACCTCCACGAAAAACGCCGGATGTTACACTGTTATTTGAAGTTACACAACTTGTTGCCATGATGCAGCTAATACATGTTATGGAAAAGCGAACATGTACAGGGGTAGTAGGTCCAGGGCCCTACCGCCGAAGCTAAAGCCTATTGCGATCGAATATTTTGATTCGAAAAATAGGTCTTACGTTTTTGTTATTGACAAACATCTTCTGCTTAGTCGATAGAGCTCCAGAGTTTCTACCAGCTAATGTTTAGCTTAGCTGGTAGCATTGCCGTGTGGTTTCCGGCAGACTAAAATAGAATCACTCCGTTTCTTCCCGTGGATGTCGGACAAGGCGACTAAGGGAAATACATTATCAAATATCGATCAGGCCTCCCCAATCCGTCTGGCCAGCGTGGGCAGTGTAGGCCAAATCCTCCTTCCGTCTAGGACGGACGAGAGAGACTCGTGCTCCTGTAGTGGAGACTAAAATGGACCTGATGATGATGATGATGAAGCTAAATACAATTACCGCCAATCTAATCTAAAGTGTGCTTTTGGCAATTAATAAAACCGATGGTAATCGGCTTCAGCTTCGACGGCAGGGCCCCAGGAAGTGTTTTTGATGTGAAACAGCTAAAGCCGTCAGGCTAGCTGTTGACATGGCGCGTCGCCACACACTCGTATTATCACAGACCAAGTTTAACTACATGGGATCTATCCATGGCGCACGTGCCAACAGTAACCATACGAACGCTTAACTTGGTATGGATTTCTATCAGTCGCATGCGTAATAAAGTGTATTAAGTTGATTTTGCTTTATGCTTTTATGACACTATACAATCAAATGCAACCTTATGCATCCCACTGCTGGGATACGAGTCTGCCCTAAATCGAAATGGTGTAGGGGTCCGTTCACACAAACCGGCTCGGAGGAGAGCAGATTTTGGATCCATTTAAAATAGAGTTTTGTGTCATTGGCATAAGGTGTACTTTAAAAATCCACATTGGCTCTCGAGCATTCTCATATAACAAAAGAAGTGAATTTGAAAAATAAACCTTATGCCAATGATCCAAAACTCTGTTTTAAACGCCACCAAAATCTGCTCTCCTCTATGAGCCGGTCTGTGCGAACGGAGGCTAGAGCATACTCCACCACGCTGTTTAATTGCGGATTGGCAGAGGCCAGTGTTTTGAAACCGCCTAAAGGCCACTGACTTAGCTTAACGACTATCAACTAATGACAACAGCCAGGACCGACGGCTTAACATGCCCTCCAAAGCACCGAGAAACTCAAAATAAATAAACCCATCCAAGGACAGGCTACGGTCGACGTTGCTTAACTTGTCCTCCTCGTATCTGTTACCGGCTATGTCTGTATCGACATGCTTAGTGCTAATTTATTACGTATTCGTTTTCGACAAAGTTAACTTCATTTAGTTTGAACTTGAGCGCCATCTACCAACAAACAATCGAAAATGAGCCAATCCCATACTAATTGAGGTTAACGTTATCGAAACCGAATACGTTAGGAAACTCGCCCTAAGCCCCTCAAAGTCGACTTCAATTTGAACATTTTCGACACACGAGTAGGGTTGCCATCCGGGTTTCCCCGGGGAAACCCGGACGAATCCGTGATCCGGGACAAATCCGGATCTGTCCTTGTTTGGAGGGCGTCCGAGGTGAGTCCGGGCGGGATTTCATTTGTAGTCTGGGGTTAAAAGTTTTAAATTAGTATTGCCCGCTTCATGCTGCGAATATGTCTTGTTACGGAATAAAAAAATAGTGCTAGTGCTAGTACTAAAAACACTGATGACATGTCCGGTTTTAAGATTCAAAATCCGGAGTGTTCTCATCTTGTCCTGGTTGCTAGGGTTTAGAGATAGCAACCCTACAAGCGAGAAATCCTATAAGAATTTCGTTTTTTTATTTGCCTAATAGGGAGTGATAATATATTATGTGAACGAGCAATATGGCGCTCAGCTGGTGCTGATAAACACAGTATAAAGATTCCTATCTAAACCGATGACTAATTAGGCGTGTAAATAACTAACACTTGCGTGAGCAAACATTTAGTTAATAAATTATTCGCTAATATACATAAACGGGGCTGAAAAAACAAACAATACGTACTGACAATATATGTTCACAACAAGAGCTGAAATTGCTGAAGAAGTACCTATGCTGCAAATGCAAATCTAACTGAAGAATTGGCTATGTTTATTAGTAACTCTTTTTTTATTAAAATTTCATTTACTTAATATTTCATACATATTTTAGATGTACGATAGCAGAAAATATTACATCTATGTACAAGTGTACATAGACGTAATATTTTCTGTATAGCTGATTATAGATGTACAATTGTACACAGTTGCAGACTAAGGCTAAAGCGGGCCCTAGGCAACATTGTATTTCCGGGCCTACTAAGTTTTCACTACAAAAATAAAAATAAAAACCTAATTTTCGGGCCCCAAAAATTACGGGCCCTAGACACGTGTCTAAGTTGCCTAGGCCTTAGTCCGCCCCTGGCTACCTGGGGTTTGACTAATCAAATCTAGAGCTAGACTTCGGGTATTGACTATAACATACATACCGCAGTTTAGTTTAATAAAGAAATAATCTGTAAGTTAATTAATTTATAAGATAAACTATTCTTATAGCTTTAACCCATAGTCATCCCACTACTGCTGGGATACGTTTCCCTGATTATATTAAGTATTTAGGTATTTTGTATACAATTAAGATGAAAAACAAGCATACGACCCGCCTGATGTAATCAGTCATCGCAGCCGTTTGACGCTCGCTACATCAGGCATCACTCACGCGTTGCCGATACTGTAAAAACCTTTTTACCGTCGTCTTACAATGTTCTGTATTTTAAGTAAGCTCGGCAACGCTAGTGTTGTGACTAGTAAATAATGTTTAGTGATATATTTAATTATCACTTTATACATACACAACACTTTATCATACAAAAAGTATTAGCAGGGTCTATAGTGAGGTCTATTCTATCATTTAGTGTTGCTTCTGTGGCGTTTAAAAGATTAATTTTACTTGAACAAAGAATTAATGTTATCAAAGTACCTACTGTACCATGTTAAAAATAAATAAAAAGAAAAGCAACGTGCAAAATGATCTATAGTCACAATGCAAGCAACGATGCAAATTTTAAACGAAGAAATCACTTTCTACGTCTGTTTTTTGCGAACAAGGTCTTCTTTGCTCAACAATATGAATCAGCATGTAAATTAGGCAAAAACAATCATAACAAAGGTAGCGGTGTCGGCTCGTTTTGATTTAAACGAGATTTTATGCGAATCTCGACTTTATGCCAATAGGACTAAGAGTATGCGTGAATAACATGCGTGATAAACGATTATTCACAGGTTGCGATATGTGCAGTCGATGTTAATAGTGGTGTGAATTCACGTTACAAGTACCATAGAATATTAGTGATAGCAATACTGGATGCGCTTTATCGAAAAAAATAATACATCGTCAAGTGATTGATATGGGAATCAAAGCAAGCAGAGAGCTACTTTCGTGATGCCATCTCTTTATTTTACTTTTTTTTTCGTGCTTATGTGTGTTTAAGTTAATAAAATAATAACAAAATTAAACATTTCTTCACCAATGATCAATTCGAAATTGTTACAATATTAAAAAATAATAAGAATTTACATTAAAAAAAGCATAAGCCATGTCTAATTGCCCACAAGGACCCAATGGCAGAATAAAAAAACATTTCATTTCATTATTAAGAACAATAAATAGTAAGGACTTCGCTTTAAGTTATCGATAAACATCTACAGCAGTCGGTAGATCCGATGACAATCGGCTTCAGCTTAGGCGGTATGGCCCCTGGATTTTATTTAAAAAATACGCGGAACGATCATCGTTCCTTCTTTTTTGAAGTTATCAAAAACTCATGTATATTAAGACTTTAATTATTCATTATTCATATTTCATTGTGCTATTTTAATAAAGAGGCGTGTGCTAGTTAGTTTTGCAATTGTAGTACGC
Source organism: Hypsopygia costalis (assembly GCA_937001555.2). Classification (NCBI taxonomy): domain Eukaryota; kingdom Metazoa; phylum Arthropoda; class Insecta; order Lepidoptera; family Pyralidae; genus Hypsopygia; species Hypsopygia costalis. The sequence goes on from OW443344.2 coordinate 13,689,085, forward strand.
AAATTACATCCGTATACAGATCATCCCATCTGTCACAACACAATAGAAATAATTAATAGCGTGATTAATAGACAAAAGAATAAAATATTTATGCAAATTTATGTCTCAGAATAGAATAGATCTGTTGCGTAAAAATCTAAGCATAAAAGCAGGTAGGTACACATAGAATAAAATAAATGACTGTTATGGGCTTATTTCAGATTATAATATAGTGGCGTCTACATCACTAAAATCGGTTTATTTTCATTTTAGTTAGAACATAAATTGATACATAACATAACACTTAGCAATGTTGAAAATGAGATACAGTCAAAGGTCAAAAGTGCAGTAGCACCTACCTTGTGTGACCCCTGATCCTCGACCCCCGTTTACCTGATCTTTAAATAGGGATGCAAATGATACTTAAATGTTTCGGAAACATCGATGTTCTGTTCATAGATGTTTTTATGGACGATACATCGCCGATACATCGACGACAAAACTGTTAAACATCGACATCGTAATATGTGAATTAAGCTCCATTAAAACGCTATCTCTATCTATCTCTTCCTAAACTGGATTTGTATTGTTACGTTGAAGTAAATAAAACTTTTCAATTTAGAAAATGCGTTTTATTTATAAGATCGATTTTTATATTTTACGGTCCAGTTAATTGGAAGTTTAAAAAAACTGTTTAAATTTGTATCTTATTTGTTAACATACGTCGTAAATCTTACTTTCGTCGTCAACTCCTATTCATCCCTTTATTCATCCCCCTCTATCGAAAGAGTTTTAGAGCATATCCACCACGCGCCTTAATTGCTAGTTACTTTATATTTATTAAAATGTCTTTAACCACATTTTATGTCGTGTGATGGATTAGATAATTAAAACATCAGAAATACACATCGATGTATCTTTCATAAACGTCGATGTTCCCGACATCGATGTTTTACTTCTGAAAATATCGATATCCTAACATCGATGTTTTTATGAGCAATGTTGCATCCCTATCTTTAATTATACGAGTACAACTTGCATTTATTAAGATATTAAAATTTCCATACCTTTATAGATAATTACTAGAACTACAAAATTAACTAAGAAAATTTTAATATAGACACAAACGTGTAATTTATCTCGTTCCAACCTCGATATATACATATTTAAAAAAATATTTAAAATATGTAAAGATTCTAGGAGAGATCCCTTAGAGAGATACATCCGGCATCGTACGACTTTTATTCCATGTAAGCTTTTATAATATTATTGCTTTATTTAGTACAATAAAGATAATGAAAACAAACAAACAAAAGACATACACATATTGAAAATTCATAATGAATGAAACAGATTCACGGGCATTTTCTCACTTTATTACCTATTTACTTACTATCATCTGTCAAAGAAATCGTAGCCGCTTTGAAAAGTATGTAGGTACTTTAAGTGCCCAGTACAGTTAAAATACACGATACTATATTATAATAACATTGTTTAACAAAAAGCATGTACATAATTTAAACATACTTAACGACAACAATAAGAACAATATCATCAAGTACACACAATCACGACCTTGCGTTGTGTGGTAACCACAGAGTTTATGAAACGCTACAATTTGTATTATTTACTCCACGCTATAATTAACATAATCAACGCGATATTTTCAGCGTGATGCTAAATAACCTTATTATTTATTATTTACCCATATTACAACATTTACTTTTCAAGAAAATAAGTATACTAATAGCTAATACTAAATACTAATTCGACTAAAAGTGCATCACTACTCACTCTTACACACACATATACATCGTACTTAGAGGGACCTTTTGGCACGAACTTGGTGACCGTGGATGTGCTTCTAAACAAATTTTCATAATTAAATGTATAATGATATTGATTCATAATAGAGATAGTGTATTATTGTTCAAGTAATCATTTGAGTGCATAAAATTAGTAAATCTTTGATTTAATAGTGTTTGAATCGTGGCTGCCGAGGTATTCTAAGAAGTCGTGCAAAACAGCAGAAAAAATGAACTATCGATTTTACTGTTGACTTATTTCAAGTAATGGAGGAACAAAAAGATTACAGCCGATATTTTTCGCCATGTCCCTGAAGCCGGGAATAAGATAAAGAAGATACAAAGTCGGGCTGAAAAGGACATTGATTCCAGAGCCATTTGATAAAAAAAATCATACAGTGACCAATAAATAAAGTGACCATACGTTTTGCAATGACTGAGACAGTTCTGATTGTATCCTACTGTCCCGCCGAATTAAAATAAGAATGACACAAATTCCGATCATGAAGGACGTTTATGTTTATATTTTTTAATTTAATCCCAGGACTTTGCACTGGATTTCATTAAAGTCACTTTCACTGAGTCAGACTGGTTGTCAATTTCATTCATAAGTAAGATAATATATTCTACCTGTATTGGCAACTTTCTTCTAGGAACAAAATGTTACAAATTGCTTAGTTTTTTTTTTTCAACTTTATTTTTGTCTGTTACAGTTGCCTATTAGCAATGTGAGAGATAGCAAAGATGGCTGGTCAGGTGAAGCTCAACTGCCGTGCACTACGGATTTCAAGGTATCATCTAACACTATTATTACTAGAAAAATTGAGTTTTTACCTAACACATCGAATCCAATAATATGAATTGCAAAATCGTTTGAAAGCTTGGTAATTATTCTCCCTTGTTGCTACCAAATCAGAATATTATATACCTTCCTCTCCATCTGCCATCACCTATTCGGCAGATGTGACCGGCCCATTGCCACTTCAGCTTGCAAACTCTGAAGGCTATGTCGACAACTTTGGTTCTCCGTCGAATTTCATCGTTCCGGTTCGATCCCTCAGAGAAGCATCTAATAACATGACTAGTCTTATTTATAAATAAATAAATATTTCTTGACAATTCACACAGCGCCATCTAGTCCCAAATTAAGCGCAAAGCTTGTGTTATGGGTACTAGACAACTGTTAAATGTACTTAAATACTTTTTTTTTTGTAAATACATGCTTAAAATACATTGCAACGAAATAAGTTATACGCATCCCGTTGTGATACGCCATGTTTTCCAATTCATTGCGCAACCGTCTGCAACTCTGGACACAATCTCTAAAAACGTGTAAATATAATCAACAATTGTATACAGTGCGCACAAAAGGCGAACAAGTAATGAATAGTGAGAACTTTGACGATTTTTTCGACGTTCGGTAACAAGTAAGAGGTTATTAAATAAATATTTCTTATGTAACGGTCTATATCATTCAAGGTTCCCTCTCAGTTTGTATAAAGTAAATTCCGTAGATACCGTGACTGTGAACAATTGATCTGAATATTACTATTCACCAGATTTACTCAGTCAATTCATAAAACATTTTTTTTTATATATAAATAGGCGATTCTAAACAATATTTAACTGGCGTTTAAAATTATAGTATTTACTAGCTTCCACCCGCGGCTTTGCCCGCGTTTACTTTTTTTTATTAAAAGTATCCTATATAGTTCGTGTAAACAACAGAGTATATGATGCGTGTGTGTGTTAAATACATGGTAGTGTGTGTAATGTTTTTAGGGTTCCGAACCTCAAAAGGAAAAACGGAACCCTTATAAGATCACTTTGTTGTCCGTCTGTCTGTCTGTCTGTCTGTCTGTCTGTCTGTCTGTCTGTCTGTCTGTCAAGAATTTCTATTTCGAGAATGCGTGGAGGTATCAAGCTGAAATTTGAACTGTATACTCAGGTCTACGGTCCCATGAAGTTAAAAAAAAATCAAACTGCTAAGTTTACATATAAAAAAGTTACGGTCGTTTATTCAGCAAAAAACGCATATTTCGACACACTCAAGGGAATCAAAACCTATAGGGTACTTCCCGTTGACCTAGAACTATGAAATTTGACAAGTAACATCGTTATAGACTACAAGTACAGGAATAAATCTCAAAACTATACATTTGTAAATAGATCTTAAAAAATAGGGGGTCTATATTTTTATAGGGTGTCGAAATTTCAAATTGAAACTACTAGTTCAAATGGGGTATCATATGAAAGGGCTTGATGTACACATTGCAAAATATATTTTATTTATTTTTTTCGACGCATTATTTCTTATTTATAAAAATAAGAAGAAAAATATCAAATTTAATAATGATACTACGTACCTACGGAACCCTCGGTGGGCGAGTCCGACTCGCACTTGTCCGGTTTTTTTTTTTATTGATTTTATCTATTTTTATGCATAATTAAATATATATATATATATACCAGTATATATATTAGCTTTCTACACTCCTTCTCTATATAAACTATAAGTGTGCGAAATTTCATACTCCACTTATCTTATATATCTTATATCTTATATCCTCTTAATTTTCGTAAAAAAAGGATATAGAGTGTATATGAAATAATAAATTAATAAATAGTGCATCTTAATTATATACGATAAAAAAATACACGTAAATGCATCGTTATTAAGTCATAACAAATTTTGACCATAATAAACCTTTAATTGGATCAAATTGTTATGCAGATTAACGACTGTCTCAATGTTAACTAATGATAATTTGGTCCGAAGGTTATCAATTAATCCTATTGCATTTGGTAGGTACATAAGGTGAGAGGGCTTGTATTTTGACTTGATTTGTCACAGAATAAAAGATAGTATTAATACTAAAAACACTGATGACATGTCCGGGTTTTAAGATTCAAAGTCCGGTGTTTGCCGGCATTTTGTACTGGTTGCTAGCGTTTAGAGATGGCAATTTTACATGGGCATAATTTTGTTGGAATCAGTTTATTACAAATATATGCTAGAAACCTGTAGTGGAATCGATTAAATTTTATATCTACTCGAGGCACTAACCAGCATGTTATAAGAATGTAAATCAAAGTATTTAGTCCAAACGGTACTACTGATACCCGAGTATCGGTAGTCATTCTGACCTATACAAAGTTATGCGGATCTGACCGTAAACGCTTTATTTCTGTCTACCATCGTTTTATTGTCTGTAAATAATTTTATAACCGCATATTGAGTTGCACACATAATAGAAATCCATTTATATGACATGCTTTTGTGTCATAATCTCTTTGACCTCCAATTTGTATTGTTTTGAAACCGAAACACATAGCAGTGCACCAAGCCAAGTTCTGATTAAACTAGACACACATTGTTAAGACCTTTATTATATAACGTATTTTTGTGTTCTGTTGTGGATGGGGCTGCACTAGGGCATGAATCTCGGAATCTCGGAATATCGTAATATCGGAATCTCGGAACCGATTTCCAATATTATAAATTCCGATACTGAGTGACCCAATATCGTAATATCGTAATATCGAAGTCAGACAAATTTAGTTTTTTTTTTTGTTTTTAAATAAAGTTAATAAGAGCGCCGCAAGTGAGCCAATATGTGACGTTGTTGTAAACATGTTGAAACGCCTTAAATATAAAGAAAATCCAACTAGTACCATCGCCGAAACAGAAACAGAGACGGAATCAACGACAACTGCTTTATTATCTTCCGATGAAAATGATAAACCCTTAGCTCGTCACGCTACAACAAGTAAGTTAACCCTCCAACAGGAACTGGAGAAGGAACTGGAAAAGTGCAAAGAAAAGACGAGAATCGTACCCTCGTCAGACAAATTTGATCTTTTGGGGTTTGTAATGACTAAAAAAGTAATATAAGACAACAGAGGTAAAAGAGGAGTTTATCTGACGCAGGCCTACACTTACCTTACATGAGTTTGGTCTACCAGTGTTGAAAGTGTACGTGTTTTTCGTCAGCCGGTTATTTTTGTAATAAAATACGAAGTTCACCGACAAAATGCTTGAAGCTTTGTCGTTTTGAGAATGTATTGCAAAGAAAAACGTGCCTTTAAAAAATAAGCCTAGTCTTCATTTCTAATAATTAATAGTCGTTCCTAATAATTGTTGATTTCGCTGTTATTCCCTCTTCTTCTTCGTTACGCTTTTGACAGAGCGTTCGAGCGGTCGTGGTCGTCATGAGGGAGGATTCGGGGTTGTAGTTGCTCGCTTCACAATATCCCGCCATCTCGTCCGATTTGAGGCACTTTTAGTGCACTCATGCAGTGGGCCGCCCATGGCAGACTTTATCTGGTCGGTCCACCGCATGGGAGATCTGCCGCGGGGTCTTGTACCCTCGACTCTACCCTAAACCACAAGGCGTTCGATGGAGTCATCGCGTCTTGAGGCGTGCCCGAAGAATTTTAGTATACGCGATTGTACTAGAACAGATAATTACTGCTTGATGCTGAGAGAATCCACAATACTCCGAGCATTCGTCTCCAGCACCACATCTCTAAAGCGGTGATCTTTTTCTTTTTCACTTCGCGTAAAATCCACGTCTCTGCATCGTATAAAAATATGGGGAAGATTAATGTTATTACGAGCCGGATCTTAGTGACTTTAGTTAAGTTCCTGTTCTTCCATATTTCTTTCAGCTTACCCGTTGCGTTTCTTGCTATAGCCATGCGTCTCTTTACTTCATCCACGCAGCCACCGCTGTTCATTACAAGAGAGCCAAGGTATATATAGAACTGGACCACTTCACAGTTTGCGATCTGTGTTACTTCTGGCATGTTACTGTTGGCGAGATCCACGATCATTATTTTGGTCTTAGTACGATTGATCTTTAGTCCGAACTCTAGGTTTACGCGTTCCATTCTGATAAGTAGTTCTTCCATATGACATTTATCAGTTGCAAACAAGGTGCTGTCGTATCGCATACCGCAGGTTTGCAATCCTGTATCCACCAACTGCTACCCCGTCTGTCCAATCCTTCAAAATGATTCTCATTATAAGTTCTGTGTATACTTATATTAAACAAGAGCGGTGATATTATGCATTCTTGGCGGACACCGGCACTGAGGTGGAAGTTAATTGACAAAATGTCATCTGTCCGTACCGAGGCTGTTCCTTCTTCATACAAACGTCTAATAAGGTGAACTAGATGTTTTGGTGTCCCCATTGCTAACAGCGTATTCCAGAGCTTTGGCCATTTCACCGAATCAAACGCTTTGGAGAAGTCAACAAAGCAGATATAGTTGGCTTGTTGAATTCTCGAGCCTAACAATGAGTATTTGCTCTTGAGTGCCCATTCCCCTTACAAAACCAGTCTGTTCCGGAGCAATCTCCTTAGACAGATAAGCTTTGCCTTTCATTTTGAATATGTAACAAGATCTTGCTAGAATGTGATATAAGTGCAATAAGGCGGTAGTTGTTACATTTCTTAGTTGACCCCTCTTTGTGTAACGGGGTGAAGACTGTATGAATCCATTCACCAGGCCATATTCCGGTTTTCCATATCTTATTACAGATGGGGTATATAATTTGTGAGCCGTGCTCTCCCAGGGCTCGTATGGTTTCGATTGGGATCGCTTCTCTGCCCGTCGCTTTTCCGTTTTTGAGGTGGTTTATAGCGGCTTCAACCTCTCGTATAAGTATGGAGGGCTCCAGTTCCTCACTCTCAGGCTCCGCGCTGGGAAAGTTCTTGCATCGTGGATCTTCAAATAGGGACTGACAATAACCTTTCCAAGTCTCTGAGATTTTATCCAGTTCTGTCACTATATTGCCACTAGTCTTCGGAATCATGTTTTCGATGACAGTAATTTTGTAATGATGCGAAGTTTATGGTACAAATGTTATTCCCAAATGTTCCCAAATTTTGCTTCGATATTTTCATTTGATATGTTATTGATGTTGATTATGAGTCCGTTTAATTAGTAATGTACTTATGATAATATCGAGAAATCTGTGATTTAATAAAAAAACTAAAAAAATCCACAAAGTTTTGTACCAAATTAAAGATTTTGATCTAAAATATTATGTTTACTGTATCAAACCCAACTTTATGAGGATGTATAACACATTTGTGAAATTCCGATATTAATATCGGAATTCCGATATTGAGATCTAATATCGGAAATCAGTATCGGAATTGAAAACTTTCCGATATTACATGCCCTAGGCTGCACCCATCTCAGTATAATTTAGTCTTTATTTTTAGTGTTAAATTTACATATACAGTTAGAAAATAGCATCATATGGCGTCGCGTCGATGCTTACTAGACATATTATTTCTGGTACAAGACAATCAAGGCTATCATAATTAACTAAGAGAATCGACACTGTATATCAATATTTTATGTATTTGTAAACTACAAGTTTAATTTATATATTCGGCACCTGCTTAATTACTTAACTAAAGAAAACTTGGCCGTTTCTTTTAAAATTACATTTATAAAGAATATTAATCTCAGTTTGCCTCAAGGTAGTCTTAAAGTCGTTTTTTAATTATATTTTGACAACTACCTACGATTTTACGTCCTACATATTTCTTTTTAAAAGCTTTTGTTAAAATTGAAACAAGGCCAAGATTGTTTGTGCACTTTTAAATAATTTGTAGTGTCGGGTACTCTCATTACGTTCAAGGTTTTAATGCATTGTTTTATCTAATGTTAAAAATGGCAGGTTGTAATTTGGTAAATGGGCGCATAAACAATTTATTTTTGTAATCACCGTAACTAATCTAATATTTTGGGATCCTTATAAAGGTTTTCTATGTAAAAGGTAAAGTAAATAAATTGTATACAACTTGAGTGGTCAATACGTGATACGCGTACAAACGAACAAACAAACAGGCGAACATCTATTGCCCCAATTACTTTATTGCAAAAAATCGAAATAGAAAATCTATGATTTTATTATTATAAACATATTATATGTTATAAGCAATACCCGAAATCTAGGCTCTTTTAAGTTTGCTTAGTTATACCTCAGGTACCTCACCCTCCTCTGAAAAGGTAAGTCTAGCTCAGCTTTCGTTGGTTACAAGCTTAACCTAACTTAACCAACATTCTCGGTAAGAACTACTTTTGACTGTATAGGTCAGTTAAAAGAGTATTTCACGAACGTCCTTAGTCAAAACTATTATTGACCAATTATTGCACACAAAAATAGTTAGGAGGTGAGGTATCGAGGTTTAACTAATCTAACCTAGGAGCGCCTAGTTTTAGAAGATTGACAATAACATATGAAGGTAACAAGCAAAGAACAGGGAATGTCACAATTTTTATTTTTTATTGGAAGTAAATCTTTCTTTATGTTAGTTTAATTTCCAATCCCTAATTTAAAAAAATAAACAGATGACGCCAAAAAGGCAAAGTAAAAGTTACTACATACGCTGATTTCAATGTAAATTGTAATACTCTGGACTTTTAACTGTGTTTTTCTTAAAATCTTATTCATTAGAACATTCCCTGACCTGCACCCTTCATATAGACCATAGATATCATATAATGCAGACCTAGATCTGTGACATAAACAGAACATAGAATATAGACATTAAACAGAATGAGATACAAAATAGATACGTATATAGGTATATTTTTTTAACTTATGGTGAAGTATGAACTAGATACTAGATCATAATTATCATATTTCACAGAAGATTATTGATTTAACCTTAACCAATGTTCATTGATCTTGACATTAACAATAACTTCGTCCTCTTTCATTAAAATATGAGTCACGTAATTACCCGAGTATTATAATTACCGTGGGTTAGGACGGACGCAAGGGACTGACCCTTGCAACTCTTGCGTCCTTGCGTCCCGTCTTACTCCACGGTCAATTATCTGCACATTAATCAAGACCCCTGGGTTACCTTCAGGTGTAATCGTTGATCTTCGACCTAATTTGAGTTAACACTGCCTAGAAATGCAAGGCCGTTTAAAATTCAAGAAATTTGTGCCAACAAAAAAAAGTTTAACTCAAGATTAAAACTCAATTTACATAAACTCGTATTAGGTGATATTCCAAAACAAAAAACAACAAAAGTTGCATTCCGATGTATGTCCTCCTATTAAATAAGCATTTTTTCTAAATATAATATAAAATATAATATAGTAACTATATAAGATAAGAAATAAAAAGAATGAATGAACGCCGGTTGCATGCGCGAAAATGTATGACTCATGTCACATTGGCCGTGTGGTTTCCGGCAGACTAGAATAGAATCACTCCGTCTCTTCCCGTGGATGTCGTACAAAGCGACTAAGGGAAATACATTATCAAATATCGATCAGGCCTCCCCAACCCGTCTGGCCAGCGTGGGGAGTGTAGGCCAAATCCTCCTTCCGTCTAGGACGGACGAGAGAGGGTCGTGCTCCTGTAGACTAAACTGGAAGACTAAAATGGAACTGATGATGATGATGATAAGATAAGAAATAAATCTCGTTACGTCTCAGAAAATTCGTTTTCGTTGCTAAACTCTAAAGCTAAACTCAGTTATCCAGGTAATATGCTCCCTAACGAGATTGAATCATTAAGAACCAATCATTTAAAATAAATTTTAATCAGTGGCTCAAGGAATGTAATTTAATGTCATAAAATAGTTGTATAACAAAATAAAGAAGAACGTACCTATTTTAAATTTAGACACAAACTTTATCAATGATTCTTTTATGTAATTTTAATGACATAAAATAATTATTTGTCCAAAATTTTATGTAATTTTATGTAATTTTAATGACATAAAATAATTATTTGTAAAAACCAGAAGAATTATTATACGTACTTTGAATCAGGATTGATTGTTACATATTTAAATTAATGCTAAATATGAATTAAAATATGCAACCATTTGGGACAAAAAAATCTTATCCTACTTATATAACATTTTTTTAGAATAAGCATTTGCGTTATATGTACTTTCAATCTAATTTACCTATTTTGTATCGTCCACATAGGATGTTTCGAGCAAATAAATAATGTGAATAAATTTTCATATATATAAAAGTTATTTATTCGTATGAATAATTTATGTTTATATGTATTAAAATTGTAAGAAAACGTGCAGTAACTTAGTCTTCACAAAGTATTGTTATATAAATTAAATGTTTTAATACATAATGCGCAGTTTGCAGCAATCCTTTGCCAATGTCCGATGCACGCTTCACTTCATGATGTAATGAAAGTGGCAATACCGCATTGCTGACTTACATATACTGCACTATAACGAAGTGAATATAATCACTACAAAACACGGTACAGTAACTGTCGAACCGGCTTCGCTTGTGTGGGATATATACACATAAACTTTCTGAAAGACATTGGCAAAATGAAATCCGTCGCGTGGTTTAGAAGAAATTAGCGGCATCAATTTTAATAGTAAGTGTATACCAACTTTCAAAATTATACGAATTTATTTGGTATGATGTCTCAGGGGCAATAGGCTTGTGTACAATTTTTTTTTTTCGATTTGTTATTAAAAGACGTCACAATAATATAAAAATAGGTGAAAGAATTACTTCGATAGTATTAAAACTTCTGGAGGTATGATAACTTGAAGGTCACAATTTTGGAATATCTCAAAACGCTCCATACAAAAGGCCACCACGTTATGACGTCACCTTGCTATTTTATATGCATTAAATCAGAAATTTGTACGACAGTTGAAGATTCTGAAATTTACTCCGAATTGTGACGTAACACATAAAAATAATATTAGGCTATCTATTACTAATTATGAAGCAAATGCATATTGCCAAAATGGCTGAATAAAGAAATTCATGTCCTACTTTCGTAACATTGAAAAAGAAGTGTAATTATATTCGCATTATTGTAATATAGTGTATAATACTGTTTCTCGTACGTATGCAACTCTCTATGAAATAATACGTTTGATGAATGGTGACGTTGAGTGAGGACTCTATCAGTTAAATCTTACTTACGAAACTGCGACACACAAACAAGCTGTGCTCTATCTCTCTTTGTCCAGAGCCTCTTTTGCTAGTCCGTAGGGTTCACCAAGTACAAGTGACGTTGGCTTTGGCTCTGTTGTGGTGAGCCACTTACACACCACACTTCCAACCCGCAGTTGAGCATCGTGGTAGAGTATGCTATATACCCCTTCGATTATTATCCCTAAAAATGTGAAAGATGACGGATGTGAGGAGATATGTATGTATACTACATCGGGTGGCAAAAAAACATACTGACTTTCCTGCACTGTAAAGCGGTTACTGGAGCCTATAGACGCTTACAAGATAAAGTAACGCTTGCGTGACAAACCTCGAGTGCCATTGCAGCAGCTCCTTCCTGTAACCTCACTTACTTGCAACATACATACATATACATATTTCTGGAAAATTTACACAGAGCCATCTAATCCCAAATTAAGCGCAACGCTTGTACTATGGCTACTAGACAAGTGATAAATGTACTTGATACATTTTTTGTTTTTTTTTTAATACATTTGTAAATACATACTTATAATAGATAAAAAAGACCAAGACAAACAGACATTTTCATGCACACAAATGTTTGTCTTGTGCGAGGATCGAACCCGCGAACTCGGAGTTAAAGTAACCATTGCTAGCCATTCGACCACCGGGCTAGTCAACTTGCAAGAAGACAATAACCCGTCGGCTTTCTGTAAAGTGGAGGTAATTTCCCAGTAAGACAAATTTATTACGCCAAAAAATCGAATGCTATACCAGATGTTACAGAATGAAATAGTAATTTTGTTAGCAGGTACTTTATGTTAATTTTCAAATTAAAAGCAATGAGGATATGCGATGCACGGATGCACAAATACGTCCTTATGTATATATTTACATGAAAGTGTGTTAGTTACGAGTAGTGCCGTTGACGGGGCTTGGCACCTGTTCCTCGAAACCGGACGTAAAAACTGTGATTGATTTGGTGACGAGCTCGGTGGTCGAATGGTTAGCAATTATTTATTTATTTATCATTTGTCTAGTACCCATAGTACAAGCTATACGCTTCATTTGGGACTAGATGGCGCTGTGTAAATTGTCCAGAAATATTTATTTATTTATTTACTAATTAAGGCCGTACCTGCTGCAAAACTAGTGCCAATCTCGTTAAAAAATAATTATTCGATAAATACGGTGCGGGGGTGGCAGTGCGCGACCGATATTTCATGTTGCGAGTGTTAATATGGATAATGTATTTTTTTATTAAAATATGCTAAGACCATTCAACATTTTTATCATACACGTATGCAATTTCTACATATTTGCATGGCAATGTATCCTTGTTCTAGCTACAGACAAAAGCCAAGGCTAATATAATCAAACATTCGATAAATTATAAAATCAGATTTATAAATTTTAAAATCACTTATTAGATTAAATTTTTGACACAAAAATGCAAAAGTCAATACATTATTAATTTTTATTCATGAAATAATATATAATTTCAAACATCTATATCAAAATACATATTTATGAATGAGATAAAAAAATTGAAAATAAAAATAATTAAAGCCGTCACACACGGTAACTAAATATATAAATAATGTAAGTAAGGTAACGTGCTGTTTCTAGAGATGCATATAGCTGGAGATACCACGAATATTCTATTACTTCGGCCTTA